>MU825398.1:1151827-1751827 GCA_029204205.1 Desmophyllum pertusum
CCCATGCCAGGCGAGATAAGCCTCTGGGAAGCGTACCCTATGAAGGATGGCAAGTTTCATCCGTGTATGACGTCAAAGACGATGAGTCACATGAAGAATCTCGCGAAAAAACTCTACCCTGAACCGTTGGTCGAGGAGATCGAAAGTCGCCACAAAGTTCAGAAAGTTTCGGCGTTTGTAAACTACAAGGTGAGCATGCAGCACGGGCGCTTATTGCACGCTGGAATATTCCAGGAAATATGATATTATAAGGGATGGACCATTTTTTTTGGGTGGGTGGGGGTTGGGAAATTACCCCAAAAAAATTCCTGCACAGCAAAAGTAGAGAAAAAAAAATCGTGCAAAGCGAGTTCGCTCACTCACTCACAAGCAAAAGGTGCAAACAAATTCTTGCACAAACTCAAGACGAAAAAAATTCGAGCTCAGAAAAATTGCCCAACCCTAAACCCCCCCCCCCCCCCCCCCCCAAAAAAAAAAATAATAATAATAATAATAATAAAATTAAAAAAAAAAAAAGTAAATAAAATGGTACATCCCTAAGTATGATCAGAAGTTTACCACCTAGGTGATCAACTTCTGGTATGATAAAACAATAAATATTTGATAATTTCGGATGAGGGTTTATTTATTTTCAGTCGTTTCTAAAGCTTTGGCTACCTATTTGAATCTCTCGCTATTGGTTGCAAATCAGCAATTCTGTTTGGTTCCTTTTTTTCCCCAAAACATCAGTTTCTCGATTTGAAACGGAAATTAGCATTACCTTTGTGTGGAAAAAGATATTGGTTTTCTGTAGACCTAGCAGCACAGACCCATTCAAAATTCCTTAAATTTCTTTCCAAGGAATATTTCATACAAGTTTGCAGTAAGGGTCCAGTTATGGGTGGATACACATTGCTTGCAAGTATCCAGGGTTACGTTCTAGAACCGGTAAATAATCAGGGTTGACGTGGTAATGCATGGTACGGTGTGGGTTTCCTGTTACCAAAGCATGCATTTTGAACCAATCAAAACGTACAGCAAATACGAGACCACACAACAACTACAAACCCATTTTCGTTTGTAAAGCCGTTCTCGCGAAATGTTTATCTATCTTTCTTAACGTTTAGGAACTCGAAGAAATGAAGAATATAAAAAAGAACGTCGTGCGATGCTTCAACGTGCTGAAAATGAACATGTGTGACACAGTCCCCCGCTGCATCTTGCATTTCTTTGTCACACAGTTGGTGGATGATCTTGACCGCGCCTTGGAGAAGGAGAACTTGGTCGAGTTCTTACAGGAGAGGAAAGACATCCGGGACAAGCGCGCCATATGTAGGAAACAGTCCCTCGCTCTGGAGGAAGCCCTGCCTCGCACCACAAACGTACTGGACAAACTGCTGCGTATGAAACAGGGAACCCCTGTAAAAGCCGGCAAGTAACTGCAACATTATGTCCCACAACTCCACGCGCACCGCGCCTGACCAATGAGCGACATCTGGGGACGAAGAATTTCAATCTGTGTCGGATTTTTTCTGAATTTCCTGGCGAATGCCATCGATCATTTCATTTGCCAATTATTATTAGACTAGGTAATGGTTAAGAAACTTTCACCGGTGATACTGTGCCGGTTAACAATCAATAATTATTAGGAGAGATAATTCTATGTTGCATTTAACAAAATGTTCTTCAAACATTTCGAATCTTTGCCAAACTTTTAGAAGTGAGTTTTGTCCATACTCATGGTGGTAATCCACAAATTGTTTCTCCGAGTTTGGACACAAGTAGTTGCACATAAAAACCTCCTATTAAAATTTGAAACTCATTCAAAGTTCTTAGTCAGGTCAGGTATATAATTTAAGCTTAGAGAAATTGTCAAGTTTTAGTTCTTAAAATTTATAAAGGAATAAAAGAGTTTAGAAACTAAAAAAGTGTGAACAACCATCGTTTTTGGTTGGAATTCTTTGACCAAAATTGACTGAGCGGGCGGTTTTCGCCGAAGTTGCAGAATTTTGAGGTCCTCACATTTCGTTCAATTGCCCAGTCATTCCAAACATTCAAACACAACCAAGGTTGCTTTTTTAGTGTTCTGTGGGATTCGTTCACTGTTCCTCGCCAACAGCTCTGTTGTTGAGATCTCGGCGATGATTTCCCTCTTTGAAGCTTTCTTTCCACCTGCCGCAGTCTCCTTTTCAATGCTGGCGATTGAGACTTCTTGACATTGTTCCTCCTGTTCACAGTTAAAACCTTCCGTCGCGGCTTCTTCAATGCTAAACTGAGCGTTTTCGTAGGCATTTTCCAGCTTCTTAGTCGATAACAATTCCTCTAACTCACGGCCTGGATTGATCGAACCATTAAAACTACTTTGCGTAAGAAAACGTTCTTCCTCCGAGTCACTCATTTCTGCCAACTTCACAGTGAAGTTGCGAAAAATGTTGTCATAGTATTTACATTTTCGCGAAAAACGAAGAACGACATATTACCATGCACGTGGAAATCGCAGTACTATTCTACAATGTGAAAACCCCGTGTGTACTTTCGGAATCTTTAATCTATTGTTAGGCGTGTTTATCGCACATATAAATAACATTTTAGTTGATCCACCAAACAAAAGTGTTTATTTACGGTCGGCGTGGTCGGCGTGTCAAAAGAGTAAAAGAAGAAAAACATGTTTGTCATTTGTTTCAGGCTAACTCGTCAACCTCGCTCATGTGGAAAATAAGCCCGTAATTTTTAGGCACGTGAATATGTGATTTATTCTTGGTGAATAAATCACATATCTCCTCGTTGCCTAAAAATAACCCTTACATATTTGTTCAAGTCACTCCCAAGTGGCACCATTGCACGTACAAGTCCTACGGTATGGTAAAACTTCCATTTAATCTTTCGAAATTTTCTCTTCCTTATCCTTGATTTAAAAACATTGACTTTCAGGCTGTCAATACAACGCTCTTTCTTTGCAATTTCGACATTAGAAATGGACCGAGAGGTCTACAGACCTCTGACCTAAATGATGTTTTACATATTTGACTGCAGAGCACAAGGAAAACCGGCTGAGGAATGCTCGCAGTCTTCGAATTCTAACTGGCTTTCTGTTGAAACCAGATCTTTCTTCAGATATCCCTCAGTGTGTTTTTATGTTTATGTTTGTTTGTTTTGATCATTATAGAAGAGAAACTAAGATGTCAGGCGTGGTTAAAACACCGTTGCCAAATATGGCCAAAGCAGCGAGTTTGGAGTCGTGTTGGATTTCATCCAAACCATGATAAGCAACGACACTCTTCGACAGGCCTTCAACATTCCACATCTAGTCATGGTCGGTCGACAAAACATGGCCAAGACCACGCTGATAAACCGACTGATCGGCCGCTATCTTCTCCCAATGCGACGCAATGAAACAGCCAACACTCTTCAGGCACGCACCACGTATCCCATAATACTCAATCTACGTAACGGCGAGAAGAGGACTGTGGAAGTGAAATGCGATAAAATACTGCATATAGGGGGAACTGTGGAAAACCCCACGGATAACGATGTGGAGGATTTTCTCAACAAGGTTACAGGGCATCTTCCCAAGGAAGAGGGAACTCCGATATCCAAAACCCCTGTTAATGTTACTCTGACAGGTGAGGTATTACAGCGGTTTTATAATAATAATAATAATAATAATAATATTTGTATAGCGCGAAGTCCACTAACTGCTCATGGCGCTTTACAATAAAAAATATTAAAAAGATAAAAACAAACAATAAAAAAGGAGTAAAAATACATTAGTTAAAAATTAAAAAGAAACTTTTGAAAGAAACAATTGAAAATTTTCAATTAAGTGTCGTGAAACCAAAACCAAAGCAATTACAATGGCCAATCACGGCGAACGTAAACAACACAATGAACCAATGAGAACCACGTAACCTGTGCCAAGCGCGGGAAAACGCGTATGAGTCGGCGTGTGACCATGTCGCGATTGGTTTTGGTTTTGTATCTGATTGGTTGTGTAGGTGGTGCGAGTTTTTTTAAACCAATCACAGAGCGTAGTAAAGCAAAACCAAAGCAATTTCGGATTATTTTCGACACTAGATCTAAGATAAGAAATTTTCATAATTTACATCTTGGACTAATTCCGAGTTGTCTTTTGCCTCTGTTTCAAAACGAGTCCTGGTGCGAAACCATACAAATGAAAATGCGCTTGATTTGCATGAAAATGAACATGCGAGTGATATTTTGTTTGCCTTCTCTCCAGGCCCCGAACTCACGACCCTCACCTTAGTCGACCTTCCCGGCGCCCACTTCGCCAACGACGACCCGCGAATGAACCACGTGACCCAAGATTTAGTGCTGGAGTACATCGAGAAGAACACAAATAGCATCATTGTGATAGTGTCCGAGGTGGGGGACCCCACAGGTGACAGTGCAATAAACCTTGTCATGCAAAAGGCCGCTGATTTTAGGAGCCGTACCATCTGTGTGCTAACCAAGCCAGACAAGCTGAGAGACTCTGATGACCTGGGGAAAAGGGTGGCCATGAATGAGTCCAGCTTTACACTGGAGGATAACCGCTTTATTTTGCTTCGAGGTGAGAAGTTTTGATCCATACCGTAAAATTGATCCAGGAGTGTTGACATTTGACCAGATATATAAATATAATAATTGTATTGTGACCCTTTTGAAGGCGAATTGGTCAAAATCAATATATTCACTAACACACTGCAAGAGCTCCTGTTACATATCAATCAGGCAACGCCGCGTGAAAAGCGCGGGAAATGTGGCACGCGACAAACGTTTTGTACCTGATTGGCCAAAAATAGGACATCCCTGATTGGTTAGAGCACCCACGTGACCTTGCACCGATTCAAAACCAGAACAAACATAATTATTTCAGAGAAAATAATGTTCTTGTTTGCTTTCAATACTGAAACCAGGCAAAGACGGCACAGACCCGAACGAGAAGGACTGGGACGCTGAAATGACCCGTACAAAGGAGAAGGAATGGTTCGAGCGGCACCCGCAGTACAAGGACATCCAACATGTGTGTGGTATTGATCGACTCATGGACACCATGATCTCTTTACTGGCCGAGAAAATGATCACTGAGATTCCCATTCTGGTGCGACAAATGAAACAACGAAAAACAGAGGTAGGCAGCAAAAAAATGGTGCATTTGAGAAATCGGAAACTTCTGCGGTATTCATTCATAGGAAAATTGGCTTAAAATGGCAATTGTTTTCAGATCGAAAGGAGGTGTAGTAGCCTAAACTGGAAACCTCCGCTAACGGACACCTCCCGTAGGCGGACACCTCTCGTAAGCGGACACTTCGTCATGTTCCCAGCTACATACAAACACTACATTTTTAACCTCCCATAAGCGGACACTTTTTCTGGCTTCGAGGGTGTCCGCTTACGGGATGTTCGACTGTACATGTATGATGCATTGGAATCTGGATCGAGAAGTCCGTATTCGAGTCCTGGCTATGGTCGTCGTATTATTTACCAAGACACTTTACTCTCACAGTACCTCTCTCCACTCAGGAGTATAACTGGGTACCAGCGAACAGTGTCAGCGGCAACCTGACAAAATGCTGGGGACTCACTAGCAGCCTGTTGTTCAAAGGACGATTATTAAAACCTCCATTGACTGTTACTCCAGGTCCCCCAGGATTAGCGTTAATCGGCTTTCCAACAACCGGGCCCAGAGGAGTAGCAATGCTCCTATTCGTTTCACGATAAAGTAGCCTGCGTAGCTGGCGGTCTTGTTGGCGCGCGAAGTAAAAATTCCAACAAGACCGCCAGCAACGCAGGCGGTTCCAATAGCTCACTGGTTCCAATCTCTAGGATTTTTTACCTTCCGATCGAATTAGGTGGACGAAGAACTCAAAGGACTAGAAGACAGTGAAGTGCCTGAGTCGAGTGAGGGAAAGGGCGGAGTCGCTATGAAGCTGAAGAATAACCTCATCAAAGAGTTGAACAAACTTCTCTTTAACAACACGTCCGACATGGAAGATGGGGGCGAGAAAGTGAGGCATTTGTTCAATACATTCCATGAAGCTGTTTTCGAGGTGAGAGAACGTTAAAAAATTATTTGAAAAGAGCTGTTTTTCGACGAATTTCGCCAAGTTTGTAACGAGCGGATTCAAATTGAGCAAATTTTGAAAATTCACGACATAGTTTAGTCACCAAACTTGGTAAACGTAGTGACTGAACTACCAATCAATCAATCAATCAATCAATCAATCAATCAATCAATCAATCAACAGTACACGATAGAAGAACCCCGTTTAGACCTCGGGAAGTATAAAGGTTAATTCAGAGAACGCTAAGGTAATTAAATGTTTCACATTCTGTTCGTCTAAACAGCGGTTATTCAAGACATTCAAGGTATGGTTGATTATGTCTCAATGACTTTTGTAAACTTTTGTAGAACAAACAGGAGTAAATTGTAGCCAGATCTTTGTCAGTGTAGATCAGGATCAGCAGTGGACTTGATGAAGAAAAAAAAAATTTTAATCAAACTAACAGCTGAAAATGTATAAATAGATCAACTTGACCCAATGTTTCGGTTAGACATGACCTATAGGAAAGCTAAAAAAAAATATATAAAGCCCCTGATGAAGGTTGGTTATATCAACCGAACTATAAATTGGGCCATATTAAATCTATTGACACATTTTCAGCTGTTTGATCAATCTTGAATTACATACATATACATACATTTTATTGGACACTCCCCATAGGGCTTTTCAGGCCAATTTACAAATAATAATAATAATAATAATAACATTTATATTGCGCAAATTCCATAAAAATGTTCAAATGCGCATAACAAAGCCATTAAAATTACAATTAAAATAGTTAAGAAGATATACATGTTTACAAAGGTTTGAAAAGTACTAATTAAAACTAATAATGCTAAACTAAACTAATGCTAGACTAAACTAATAATGCTAAATTAATATAAGAAACTATTTGATCTCATCTTTCTGCCAACGCTCCAGTAATGATCTCTTGAGAGAGTTTTGAAAATTGTGTGTAGGTGGACCCTTTGACCCTGCGTGATGATGATGAGATCAGAAGACAACAGAAGAAGTTGGAGGGTGTGGCCGCCCCGCTAGGAGAAAGCAGTGAAAACAGCCAGCTGCTGCAGAAACTGCTGTACGAGAAATACACAGGTACAAACGTTTGCGACACATAACACACTGGTATACGGACTGGACTGGACTGGACTGGACTGGACTGGACGGGACTCCGGATCTAGACGCTGCGATTTTTTTCATCCGGCCCGACTATGGACTCAGTCAATAACTGTTTTATCTAATGTCCAATTCAGTCAATAGCTGTTTTATTTTTGCCAACTCAGTCAAATAAGTGCCGGTGTATATCTTATGACCCGCCCAGTCAATACGTGTTTTATCTTTGACCAATTCTGTCAATACGTGTTTTATCTTATGAACAACTCAGACGTCAATAATAAGTGTTTCATCGGATGACCAACCCAGTCAATAATTGTTTTGTTTCATGGCCCCAGTCAATAACTGATGCAATGATTCTTGACCTTGACGTGGTTTAGAATCACCGATTGTCCAAAATTATTTGTTGTTGTCAAAACCATGTTTAGTATTCTCTTGTTCGTTTTATGTGTAGGATATCAACCCAATGGCAAAGCAGTTAGAGTTCAGAGTCCAGTTGATAAATTGCTTCCCTTATCGGAGAGTCTTGTTTACAATGTCGAGGTAACTCTACGAGAAATCGTGCAAAAATCCATCGAGCACAGCCTGTCCAAGTTCCCCAGCCTCAAACAAGCGGTAGAAGCCAAAGTGGTGAGCAAAATCTTTGACACGAAACGCGACCAGACGATCCAGTTCATCCGACAGTTTCTTGCGATGCAGAAGAAAAGCATCGACTTAGTATACGCACCAGTCCCCACGCCACGCGAGATAAGCCTCTGGGAAGACTTCATGGAGGACGGCAAGTTTCATCCGTGCATGACGTCAAAGACGATGAGTCACATGAAGGATCTCGCGAAAAAACTCTACCCTGAACCGCTGCTCAAAGAGATTGAAACCGTTACTGCACATAAGACGTATGTAAACTACAAGGTGAGCAGCAGGGGCGCATAGTGCTCTCTAGAATATTCCTTCTACAGGGGCAGTTGTGGCAAAGGAAAGAATGAAATGGAGGAAGCTCATATCCTGCCCCACAAGGATGGGAGACGCGGTAGCCTAATGGTTAGCACGTTGGACTCTGGATCCAGCGGTCCGGGTTCGAGCCCTGGCCTGGGTCATTGTATTGTGTTCTCGGGCAAGACACTTAGCCTGCGGAGTAAGCGTTGCCGGCCAGAATGCAGCTTCGTTCGTACAGGAACGCTTGCTTCGCAGGCTACAAGACACTTGGCAAGACACACTCACATTGCCTCTCACCACCCAGGAGGAAATGATTACCAGCAAATTGTCAGGGCAACCTGACAAAAATGCTGGGGGGTAACCTGCGATGGACTAGCATCCCATCCAGGGGAGTAGCGATACTCCTAGTCGCTTCATGCTATGGAACCGGTTATGCGCCGGCCTGATAAGCCACTAGCTGTAGACAGACCTTATTCACCACAAGTGAAGAAGGAATTACATAGTAGTACGGTAGCTCTTTTAATGTTTGTTTCTTTCCTCGACTGCAGCGAGCTTGAACACAGAAACAAAACTACCATTACTTTTGTGTCGACCTGGATAACGTTTTTGGAAGGTCCAGCGGCACAGACCCATTCAAAAGTACTTAACACAAAATGTTTATTTATCGTTCTTAACGTTTAGGAGCTCGATGAAATGAAGAATATAAAAAAGAACGTAGTGCGATGCTTCAACGTGCTGAAAATGAACATGTGTGACACAGTCCCCCGCTGCATCCTGCATTTCTTCGTCACACAGTTGGTGGATGATCTTGGCCGCGCCTTGGAGCAGGAGAACTTGGTCGAGTTCTTACAGGAGAGGAAAGACATCCGGGACAAGCGCATCATATGTAGGAAACAGTCCCTCGCTCTGGCGGAAGCGCTGCCTCGCACCACAAACGTACTGGACAAACTGCTGCGTATGAAACAGGGAACCCCTGTAAAAGCCGGCAAGTAACTGCAACATTATGTCCCACAACTCCACGCGCACCGCGCCTGACCAATGAGCGACATCTGGGGACGAACGATTTCAATCTGTGTCGGGTTTTTCTGAATTTCCTGGTGAATGCCATGGATCATATCATTTGTCAATTATTATTATTAGACTAGGTAACGGTTAAGAAAACTTTCACCGGTGATACTGTGCCGGTTAACAATCAATAATTATTAGAACAGAGAATTCTATGTTGCATGTAACAAAATTTTTTCAAACATTTCGAATCTTAGCCAAACTTTTCAAAGCGAGTTTTGTCCATAATCATGATGGTATCTCCAAGTTTGAACATAAGTAGCTGTCGTGATTGCACGTAACAACCTCCTATTAAAATGTGAAACTCATTCAAAGTCAGGTATATAATTTAAGCTTAGAGAAATTGTCAAGTTTTAGTTGATAAAAATTATAAAGGAATAAAAGAGTTTAGAAACTCAAAAAGTCAGTGAACAACCATCATTTTTGGTTGTAATTATTTCACCAAAAATTGACTCAACCTCGTTCGCAGGGTCGGAGCGAGGGAAGAGAGACCCTGGGAACGAGGTTGAAATTGACAGAGCGGACGGTTTCGCAGGAGTTGCTAAGCAACATTACGTTTGGGATGAAGTCATAATGACGCATGTATTTCCAAGTTTTGAAAGGGTCATTAAACCACGACACTCCACAGCGAGATCAAATTTTCTCGATTTTTATTATCTTTTATTCAATACATTTGGGGTTTCATATTCTTTTTTAAAATTCCATTCGGATCAAGACGAATAACAGTGAAAAAAACACTTGGTGTCTGTAACATTTGTCTGTCTAAAAAGACAAATATAAAAAAATTACCATTCCATAAGGAATAGTTTTCAAAAACAGTACGGCAACATTTATTGTTGGTGTGTACAACCTAGTACTGTGTGCAATGACAAGGGACTTGTCCAGCCAGTGAAGCATCAGTACATAGAGATATTTTCAATTGAGTGTCGAAAGTAATCCGGGATTGCTTTAGTTTTGCTTTACTACGCTCTGTGATTGGTTTAAAAGTCTCGCGCCACCTACTCAACCAATCAGATGCAAAACCAATCACGACTCGGTCACACGCGTTTTCCCGCGCTTGGCGCCGGTTACATGTATTTGCTTCGAGTTCTCATTGGCTCATTTTGTTGTTTACGTTTGTTGTGATTGGCCATTGTAATTTATTGCTTTGGTTTTGGTATTACGACACTCAATCCACCGTACCTTAAAAGATGGCGACTGGTACGTTTACCCATAATTCTTAGCGCACGAAAACCCTAAAAACGCTCATAAAAACGCACAGAAAAGTTGTAAAAACTTCAAACCTAGCATACACAATGTTGTTAGTACAGGGACAAATTTCGCAAAAAATATGGCTTTCTATGTGCCTATCGGCTGTGTTAGGTTCGCAAGGTATTGTGGTAAAATGTACAGCCGCCATCTTTTTCCGAACGGTGGATTGAAAACAGCTCTATCTGAAGCAATCTCGTATTTCGCTCGTTAGATCACCCTGGTTCTATTCGCTTTTTACAGCGTTAGCATTCGACTCTGAACGCGAAAACGATGTCATTTGATAGACTAAAACAGCCAGCCAGCGATCACAAGATTTTCTGATTCTCTACACTTTCCCTCGGGGGAGGAAGAATTCGATCGGTTGGCTTTATTTGTGCGAATGCATCTCGGTTGAAGACGACGGTCAGCGGTTGTTTCGTGATGACGCAAGTCGTCATGATATCGTGCACCAAGATCGTGACGTACTTCCGGCAATGCTGACGTCATCATCGTCATCAGAGTCGTCTCCTTCCGGTTGATCGTCTTCATCTTCGCTGCTCTCCGAGTCGCTTACATCCGGGAGACTGTAGCGACGGACATGCTTGGCTGTGACGTACACATCATCTGTTTCCGGTCTGCAAGGGAAATCGGAAGTAATCAAGATGACGATGCTGTGGTGCATCCCAAGATTGAAATATGAATTCTCCTTACTGATCATCATACATTTCTTGTAATGTTAGTTTTGAGAATTTGGTTGTACATCAAGATAATATTCACTAGTTGATGATTTTTCTTTATTCTCATCACCTGTCTGCTTGACAATGTAGGAGAAATTAGATGTTCTTCAATTTGGCATCAACTTAAGGTGGGAGTTAACCTGAATGCCATTTTCCCGCCACTTGACATGGGTTTCATGGAAATATCTCGTTCACGTGTCAAGCAATCCAAAAACTCTCTGCTTAAAACATGAATCTATGTTATGGGGTGTTTTGTAAATTTTTTGGTGATTTTTTGTTTTTTTGGGGGAGGAAATAGTTTTTCTCAAAGGAGTTGTAAAATTTAGGGAAATAAGAAATATTGAAGATTTAATGTAGTTTTAAAATTAGAATTTGAAGTTAAAAATTAGTAGATTGACAATTGACAGACAGTTGATACCCACGCGAGAGCACCGCGTGGGTATCAACTGTTGGTGTTCCAAAATTATTATTTTTTCCTTCTATCCCTTCTTTAAACCTCTTAAAATTTCATTGAAATTCAGGTAGAATCCCCCCTTAATTTCTCAAATGGAAGGGCGTTATCCCCAGAAAGGAAATAAACGAAATTTATGCGTTCAGACGACTCTCATAGAATGAAAATAACAGCTGAGCCGAAACAACAGTTCGTTGGACTCGGGATCGAGTTGTCCGTGTTAGAGCGCTGGCTTGTGTTGTGTTCCTTGGGCAAGACACTTTCACAGTGCTTCTCCCCACCCACGGGTATAAAATAATGGATACTTATGAACTGTTAGCCTGACAAAATATTTAGGGGGAGGGGGGAGGGGACCTGTGATGGACTAGCATCCCATCCAGGGGGAGTAGCAATACTCCTAGTCGCTTCATGCTACAGTTAACTGGGATAAGCTCTGAGGCTCTTGTGGTGTGTGTCACTGGGCTAGTTAAAACATCTTCCTAATACGGACAGTTTCTGTGGTCCCTTCGGTGTCCGTATGTAACGGGGATCGACTAATTCATTTATTGTCGCGTTTCGACTGAACAACCATTTCTTCAATAACTGTATTCGAAGCAAGAAAATGAATCACAAACCTTGAGCGTTTCTTGACCTTTGAACTCGGCAACTGATCCCAGAGTTTCAGCTCCAGTCCTCCCGTGCACATCCTGTGTAGAGTCACCTGATCACGTGTTGTCTGCGTGCATGACAAGCACGTGATACTTCCAGTGCATTCGTCATCCACGGTTGCTACGTATTCCTCTGAAGGTAGGCTGCGAACTAAACCGGTAAAAAAACAGGTTAAACTGGAGTAACCAGTTGACCAGGTTACTAGTAAGTTTCAGGAACATGATAAATGAAGACAATGAAACACTACTCGTACCATTCAGGTATCCATTTCCTCGGTCCAGATCATATCCCGCGCTCACAAGACATGAGCCCGTGGTTGCCATGGCACCAGTTGATCCGAATTCTGTCACGTGGTTTCGAATCTTACGAAGTTTACCTGCACAGAAAAAAGGAAGAGGCCTGTTATTTGAGCCCTGTGAATGAAAACAATCAAACAGCTGTAACGCCTGAACTATTTCTCTACCTGAGTTCAAGTCCATCGCTTTCATGTTAACCCCGTCGTCTCCCCAGTAAACTGTCTCCTCTGTTGTTGCTAAGCAACGCACACGTCTTGGTTTAACAGTTACGCCCGCGGTAGTTTTGTCCACAGGGGCCTGGTCCGAACTCATCACAGGCTTGAGAGCATTGTCCCGGATGTCCCAGACCTTCACCACTCCGGTGGCCGAGCCACTGATCACACGTTGGTCCTGGAACTAGAAGATTTAGATGATAAATAAGATAATCTCGCGATCTTGCTATACAAGATTATTGCGTAAGATATACCTGTGCAACGACAAGATCGTGGAACGTCGAACAAGCAGATCTGTTTTCGATTCATTAGAGAAAACTACAATGCTATCTGCAGGGTCCAGTTGTTCAAATCAGTCAGTCAAGATTAGCGTAAACATCGAATTCAATTTCAAAGTAACGATTCTGTAATTTTTTTGGCTAGCTTCTTTTTCTTGTCGTTATTTAGTTCCGTCGACTAATCGGCAAATAAAAACGCTTTTACACTGACATTGACTCGCAGAGGAAAGACCCCCGGAAAGACCACAGGCTAAAAAAACTTGACAGACGAGTTTTTACGCAGCGCGTGACTCTCACATGCCCGCCCTCCCGTGACGTTACCATAGTTACCTTGACGGCTGTGACAGCATCCTCATGGCCTCGCACAGATCTCACGGCAGTTCCGGTCTCCAGGTCCCACAGCTCAACCTTACCACCATCTACATGAAACAAACAACAATGTTTATCTTATTGCATTCAGTACAAAAAAACAAAACAACAATATTTCCGCTTTCTGTGTAGTTTGGTCTTTGGAACAGTTAGTCTCTCACAGCGCCCTTCTCGCAAATGTATAACTAGCTGTTCAGGTCAGTTTTGAAATTCGCTTCTGCATAGACGTCCTAAATGAGTCTAATATTTGAAGAGATCGCACAATGTTAAAATCATTTTCCGTTTCTAAGCGATTAAAAATAAAAAGAACATTCTGGGAGCCTTTCGTATTCATTTTCAGGTGTAATTTTTGCCATAATTTGGACTCAAGTTTCAAATACGTATGTCGATCACAAAATACCAAAAACACAACTAAGCCCAGCACGATAAAAGGCATAACTTTTTATAAAAGAACATTCTGTATCAAGGACTTTCTACCTCATGTTCTAATTAAAAAAAGAGATTATCATTTCCCTAGCTATTAAACGTTTTACACGTTACATAAGATGGAAATAAATGAATGAGCATTTTATAAACCGGCCTACGTCATGCAACAAACGTATTTACATCATCAATATGGTTTCGAACGTTAGAAAACGCTTCTGTTCGCGAACACAGAAAAAAGCCAACAAAGTGACCGTGAGTTGTGGCTGTGGCGTGCCGCCTGAGTTACGCACGCACAAAAAAAAAAAACGAAAACTAGCGGTACAAAGTTCGCCGCCTGATAAACATGAACGCAGACGGTCATATCACATGCAAACTAGAGAACTTTGACCAACCTAGCCCAGCTGCAGTGAGATTGTTACTGTTGCAATCCAGGCACTCCACAGGGGAAAAGGCATACATGGATCTCTTGATCTGACCTGTGAAAAGAGCAGAAAAAAATCCACTTTACAGAGAAGCCATTTCACTGCGCAACGCAACACGCACGTGAAAATGAAAACATAACAGCAAAACGTACGCATATTAAAACCGCATGTTTACATGCGACGGCTAGCTAAAAAGACCTTATACACTTTGAGCTCACTTTGACAAAGATAAAATTGCTTTCTAATAGTCAAGTAATATTTCTCGCGTTCTAATGCCGGTATGTATTTGTTTACGACATGAATACTTGTATAACCAGATTTAATTTCTCCCTGTTATGACATGTTATGACTGTTATGCAAATACAAACAGTAAGAACGCCCCCCGAGGGACCAACAAAACAACACGGGCTCAATAACGTGACAAAGGCCTCAAAAGGCCTCAAAAGCGTGTGCGTCACAACGTGACTCTTTGTTCTCATATTTATCCTTCTCACGTTTTTTTTCCTAACAGGCGTTATACAACAAACCATGAGAAGACTCTGAAAAGAGGCAGGTCATGAAGACGGTGACCTGCGATCGGGCCAATTTTTTCGCTCTCCTTATTCTCTTTACGGGAGGAGTGGCGCGAATGAGAGCGCGGGAACATTCGCCTGATCACAGGTTAAGGTTAAAGTTTTGAAATCATGCCATTCATAACACACGCAAACCTTCCATAACCTTACAACTTTCGGAGCAAAAACTTTACATCTGGTAGCTTTTTCCGAACCCCTCTAGTTGGCTTGGCATTGTGGCAGGTGGCAAGGGAGGTGGGGGTAGGGGGGGGGGGGGGGGGGGGTAGGGAGAGAGTAAGCCTAAGGGGTGGGAAGGGGCGCGATGGTACCTTGTCTACCTTCAAAGATCACATGCCAAGAGTCTGATGGGACACTAGACCTGGGAACAAGAACACCAGGCATACGGTCAACCGACGACTGGAGTGGACTGGACTAGACTAGTAAAATGCGGACTAGTACCTCGTTTTCACTAGTCCTCAGTCCATTCCTAGGCTCTGTTTGCCGTATGCCAGCGCACCAACGACCGCTACAGTCTCGCCTCCTCGCGTCGCGTCTTCTCGCGGGCGCGAGATTTCCACGCGCTTCGCGCGCGCGCTCTCCCGCTCGATCTGAGAAAAATTAGGGACTACTCGTAGTCTACCGCTACAGAGAGTTTTCAGCCGAAAATTCGGTGCTTTCACGGGCTTGGCAATAAAGAAAGATGGTAAATTTTAAGCTCGGTAAATATAATGAGAAAGATGTAAATTCAGTTTGTCACCAGCGTGGGACAAAGAAAAAAATCACAGGCTTGTACCTCATTTTTATAGCAGGAAAAAATAGTTTTCCATTAAAAAAAGGTTGCCAAAAGAAGAACAGGCTTCATTGACAGAAAACTCACCACTAGCGAGTGACCAGATTTTCATGGAACAATCTTTTGAGCCCGTGAGCACTGAGTACTGGTCAGTTCGAAAGCTGGATGGCACATCTAGAAGAAATTGGGAAACACATGGTAAATTATGGAAAGAAATGATGGTAAATTGTTCACTTGCACGCTACTTATTTTGATCTCGTGCAGGTTCTGTGACAAACTAACAAACAAACAAACAAACAAACAAACAAACAAACAAACAAACAGGACTGACACTTTCAAATACAGTCGAAGCTCCCATAAGCGGACACTCTCGGGAAGCAGAAAAACTGTCCGCAACTGGAGCTTACGGGAATGTGCAAATACATAGTTTGTATGAGCTAGAGTTCAAACGGGGTTTTGTCAAGGCGGCCGTAAGTAGAGCTGCCCGCAAGTAGAGCTGCCCGCTTACGAGAGTGTCGGCTCAGAGAGCTTCGAATGTACAAATAATTGGTTTCAAAGAGAGACAAGACAAGACAGATAGACAGACAGACAATAAAGTGAAATCTAGAGGGAAAGGGCCCTGGGAACGAGATTGAAATCCACTCACTCACCGCATGATGACATATCCTTTTTTGGTAAGAGAAAAACTGATGTTATAGTTCCCGTATGTCCGCCCATACTCCTCATCTCTCGCCCTGTGTCGGCATCCCATAATTTGAGCATAGTATCGCGGCTGCAAAGAACGCCGGGAATGAATCAGTATTATAACATTGCGACATTTTCCCTTGATTGCGAATATCATAGAAAACTCCACAAAGTAACAAAGTTTAAAATGAGAATTTGATGACACATTAACTATCTTGCACTGTAAAACCTATTTACATACCCTGCGAGACAGAGATTCCCTTCTCTTTGACCCAGAAAGACTCGCAGGCTACTATTTAACAATTAGATTATGAGCTCGAGATTTCTATGATGTGATAGTTGATGAGGCCGTAGGCCGAAACAACTATCACATCTTAGAAATTGAGAGCGAATAATCTAATTGTTTTAGTAAAAATCATAACAATTGTCTTGTAATAACTCTAAATCCTCCGCCAAAACTTCGGAGAAACGAGAAGAAACCGCAATTTTGTAGACGACCTCAAGCCACTGCACACTAATGGCTGATAGTGTACGAGTAGCTCAGCCAATCAGATTGTCTCATTTGCATTAGTATACTAGTAGATTTTTACTAATTCTATTTACAGTAACCCCTATTTCCTTTTATTTTATATTTTGATCAACATAATTACTTTCGGATTCTCCCAAACTGTCTCTCATGTTTGCATCAGGCTACATGTATATAAACAAAACGCGGCCGTTTTCTAAAATAAAGCCAACAAAATGCAATGATACGTCATAACCGCGTTACAAAGCCTTATGTTTAAACGACTGCATAACCAATCAGAGCGCGCGTTATTAAAACTCGCCTGCGGCCCGGGTTATAATAATAACAATATTTTACCAGGAGGCTCCTCTCACCGTTTCCAACGGTCAGGAGAACCGAGTGCCTACTTCGGCCTAACTATTTCCCGCCGAAAACCTCGACAGGGAGGGAGAGTCAGTAAAGTTATAACAACACAGCATGAAATATTGGCGCTCGCTTCGTCAAATGTTTTTCCTGAACACAGAGCTTGATTTGCCTTCTTCTCGTTTCTCTCGGTTTAACGTTTAGTTGATAACAAACCAGGTTAAATTCCCAAAAACTTTGCGGTAGGAATTATATCCGTGTTTAGTTCGCTGGTTGGTAAATCTCCCTTACTTTGATTTCCATACTGTTTAGTTACTAAAACGCAAAATATCAGTAAATGCAGAAAAATATTCAAATCGATTATTTTGGCGCGAAGCTTTTCGTTAATGCTATTATGTATTTTATGAAGAAACGTTTAGCGCAATATTTGACAATTATTTTCGGTATAATAGCGGTTTAAGTTTCAATACGATTGAAGTAGACAAATAGATACATTTTAACCAGAATAACTGAATAGCATACATGTATATTAAATTGTATGTAAAACCCATCATTATTACAATGAATCGGGTAGAAAATGTTGAAACTAACGTTACTTCAGGTTTCACATACAAAAGCAGCTACCGGCTTATTTTACCAAAAAAACAGTCATATATTTTTTGTTTAATCTACAAAATAGAAAATCAATTTAAATTTGAAGACAATTAGAGGTCTGTAGCTAAGCTGAATCACCGGTAACTATACAAATATTTTTTCCTGGTGTAAATCTCCTTGTTAGAAGAAGAAAACAATACCTGAGGTGCACAAGGCATAACATTATTGCACGTCAAGTTTATAAAGGTAACAATGCTGTTAGATAACTAGATGGAGGTAAATAAATGGTAAATGTAAATGTAAAAACTAAAATACCTGTTCTTAAGCTTATCTTTCTTGATATTAAATAACATGGCAAATATTTTCCACGAAGGGATGTCCAAATAAATTACTGCCAATGTCCACGATTACATCTCCGCTCCGGAGATATTTCAGTCCTCCATAACTTCAGTGCATGGTATAACCTTGCTTATCAACCGGTAAATAACAGGCCAAAGTTTCTTGCAAATTAGATGTAACCAAACTTTCATTAAATATTAAGAAATGAAAAGCCGCATAATTCAGCAGCGAACTGGTCTTTCGACAGGTATGTGATAAACCATCACGGCAAATTTTATGTCGTCTTCGGAAAATCATCGGATAAAAACGTTATCGCGATGAAATCCGCCATATTACACAAAGCACAAAACAGCACGCTTGTACACAAAACATAACAGTCTTTTGCTAACTCAAGAATTAAGAAAATTTTAAATCTTTCAAAAATGTTAAAAATACTTTAGGGACTAAATATCCGGCCGTCGGGACGAATCTTTTGGTCTAAATGGATTATCCATATGAGGATTAAGACATACAGATAACAATACGGAAAGGTTTTGATAGATAATCCATCTGTATCAAAACAAACGAAAGAAAGTGAAAATATGTCCCATAATACCTTGGGAACATACAGTTACCAATCCTCCTCTGTTTTCAAATAGAGTTGCAGCTCTCTGAGCGGACACTCTCGTAAGCGGACAGGTTACTTACGATCGCCTTGATAAAACCCTGTTTGAACTCTAGCGAATACAAACTCTGTATTTGCACATTCCCGTAAGCGGCCAGCTCCAGTTGAGGACACTTTTTCCGCTTCCCGAGGGTGTCCGCTTACGGGAGTTTCGTCTGTGTCGGTAAAAAACTACTTTCTTATGCGACGGAGTTGATTTAGAGACGGATAATTATTCATCTAAAAGACGAATTTATATTTAAAGGAAGTGTCCGTCTCAAACATGGAAAACAAACTAAAATGTCTCGTCATTGACTATCTTGATATGCGCACATCATTCAACTACTTGCTGTAGCCAATCAGAGCAGCCAATTGGGCAATTTTCTGAGCTCGAATTTTTTTTTCCGTCTTGAGTTTGTGCAATAATTTTTTTTCATCTTTTGCTTGTGAGCGAATGAGTGAGCTCGCTTTGCACGTTTTTTTTCCCTACTTTTGCTGTGCAGGAATTTTTTGGTAATTGCCCAACCCCCCCCAAAAAAATAAAATGGTCCATCATTGTACTCAACACAAAACAGGTAGTTACTGTTTTCTCAGACAATGTTATTTTTTCGTGCAATTACCTCGCAAAAACTCATGAGCCGCGTGTGTTATAAGAATCCTTCGGTTTATTTTTGGCCGTACGTGAACTAAAGGGCAGAGTTTGTTATTAAAAAAGTTAATTTTCAATAATTATTGCTTAATGCTTACGGCTTGGTGGGCAGGAGTTAGCTGCACGCGTCGCAAACAGAAAAGCCAGCAGTCCCTCGTTAGCTTTCCACTCGCTCGCGCTCTGCGCTCGATCAATTTCGGCTCACTCGCGCTTCGTGCTCGCTCTACTATCCAAAAGAGGGAGTGCTTGCAGTCTATATTCTCATTGTAATTTTATTGTACATATTTCTTAAATATTCTAAGTGTCCCCAATTAGTAGTCCACTTGTGGACAGCTAGTAGATTTTTGACACATTAATAAAGTTATTGATTGATTGATTGATTGAGTGATTGATTGATTGATTGGTTGATTGATTGATTAAACCTTTACAACATCCTTAAATCAGTAGTAACAAACAAATACTTAAAGAAACTAATGACAGTAAGGCAACAACTTTTTACAACTAAAGTAAACAAATTTAACGATTTTTTAACAAACACTAAAATTACGGTAGTCATCTCATTAATTCCTACTCTCTACATATACCAGGTTTTAACTATTGCATTAATTTTATTAAAGATGTAGCTCTTCACTAAAATTAGTTTCCTTAAAGATATATTAATTTATTAATAATTATATAAATTAATTAATTCTATCTCTATTCTTATTGGCTGAGAACATGTATACAGCTAATTCTCGGTACACGCCGGACAATAAGATGTAATGAATATTTAGTAATATGCGTATTAACAGGATAATCTGTTTAGCCATAGAGTAATCATGTCAAGTTGTGACTCTAAGTTAAACCAAAAAATGAAATCTCTCAAAAATTATTTTTGTACAAGGAGCACATTTAATATTTATAAATTATTACAAATAATTTAAAGGAAACATACCTTCCAGACACTAATATGGAACCCAGACAATCAACACCACAAATCACATCATTATGGCCTTTCAAATTCCTGACATAAAACTTCATGGAAGTCTTATTGGAAGATGACAGCAGCGGTTTTGTTGTCGTGTTTGCCGTCCCAACATCAGGTCTTTTGGGTTGACATGGTACTGCAGGAGCTTGATCACAAATTTCATTTAATGTAAGTTCATTTTCATTCTGAGCGACTTCTTGTGACACTTCTTCAGCATCAGACTGTGCAGACGCTGGCGTATTTATTAGTTCCTCTTCTCGCTCAGTTGACGCGGCTTGTTCATCTTGTTTTCTTTCACTTTCCATGTTTTGTAATTCAGAGGTCAGTTCCTTGTCTCGAGCTACCAGCTGCTGTACTTTGGAGCGTACTTCATCTTTCTTAGAAAGCTACAATAAAATAAACAGCGATACTGAAGATTAAATATGAGATAACTCAGGATCCTGTATATCAGTTAAAGTGGTAACCTCTGAGAATGTAGCACCCCTAGGACTAATGTCTTATTTAGACCTTTTGAGGGAGGAGGGGGTGCATTCTATGTACATCCCTGCCAAAGATAATTACCAAGGTATCAAAAATTATGTGCCCAAGTAGGTCATCTTCACACCGGCATGCTACACAATGATTGTACGCCAGTATGCTTTTGAAACCCACACCAAAGATCTTTGGCATTACATAAACTGCACCAGGTGGGAAAGGGATCTTAGATTATCTAGCACACATGGTAATAAGTTATTAAACTAATGATAATGACTATTAATGATTGATGGAAAGACAACTCACTCAGACTTTCACAGTACAAACAACATTAGTATAAAAGCTTTGTTGGCAAATTAGCAGGCAACTACAGATCACTGCAGAACTTCCAGCTACATGGTGTATTTAATTTCTAAAGCTTTCCAAGATGTCTGTATGAAGCCAAAAGAAGGCAAGGTGCCTTCAAAGCCAAATGATGTAAAAAAATCATAATGGCAACGTGTATTACAAAACAAGCTAAGTAAAATCAGGAAATATAAAATAATGTTAATCAAAACTATAACAAAATTCTCGAATCTGATTGGTTATCAGCAGGCCCGATTTGAACACTAATAGGCTAATAGGACAGTGTATGCGTCATGCTTGTAATTGGACAGTACACGTCATTTGCACTCGCTGGCTTTTCTTGTGCATGTCGGTCAAAAACGAACTTGATTGTTATGTTTTTATTCACCAAAACGTTTAATGTTTTTTCCTCAAATTTTGTTATAGTTTATGATTATTGGTAACAGGACTTTGTGCCGTCCAATTCTGTCTGTAATCATACTCGTGAGTAACAAATCGGACTCCCGCTATGTGGTCGGATTTTGTTAAATCACTTGTATGATTACAGACCGAATCACCATTATTAATTAGCCAATTAGACTAATGTTATTATCCAAGCATAGCAATTAGGGGCGGACCATTAGATATCCCGGGAGGGGGGGTGACAATTACCAAAAAAAAATTCCTGCAAAGGAAAATTGTCTAAAAAAAATATCCTGCAAGCAGCTGACCATCAAAAAAAAATTCCTGCAAGCAAACTGGAACATATGTATATATAAGAAGATCTGTGAAAAAAAATTTGTGCAGAGTTTGCTCTCCTAAAAAAAAAATCCTGCAGACAACTCAGGCTGGAAAAAAATATCATGCACTGGAATTTTTTTACCCCCCTCCCGGGATATCTAATGGTCCGCCCCTTAGCGTCTAAATGTATTTACGGTTGATTACATATAAGCTTATTTGACGTTGATTACAAATTAACTTCTTCCATTTTGTACTAAAAGTATAACACAACTTGTTCTCCATATAAAAAAAGCGAATACATTTCAAGCTACGGTATAAAACACAAAAACACACCAGCTACACGACAGCTATATATAGCTACGTGGACAATTATTGTTTACAAATGATTGTTTACTCTACCGCTTCGAAATGGTTGGAAAAAGGTAATATTAGTCATCTGTTACCTTTAGAAATTCCTCTTCTGTCAATTCCCGCTCTAATTCTTCTAATTTCTCGATTTGGCGTAGCTTTTTTCTAAATTTACGGAGCTCTATACCGACATTTTCCTTATCCAAGTCGGCCATTACTGGTATCCACACAGAAAAAAGAGAGAAGACTGGGAACGATAATTTTGTCATCCTGGCGGGGGTAGGGTAAGGCACTTGTCAAGCCCTTCTTAGTTACCCCCTCCCCCGCACCCCAACATGCTTCTACAGTAAAACCGGGGAACGTACTTTCTGGAACAAATTGTTAATTTTTACATTGTAACAATTATTGTAATCATTTTTTTTTTAATTTTTTCTCATTAAAATGAGAAAATGCGTTGCGTGCGGCTCGGAAGATCGGCTACGATAAACTTAATTAAATTTACTTAGACTAGTATATTTATTCAATATTGTTTTATGTGGTCTTTTGTAACAAAAGCAATATCATTTATATACATTCGGGCATCTTATAAAATTATTAAATGGAGAAGACGTTTTCAATTTATGGCAGAGGATAGTTTCAATATTAATTCCTCTTTTAGTTAGCTGTTTTAAATGACGGTTTAATTTTACACTGAAGTCTTGATTTGCTAGCTTAATCTCAGCTGCCTCCATAACCTGTCGTCTTGAATAAATAGATTGGAAAAATTTATAAGGTTTAGAATACACAAGTTTGTCAAATTAGAATGCTGATTTGCGCGAAATAAGAAAAGCTCTGATTTGATTGGCTCGCACGCGACAGTACTCGTCATCAAATTCGACAGGAGGAAATGAAAGATGGATGATAGAAGGGTCTTGTATGGCACAGCTATTAGCCAAGCCTGCGTGCCGCTAATTGCCAAACAGAATTACTCATTCGCTGATCGCTTCTTTGTGTAAAGAAAACTCGAAGCAGGGTATTTTGTGTCAGTCGAGTTGTCTACGGAATCGCGCGCCGCGGCGGCAAAGAGCTGATACCTCTTTGACTTTTATTACCTCTTGATTCAAGAGCAGAGTTGTTATAAGTCAAGTGCTGTGACAGAGTACGTGATGAGTCACTTAAAAGAAATTTAAATTTTTACACTTGAGGACAGCGGGAACTCGACAATCGATATACCCGATTGCTGACCTCAATTTTCGCCGACTGAGGGTCAAATGCGAGCGATTCACGTATGGCTGCGAAGCAGTTTAGATGGATTGTCCTAGAGCTGTTGGCCTTGTGGATTCGAACTTGTTGTTGTTCCTGCGGTGGCCACCTTCAAGCTAGTTCCGGAGATCTTCGTTTTCCAATAAGCGGAGGAAATGTTGGCGAACCACTGCTGTGTACGTGGACAATAACTGTGCCGGAGAGGTTTCGCGTGAAAATTACTTTCACCGACTTTGTTATGAAAACATCATGTTGCTCATGTACACATGATTTCTTAGAAATTCGCGACGGGTCGCTGGATAATTCTACTCTAATCGGGCAATTTTGTACAAGGGAACCTAAATTCGTTTATTCCACTGGAAATGTAATATGGATTCAATTTGCTTCCGATTTTCGTACATACAGAGGTAATCGCTTTCGTCTGTCATACGAGGCATTATGCGGGAGCCATTACACAGACATGTCGGGCAGTTTTAGTTCGCCTAGATATCCGTTTCCTTTCGAAAACAAAGTAAAAGATTGCATCTACAGTATTCAAGTGCCTAAAGGAAGAATTAAAGTAAAGTTCGAGAGCTTTAGCGTCGAAGGTCGAATGCCCGTTTGTTTATATGATTTTTTGGAAGTGAAAGAAATCGGATACTTCGAACTCTCCAGTTCTTCGACAAGAAGGCGTCGCTATTGCGGCATAGAAAAACCGCCTATTATATACTCGACAAGGGTAGCAATCTGTGGTTTAGGTTCAAGAGTGGCGTGTCTGGTGGAGAATCGGGATTTGTAGCTAATTATCGCACTATTTCTGCTGGAGAAGGGACATGTGGAGGAACCCTTAAAGATAAATCTGGGCTAATTTACTCTCAAAATTACCCCTATCGCTTTCCACTTGGACAGGAATGCTTGTGGAAAATTATGGTGGCGTCTGACATGCACGTCCATTTATATTTTGACACCTTGGACTTTGGTTTTAAAAACGATGGGGTCTGCGAAGAAGGCTATTTGGAAGTTTATGATGGGTTAGACGATTCCTCTCATAAAATTGGCGAGTACTGTGGAGATCTCATACCTAGCAAAATTATTTCCAGAACAAACCAGTTGATGATCAAAGCAGTGTCTAAGCTTGAAGGGAATAGCATTGGTTGGTTTTCCCTGCATTACGAGTCATCTTCCTGGAGTGCTTGCGGATTACAGAAGTTCACCTGCGTGAACCGGCAGTGCATCGAGAGTCACGACACATGCAATGGTAATAAAGAGTGCGAAGATGGCAGTGACGAGGGGGATTGTCCCACAACAGAAGAGCCCGGTTTCCTTTCCTGGTACAGATTCTGGCCAGTCAGTGTCGTAGGGGGGATGCTTATAGTAGGAGTCTGGCTTTGGAGAGCATGGAAAAAAATCATGGCAGCCCGATCTGTAGTGGAAGAACAGCATGCTGCTACTCTGTCGCCAAACCATATTGAAATGCTCCCATGTACCTCCGCAGAACCCCCAAGTTACAGTGAGGCTGTCGCGCAAGATGACAGGCCTCCGCCTAGTTATGAGGAAGCCCTTAGAGAGCAAGCAAACCCACAAAACAATGAAAGAGACCTTGGTGAGGCATCCAGGGTTAATTCGGACTCAGATACTAGCACTGTAACGTCCCCTGGAAATACATCTCGAGCAGCTTCAATGGTAGTGTACGAGAGGTCGTCTTCAAGTAATAATAATTATTGTTCTCCATATGACAGCCACAGAATGCGAGGTCCCACCAATCAACATGCTAGAAGAGTTTAGCATTAAAGATTTTTTTCCAACCATCAGAGTATATAAAAATATAGTTACAATGTTTTACAGTGTAACAACTTCAACCAGGGCCACATGATCAGAGCAAGAACACAACGCAATGACCCAGGCTGGCCATTGCTCTCGAAGCTGGACTTTTCGATCTGAATTCCAACACAGTAACCATTAGGTCAACGTACCTCACTTATGCTATGTGTTTTTCAAAAAGCGTTGAGTGGCTCTGGTTAAAGTCATTTCACTGTAAATTGTTCAAAAAAGTTGTACAAAATTAGGGTAAAATTAGTGACAAATAGTGGCTGATCTATATCATCATCAGAGAAATTATAAAAAATTTAGTGTTTCAGTTTGATTCCCAAAGGAACTTTCATATATAAGTGAAGGGTGATCGTCATACCTTTCTTTTACTTGTTTTAGGGGTTAAATTTGAGGTTTGACACCACTTTAGCCTATCAATAGGCTCCCCAGTGGGAGGGGATAGGGAAAAAAAGAAAAGTGCGAGCGAAGCAAAACTGGGGAGAGGACGGGCTCTTCTTCTACCCTTTTCGTTTATCCCATCCCCCCACTGCGGAGCCTATTCATAGGCTAACACCAGGTGGGGTGTTTAAATCTAAAATGATCACCATTTAGTTAGAGTTATCCTGGTACCTTTTAGGGAACCAAAAAAATATGACAGAAACAAGCATTTCATGTACAGACTTAAATTCTAACCACATTACCCGACTCAAGAGGTGGACTCCGGGAATGAAGGATTACTGTGCGAATCAGAAAAGCATGAACACTTTGATTTAACGCTTGGATTTTCCTTTGCCAAAAATTGATCTATTTTTTCCCTGTATTTATTTTGCTATTTTCGCAAAGCTTTTCTGCAAAAACAAAGTGTAACTTTGAGTTTCCTGACTATTCTTCTTGTGCGGTTTAATCGTGTCAAAGTTAAATCAAAGTGTTCATGCTTTTTTGGTTTACTTAAGTCTCAAAATCAAAATCAACATCAAAATTTATTTTTCATCTTCAGATTATTTAGTTCTTAATCAAGTATCTTACCTGTGATCACCAGTGCTACGTGGATTTATTATAAACCTGGAAGGAGAAGATATATGTAGGAATAAATCAAATAAATATTCCATTTTGGCATGTTGGATATGGCGGCCTTACTTGATCCTCTTTGCCCCTTGAGAGGCATAGGGCGTTGACCATAGCTCCGCTATTTGCCAACTGTTTGCTTCACACCCCCCCCCCCCCCCCCCCCCATGCCCTCCCGATATTCTCCAGCTCCTTGGTCACTCTACGTCTCCATGACTGGTTAGATCTTCCCCTTTTCTCCTACCTTGAGGGTTACATTTCCTTTCTGGTGCTGTTTTCTCTTTACATATGACGACCTTGCTAGAGCCAAGTGTTCTTGGGCATGCCCACGCTCATCCGGAGAGGAACGAAGACTGGACTCGAGAGAGCAGCGGAAATCGAGCCCAGCTTTACCAGGAAATTGTGAAAATGTAGCAAAATAAGAAATTTCTGGCATCTTGAACTTCTTATGTGGGGGTGGGACCCCCTTATCCCACCCCCAAGATCCACCCCTCTGGCCACGCCTACATAGGGCTTTAACGTTTGGGTAGTCACTCACTTTTGGCAAGGAGAGCCAAAAACCTTATGATGGTGTTGATTGGTTGATCATTATCTTTATTATAATAATTATTATTACATTTTAACATTAAAATTAAATTTCCATGCTATGATACAATACCAACTCAGCAACTACAAAAAATACTCCATACAGTGAAACCTCCCGTAAACGGACACCCTTGGGACCAGAAAAAGTTTGGAGGTTCGACTGTATTATCTGATCGCATGACATTGGCAATCTTATCAGTGGCTGATCTATGGGAGGGCACAGACCCCCTCGCTTATTGTCCCAGCTGCCACGCCCCTTTCTAAGAAAGTAAAGGCCCATTTTCATTTTGCCTCCAGGCAAAAAGAACTGATCAACGAGTCAAGTGCTGAATGGAGAGGACAGAGAGCATACAGGCTCTGCCACTCTGCTGTCTTCCCCAGTCCACGCTTGGCTCACCAATGTTCTTTTTGCTGATTTTCTTTTTCACCAGTTTTCTTTTCACCCTAAATCACACAAAGGAGCCTGTTAAAAGGCTACTTTGTCCCCCCTCCCCCGAACCCCTTTTGAACACATCTGGATCTGCCAGCCCACTGCTTATGATTGAAAGTAATGTCAGAGCAAGTAGTAAAGAACATGTGGACGTACCCCCTCAGGAAAGGTTATTTTGCTCTGGGAGCCGCTCCATCCCCCTCCCCGAGAACAACAAAAATAAGCCATTCAGGCTTGGGGTGGGTGGAGCTGGGGCGGTCCCAGAGCAAAACAAGCTTTCCTGAGGGGGGTGTCTTTGTACCCCATGTTCTATACTACTGAGCAGTTTATCTTTTAAATTGGTAATATTCTTGATGGGATCTTTTCTAACTTGACTTAATTTTTGTAATAAAGTTAACAAGAAGTCTGAATGTACTCCCTTGATCAGGTTACAACCAGGAATGAAGTAACTCGGCAGTGACTGTGTTGCTAGGCAATGAAACAAGTCATCCAGAAGTCCTAGAAGGTTGGCTGCAAAATTGTCATCTGTCCATGAGGTCAGTGGAGACCTGTGACAGGCTTGGTAAAACAGCATCTTCAAGTGATATGAATGGAGGATGTCTGGGCATTTTAAATGCCAAAACCTTACTTGTTTCAATACTCTGTAACACGTTATAGCAGTCGGACATTGCAGTGCTATTTCCTGCATAAGAAAAAGTTCTATTACACTGAAAGATAGCCTCCATTCAACCTTTGGTTGTCCCTTTGGTGAGCATTTTCCGACAAGATGAAGATGTTCCTGTTGTACTTTACCAAATGACTCGTCACTCAGCCAACTAGGCTGACCATGCACTTTTATCCAAGATGGGTATTCCTTCGGCAGACAGACAGACGGCAATTCTAATGCCACCACCATGTCGCAGTTAATTGTAATTTTTTGAAAGTCCAAAGACATGGTTAGAGTTACAGCAGGCGGATTGAATTCTAATTGGAATCTCTCCCTTAGCAATGGGATTTGTCCAAAGATATGTTCAATTTGCTTGTACAAATCTTCCACAATAAGCAATGGGTTTAAGTACATTTCACCTTTCCGTTTTGGATCACTTGGGGCAATACTAAACTGAGCCCATCTTTTTCTATACTCTTGATCATTCAGAAACACAACAAAATATCCCTGACTGGTATCTTCTTGTTTCATCAATATGGCGGGGCTGTCAGCCGATCTTCCTATTTTTATATCACGAAACACACATAAAATATCCATTTCAAACTCAAGATGAGGCTTTCCATCTCCACCGCGTTCAAAATTTGGAATATTCACTCCCTCAGCGGTACTTCCAGTCCAAATAAACTCCACTTCTCTGTAGAGTGGGTGTTTTCGTAATGGCTTGTAAAGACAGTTCTTGAGAGCGCTGAAGACCGATGGAAATATTTGATTCGATAAATCATCCATCACTTGAAAGCCACCTCCATCTAAATGGTTCTGTAGAGCTTCATTTAGGGAAATAATTGAATGCCCCGATAAGTGATCTACTGCCGCCATATTGTATTCTGGCACATCATTTTCCGGTAGGTACTTCATGTATGGGGACGCATTTTCTCTCTTCTTGTTTGACCTAGGCGGGTGGAGTAAGGGAGACACGAGGGAGAGGAGAGCCCCCAATAACCCTGAAAATCAAGGAAAATAAAACACCCATGGCAAACACATGACAGGCAGTCATGACAAACCCACAAAAAATACAAGAGAAAATTTATCACCCCAAACTGGCCAATGATGTGATACAGTCGAAGCTCCCGTAAGCGGACACCCTCCGGAAGCAGAAAAAGTGTCCGTAATGTGTAAATACAGAGTTTGTATGAGCTAGAGTTCAAACAGGGTTTTGTCAAGGCGGCCATAAGTAGAGCTGTCCGCTTCCGAGTGTCCGCTCAGAGAGCTTTGACTGTAACTAATTGCATATCAAAAATATATATACTGACGGCTCATTCTAACAAAAAAATTATTACCCATTGGGTATTCTGCAGTTAGAAAAAAGAGAAAGTCAGAAGGATAGTTGTTTGTACTGAAAATCACACCCACTGTTAAACTTCACGGCCACCTCTCTACGAGTCAATGACCAAATCTCTATAAGAGGTAGGCTTTGTGTCCCATACATTTATTTACTGTACACAATGACCACAATTTTGGAACAAATTCTGATTTTATTTCTACAAAAATACAGAGTAACAGTTTGTTTCTTGGCTGAACAAGCAATTTTACTATGGGACAAGGCCAAGTACTTCTTATTTATCATTAATTTAACTAGCATGAACAAAACAACCTCCAAACTGCTTCTACCCTTCACACAGCTAGCAGATCAGGCAGAACAATTCACTTTGTTTTGTTACTGCATTTCGCTTCTTCAAACTGTCATCCTGGCTTGTAACACATTAGTTTGTTTTTTACATTTACACATATATCAGTAGGTCACTTTTATTTGGATTGTTATACAAGTTAAGAATTAAAATCTTATTACTGTACTTATTACAACACTCATCAATAATTCATAAAGAATACAAAATAAATTAATATCTGTAAATTGGATACAGATTTTGTCCGGATTTAGTACACAAACTTTTCTTTCGATTTACTCCACTAAAATGATTTGTATAGCCAAGACAGTCGATAAACATGAACAT
This sequence comes from Desmophyllum pertusum, assembly GCA_029204205.1. Lineage (NCBI taxonomy): Eukaryota > Metazoa > Cnidaria > Anthozoa > Scleractinia > Caryophylliidae > Desmophyllum > Desmophyllum pertusum. Next base: position 1,181,789 of record MU825398.1, read on the forward strand.
TAAGATGCATTTGTGCATAAGCTCGATAAGCTCACGTCACATATGCCACTCATATTGTATCTACAGTGAACTCTCTCTAAGGCGGACACCCTCAGGACCAGCTCTAGCTGTCCGCCTTAAAAAGGTGTCCGCCTTATAGAGAGTTTCATTACAGAAAAATAGAGAAACTTGACCGGTTGGGACCAGCCAGCCATGTCCGCCTAAGAGAGGTGTCTGCCTTACAGTGGTGTCCGCATTGAGAGAGTTGACTGTATCAATAAAATTTATTTATGGCGTCATATTACATCCTTACCTCTCCACGATGACCAGTTCATAAGTGGAACTTTAATTACAAGGGTTCTTTATATCTTTGAGATTTTGTCAAGTCATGATTTAAAAATGGCCAGTTCCACAAGGTTTCATTGTTATGACTGTTGTCACTGTTTTGAATTCCACAATAATCATGAATGATAAAGAAAACTTTTTTGGTCAACATTATTACAGGAGCAGGAATTTGTTTCTTTCTATTAAATGACTCAAACTCCCTTGCGACTTTACCATTAACCCTAACTAACATACTGACGACATCTTCTGACTGAGCATAACTGCTGAAAACATCAACTAAGGCTTGGATAAACCACGAGCCTTTCTGCAAATTGCTCCATGACACATATCCAGGTACAGTGGAGTACGCAACCAACATATCAGCTTCAGTCGGGAGGGTTTCTGGCTCAACAAATCTCTCGAGTTTGTCTGCGGGGAAGGCTGCATTGAGAAGCTGTTCCATTGTTTGAGTGACACGTTCTTCTTCACCAAAGTGTGCACTGTCTGTCATGTCAGCGCCATGATCAAAATCACTTCCGCGGCATGCTTGTATAAAAAATAACTTTGGTTTCCCTATCAGGTCTTTGGCCATGTACCCATTGAACAATGCGAGTAGATCTGGTATTGACACAAGCACTCCGTCAACACCGTAAATTTGCCCTTCTAAGCCATGGCTAAGAAGACAGACAACCACAGAATCTGCTGCGCTGTGATCATTCGATTTAGCAAATTGGAGAAGGGTTTCTTTGAGCTGTTTCCCAGTTTGATTTCTGACCATTTTTACCTTGTACTGTAGTTGGGTAAACAGCCCTTTGAGCTTTTCTGCATCTAGGTCAGAGCCACCTCTTCTTTTTAGATACTCAAAGTCAACATTGTTCACAATTAAACACCAGCCATGAGGCTTACATCGCATGGAGTATACAAAATCTTCATCAGTGTTAGCCAAGACATTCTTTTTTACTTGTGAAGAAGTGTTTGATGTCGTTGCCGCTTGATCTGAGTTAAAAAACGGCTGTTACCGTCATTCAACTCCAATGACGTGTCACCTCTGTTTCCAGTAGTGGTACTTGAAACTGCTTCTTAGAAGAAAAAACAAACAAGATGTATGAGAAACAGTATGTTTATGAAAACTAGGCAGACACAACCCAGTTTAATCGGTTCTAAACCCTTGGTACAGGAGGGAGGGGGGAGGGGGGGTGTGTGGAAGTTCTTCCCATTTTTCTGCCAAACAGATTTTGTCTATGACTACGACATGACATGTATAATACTGCAGGATGTCTGCTGTCACCTGCAGCTTTGAAATAAATAAATGCAAAACTTATTCAGATAATAAGCCCCAGAGGGAGTCCCTGAAAGTTATAAACCCCCCCCCCCCCCCAAATAAACATTTCTTCCAATTTAGTGTAGCTAGAGCTAAGAGGGGTTATTTTTTTTTTTTTATAGTTTTCATTATATTTCATGATTGTTGAACTTGTTTCAGACAGCAAAAGTCCTTCAAATAAGACAATAAACCCAACCATCATTGATTTTAATATAAGCTTACGATTCTGATTAATTGTACTGAACCAATATTTTCCAACGTCAAGGGCCTACCTGAAGCAACTGATTCATTCGTTTTCAATAAATCCACCAGATGGCCTTGCCCATCAGTATCAGCCAATGCTCGGCAAAAGATATCGAACGCTTTTGGTCCGCGACGGGGAAGAATATCCAATAACTTTTCCGCTTGAGTCCTGCGAGTCTTTTCGGCCTTGATGGATTCGAGGTCATTTTCCGATAAACCTTCTTCCTGAAATAGATAATTTAACAGCTGCGTGGCTTCTAAATCTTGTGCTAATGTAATTCTGTTCTTTCTTAGCAGTTGCTTGTGCTTTTTGTCCATTTTGGAATGCTTTTCTGCTTAGGTTTCACTTTCCTTTGCAACTTTCTTCTTCTTGAAAAGTACGCAGAGATCGACTTCTAACGGGGCGTACAATTGGTTGATTTGCTGCGAAGAGAAATAAGCCAATCAGAGAACATTTTATAATGAGGTCATGGGTATGTCTTTGGTCAGTGGTAAACACCATGAGAACAGTGTAAAAAACATGGCGGAGTTTCATCAATGTCATGGAAGTCTGGTATTTCTAAGCAATGAGAACCGTAGCGCTCGAAGACGAAGCTCCGCCGCAGAATTCAACAATGGCCTGATATTCAGCAAGAACACACTGCGGGACAGGGAACTATTCGAAGTACGGCTCGACCGTAAAATCGGGAATTGGTCAGGCTCTTGGGCCATTGGCGTGACAACCGGCGATCCCAGCCTTATGGAAATTCCGTCGAGCTCAACCGGCCTTAAAAATGGCTCGTGGATCATGTCTGGGATGTCCATCCTGAAGGATGGGTCTTCTTTTGTGGACGAATATGGCCAGGATCTTGACGAGCTTAAAGAGGGAGATAGAGTAGGCGTCGAGCGAAGACATCACGGAAGCCTTCATTTCTTTGTCAATGGAGTTGATTTGGGAGTAGCGGCAACAAATATTCCTCAAAATGTTTACGCCGTCGTAGATTTGTACGGAAGATGCGTTGAGATATCAATTTATAAGCCGTACAACCGTGTATCGGGTAAGTGACTGAAGTAAACGTAATATATAAAACCTAGCAACCACTTTTCTTTATATTAAAATATCAGCTTTAAACTTTATATGATATTATAATTGTTTATTGATCTTGGGTGGTCCTTCAGATAACTGAATAGTTAAAGGATGTCTTGCAATAATAGTCCGTGATATAAGATTCTTTAACCCCATCTTGTTTGTATTGAACTCATTTATCTTTTAAAATGTGTGAACAGACTCTACCACAAGTTGATTGTAATAATTCATTTTAATTTAATTTTTAGTTTCATTGAACTTTTAACATAGTAATATTAATTGCCTGACGAGGAATTTCCACACTAATTTTCATGGGAAAAAACATCACATGTAACAATGTTGACTAATAGAGGATTTCCTGTTCTTAATACAGTCAACTCTCTCAAGACGGACACCATCGAGACCGACACCAACTGTCCATCTTAGAGAGGTGTCTGGCTTATAGAGAGTTTAGATGTAGTAAAAGGACTGAAAAATGGCACACAGGGACCAAAACCAGGTGTCCGTTTTACTATCAAAATCACTAGAGTGGTAAAACTGCTGGACATTAGAAATTTGAATTTGAAGGAGTTCGATTCTTGCGTGGTTTGCATTGTGAGCGAAAAACAAAGCTGTTACGTGTTTTCGCTGACAAGACGCTCGTAGCTGAAACCACATGACAATATTTTTCAGATCATGTGACAATTTTTTCACATCACGTGTTAAGAATCGAACTGCTTTGAATTCAATTCTCTAACGGCGGTTTTACCACTCTAGTGGTTTTGATAGTATAGAGGTGCCTGCCTTATGACGTGTCTGTTAGAGAGAGTTGACTATATTCCATGATAGTTAAAAAACTGACCTTGCCCTGCCAGTACCTTTTTGACTATAGTGTATCTTATTGCATTCACAGGCACAACTACAGCAGAATCGCAGACTGTTCCTTCAACTGCATCAGTGTGCTTCCATCCTCACTGTGGCTCCTTAATAAAACTCTCTAACAATAACAGAACGGCGGAGCGACAACGACCAACTGAAGAATTCAAAATGCTGTTACTCTCACAAATATACCTCTACGAAATGATCAACTGTTTGAAGTAAGTGCATGATATCAATCAAAGTGTGATTGTTGGTGTATACTCTGGGTATGGGAGGCGTACATGTAGCAGCCTAATGCATTGCATTCCAGACCAAGAGGTCCAGGTCGAAGGCCCTGCTGGGGTCATAGGTCAAATTGTCTCTCTCCACCCAGGAGTATAAATGGGTAGCAGTGAGTTGCTTCACCCTGGGCATGTCTCCTTGTCATGGTGGTGTGTCCCCAGAGCTATGCCGACTGGGGCCTCATCCCCTGGTGGTTTCAACCATGCTGAATTGGTCAAGGGGGAGAGGCCTGACAAAGGACAGCCCCTGATCCTCCAGGTTGGGGGTTGGGCATGGGGCTAATCACCACACCCTGTAAAAACCCACTTGATAACAGAACCCCAGGGCATTATGCCCCTCGTGGCACAAAGAGACCTAAATAAGTATGTAAGTTGTTAGGGCAACCTGACAAAATACTGGGGAGTAACCTGCCATACAGGGGGAGTAGCAATGTTATGGTTAATTTTTTGTTGGTTTGAAAATTTTAACCAGATTGATTTTTACCTTCCTTTGATAATACCCTAATACCATAGTGCAGGAAGGCTTTCTTCATAGTACCTGGAGTGGGAACTATCTATGGTACATATATTTTATAGTTAGTATTAAACTGTGAACAGTCCCTCTATTTTTTTTGCGCTGAAATTGTTGTGCCGTCACGTTTGATCGTGGAGCGGGCCAGCTGCAATCTTGGACTTTTTGGCAGGCGAAATCTGAGGAGAGGACAAAACTATTTTTGGATGCCTTGTCCCGCCCCAGTACCCAGAGTAATTTTGTCCTCTCCCCAGATTTCACTCGCCCAAATAATCAAAGATGGCGGCTCCACAATCAAAAGTGATGACACAAGGGACTATTCACAGTCTAAGTTAGTATTAAAAATGTTTACATACAGCACAAAAGCAAATTAAAATTCTGTTTTCTAGATTGAAATAGAATGCGTGACCGAGTTGTGGGCAGGTTCTATAGAGGTAGGTGTCACAAGTCACAATCCAGATGACATTGTCTTGCCGCCGACCATGACAAGTATGCCGACAGGGACGTGGATGCTCAGTGGAACATCAGTCATTGTGAATGGCAAAGAAGCGAGGAGGGAATACTCAAGCACCAACCTTGAAACACTTAAGGTACGTACTTGAGATTTGTTTTCATGTTAGTTTCTCTAATCACTGGTAATGACTTTCACTGACTGTTTCATTATTAATTTTTAAATTATGTGAATTGCTATTCTCCAAATACATTTTCATTCCACAATGTTTTGTGAGCTAAAATTATTAACAGTAACTGTGATAATGGATCCCGGTAAATTAAATGAATCATACTAGACAGGTGAACTGTGCTTGGAAGATATAAAAAGAAATCTTTGCAGCTTTTACAGCAACTACCAGTAAAATAGTTGTAAATACACACTGTACTAGCCTGACCTCCGCAGGCAACTCCTGGGTCTCCGGGGTCTGGGGCAAGAAAGGGGCAAAAGAGCGGGCACTGGGGCCGAGGCGAGCAAAAAGCGGGGTTGCCTGCCAAATCCCAACGTACTTTCTACCGTCTGCGCATATCGGCCGCACATTAAACTCTTCCTTCTTTTTCCTCTCTTTCTGTCCCCCACCCCACTCAGTCACCTTTTTGTCCTCCGTACCAGTCTCTCACTCGTGCCTTTATGTAAGAGTTGCCTGCGGAGGAGGCTAACACTGTACATGCTTCAGTGGGATTCAAACCCATGATATTTGCAAATGTGATTGTTTGCGCTGGAAGTGCAAAGGTTAAAGGTCATGGTTTTGAATCCCATTGAAGCCTAATTTTATTTCAGACGTTCTTTGGAACTGCTTGTTATAAGATGCTGTAAAAACTGCAAAGATCTCTCTTTCAATAAAATCATTGCTGAGATATAATTATAACAATATTTCAATGTTGTTTGTCTTTTCTTAGGCAGGAGACAAGATTGGAATATTGAAAAAAAGTAATGGATCTCTTCATTTCTTTATTAATGAGCAAGATCAGGGCGAAGCTGTGAGCAACCTCCCTGCAAATGTTTACGGCGCTGTCGACATTTACGGTGCGGCAGTGAAGGTTTCTATAATATCAGGCACTCCAGTACAAGAACAAGTCATTGGGCAGTCTAATAGTATGTATAATTACTTAAATCAAAGTGTTCACGCTTTTCTTAAAATTTCAAAATTTTAAGGTGGCTCTGAACACCTTCAGGAGAATTCACAAAAAGTTGTTAGTATCTTTTCATGTTGATTATTATTCAATAATAAAAAGTGGGAGTCACCAAGCTCATTTTGAGTTATAAGCATTAAGGGTGTTTTGACAGGTTATACTGTTGCTATGGTAACCTGTGATGTCACGAGGATGATCATACCTTTTTTTCCAATAATTGGGCTTTATTTTCATATCGTCATTTTTGCATCAACTGATATAGGGAGGTAGTATTGATACATCAAAGCACAAGGGCCATAAACCCATCCCGTTACCAGCCACCTTAACTTTGACATGTCAATTGTGTATCTACCAATCAGATCAAATCGACTTTGTTTAACGAGGGTATCACTTAACAGTCTCACGACTGACAAACCTGTGGCCCTCGGATCCCAGATCAAATTGGAATTTAGAAATGTTGGTTTTTGAGGAGGGAGGAAAACTGGAGTACCCGGCGAAAATCCCTCAGGGTAAGTACAAGGACCAACAACAAACTCAACCCACATATGACGCCGGGTCCGGGATTCGAACCCAGGCCACAGATGCATGCAAGATCAAAGTTTTTTAGCCCAAACACTTGGGTCAATTTTATAGTTATGTTATTGTTGGATTAAATTTATATTCATGATAATTTCAACTTTTATTTCAGATGAAAATATACCGGTAATAATCACAAATTCACCTGCCAATGCACTTGTGTTTCATCCACGCTGTGGTGCCTCTGTGTCGTTATTTAATGGATATCGCAGTGCACACAGACCTCGGTATGTTCACAGTTGGCTTTTAAATAATTTAATGATAAGGCTGGTAGTCTTGATAATTTAGTAATTATTGCAGTGATCATTCATAATGACAGGGATTTAATTTATTCAATTTATTTCTGCGATTGTAGGAATTGAGACAAATCAAGATTTTATTTTTAATAGAAACCGCACATATGACAACATTGTTACAGTGAAGAGTGCCCTAGCGACATTTCCACTTCCTACAGTTCTTGCATTTTGATTGGCCAGTTGAAATGAAAAAAAGATGTCAAAAAGTTGTCAAAACTTAATCAAAATCTTTGTCGAGTGGCAATGGTAGGATGTTCTTCACTGTAAAGAGGGGAGGGGAAAGGCAGTGAAGACAGAAAATTATCAAGTGTCTCAAAACGTTTGTCTGTTGAAATGTAGTCGTATAGACCTATTTTAGAAATCAAATCAAATCAAATTTTTTATTATTTAATTTACATTTTTCCAGAGCCAATGAAGAATTCAACAATGCCGTTGTTCTCACAAGTCGACATCTCAAGTCTAACGAACTTCTTGAGGTGCGTGTCGATATACAGTTGACAAAGTGGGCGGGGTCACTAGAGATTGGTGTCACCACCCACGATCCCGAAACTTTAGAGTTTCCATCAACGATGACAAATGTGCAGCCACCTGGCACATGGATGATGTCAGGGGGGAGTGTAGTGTCTGATGGCGTCACCATCATTGAAGAATATGGACCAACACTGGATGACATCAAGGTACTGTAGAGATGCATTAAGCTAATTACACACAAACAAGTTTTCTTTTGCAAGTGTAAAGGGTAAAGCCGTTCGGGGCAGATCTTATCTCGGTTTCCGACTAGGAGTAATCAATAATAATAATAATAAACTTTATTTGGGGAGGGTGACACATAACAGTAATTCAACTGACGAGCTAGTGGCCCTCTGTCCTAAAACTATAAATACAAATACAATCAATATACCTAAATTATGGACAAGAATAATGAAATACAGCTAAAAATTACATCCAGTACTGCTACTGGATGGGATGCTAGTCCAATGCCAGGTTACCCCAGCATTTTGTTAGGTTGCCTTAAAAACAGTTCTCTGGTACCTATTTATACTCCTGGGCAGAGAGAAGCACTGTGAGAGTTAAATGTCTTGTCCAAGAACACAACACAGTGACCCCAGCCAGCGCTTGAACCCAGACCGCTCGATCCAGAGTCCAACGCGCTAACCATTAGGCCACCATTAGGTACTTGAAAAATTTTATTTGATTGTATGAACAAACAGCAAGTATTCCTTTTCAAGTTTTCTTTGACAACATTTCCTTAGATTTCTTTGTCACTGTTGTTTTTAACATCTTCCATCAGGTTGGTGATACAGTTGGTGTGATGCGCAAGGACAGTGGCGCTGTGCATTTTTTGTCAACGGCACAGATCTGGGTTGTGCAGCGCAGGGAGTTCCTGCTAATGTATATGGTGTGGTAGATTTGTTTGGTCAGTGTGCACAGGTCACAGTTATCTCAGGGATACAGGATCAGGAAAATGGAGAGGTTGACATCACCAATTCACTTAATGGTAAGAAATAACGTCATTAAGTTACGGAGTATCAATCATTTTTAAATCCTTGTTATTTTTGTTAGAGCGGGTTTCAATAAACTAAAACCAAAGCAATAATACAATGGTCAATCACAACAAACATAAACAGTACAATGAACCAATGAAAACTCAAAGCAAATACACGTTACTGGCACCAAATGCGGGTTGCATCTATCTGATTGGTTGAGTAGGTGGCACAAGTTTTTTAAACCAATCACAGGGCACAATATAAAAAGTAAAACCAAAGCAATGCCAGATTACTTTCGACACTCAACTGAAAAATGCTTTTTTAACTGTGGAGATTGGTTTTAATCATATTCTGGACTGCTATTTTCTGGAAGACTCAAGCATAAGTTTTACTTTTCAAATTGCTATTTCATATCTTTTTTGTGGCATCTTAAATAAATGTTATTTTATCACTATGGAAGGCTATCGCATCAGGAACTACCTTGATCCATTTCCTCAGATCAACATTTTATTTATAATAAATTATTTATTTGGAATTTTTATTGCAGAAGTTTCAGAAGTCACCATTATTGCACAAGAACAACAACAACAACCTATGGAATCACCATTATCAACTCCATGCCAGGAAGTCACACCAACAACAAATGAGAACTTTTTCAGTTCAGTCCCTTTCATGGTGGTCAAGTCGCTGTGAGTCAGAATTGCCGCAGCGCTGTACGCATCAATCCTCTGTGTGAATTTAATAATGCTATTGTGATGAGCCACAGACCTCTCAGAGACGATGAACTGTTTGAAGTGATTGTAGAGAAACTCGTTAGTCGTTGGTCTGGGTCGATGGAAGCAGGTTTGTAAATACAGTCAACTCTCTCTAAAGCGGACACCCTTGGGACCAGCTCTAGCTGTCCACCTTAGAGAGGTGGACTTTTTGGGGGTCTAACAATTTGGCCTCATTCGAGCCTCCCCATCACTATTATACCTTAGTACCCCCCCCCCCCCCCTGGGGTATAAAGGCAGCCTAAGTATGACCATTAGACCTGTGTGGCATAACTTGCCTTAAACACTGGGGAGGGGGATAGGAAAAATATCTGAGCAACTACATGTAGCTGGCCATTGTAGAGAGTCAGGCATTAGTGGAAGTTTGACTGTATTAAGTATTGTGTGCATTATAATAACCTTCATATTTAGGCATCTGTGTTGTAAGATTACACGGGTGTAAAGCATGGAGGAATATTAAACTTGAAGTTCTCTTGGTGTTTGTGAATCTTATAAAGAAAATGATATTCACACAACACAACTTCAAACAAGATATATTAACTCTTTCCAAATTAAAGGCTGCCCAATTAGCCCCCCCCCCCCCCCCCGGGGTGGGGAACTCTGTGTTGCACAAATTTTAACCCGGGGAGGGGGGTGACTCCCATATAAAGTGACGGGGTGATCGCAGTGCCTTTTAGGGTTCTTTCCAAAATTTCCAGCGATCACCCCCGTCACTTTTATAATTATGGGAGTCCCCCCACCCCCGGGCAATTAGCTTCTATGCACAGGACTTGTAATAAGTAGGAAGATATGGGTCCAAATTTTAGCAGACAGTGCAGTGTTCAAAATTTCAAATTCCACTTTAAGAATGATTTTTTTTACAGGAGTGACAACCGTGTCGCCCGAACAGCTGCAGTTTCCCAGCACCATGACAGATCTCATAAAGTGGGGCGTGGATGGTATCTGGGAACTCTGTGTTGCAGAATGGCACTACAACCAAGAATGGATACGCCTGTGACTTGGACAAGTTAGAGGAGGGGTCCCGTCTTGGAATAATGCGTAAATCGGGTGGATCACTGCATTTCTTTGTCAACGGGCAAGACTGTGGATCAGCTGCTACGAGTGTGCCGTCAGGTATTGATCGTTATCTCATAGCATGATCAATGCACTCTTCTTATCTACAGTAATACAATCGAAGGGCGTGGTGGAAAAACAGCATTACGACAATAGAATTCTATTGTCATAATGCCGTTTTTCCACCACGCCCTTCAATCATATTCATGTAGATGTGCATATTGAACTTTTGCTTTGATTTTAAAATGCTGTTTATAAGCCCTGGGTTTATACAGCTTCATAAGGGTTTTTGAGTGGGCTGATAAACAGGGGGCTTATATCTGGGGGGGGGGGGGGATATTTATAACTGGCATATTTTTGTTAGCAGAAGATGGACCTATAATCATTACGGGGTTATAAGCTGAGGGGCTTGTAACTGATATTTTACTGTATTTGAATTATTGTCATTTCTAACAGGAATCTATGCCATGATTGACTTGTATGGCCAGTGCGTTCAGATCTCTGTTCATGATGAAGACTACAGAGGATCTGAAGATGTACCAGTCCCTGCTGAACAAACAGAAACTGAGGCTGTTCCTGTGACAACTGAAGGAGCAGCAAGTATGTCAAGATGAAAATTCTCCTTGCTAACTGATATACATTGCTTTAAAATTTAAAGGTGGTTTGGAGATTCGATGGTACATCAAGATAGTGATGTTAATCAGTCAGTGACACAAGCTACTTGGGAAAAATTTTTGGCATTCTCCCACAGAAGTTGAACCTATGACCTTCTTATGACCTATGACCTAATGACGAAAGAGTAGGGGACGTAGTCCCCGGTGTTGTGGTCTGGCCTGTTCACATGTAGGCTAACCTAGGTGACGTGGTTATAAAGAAAACACACAAATCCTTTTGACAGTCAAAGGATTTAACAGTAAAGGCCTATTTCAATGCACTTTACACTTCATTTCCCTTTCAAACAATTCCCTCTTAAAGGTATCTAGAGTGTGTAAATTAAAACTTGCTGTCTTAGCATGGCATATACATGTAGAGACACATTACAGACCTGTGTTTGTACATGAACAATTTGTACTCATTTCCCTGTAGGTAAAGTGAAATGTGGCTTCCACTCATGTTGTGGGAGAAACATCCGCCTTGTGAACAATAAGATGACTGCCTCAAGGTCCAGTGGATTTAATCATGGCCTTGTGTTCAGTGCCAAATCTCTAGAAGAAGATGAAATATTTGAGGTAATGTATAGTTCTAAGTGCATAGTATTAGTTTCTACTGTGGAGCCATGGCTTAGAGATCACGAGTTTGAGTTTGGTAATACATCCTTAGTCAAGGGGGAGGGGGTACTGTTGGAGAAAATGTCAGGGAGGGGTTGTTGTTGGAGAAAATATCAGGGGGCTACTGCTGGAGAAAAGTTTGGGTGGGGTTGACATAATAAGTGTTAGATTTCCTGCTGGCAGCATGTTACCAGGTCCACTCTACCAACTCCCCCTCTGTTGTGTAATCATGGGAGACATTGTTCACGTGAATTTTCGTGGAGGATTTGAGAGAAACACATCAAGTAGTAGTAGAAACTTTGTGAGTCAAAATCTTTGTCGTGTATACAGTCAACTATCTCTAAGATGGACACCATCGAGACTGGCACTAACTGTCCGTCTTAGAGAGGTGTCCGGCTTATAGAGAGTTTAGATGCAGTAAAATGACTGAAAAACAGTGCGCATTGACCAACACCAGGTGCCCATTTGTAGAGGTGTCTGTCTATAGAGGTTTCTGTCTTATAGAGGTGTCTGTCTTATAGAGGTGTCCGTTAAGAGAGAGTTGACTGTATTTCCATTTCAGATTGTTATTGATAAAGTAACAGGCAGCAGCCAGTGGTCGGGGTCGATAGCGGTGGGTATCACAACTAAAACCATTCCACTGTTGGCTGTTCCTGCTTCTGCGCTGGAGCTGAGAGATGGAACATGGCTAATGACAGGCTCTTGTGTCATGAAGGATGCTGTGATGGTCAAAGAAAACTATGGCCACAGTTTGGATAGATTACAGGTAAGCTCTTGTCTTTGAAGGAGCTACTTCACGGCTTGTGTATCTTGAAAATGATAGCTTTGATTTTTCAAGTTCGTCGTTTGCAATCCGTGTTAATCTTCTCCATCCTCGACCATCCTTGTTCCTGTTTAGTTTATTATCACCTCTTTGGTGTTTTTCTATCTCTGTAAACAATTATTTTAATGTTTACTTCTATTTGAAAGTAATTTTGAACCACAGGTAAAACAACTTAAAATATCAAGACATAGCTCCTTCAAAGGAGCTATGTCACGGATGGCGCATCTTGAAAACAAATTTCAAGTTCGCGGTTCGCAAACCGTCTTAATCTTCTCCATCCTCGACCATCCTTGTTCCTGTATGGTTTATTATTACCTTTTTGGTGTTTTTCTACCTTTGTAAATTGGTATTTTGATGCGCTTTCTTCAATTTGGCTATAAGGATGAGAGTTTGCACGAGAGTTTTCTTCAACTCTCATCAGCCCGGGCCAAATGAGAGAAAACTGTCGACGACGATCAAGAAAAAAATGAGCAGGTTTAAATTCGATGAGAGTGCACAGAGTCACAGAGAGTGCATGAGAGTGTCTGGCCAAACAAGAGCGTGAGTTTAAACTTTTGTCAACTTCCCCGGCGTTCTCGTTTGGCCTGGGCTTTAGAGCAAGTGTCATTTTGGCAAATTCCTGTTGTCCCACCCAAAGGGTTTCAAAAACTAAAAGAAATCATGAACATAACTGTACTGAAAACTGCAAGAGAGCTTTAGTGTCATCCAATGCTAAAGCGCTGCTTTTGTATTCACCCATTTTTTTATAAGAACCTTTTTTGCAAGAGCGTTTAGGTTGGGAAAGTCCAAATTAATAATAATAATAACATAATATTTATGCAAGATAACCCTGTCAGTGTAAAAACACTGGTATCAAAGGGGGTCCTGTGTTACTAAACTAAAAGGTCCTAAAAATCCCTAAAAGGTATAAATTAGTGAACATTACACGTAAATTAATTTCACAGGCCAAGACAAGAATTGGAGTACAAAGGCAGAGAGATGGTACTTTTCATGTGTTTGTTAATGGTGAGGACCAGGGAGTCGCAGCTATGGACATCCCTGAAGTGAGTGATTGAAGCGCAATCTAGCGTTACCATTTGCAAAAGCTTTAATTAACTTTTGACATCGTTCTGTTGTTTTTCCAAACTTCTCAGCCAATCAAAGGCTAAGAGCCGCACATGCAATTTATCGGCACGTGACCTCCCAGACTAACTTGGTTTCTGATTGGTCAACCAATAATGGAAAGCCAACACAAAGATGTCAAAAACTAATCAAGAACTGTAAATAGTATTACTTAATTTATTTTAATTAGTTTCTAAAATAGTGTCCCCAATTAGTAGATTTCATTCTGCTATGTGTTTATTGACACTATAATAAAGTTCATTCATTCATTTATGGAGTCGCAACAGTTGAGTGTGTTTCATTGTGAGGGATGGACCATTTTATTTTAGGAGGGGGGATTGGGCAATTACCGAAAAAAATTCCTGCACAGCAAAAGTAGAGAAAAAAAAATTGTACAAAGCGAGCGAGCGAGCAAGCGAGCGAGCGAGCAAGCAAAAGGTGAAAAAAAAATATTGCACAAACTCAAGACGGAAAAAAAAATTCGAGCTCAGAAAAATTGCCCAACCCCCACCACCCAAAAAAAAAAAAAAATAATAATAATAAAATGGTCTGGCATCACTAATAAATTATGATTCATGACTGTTTTCAGACTGTTCATGCAGTGGTGGATGTATATGGCATGGCACACGTGATCTCCATATCAAGCCCCTCCGCTGGTATGCTTTACTGTTTTGTTGCTTCCTGGTTGTTTTGAAAGTTCTTTTTCGCACAAGAACATTGATGATGACTATTCTTACCCTGAAATCCTTGGTTTCCATGTTGGTTTGAAAAACAATTCATTATTTTCTTACAGATGTTTCTCCTTGTACTGGAGTATTGGTGAATGGAGAATCACACCCATCAGTTTCCCCAGTGATTGAGGTGAGAAAAAAATACCGAACATGACCGATGTTAGTCCAGTTCCGGCCCTCTCTCTGTCACGCAACGAGAGAGGGCCGGAACTTGACTAGACCGATGTTCACTGACCAAATAATGAATTTATTTTGCTTTCTGGGCTTTGCAGTCAGGTTTGGGTCAAATTATGGACAGTTTATTTGTTTGCGATTAGAATTGTGCTTATTGATCTCAACCAATATTTTTCAGTTGCAAGATCAAGATGAGGAAGACACGACAGAATCCATCACCAATTTACAAAAGTAAGACTCTAGGGTGGTGTCCTGTGTGGTGGTAGTCATATACAGGGTGTTCTTTAGTGTGGGTTTCCTGCGGGGTGGTTACTGGGGCTATCCTTTGTATTCAGTTTTTTTTTTCTTTGCCAGATTTCTTTTCCATAAGAACTGTGGTCAGTTCATTTCACTGGACAGTAACCGTACAACCGCGAGAAGAGTTGACAGTTACAATCATGGAGTGGTTTTGAGCGAAACTCCTCTTCCAGATAACCATTTATTTCAGGTTAGTGACCCACTTTAGAGCTCCTGTTCAGCTCGATCATTGTTAAAAAAAATACACGTACAACGTGGTCTGACCAATCAGAGCAGAGATACTTTTTAGTCGGCCAATCAGGTGCCTAAACAAACCAATTCCCGCGCTTTCCGACTGGTTACATGTTTTCCCGCGCTTGTTGCTGGTTACGTGTTTTCCTGCGCTTACCGCTGGTTACGTGTTTTCCCGCGCTTGTTGCTGGCTAGGTGTTTTCCCGCGCTTGTTGCTGCTTACGTGTTTTCCCGCGCTTGTTGCTGGTTACGTGTTTTCCCGCGCTTGTTGCTGGCTAGGTGTTTTTCCGCGTTTGCCGCCTATTGGTTTATCGCGTTATTTGTCGCCGCGTTGATTGGCTCTGGGATTACTTTGGATTTCTTTTCACGATGTTAAAATTAAAGTTTATTATTTCCATATATGCTCCTTAGTTTTCTTCATACCCATCGAAAAATTTGAACCAGTGGAAAGTTATCCCCATCAACTCTAGATCAGGCTAATAATCCGACACACTAACAAATTTTAAATTCCTAACTCTACCCCCCTCCCACACTAGGTATGTATCAGAAAGTTAAACAGCCGCTGGACAGGGTCTGTTATGATCGGCGTCACAGCGCAGGACCCAGACTCCTTGACTAGCCTTCCGAGCACGGCCAACAGCATCAAGATCTGTCCTTGGATTGTTGTTAATAACGCGGTATATGTGAATGGCAACAAGGTACGTAGTACAGTAAAATTCCGCATATAAGAAACTGTGGATTAAGAACCTGCAGGCTGAATTTGGCAAATTAAACCCCCAATATATAAGAACCACTTCGGCCTGACAAATGAAGCAGGTTCTTATTTGGGAAAATTAGTAAAAAGTCAGAAACACAGGCTTAGTCCAAAATGTGCTTTGGAGGTCCATAATCACAATGTACAGCATAAATGTGATTGCCTATCTACTGATTTATAATAAATACACTTACTTTTATGGCCAGTAGCAGCAGTATTTTTTTTTGATTTTTTTTTTTAATTTTTTTTTTTGTTTGTTGTTGTTGTTTTTTTTTTTTTTGGCAAGCAGTATTTACCCTGTCTAAAATAAGAACCTAAATAGCCTGATTTCTTACTAAATGGACAAAGTGATTAGTTTCTAATGAAAGTGTGGTGTTGCGTCGGCGGGAAAATAAAACACTATGTTGATTATCAACTCGGAGTTGATAAGGGTAAATTAACCGCCGTAGCGAATTTCTAGAAGCTGACGTTTCGAGCGTCAGCCCTTCGTCGGAGCAAAGTTGCTCCGACGAAGGGCTGACGCTCGAAACTTTTAACTTTATCAACATCGAGTTGATAATCAACTAAGTGATTTCTTACTAGACATCCAATATATAAGAACCATTTCAGCCTGCCTTGGAAAAAATAGGGGCTCTTATACGCGGGTTTTTACAGTATTCTATATTCGGTTGGTCTTGTTCTGATAAATAATTTGAATTACAGGTAAACGACAATTTGCGCCGAAATCTTGACAGTCTTCAAGAGGGAGACACGCTTGGAGTCTTGATTGACAAGAAAAGCCGGTTACATCTGCTTATTAACGGAGAAGACCTGGGCCTATTGCCCAGGCCATCCCCGCCAGACGATTTGCAGTGCTTGACTTATACGGGTGCTGCGAGGAAGTGTCTATAGTGACTGCTGATCATGGCGAACGTGGGCGCGTCTGTATGGAGGAAACAAAGGCCGAGAGAAGCTCGGGTAAGGTCGACATGAAGTGCTTAAAGGGACACTGTCCTGGCGTAACTGTTATAAATGCATGAAATGGTCCCTAAATCTATGAAATAAGAACTTAATAAACTCTAACTAAATGATAAAAAGCAATTTCTTCAAGAAATTCCATACTGCAACAAAATTATTGCAAAATTTCAAAGATTTCCGAGCCAAATTTGAAATTTGAAAAACTGACATCCTGACGTTTTTTCAAAAATCCATATTGCAATCCATTTCCATCCTCGCTGTCGTTCGTCATCCTCACTTCCTAATGGGTTCCTGTCATTTGTCGAGTGTTATTCTACAGAATCAAACCATTATTGTTCAACTTCCTATGATCTAGATATGTTTCTGAGCTTCCTAAAATCATGCTAAAATCAGGACAGTGTCCCTTTAATACCACCTTACTATGTTTGAATCAGTGATGTGAGAACTAACCTAGTGATGTTGCCTCAGAGGAGTGACGTCATACTAACGAAGAGCTAATGCATTGGCCTTTGATTTTGGCGAATTTGATGACGCGAAACTTTCCTGTTGTAAGGTATTTATTGACGAGTTTCTGCTGTTGTTTGTCTCCCAGGAGAGCACAGTAAAGGACCGTGCGACTACAGACAACTCTGTGACAGATTCCGGGCTAGTTTAGCCATACCAGGTAAGTAATAATAAAATCAATACTTATTGGTGTTGGACGGAGCTTAATTGTGTAACCGGTGCCAAGTGCGGGAAAATTTGTGCGATTGATTTTATATTTGGGGCTGATTAGCTGAAAAAATACAGTTGCACACGTTTTATGAACCAATTACCAAGGTTAGTAAACGTAAAATTCATTTGAAAGTCATTTGAAAGGCGCTCCAGAGTGAAATGGTTTCTCCGTTGCTCTATTTCTACCATCGCTATCGTTAGTCATCCTCACTTCCTAATGTGTTCCTGTCATTTGTCGAGAACTGTTCTACAAAATCAAACCATTACTGTTGGGTTTTCTAGGTATATACAGCTGTTTCGAGAATGGTTGTCGGAAAAAAGCGCACGCGACAATCCCGAAAGGTATTGTGGGTAGTTTTATGTTCACGGTTCCTTGACTTCAGCATTTCTGGGAAATCTGAGAAAATGGCACCAAACGCCATGAACGTATGTTTGCGAGTGCTAAAAGAAAGCAACAAAAGTAGGTTTGACAGCTACAGTGTCAGGAACGTACCTTGCTGACCATATCCCAGATTACCTTTCGGGATTGTCGCGTGCGCTTTTTATCGACAACCTTTCTCGAAACAGCTGTATTTGTAGCTTTTTGAAATCATGCTTAAAAACAGGCTGCAGTGCCCCTTTAACTTTCCTGTATATCGCAGAGTTTGAAGTAAAAGTTGCCTAAGTAAGTCATCGCCATTGGCGGTGTGTTCCTCGATCCACAGATGAATATTTCAGCACGGACTGCAAGTTGAATGCGTGTTATTGTCAAGCCTGCCATGAAGCCCGCGGTGAAAAGCGCTATGCTGTCAGCGGTGATCCACCATGTCGGTATGCGCTGCCCTTGGGATGGTGTCAGTTTGCGTTAAGGTGAGCATGCGCGGATCTGATTGCTGACACGTCACATTAGTTACATAATTCATTTAATATTCAATTGTGTTATTTATCTCGTGTAGAATTCCTCCGCGAGTCGAAGGGTATCACGTGTTCGACAAGTGGCACGTGGCATTTTACGGCACTCTGATTGGACGGCTGAGAAGAATACTTGATCTCGGAGATATTCCGCTACAAGGTAAGAACGCAGTTCATTCTCTACTCATGATAACACAATTTAGAGACGTGAAGAATATGTAATGAAGCAACTAGGAGTATCGCTACTCCCCTGGATGGGATGCTAGTCCATCGCAGGTTACCCCCAGCATTTTGTTAGGTTGTCCTGACAGTTCAGAGAGCCACTATGAGAATAAAGTCTAAAGATGCTTCCTCTTTCATTTGACAGTCTGTAGCGGTCAGCGGCGGAGTGGCTCATCAAACAAAGAAAATGAAGTCCCCCAGCTGTGTGTATCCCCCACAATCCTGTGCGCGTGTGAAACACAAGCCAAGAGACAGGAGTAAGTATTTTAATTCTTTTAGAGCGGTTTTCAATTGAGTGTTGTAAAACCAAACCAAAGCAATTACAATGGCCAATCACAACAAACGTAAACAACAGAACGAACCAATGAGAACTCGAAGCAAATACACGTAACCGGCGCCAAGCGCGGAAAACGCGTGTGACCAAGTCGTGATTGGTTTTGGTTTTACATCTGATTGGTTGAGTTGGTAGCGCGAGATTTTAAACCATCATAGAGCGTACGGTAGTAATGCAAAACCAAAGCAATTCTGGATTACTTTCAACACTCACACTGAGCGCTTCTATTTCGAAGAGACAGCGCTTTGAAATTTCACCTTTGCCTTAAACTGTTACCAGTGTGTTTTAAGATATACACTTGCGTTCTTTATATAATTTTTTCCTTGCATTCTAGGTATAGGGATGGTACAACAGGAAAAGTATATCAAGCTCAAGTCGCTCTGCAGCTTCTCGTAAAGCCTGGTTTCTACAGGGCAGGGCGCAGTCACCGTGAAGTGGACGCTAACGAACTGCTCGATCAAAATATTGGCACGGAAAATCTGGAATGGTATTTAGAGAATCAAGGATCTGTGGTGTTGACCGCTCTGCTTATAAAAATCGAGCCGACATAAAATCGAAAAAGGAATGAATCAAGACTGTTTTATGAAGGAAATACTAACTTAATGAAGAACGCTATAAATTCAAGGTGTAAATTATATCCGTTCAAAGTTTAATACGAAAAGAAGTCTTATTTAAAATTAGTGTTGAATTGCTTGTTGACGAGATTTGACGGGCAAGAAGAAAATGGTCAGACTCCATAGAAAGTGCAGTTGTCTTTGCGTCTATGCAATAGCGAGCAACCAAGAACGTGAACGTTTTTTTTACGCGTAGAGGTATTTTATTTGAATAGCATAAACATCAGAAAATACCCCTTGGGAGGCTGTGATAACAACCCCCCCCCCCCCCCCCGAACGTTGCCTACAGATAGCTCGTGGGTTTATTTGGTTATACAAGAGAGGATGATCTAAGAGAAGCATTTTCCTATGCATGGGTCTCTTTAGTCTCCTAACGCAGCCGTTTTGCGTGACAACACAAATAACGGCTGCGTAGGAGACTAGGGTCTCTTCCAATTATAATTTTTTGAAATCTATTTTTAATTTTCAGTCCATTGCTGAGCTATTTTCAGAGCGCTATCTGATTGGTCAGTTCGAGTAACGTGATGTCGGAACTCGATCAGAAGGAAATAAAAATAACTTTCACAGCATGGTGCGAAACTATTAATAGATTTCAAACAATTATCATGGGGCACGGGGAATCCTTCTCTTAGATCATCCTCTCTTGACTCTTGTTTTGGGTCTTGTTTCGTTCAGAGACCTTTTAGGCGCAAAATCCCGTGGTGCATCCAATAGAAGCCCAACCCTTTTTCAAAAGTCCTTCCGACAATTACCACCCCCCCCCCCCCCCCCTAAAAAAAAAGCCTTTTGAACAAAGGCCTATTTTCGGAAATTACGTTACTACATCGGCACTTAGGATATCGATAATTGTTAATTAAATTATTTTGCATTTGGTGTCGATGTCGTCAAACAGCGATTTAAAAAAAATTGTGTTGAGAGCCCATAGTTAAATTAATTAGCTCTGTGGTACTATCTTGAAAGTATTTTTTGTGGCCTTATTTTTTAATTTGTTATTTCCAACTTAAATTAACTGCATTATTTCATGTAAGTGAAGTATTGCCGTTTGCAAAGTTTCTAGTAAATTCGCTAGAAGATAAAAATGTCATTCTCTAAAAGAGATTTATTCCAGGTTGATACTATTTCACCTCCACTGACCAATATGGAAAGAAACTGAATGATTTCTTCAAAGTAAACGTTGAAAATTGGAATTTTATGATTGAATCTTAGTTTTTGTAAAAAAATAATAATAAAGGAAAATAAAAATACAAGAATTTGAAAATATATTTAATAATTATTTGATTTATTTAATCATGATTAATTCTAAAGCTCAAAATCTCAATTCTCTTGCCTGCTTGCTGTGGTCCCATTGTTGATCTTGCATATCAAGTGAAGGGGAGTGGGAACCAGGGAGAAATTTAAAAAAAATCTCACAACATTGCGTAAAAAAAGTGCCAAGAGGTTGTATCCTGGGGTACCAGGTACCGGAACATTTGGACCCCCTGCCCTCCCCCCTATCAACTGGCTGTTTGACAATGTACAGATACATATATTTTCCGCCTTTTCCCACACTAAACATCTGGAAGAGCTGCTATTGAACCAATCTCGTTGCCAGAGTCCTCGTTACCCTTGTCCAGCGGTGGAGCGGCCAACAAGGACCCGCTGGACAAGGGTAACGAGGACTCTGGCAACGAGATTGCTATTGAACTCTTGGACATAAGTATGCCAATAGAACTCGACACATTTTTTAGACGCAATGATGGGCTTGTTCCCCAGCAATTCACAATGCCTGGGGAAGGGGTGTGTGTGTTGGGGTGGAGGGGGCTAATTGAGATGGAGGATCTAACTGATGAGGGCACTTACTTGAAATAACTGATTCACATGAGAGCGATGCCCGATGTTAATTTTAAGCGTAAAGTAACATTCTTTTCGTCAACCTTTCCTTGGTAACCGTTAATTGGCTCGTCACGCAACGCTCCTTCCTTGGTGAGGAGAGCATTGTGTGACACCCAAATAACGGTTGTAAAGGATAAGGAGACTTTGTTCACACTCGTTCAAAAGCTGCGTCCATTTTCAATTTTGCTTGTATCACTTTATTCGGTTAGTGGCAAAAGATATTTATCTCCAGAGAATAACGGGATAACACCATACTGTTCTCTTTACATTGCAAAACTGCGCTCATTAAAATTGCATGCTTCATTCAAGAATAATTGATTTATACATTCTATGATTATAATCGTTTGTCTCGCACTGGCCATTCAAGTCCATATTGAACATTTTGTTGCGAAGCCCATCATGATAATGTTCTAGCTTGAATTCACCAGTGCGAGGCAAGAAAAACGAGAAAACTTGTATAGCTGCTATGCATGTACTGTATTATATTGACAACTCAACTAATATAGTCTTGAGTAAAATCTAGTGAGCATTGCCAGAGGAGATAAAACCAGTCCATGATTGATTTGGGCGTGCTTAAGACTGAGAATTCTAAATTACCTTTTCTAGGCCCCAAAATGGTCTTGCACGTCAAAATTCATTTTGTAAAGACTACATAAAAACCAAGTTCTCTTTGCCAATAAAATAACTCAAGCTGCATTTCTGTACAAACCTAACCTCTCGAAAGCACCATTTGCCACACTATGTACAAATAGAAATAATAACTAACAATGGTAATTAACGTCTTGGCTCCGAGAAGTGTAGTGTAGCAAATTTGACAACAATACGTCGTTATCCATAATATTGGCGCCACGCGTAATTTTGATAACCTAGTATATTACTCTGTTCAACCGACACGCGAGAAACAAAAATCGAAGCCTGTTTACAGCTTCGACGTACAGTGTAGGTGTTACAACTGAGCAAGTGTAGAGTGACATGAAGGCTGGACATTTTGGTGGCCAAGCTTAGAGACTGCCACCAACACAGGCACTATGTTGCTACAGGAGACTCCATTCAGAAACTGCCATTCATTCGTGAAGCTCACTACCCATCCAGTAGCTTGTCAGTGGTAGGACACCTTGCACCTCATTACATGACGTCTACAAAGAACTCGCAAGGATTGCCCATAGCCATTCTAAAACTGTTCCTACTAGCTGAGACATTTTCGGGGACTTGATCAAGAGGCCTCGGCATCATAGCAATTCCCGGCATAGGGGGACCCCGGGCATGGGAGCTCCTATAGGAACTCCTATGGGAACCCCTATAGGAACTCCTATTGGAACTCCTATTGGGACGACTCCCATAGGGACTCCCATAGGGGGAGCTCCCGGCATGAGCTGAGGCTGTAGTTGAGCTGATCCTTCTACACTGCGAGCCTCGCGTTCCTTGGATTTGCCTTTACTACTACCACTCTTCTCGCTGCTGCTTCCACCACTGCTTCTATGCTCACCATCGCCGCGCTCACCACCACCTCCTCCACCGCTCCTTTTAGAGCTACCACTAGCACTGTGAGGGCTTTGGCTACCACTGTGTGCACTGTAAAACGACGGGGCATATCCTGGTGTTTGTGTATCCACTGCGGGTTGTTGTTGTTGGGGTGCTGGGTAAGATGGCATTTGATGATATCCGTAACTTGGTGGTCCTGCCATCCATGAGATACCCTGTTGGTGTGTAGGGAGGGGTCCCAGAGTATCTTGGTCACCATCACCTTCATGTTCATTAATCGAGAGGGCCGCCATGTCTAACAAGACAAACACAAAACAGAAATTAAAAATGCACATGTATTAGATCATCTCAAAACATGCAAAGGAAAATGTGACTGAATATACTGAGATTTGAAATTAACCAAACTTACTTATTTCCTCCAAGGTTACAAATAATTATTTATAGAAGAAGCTAAATTCTGGGCACAGTCTTCCTTTATTCCATTTTTTTTTTAATTTTGGGCAAAGCTCTCCCTTGTTAATGTTCCCCCCAAATATGTATCTATTACCGTTCCACCCTCATCCAATCCCCAGAGTTTTTGTTTCTGAGAACCACCTGCACCCTGCAGTTTCCACTATTCTTGTAAATGTAAGAACAACTAACCCAGGAAGTATTTTTGAAGTATAATAAAACAAACTTACTTCCACAAAGATCTCCAAAAACATAATAGCACTGTTCTGAGAATGTAATCTTGTTTACTGTGTGACGAATGAAACCAGCCTGATGGAGAAAAAAACAAAAAATAAGACATTACAACAATAACACACAACTACTGAATCAGAATGTAGTAGGGTTTTATACTTTTTGTTATTAATTTTCCACAATTCAAAGCTTGGGTTTTCAGTTGAAATGGAAATTCTTGACTTTATGTGACCAATACACAACAACAAAAACATAATGCAGTGTTATTACCTTTAAAAGATTGCAGGCATACTTTCTTGCGTCACGTCTGTCTTGAAAACCTTCCACGTGTGAATAAAGCCAGTCTACTACATCAGATCCTACATCAGACAAAGTCCAATAATTAGTAAAAGTGTTGGGTGAATTTAATGGGCAGGGAAAGCAAAGTGAGAGTAAATCCCTGGACAAACGAGGATGAGAGTGCTGATAACTGATCTTATATAAACAGTCAGACGTTTCGGGGGTAGCCCCTTCATCAGTGGATGAGAGTTGCCTAGAGTTGGCTCTCATGAGACACGTGTTTCTTCAACTCTCAATACCTCCGGCCAAACGAAAGAGTCGCAGAGAGTGCATGAGAGTTTTTTTAACTTTCATCCTTATCTTGCTTGGGCATTGCCAGAGCAGTTGTTCACCTACCTATAAATGCATTAGGAATAGTGATTTTGAGCCACATCCTGTCTCTAATATCAAGACCAGAGTCTGGAGCTGCCATTGTTTTAACTATTGAGGTCATGTCTGTGTTTACTGAGAGTCCTTCTCCTTCTTGAAGTTCAGTATATCCTACAACAGAAGGTACAAAACACAACCTAAATAAAGCCAACTGGACTGGAATCATATCAACACATTCAACTACTGTATAATTATATAAAAAAATTTGTTGTGTTTTTTAGTTAAAAAGACTGCAGAATTCACATCACACTGGCCAAATGAAGATTTTTAGCATCAAAAAATATAATTTTTTCAACTGAAGATATGTGTTGGACAACAAAATAACGGCCAGTGTGTTACAGGCTTCAGTGGTTAAAACAGATGAAGAAAACTGGACATTTAAACCCAGTTGATTTACATATACACAACATAGAAATAGTTATCATTTTAGTCGAATAGAGCAGTTTTCAATAAATTGATTGTCTAACACTGAATTGCTTTAGTTTTGCTTTAAAAAACTTGCACAACCAATCAGATGCAAATTAAACCAAAAACAAATTGCGACATTGGTTCATTATGTTGTATTCGTTTGTTGTTGTGATTGGTCACTGTAAGTGCTTTGAACACTCAATTGAAAACCGTTATAATATGTTAATCAGTGATCAAGACATAGAGGATATTACACGGCGGCGCGAAGATATGAATTTTATTTTCGAGTGGTAAAAACAATATTTTACGAATGAGCGCAGCGAGTGAGTAAAATATTGTTTTTTACCACGAGAAAATAAAATTCATATCTTCAAGCCAGCGTGTAATTTTCTTTTTATTATATAGACAAACAACAAAAGCACAAACTTTATCGCGAACTCTTGCAGCTCGGTGGCTGGACTTTCCGAATTTCTCTCTTTTCGTCTTCATTTGCAAGGAACTCCTTGAATAATTTTAAGTCATATGAAGTTTTCTTCTTTCGTGTTAAAATTTTCCTACTCCTCTGTGAACGATTTCATGTCGGCTTCAGTGAATTTCACGAATCTATCGCTTGCCATTTTTCAACCGGAGTTTGGCAGCTTTGCACAAAAAGCCATGCAAAAGCGGGAAATGACGTCATCGATATCCTCACTAGTGAGGATATGGAAAATACGCCACTCGGGTCCCGGATGTAGTTTCGTATGAATTTTACGAGTGGTCTATTTTCCAGTAAAACACTCGTGTCTATATAATAAAAAAGAATAAGAACCACATAGCAACTTACTGTCTGATTCTGGTAGAGAGCTTGTCATTGATGAGCTCGTAGATGTCACTGTGCTAAGGGACTGACTGACTGGCTGTTTTCCAAACTGAGCTGTTGGTCCAAACTCTAGAATTAGTAATTAAAGAGGTTCTTACATCAAAACCCAATATAGTGTCCATCAGATGAAAAACAATACACAGTATAGCCATAGCCTGCTGCTGTTAAAGGAGCTACATCACAGTTGGTGCATCTTGAATTTTCAAGTTCATCGTTTGCAATCCGTCTCGATCTTCCCCAATCTTAACCATCCTTGTTCATTTTCGGTTTGTCATTACCTCTTTGGTGTTTTTCTACCTCAGTAAACTAATATTTTTGAGGCTTTCTTCAATCTCACAATATGACTTAAAATATTGTGACAAAGCTCCTTTGAAGACAATAATTAAGAGTAAGAATCTGTTAAATTTGTACTTACGAGTCATTTGCGTGGTATGTTGTACCCATGCTGACGTATCAATTGGGCGAACTGGTTCACCTAAAGAGAAACATTTTAAATTGATTACCAACAAGGAAACTGTACTGTCTCATAAGTACCTTGAATCTTGCTATCTCAAACTTGGTTATCTCGAACACCCTGCTATCTCGAACTCAAACCCATTCCCCTTGCCCTTGTTTTTCAGTCATTTACTATCAGCTATCTCGAACTCCCCTGTTTTTTGTTTCTCTAGAGTGTTCCGAGATAGCAGGATTCAACTGTACAGTCCTTTCTATTACATGCAACCCTTTCAACCCAACAATGATCCACACCAAAATATTTTATCACTTGCAAATCTTGAGAAGAAAGGTTTTGATCACAAAAAATTGTACTTGATTTGAATCAAAATCTCCTAACTACAATGTACTACTATACAACATGTGTGGAGACTGCTAATAAGAACTGTCTTGTATATTGACTCAAGGGTATAATGGGTTAATAAAATGTAACACTAGTCTTCATTCATATGGAGATGATGGGTAGCATGCAAGTGTTATGACTAGCAAGACAGGAAACATAAACATTCCTTCATTTCCTTGGCAACAGGATAAAGTGAGTGATAGAGTCCTCACTCTCATCTTGTAGAAATCAGTGGAGATAATTAATTAACAAAGGGTTTAGACTTACTAGGAGGTAATGTGAAATAGCCTTTTGGAGTTGGGTCCCAGCACTTGGCCACCGTCAGTGTTATGGGACTGAAAATAATTAGCAACATGCTTAATTGGATAATCCATTGTCAACATTTTAAATACTCAGCATTGTATATAGTAAACATTTATGTATCCCAGATGACATCTAAGACTTAATAATTATAATTATACATGTACATATGTTTGCTAGTAATGATTTTTGCATCAAACTGTATGTTATCCACTCAAGCACTCAAGGATTTAAAGCGAAGACTGTTGTTTGTTTTCAACCAGAGGCAACCTTACAATTTCAAAAAAAAACAAAAAAAAAAAAAAAAAACCTTACAATTTCTTACTCTTATACGTTATTAAAACCATATTCCATTAAGTGCAATTACAATTGAGGTATATGGAACAGATGTATAAACTATCATCACAAAAAGCACTTTGACATTGACATTTCCTCTACACCTATCCAATGTGACCACATGACAAAAATAAATTAGCAAAGTGATTCAAGTGGCAAATTGATTAAATAATTTTATTAACCTCTGGAACACAAGTCTCTCAATCTGTTAAACAGAGCCAAATAAAAAGCAGGACATCAAAAAATTCCTTACCCTGGCTTATGAACCATTTCTCGTAACACCCGCACAGCGTCGTCATTGCTCATATTTTCAAAATTGACATCATTGACCTGTAATAGAAGACAAGAGGTCAAAATAGCACATGTCTGCTGGCAGTCAGGATGCCATGCCTCAGTTACGTGTTCTAGAAGGAATGATCCACATTTAAAGTTGAGGGAAACAAGAAAGAACTATTTTAAGAAATGAGGAAATGTTCCACATACCTGTAGAAGCATATCTCCGGGTTCTATTCTACCATCCAAATCAACTGCACCCCTGTGTAAAAAGACCAAAAAAGTTCAGATTACTTCTCTGGATTACATCTTTATTACATGTTCTGTAATGACATTTAGTTACCTAGAATCCAGTTTGGTAATCGCATGAAGTCTTATTAACAGAACAAACTAACCATGCTTTTAAACTAACATAAAGAACTTGATTTCCTTTCTTTCTTGTGTATAAATTATAAAGAAAAAGTTAAGGTACCGTATTTACTCGAATAATAGCCATCCCTCGATTAATCGTTCCCCTTTGGTGAAATTTTGAAATAATCGCCTCCCTCAAAAAATCCCCCCCTCCTCTCCCCCTCTCCTTTCTTTCACCAGTTCCCTGTCAAGTTAAAAAATTTACACCTTGGATAGGAAACAAGGTTTGATTATTTTAATCATTACAACACTTCTGTAATTCGAAGTCAAATAAAGGTTTTACTTACTTTTTACTTACTTAGAAAAGTTACAAAAGCACAGGTTTCATTACAGATTTTCTATAGTGATATTCATGTATTTGAATATTTCCTTTATTTTTTGGCGCTCTCTAATTAGCGCATAAGCACATTAGCACTTCCAGTGAGCAATATTTAAAATAATCGCCCACCTCAAATAATCACCCCCTTTTGGAGTGATAAAATATAAATAATCTCCCCCGGCTATTATTCGAGGAATTCGGTATTCGAAGCAAGTTACTAAACAAATTAACACTCACCCCTTCATGATGGAACCAACATAAATTCCCCCATCTCCTCTTTTGTTGCTTTGACCAACAATACTTATTCCTAGAAAATTTACTTTTTCTGCAAACAAAAGGAAATATACCGTTTAAAAAAAGCAAGCTCAAGTGAATTGATCTTACTGATGGCAAAAGTGAATATATTTTAGCTTGAAGTCAGTCTTACCCATATTTAGTGTGACTGTGATGATGTTGAGTGACATGGTCGATTCTGTTATTGTACTGAATGATGAGCACTGTAGAGGAAATAAATACAGGAAGTGAAAACCAGGCACACCTATCTTAACTTTCTTCTACACACATTATATCGGAAAATTTTGACTGATTACAATATTATTTTTCACAGTATTGAGTCACAGTGGGGTCACAGTCCCAAGAGAAAAATTCTCACATTTCATTTTGCAAAATATTCAAACAGCAAACACTGCTTGACAAACAGATAAAGTGCAGCTATCATTTGAATGCTCACATACTACCATATTTTCATCTACAGACTTAAATGTTACAAGCACATTAATTGACCAGAGACTCAACTCTTGAATCTCTTTCCAACCATTCTACTTCGGGATTTCGCTGATAATCAGCACTGCTATATAGAATTTGACAAACGTAAGGAAAGCATTCCATAAATTGTTTCACAGGCAAAAGTAAACAGGGAAGCCATCAAGAGAGGATCTAAGTCTTGGTAAAGTCCTAAATAACTCAACAGAGAGCTTAAGCATCAGACATGTCAGAGCATCTTAACTCATACTAGGAATCAAATAAAGCAATCCCTACCCCTGCCCTGTTAAGTCTTTATTTGATCATCTGCTACATTTGTATTTTTTTAAATCCTGAGAAAGATATTATTCTGTCAGTGACACAAGCTACTCGGAAAAAATTCCGAGTTCCCCCAACAGGAGTCGAACCTATGAGCTTCCGCACACCGGTCAGACACTCTACCACTGAGCTACAGGAGACTTGTGGGAGCTAAGGCCATATAACTAGGTTTAAATCCTTTTCACGCTGAAGCACAAAATACAAAATGCATACATTTTTTATTTTTATGTTACATCTGAGAATTTGGTGGTACATCAAGATCAATCATATTATCCCTTTGTTTTCTTTATTCTCGTCACTTGCTTGCTTAATAACACAATGATTTTGTAAGGACAAATAAGATATTGATGCTTACTCTTTGAACTCTAGGCATCCTGGTCGTCTTCTCCGCCTCCTGTGTCTTCCTCTAAGAAGCTGAGAGCCTTCGGTTGTGCTGGAGAATCTTGAAACACTGCAAACACACATGTGCACAGAAATTAATCCTTGCCAATGCTGTTGGCCATTTGCACCAAGCCACTGATTTCGAGACAAAGTGGTCTTACTAATGGTTAGCATGAAGGACTCCGGATCGAGCGGTCTGGGTTTGAGCGCTGGCTAGGGTCACTGTGTTGTGTTCTTGGGCAAGACACTTAACTCTGACAGTGCCTCTCTCTACCCAGGAGTATAAATGGGTACCGACAAACTGTTAGGGCAACCTAACAAAATTCTGGGGTTTTTATTTGTTTGTTTGTTGTTGTTGTTGTTTTTTTTTTGGGGGGGGGGAGGGTAGCCTGGTGTTGGACTAGCACCCACCCAGGGGAAGAAGCAATACTCCTAGTCGGCTTCATGCTACAGAAACTGGGATAAGTTCCAGCAGTGTGTGCTAGTGTGGCCACCAGTGGCTTTTTTTACTGATTTCAAAATAACCAAACTAGCATTACCTGCTTTGATCATCTGAAGAATCCTGATAGCTCGTTGTTTCAATATCACTACTCATCATGGACGCACTCTCGTATCTATCACCACCTTCATGTCTTCCTCCTGGCCGATGCCGACCATGACCGACCACTATAAAACAAACAAATTATAATATATTATGCATACATGTATGTAATAATACACATTTTGGCTCATAATCTTTGTTACTATACAGAACAGCTTGATGATAGTATTTAGAATGTTTACCTTCATTTCTGTTGATATGCTTTTCTCTCCGCCTAGACCCTCGTCTTGAACTAACTGCAGAATCTACTTCAGAATCAAAATCACCAGCTGTGGAGTGTCCTCCATGGGGCTAAAAGTAAACAAACATTTTAATATTATTGATTGTACAGGTTTTTGATAACAGTAATCAGCCATTGTTTGTAACATTTTGGTACATAGATTGATCAGAGATCAGTAGTAAGAGTTAGTTGTTTACCAAACTATTGAACAATATTTTTCACATGCATTGCTACATAAAATGGTGACGTCCTACACTATCCACTTGTTTACAAATAACGTCAAATGACTGTTAATATTATGCTTCCCCCGCCCCAAAGCTATTCACAAGTTTCATATAAATAATTATTTATACTGATCCAATATTGACCCCCACTTCAACAGATATTGTTTATACTCTCACAGCTGGATGGCATGGTGTTGTATGAATAGATACTGCCACATTGTTGCGGTGATCTGACAAAATGCTTGCGGGTAAACTGTGATGGACTACAACCCCATCCAGGGGGTGTAGCAATACTCACGCAAGGCTTGGAAATATACTTGTATATACTTTACTACCACAACAGTACTTACTGGAAGGAAGGTGGTCTTGAATCGCCAATACCAACAGTTCTTGGCATGGGTGGATGCAAGTCTGAAGCAGCTGATATAACAGACTGCTGATCTTCTCTGCTGTTGACTGTGTCTGACACACTGCTTGTGTCTGATGTGACAAGCTGTAACAAGGACACAAGTTGTACCATCAAGATTTTACTATAAGTACAACAATTTTGAAATCTAAGGACCTGGCTAAGCAGAAACAGTAACCCATCACGTTACACTTCTTCTTCTGTTTTACAGAGACTGCTGCAAACACTTGACGTGTATTGTCGTATGATTTTTGGTTCATCCAAACTTTCAAAAAATCCCTAGCTTGCGTGCATGACAGGCATAGAAAGGGGAGGGAGGAGGGGAGTTCGAAGAGTGCGCAGCACGAGGGGAGAGCAGGAAGCGCGATCGGCGGGAAATGGGCCGATCGAGCTTCGCGCTCTCTTCTCACGCTTTGTGCTCGAACTCCCCTCATCCCTCCCCTTTCTACGCCTGCTACGCAAGCTAAAAAATCCCAAGCTCACTCCCTTTTCAAATTGTCTTGTGTACCATCAGTCTGAATATTACAACATTTGAATAACTAAACAAAATCACTAAACTGGGTAAAATGTAATTTGCAGATGCAGCGCAAGTAATAGACATCTGAGACTTGATAAACTGCATAGGAGATTACCCCTTTAATCCGACAAGCAGTAATCATTATTTTTAATTTTCAAAATACTATTTTATAACAACTTCAAGCTCCCATCCAAATTACAAGAATGCAAAACGTTTTTTCAGCAAGAGGCTCAATATAGCTAATAATTCAACAGTTATAATGTTTCACTTTAGATGAACATGTAATCCTTTCAAATTGTTCACCATCCGTAACTGAAGATTGATGTAGATCATTTCAAAAATGTCTTTGAAACTTAGACATGACATTGCTTTCTTTAAAATTTACTCATATATCTAGATTTATGATTTTCACCTCACAAAAAAAGTCACTATGAAAATGACAGTAACATTATTGATACCGTCATTAGGGCTGGTCTAGTCAGTTAAGAGCTTTTTTATTACCACAAGAAAGTAATTAAGTCACTTTGTGAACAATACAATGGCACCAACATATTTTATGCTTGTGCAAAATATTCTTATTGATCATTCAGTGGGTGGTGCTTGGCTGATAAAAAACCACCAAATAAATTGGATTTATTAACATAATACAAAGGATTTAAATGAATCAAAACTTGATTTTTATAAAATGAAGTTTGAAAAATTTGTTTTCTTGTCTTTTCTAGATGTAAAAGAAAATCAAAACTAAAAACTTTTATATTTATTTTCTAATTACCCAGAAAAATGAATGACCCTCAGATCCACGGATTCTCTTGGTGGACTTACACAAAATAAGAACTTAGTTGACATTTTCACTTTTCAAGGTTCATGCACGTAGCTGGACTGAAAAATGCTGACATAACGCCTCACCAGTGCAAGAAACAAAAGCCTTTTATATTTTTGCAGCCTTCCATCATTTGTCCAAGAAAAAGCTTTAATTGTTTTAATCTATCAAAAGGATGCTAATGAGGGATGCCAACAAAGTCATTAGCACATCCATCCAAGAATGGAATACCTGGCTTTAATGACAATGTAGAACACGGAAAAAACCCAGTGAAACAGCTGGACATATCTCACCATAAAGTGCTACATAAAACAGTGTCAAAATCGATGAAAATGACCAAACCTGGAGTATTTAATAGGTGTGTAAAATACCTATCAGTGCTATGAATGAGCTAATCCTGATCTAATCCTCGCCTTCCATGTGATGTGTGCGTGAATTGTACGATTTCAATATTGGGTAATGAGTGTTTTTGCCAGAACATCTGTCTTCAGTGCATTTTTCTTGCAATCACATCACTCAATGTTGTTATCAGTTAATCGGTGTGTGGTCAGTCAGCCACGGATCCGGAAGAATACAAAAAATATTTTGGATTATAAAGTAGAAACCATCAAAGAGAGCAATCCTTTTACGTGCGTCCATTCGATTCCTCGCTCATTTCATCTGAAATGTATTGTAGAAGATTTTAGAACGTGAAATCGAGTGCACGAACTACAGAAGGTTACTATTCAAGCGGTTTAATCGAGCATACAAAGAGCACCCGAGGGCAAAGATATACAGAGAACTCGCGGGAACAGACAGACAACTGTATTTTTATGAATAAAAAAAAAATCTCGGCAGACCTTTGAAAGACCATCAGTGTTTTCCTGATGGCAAATTAATGAATAGCCTTCTAATTGCAAATCTCGTAATAGCACTTTGCTTTTAATGTTAAAGAGAGCTTTCGGCATTGGTTTAGAACTTCACTTGCGTAAATTACTTTACTCTTGTGACAACCGAGAATGCAAATCGCCGGTAGTTTATTCGCTTGGGACCGAAGGCTGTAACGCGATTTCGAACAAAGAATCGTTCGATTCGCGCGCGAGATGGTAAAAGAGCAAAGTGTTTACATCTTCGAAACAGTTACTGGTTCTTCCGTATAATCTAGGTTTCAATCTTAGTTAGTTCAAAACAATTGACTCAGTAGGAACTCTATGTGGTATAAATAAAATATGAGGTTTTGTACATTCGAGGAAACCTGATTATTGAAGGACAATCGACGAGCCAATATCTCGTTCGAGATAAAAAACAACTACTCATATTGAGGTTTTGGGTCCTGCAGTGCCGGTGATTTCTAACTAAACTTTAAAAGCAGGGTAACAAATACAAGACAAAGTATGTTTATATTCAGAGTTAATTCTATATGCTCTACATGTAGTAGTGTTTCAAATAATGGCCGTAAAACAAGATCATCCATAAGAGATGTATAAACATAACGTTCGGCGCCAGTCGGATACTAGTTACAGAGGAAGGAAAACGCACTAGAATGCAAAGGAAATCAGTTCTTTTGTAGAATTACGACTAAAAAAGGCAATCGCTTAATAGTATGGTCGATCAACGATTGAGTTTCAACCTTAGATAAACTGTGTTCCCTGCTACGAAAATATATCAACAAACCCGATCTTTTATCCTTTTAGTGGCTTCCTTCGGTAATTCATTTAGAAGTTATGGTTAGTAGAACTCAATGACAAATGTCTTACCCAAGCAACGACCCTGCCATTAAAGCAAGGTAAATTCGTCTCCTCATCGCTTATCTCCTCTTTGACCACACTGCAATACAGATCGAAATTAACAACGATGAGATATCAGTTACAGCTACCAGCCAACAAAACGCTATCAAAAGGTGGGCTGGAATGCATGAAATCTGCGCGAAGAAGCACCAGCTATAGTTCTCCCTCGGTCGCTCGAAATTAGGGCAAATTGATAAAACAAGCAAAAGGTATGTTCAGTCGATAGGAACAGAGAGTCTCTAATCAACAGATACTGTGCGATTTCTACCCTGTTCGCTGACAAAGTATGAAAAGCGGTTCATTCTTTGACAGCGTAATTCGGGAGCTCGCAGCATTGGAACGGTCTCACGGTGTTTTTCAAAACAAACATATTGCAGGATCTGTTATACAAATATATACCCTTTTCAAAATCAAAGGTGTTCCGCTTGAGAAATAACTGTAGAGCGAGAAAAACAACGTAAACACTGGCCAAAGAATGAATCTACATACAGCGCATACATTCAAGGT
This sequence comes from Desmophyllum pertusum, assembly GCA_029204205.1. Classification (NCBI taxonomy): domain Eukaryota; kingdom Metazoa; phylum Cnidaria; class Anthozoa; order Scleractinia; family Caryophylliidae; genus Desmophyllum; species Desmophyllum pertusum. Next base: position 1,216,297 of record MU825398.1, read on the forward strand.
ACACAAACTCACCCGAAATCATCGTCCATACTCTTGAAGAAGAACTTGTAACTCGGCCGATTGAGGACATTTTTGAAATCAGAAAGGGTTACGTCTGTAGGACTTTTAGGTAGCTTGACTAGGTACGGCGTATCTTCATCATCTATGTGGTATATAACCTTCGTTTCGTCCATTTTGCATTTGATCAATCCACTCACCACACCACCAACATGAACAAGAACTTCTGTTGCATGGCTTGCCCGTCAATCACTTTTGGGTCACATGGTCGGTGTCGGCCAATCAAAGCGCGGCAATGACAATCGCCCCAGACAACAAAACATTCATCACAAAGATCAAAAATTCATGGTTCGCCGATCAGGAGAAGGTATTTTTGCAGATCTTGCCGGCGAAAAAGAGGCACCAGCCTTAGGCTAGCCTTCTTAAAATCTGGGGATCAGGCAAGCGGTGAGTGTTGTATACATAGGCACGTTCCTGTCAAGAATTTTCTTCACGCCAAGTCAACGGGTCACGATTCCGCTCAAAGTCCCGCACAAAGGACTTCCGACCCGCCGTTTTGGAGTCAAAATGCCGCAAAATCGCTTGAATCACATCGCTGGCTCCACGCTTCGTTAGATAACCAAGTAAAGAAAGCTGGTGAATTCGAGAGATTTATCGAATTTAATAGCATTACCGTGCAGTAAGGGTCTGCCCATCAAGACATCACAAAGACAAGACACAGGAAACTGTCAAGTAAAGAAATCTCTGGTATTCGGTATCCCCGACCCCTCAAAATCAAATAAACACCTTTATACTCCAGATTTGTGTATATTTACGTTAGGCCGTTAATTAAATACAAACTTGCACACAGCGAAGTGTTTACCCTAGCGTGTTGACGAAAAACTACGTTTGAGTACTGAAAAATATGGAATCAACACAATCAATAAATTCTGTCACGGCTTCGACTATGAGGTTAATTGATCCGATTAGTTTAATCGCCTAGTCGCGTTTCCTGCCGGGTAGGTCCGAAACAGGAACTGTCTAGATCACAGAATTCAATGAACATTTCAACTCTAACTTGAACACCTGTATAAAGTTTTGAGGAAATTCTATCAGTCAATTTGACCTTCAGTTCTAGTAAATGACATCTTTTATACACTTTGTGAGTTTGATTCAAATTCTGGGCAGTCGCCCCTCGTGCTTTCCGTGTTCGTGTTTGGGACATGATAAAATTCCAAACAACCTGCAACTTAATCTGGAAAATATTTTTATTAGTTGTTGTCTCTCTGCATGCATTTCCATGGCCCAGGGTAGAAGGCAAAAAGCCATTTTTCTCGTTGACCCTTGAAGCAGTTTTCACATCCACTATGACACCCCCTCCTCCCCCTCCACCTCCAATTTCCTGTGTATTTTACACCATTCACTTGATTATTAAATTAATTAAAATAAGCCACTTGAAAAATATGTTATTCTGGGAAACATAAATTACCCAGTAGTTAGAAGGCAAATTTATAACTAAGTGGTTGTTATATATAGCAATATTTACTGTTACAAACATTGAAGTCAACTTTTTTTGTCATTCAAATTTGCCAACCACAAAAGAACTCTTTGTTTCAACAGCCAATAGTTCTCTGGTTGGCACATTAATAACAATAGGTGACATGATCACAAAGTATCCCTCACAAACCAAACTTCAAACAGATAAGTTTGTGTTATAACCGCCCACCATTTCAAAGTAAATAGTGTTCACAAAGACAGTCTGATTTCTTTCCTTGTGATTTTTCCAGTGTTAAAACAAGCTAAATGCAGGAGATCTGTTTACATTTGTGGTACAAGTGGTAGGGGATGTAGCACCAAAAGAAAAGCTGAATTCATTGGATCCTCTTGTTTGTTGACTAGAACCAGCATCACCAAAGATGGAACAGCCAGTCACTGCAGGTGACATGCTTGTTGCAAAGAATCCTGTACCGTTTCTACTTTCGCTAGATACCGGTGGTCCAAAGAGGTTTGTAGTCTGTCCAGCCAAATTAAATTCACCCCCTGACCCTGTGAAAAAGCCACAAAAGGAAAGCTCCAATAACATGATCCAGAAGGTTTAGGTTGGAATTTTCACTGGAAACGTTTATTTGCCATGGACAAACACTAAAAAAGGTTTATTAATAAAAATTGAAAAATTGACATGAAAATTGAAATAAAGTGAGAGAAGTCAACCTTAACTACCATATTTAACATGCTAAGTAGATTAAATTTCAAGTTCAGGAACAGCTTCCCATAGCAATAATATTCTAGTAAAGGTTGACACCCCTAAACAACTTAAAAATGTGTGGTTCCAGAACAACATCCATACCTCCTCTCCCATGCAATATTTTTTTGGATTGAAATCCCCTTTGGGGGTGGGTATGGATAATTTTTAGAACTGCACAATATGCATTCTAATTTGTAATTGCATTGTCATTCCAGGCCTACAGTAGGTGATATTAAATATTGCATATTATGAGCCTTCCGTGATGCAACAAGTGTTCTCAATGTTTGTTTTTCAATTTAAACCAATTTAAACCATTTATGTCATCCAGATTATTATTTAAGTAGAAACCTGATCATGAGCTCCTCAGTAAAAAAAAATGTTCCTAGTGTTTCCTACATGAAGGTTAGGATTTAAAATCTTTTTGAAACCCCTGAACCCTGCATTTTCTAAGCAGGAAAGGCTAAAGAATAAACGTTTATAAGCCTATCAAATGCTTTCGGCAGATATCTTTTGATGTATATATATTATTGGTTTTCATATTATTGGTGTTGAGTGCATGGTGATGGCTCCCACTTGTCTACTCATTACAATCAGTGATACTTTTATCACTTCCGCTGATACAGTGAGGAGGGGGACATTGGGGTTCAGTGGTATTGCAGTTCTGAGCCATTTTCTTATGGTTTTATGGTATTTTCGATCGAAAACTGCGGTATTGCAGTTTCATCCAGTATGGCGGTACGCGGTTTTCTAGCATTTTTTTAGCAGCAGTGTTTGGTAAAAATTCCAATTTTGTATGGCATTTCGGTGAGGGAAGTTTCCTTACAACGTTAGTGACTAAAGACAGTGCGGTTTTCGGTATTTGAGGCTGAAATCTTGCAGTTTTACAGTTTTGGAGACCCCCGATGTCCCCCTCAGTGAGTGGACTTCCTCCATCTATTCTGGCTCTGCTTGAATCTATGTTTAGTTATATATGTGTACATGTATAAAACCTGCTTCCTGAGAATGCTGTTACGATTATATTGCAGTAACTTACAGTAACTTTGAATCATGATCCATTTTATTGTTGATATTTTTTTATTAATTAATTTTACAAGCACTCTTTTGCTTAGACACAGTATTTCACATGAAACGTTTTTACTAACCAGTAGGTCCTGGGATATTCCTTGTCTCCTGCATGTTGAATAAGAAAGGTGCATTCTCTGTATTTACCTGCAATTCATGAAACAAAAACATAATTATCTGTATTGTATTCAATATTCCTTACACTTCTATAAGAGCCAGGTTACTTGTAAAAGGGTGGCAAATGGTCCTTCAAAAAAAATTTAGTCAAATTTCACGGGTCTTGCAGTCTTTTTTTTTCCGCAGTCTTGTTTTTTTAGCGGTTCTGTATGTCTCGCAGTCTTGATTTTTTCACGAAGCCATCTCAAAGTCTCAAGCTCAGTCTCGCAATCTAAAAAGTCAAGAAGTCTTGGGCTCGCAGAGAAAAATGCTATAGTCGCGCAAAGTCTTGAATTTACAATTCAGCACCCCTTTACAAGTAAGACACCCATATCGGCACATCAGAAATGTATTTTTCGGCCATCTTTGCAAGTCTGCTTATAAGTCACATTACCTTTATCTTGCATTACAACTGCATTACAACAGTAACTGTTGTTTGGGGTTTTTATTTGGAGAAAATATGTTATAAGACCCCTCAGAGGTATAATTCTGTCAATGTGCCACTATTTAAAAGATAATTTTTATCATATTTTGTAATGGAAATTATTTTACTTATATTTAGGTCTCAGAACATGATGTAATGTTCTGGAACAATGCAAACAGTTTCAACTGTGCCAAGTAACACTGGAAGCATTCTGGAACTGATCTCCTCTGATGTTAGGTAAGAGAGGGAAGTAATAATTTATAATAATTATTCCACCTTTCCCTCAAACCCCAGTACCAGTAGTAATTTCATTGATTCCCAGTGGGGGGAAGGGGCGGTAGTACCCAGAATTTTAGGTGGCGGTGTGCAGCCCACTTCTTCAAGTACTATCCTATTTATACTCCTATTTCAGTCCAAAATTGCTCAGAAACCATACCCTTTGGTGCCACACATACTTATAGTTTTAATAACACAGAAGGCAAAATCACTGAATTCTAATTGATTAAGGGCATTTTTCGTTAATTTTGGTTTGCACGGGGCAAAATTACTCCGAAGATTTCCCGAGGACTTCCGAAGAGTGCAAAGTTGACCTGAAGATTTCCGAAGATCCGAAGATGACCCGAAGATTGCCAAAAAATTTCCCGAGTTCCTCCGAAGATTTTCGAACGTTATTGGAAGGTCAGCAGATATTTACGATTGTTTCCCAAAGATTGCCGAAGACCACCCAATGTCTTTATCCACTAATTTTACCCTATTAACAAGTAATCGCATGATTTCTCATAAAATTAAGGATTAATATCACTTGTGTTTTCAGAATTTGCAAATTGCCCTCGTCTCTACGTGATTCGGGCAATTTCTGCACATTTCTGAAAACATGCGTGATATTAATCCTTAATTTTACTCGGCCCCATGCGATTACCTATACATATAAGGGTGTACCCCCAATATTTCACTTGGTAATTACAAATTATGCTTCAATTCTAAACAGTTAAATTCAAAGAATCAATTGAAAATATCAATGCTTGTAACCTGATCCCTCTCTGTATCCATAGGACTGTGGTCAAACATTGGTCGACTTTGAAAGAGAAAACCATCTCCAGGTGACTTGGTGAGCTGCTGGATCATATCTGAATGCATCTCAAAATTAAATGGACTGTTGGTTACTTCGGAGCTTGGAGTAAAACCTTGGCCTGCTGATGTTGGTGTTGTAGGGAAGACTGTCCCTTCCTCATGATGATGTGATGGACTTTTGGTTACAGCTGTGGGATTTAAAATAATGTCCAATGAACTCACTTTGGTATATGTAGATTTCAGATGGAATGCACTCTGTGTTAAATTATAAATAAAAGTATAATTTTTTTCAGATACTCCGCTGCTCATAATATTTATGTTCATCAAACATGGCTACACTCCCAACTGGTTCATATAACAGCTTCAGGTGGCGGTGTAATGGTAACATAAAATGGGGGGATCAGAAGTTCCCAATTCCTGTACTCTTCTCTCTTGCTTCCCATATCTTCCCTCCTGAATCCTGGGTTTTAATTAAAATATTTATTAATTAAAAACTAATTTAATTAATGAAAACATTTTCTTTTTATCCTTCTTCTCATCTTCTCAGAAATCCCTCTTCCCACCAATTCCTCTACTGCCTCCTATTTTTACCCCCTCCCACCCATTAACACACAGACAACAAAACAAGTACTAAAAGAAGGTATACTAGAAGGTATACTATATATTGTACTGTAACAGGGAATGCTAAACTTACAGTAACCGCTTTTGTCCAATGCATCACTTGAATTTTGAAGGTGTGGTTGGATGTAGCATTCATCACTTGTTTGATTGTCTGTAAAACGTCTGCTTTGTTGATTTGAGGTAACTGGTAACTGTTCAGAGGAACATCTATCTAGTAGTGCAGCATCATGTTGTGGTTTAGTCATATTTCTATCTATATTTGACTCCACTTCCATATCTGCATCACTTTGAGTTTGTATTGGGGCCCTGTGGTCTATGTGTGGACTTGCCAGCTGTAGTGACGCTGTCATTGGAGTACGAAGTGGAGTACCTGGAGGTACATCTTGTAAAGGTGCTGTTGTTTGAAAACAGGTTTCTCATTATCGTTTATTATTCTCTGTTATAAAGGTCCTCTCCTCCCCTCAAAGAGGCTTGGGAGCATATTAGAGAGGGGTGTCATTTGGCAAGTTAGACACAAGTATTTGCACATTCTTTTAAAAAAAAAACATGATAAGCCACGGAGCATAACAAAAATTGGAACATAACCAATCTTGGGAGTCAAAAACTATGGTTGGGAGGATGCTGTCTGAGCCATTTGCTTAGTTCTAATTTTACTGTCGGTGGCTGAAACTTATATTACCTTTGTTGGTTTGACTTTCTTCCTCTGTAGACTTGCAGGCTTGTTCTTCTTTTGAATTCTCTATTTTGGTAGTGATCTCTTGTACGGAGTCTTCAGCTTTTCTTGTTTCAAGATTTAGCTGGGCTCTTCGTGTTGTAAAAGAAAGTAACTTAAGAGATAGGGGCCTTTGGGACAACCAACTCTTTCTTACATAAGTCTTACATATGTTTTCCCTGAATTTCGATCTTTGACTTGGACAACGAAATAACGAAAAACTGGCCCCAGTTGTTAAGTGTGGATAAAGCTACCCACCGAATAAATCACTATCCTGCAAGGCTCGGTTGTTCAAAGGGTGGATAACGCTATCTCCTCCCCTCAAAGAGGCTTGGGAGCATATTAGAGAGGGGTGTCATTTGGCAAGTTAGACACAAGTATTTGCACATTCTTTTAAAAAAAAAAAACATGATAAGCCACGGAGCATAACAAAAATTGGAACATAACCAATCTTGGGAGTCAAAAACTATGGTTGGGAGGATGCTGTCTGAGCCATTTGCTTAGTTCTAATTTTACTGTCGGTGGCTGAAACTTATATTACCTTTGTTGGTTTGACTTTCTTCCTCTGTAGACTTGCAGGCTTGTTCTTCTTTTGAATTCTCTATTTTGGTAGTGATCTCTTGTACGGAGTCTTCAGCTTTTCTTGTTTCAAGATTTAGCTGGGCTCTTCGTGTTGTAAAAGAAAGTAACTTAAGAGATAGGGGCCTTTGGGACAACCAACTCTTTCTTACATAAGTCTTACATATGTTTTCCCTGAATTTCGATCTTTGACTTGGACAACGAAATAACGAAAAACTGGCCCCAGTTGTTAAGTGTGGATAAAGCTACCCACCGAATAAATCACTATCCTGCAAGGCTCGGTTGTTCAAAGGGTGGATAACGCTATCCAGTGGATATAAAGTGTTAACAAAACAACCCGTTGGGGGGAACTCCCATATGAAAGTGACGGGGATGCTCGTCGGAAATTTCAAATTACACCCCTAAAAGGGACCAATCTGGGTGTGGCTCAAGCCTTTTTTGACCCCTAAAAGATACCATTATACACAGTATGACGGTGTTTTTTATTATTTCTTCGCGTGCAACCCATTAAAGATACCTTGATGGCTAAAAATACCACCGTTCCGTCCTAAACACCCTAAGGGGGACCAAAACCCATAATTTACACCCCTAAAAAAGGCCGGATGACGAGCATCCCCGTCACTTTCGTATAGGAGTACCCCCCCCCCCCCCCCCCCCTCCCTTCCGGCAAAACAAACCACGCTATCCACTGGATAAGGTTTTATCCGATGGATATTGAACAACCGGGCCCAGGTGTTTTAGTAAACCAGTGAATTACGCTATCAACTGGATATTAATTTATCCAGTGGATAGCATTATCCACCTTTGGTTTGGTCACCCTTTGAACAACTTTAGTATAAGGTGCAACAGTCACATAGTAAATATGTATCATTGGATACAGCCTGATGATGACTGGGATTGCTGATGTGATTCCTTTCTCAACGGATTCTGAAAATAATAAATTAATGCTTTTGTAAGTTTACCCTTTACTTCCAGTATATTTCGCACCGTTCATTGTATAAACAAACTGAAAAAGGGGTCTTGCACAAAACGCTGATCGTTTAGCACTTTCATAACACTTTTATACCATTTCCTGCCTAGTTGTTTGTTTGTCCTAGTAAAAAACATTCTTCAGTAGAATGTAGATGATATTGGCTGTTATTTTGCAATGAACTGCAACTGCGTTTAGTTATCAGGATATTCAGACCTGTCTGCAAATACACCTCTTAGATTTATTTAGCCCCTTGCAGACCAACCTGAATATCCGCTAAAAGTATTTGTGGTGTGACAATATTTGCTTTCAGCTGACAAAATGATTTGATCTGAAGTACCTTCAATGTTTTTCTTTTCCTTTTCCATACTTGAAATGCCAGTCTCAAGTAGATGAACTTTGGATCTTATTGTCTCCACTAGGAGGAGGCAAAATTAAAAAAAGATTTTGATAGCTCATAGTATATCCTACTAAGAAATTAGAACAAAGAGTTTATTTTTGTCAGTGAAATTGAATGCTTTTAACGTCTCTGTAATCACTGGAAGTAATGAATGGTTAGATCATAGGCAGTAAAATTCTAACTTGACTCCAACGCTCAGGGCAATATAAAAACTAAAGTAATCACATTGAGGCCGATGCATGAATAATCAATTTCGTTTGTTTAATTCCACTGAGCCTTGGAGCCAAGTTAGACATTTTAATCCTTGGCATATACAATCTCGGACAGAAATCTTGAAACACCTCACCCCGCACCCCTTTACAATGTTGTTATTCGTTGAATTAAAGAAGCTATGTCACGATATTTTTAGTCACTTTTGCGAAGTGCAAAATCACCTTCAAATTGAAGAAAGCCTCAAAATAATAGTTTACCAAGGTAGAAAAACACCAAAGAGGTGATAATAAACCAAACAGGAACAAGGATGGTTGAGGATGGAGAAGATTAAGACGGATTGCGAATGACGTACTTGAAAAAAAATTGCCATTTTTTTCAAGATGCGCCATCCGTGACGTAAACAATCTTGCGGATCTATCAACATTGACAAGGTGTGCGGGGTGTCAAAATAGGGAAGCGTTTCAAGGTTTTTGTCCCAAATTGTAGCTTATTGCGACTTACATTCTTCTTTGTCTTTCATAGCGTCCTTCTTTATCTTCGTTAATTCTTTTGCATTCGCCTTACTTTCATACTGTTTCTTATATCTGTCCCATATTGCCTCGTACTTTGCAAGGACACTTTGGTTTTCCAACCTAAATAAATCAAGGGTTATGTTGTGAAATACTTGTGGCACCTCTAGGGCTTATAATCAAAAGTGATAGATGTGTGATGTTCTTGCTACAAGGATACAGTTTGAATCACACAAGTCTGCTTTGAAAATCATTCTACCACCATCGATAAAATCTAATTTAAAATTGGTCTCAAAACTGAAATGATTTCCCCGGCAATGTAAATTAGATGCAGGGGGAAAATTAAGATTGGCAAAAGGGCGGCTGTTGGGTGAAGGTGGACCTTTTCTTTCTCAAAAAGGGGGCGTGGACCCTCCCCTGGACCGCCACTCCTATATGTAAACATGCTAACGGAAGCAAATTCTAGATACAAGAACTCAGCGGGAAAGTTGAATAAAAACTCTTGCCTGACTTGCTGTTGTTTTGCCAGGACCATTTCTTTCTTTCTCTGCAAAGCTTCTTCGTGTTCTTGAAGAACACTGTTCGTTCGCTTCAAGCTGTAGGTAAAGTGAGAAAATTTACCAATATCGATAATTATCATTTTTTGATAACTTTACTTTTACCAGTATTTAGTTCATGCGTGTGACATACACTAGTCATTTCCTTAAATCTTAAACGTGAAGTACACGTTCCTGGCTTCATTACTAATGTGCGAGTTAAGTGAGCCAGATATCCAAACAAAGACAACACAAACATACGATCGATTGGAAAAAGAAACCCTCGCCCAAGCTCTCAAAATCACTGTTGCATCCAGTAAAGGCCCGGCCAAACGCACGCAACATTTCAACGCAACATAGCGACAACATGTTGGACATGTTTTTCCACCCTGTTGCAGTATGTTGCACCATGTTGGATGGTGTTGGATCAAGTTTGAAAATGTCCAAATTTTTCGTGCCACATTTTTAGATGTTGCATGATGTTGTACTCGTTTGACCACGTTCGAGCATGCGCACTAGTTATATTTACTATTTCAAAGCACCATCCAACATTGCAGCAGGGTGGTCAAACGTGTGCAATATTTTGTACACAACAATGTTAAATGTTGCGTGCGTTTGGCCAGCTCTTTCACAACATCTCCCAACACGATCCAACAATGTTGAAAAGAGTCAGTGACAAACCCTTTCAATGTAAAAATGTCGCACTATGTTGCGTTGAAATGTTGCGTGCCAGGCCTTAAGGTGGACACCTCTCTAAGACGAACAGTTAAGGCCGGTCTCCCGACGCGGTGTCCGATTTAGAGAGAGTTGACTATAATATATTTTCTCATGATCATTCTGTTTCATTCCTATGATACTAATTCTCAGGATTTATCATCATAGTGAAATTCATCAGTATTACCTCGAAAACTGAGAAACATTCCAACGTGTTGCCTAAAAGTTTTGGAACGTTTTCAAAGCACAAGATTTTTAAGCAATATACAGTATAAAGTTCCGTGGTTATCATGCCCGACTAGTATCTGGGAGACGCGTGTTCGAATCCTGCTCGGGACACGAATTTTTCTTTCATTTCAAAGAAGTGTGTCGAAAGCCAAAAAATATTTATTTACACCTTTCTCTTTAGTTCTAAAATCGTTGTCAGTAAATTGGCATGGGCTTCATCACTGGCACTGCGTTTTACCACTCATTACCTTTCACATATCTCCCTGTTTTGTGTGAAATGTTTGTGTAGCTGTTTAGCTTCCTCGTCAAGTTGAGTTGTGGACTTTTCTAGCTCCTCCGTTTGACGAGTTTTCTCGTCCAGCTGTCTCAAAAGAGCTGAAAGTTGAATGAAAGTCAAAACTTACCATGTCAAATTTCATAGAGAGACGGTCGTTCATTATCAAACATGTCGGAAGGTTATAATAAAATCTGTCTGACTTTGTCAAGAAATCAGTTAGAAATTCCCTGACTTTTTCATTACCTTGAAAATAAATTTTCCCTGTCTTTTTCCTGTCAGACCCAATTGTTTTGCAACCGTTTGGTGAATTAACAAATTTGTGGGTATAGAGAAAAACGTCTCCTCTGAATTCGAATGACCTCCCAGCTCCGAGCGGGAGACATCTACTGAAAATTAATGTATTGTTGACTGATGAAGAAAAAATTTCAAGTGATTCCAGTAGGTCATTAGTGAGAATAAAGGATTATAAAGGACTTTATAGAAAATATAAAATTAAGAACCAGTTTATTGTGCATGCTTATTATATATATTATAAAGTTCACTCTTGTTTAGCATGCTTCAGGTATGCCTCTTCTAAAGTACATACAAGGGAACTTGTTCCCGGGACTAGACCCTGCGACAAGTCTTTATTGTGTGAACGACCCATTTCTAGCAACAAGTCCCCCCGTTTGCACGCTCATAAAGGGACTTGGACACAAGCTTGCTACAAGTCCCTACCTATAGCCTGCGAGAGCAGAAAAGAGAGCGAGAAGAGCAAGAAAAAAAACTTCCACGAAACCGAGCTGGGGGAAGGGAGGGGGGGGGGAGAGGGGGGGAGGGGGAGGGGTTATAGGGACTAGTTTATTTCTGGGTGGAAAATTTACCCGCAAGCCCGTAAAAAGGGTTTACTAATCAGAGTTTGCTAAAGTTAGATAAAATCTACTTACCGGCATATTGCTGTTTTTCTGTCTCAATTAGTCTCACTTGTTCTGAATTTTCAAATTCTGTTTTGAGGTATAATTGACAACAATAAAACTTAAAAACCTAAGCTTTAAAGTTCACCCTGATTTTAACTGTCCACGAGTCAGTGATATCAAATTTCATTGTAAAATATCTGAGACGATATAAGCTTAGATTTAAAAATCTAAGAAATTTTAAACGTCCGGAGACATGCAGATTGTCTACCATAAGATCATCTCAGATTATCTCTCTATCTCCCCTGAAATTGAGGGGTTTTAAATTCTTTTACAATAGGAAAGCACGACAATTTTAAAAGATGTTCTGTCGTCGTGGAACTAGAGATTGTATTTCACTGGCCAGCTCGTTTTTGTACCATTGCCAAGGAAACTCGTGGCCAAATTGCACAATAAACAAATAAAATTTTGCCTTTTGGAGTAGTCTTTGGAGTGGTTGAACTAAAATATGGGAAGCCAGGGCTAAAAAGAAATTGAACTTTCAAGTTTCACCGTCGTCAAAACTGCAAATTGCACAAAGTAAAGCTTAACTCAAATTTATAATGCTTTTTTACCTGCTTTTTGAATGAGATGATCAATCCCTGGTGAACATTGTTGATGCTGTGCTATTAAGCGCTGAGGAATGACCGAAGAATTTAAATCTGAGGTCTGCATCTTCAAGAATGATAATCTTTGAAGATTTTTTGTCGACTTGTTTCTTTCGTCGTTTTCCTTGGACACTGGTATCCGTCACATTTTGGCGCCAAAATTTCCCGCCTTTTGTGGCGCCGCGCGCCGTGGACATAGGAATGATCGGAATGTTTGCAAGTTTCAGACAGTCAACACATCTATATTTTATTTTGTGAAAAAAAAAGCCAAAGGATTTTGTATTCGACGATGAGCATTTTTTTTCAAAGAAAATTGAACAATGCAAATGAAGAATGTTCAGGAAATTGTTCCAAAAAGGCGCTTTTAATTTATTCTCTATAGTAGTACCAGGAGGGGCACCCAACGACGGTTTTCTCCCAAATGCTTTAAAACACTATTTTAGGCTGTCTGGTGTGCTTTTAAATATCTATAAATGAATTCTAAGCTGCGCTATAAGACTTCACGAATTTATTCGGGGCTTTTTTAGTCATTTCCCGAAAACCTCAGCTCTTCCTTGCTGATTTTTCCTTTCCGAAAATCCTAGCTGATCTTTTTTTTTTGTACTCAAAACGAAATTTTTATCTCTCCGAAAATTGTAATAGGCATTAATTTTCCCATATTATAAGAAAGTTCGAGACGATATTTCCCTAAAGAAAACTCCAAACCTTAATCCGGATATCTGAGGCGATTATAGCCGACCTTCCGCCACAGATAGATATTTCACCGAAACGATCCGTTGGGTGCCCTTTGTAGTAGTAAGTACCACTACTAGGTCTACTAGTATACAGACGTTTTTTTTTTTGGTTTGGACATGCAGTTGAGTTATATGCCAGCCACCCTTCCTTGTGACTTAATGCTGCCTAATGGCTGGCGGGTTTGCCTGTGGGTTGAGTGGTCTGGGCTCTCACAGGGTGCCTCTCTCTCCTCCATAGAGAATAAATGGGTATCGGTGAACTTTTAGGGCAGCCTCTCGAATAAGCGCCCCCCCCCCCCCCCCCCCCCCCCCTTGAGCTCCTAAACTTTAGGCCGTCACACCATTCATGGGGAAGAAAAGATAGGCAACCAATAAAATAATGTAGATTTTAAAACCTCTATAGAGCTTGAAAAAATCTGTTTACAGTAGAATGAGTCGCGAAAGACCCAATGAAAAATTAACTACCTGTGGTTTAGCATAGAAAGATACCTGCAAACTTTTCCTGAGTCAAATTGGTGAGATGTTCGTCTTCGGAGTACCTGGATTTCCGACGATATTCCGACGATTACCGAACATTGCCAAAGATGTTCGGGGTGGACCATTTAACTACTGAGGGGTGGGGTGGGTGATTTAAAAAAAAATATCCTGCAAGGCGAAGCACACTTGTACAAAAAAAATCGTGCACACGCCTAATGCCGGAAAAAAATTCCTGCAAGGCACTACCTGATGGGCTGACACATGTAATTTCAGAAAAAAGATCATGCACACACATGCCCCGAGAAAAAAATTTTTGCGCATGAAGGGTTTCAAAAAAAAATTCGCGCCTATACCAAATCACCACCACCCCCCCCCCTCAAAAGTTAAATGGTCCACCCCTTAGGGATGATCCGACAATTTTCTGAAGAAGTCAGGCCATGCCTGACGAAATATTGGAAAATATATCCTGATTCACATTTCTCCCAACCGTACAGTCAGCCTTTCTTTGTTTGTACCTGAAAAAGACTGGTTTGGCCAGTCGAAATATAGTACTTAAAAAACTTAAAAATCTACGTTGTATCGGTCTCTGCTTCTACAGTATATTTTCACTTGTTTTAGCCGATTAGATCACTTGTTGATGCAGGATTGTCGTCCACGGTTGCTTGCTTAAAAAAAATTTTCTTTGTTGTATTTTCATTCTTAAATTTGCTGATTAGATCCACCAGGATCCGGAACTTTGTATTGTCCGTTGGCCCTTTCTGAATTTTACAAAGATTTCTGAACGTTGCTGAAGATGTGATTGCGAAAGATAGCCCACAATGCGTTCGGACACGGTTTGAGGACTCACTCAAAATACCAAATACGTTTTTGTCGAAATTTAATCGAATTTACATTTGACACATTTTGCGGGTCGGGCGTGAAGCATGAGATATTTTCGATCCACAGGCGTGAGAGTAAATGCCTTAGGGGAAATAGACAGCTGAGGACAGCTTTTCCCGGTTCTCTCAAGTTAAACACCACCTCTTCTCTTGAAAAAGAACTGATTTTCATTCAAATTTGAAAGTATTGGCAAAACTGGGATGCCCTTTCCCAGTTTCTCTTTATATCGAAAGGAAGGGAAAATAAAATGAAAACAATCAAAAGAGAAGAAATGTGAATAATGAGATTAGCTGTCCATGACTCATCGCGGTCGCGCTTTATATATGGGAGGGACTCGACAGCTTTGCAGGGTCGCCGCCTTCGTTTGCAATCCGCCGAAAGGGAACCACTCCCAACGATTGTAGCAAGCGCTTCTCCTACATGTTATAAACGGAGTTTGCGAGGAAAGGAAGTTGTGCACATCGTTTACTCAGTTCATGTGGTTTTCTGGGCCAGTTTTAGTGTTGTATTAGCGGCGATTGGAAGGATTGGAAAGCGGCAACAGGCGTTTGCGGACGACTGTGGCCATTTGCCTTGTAACTTTCAGCGCAAGTTTCAACTAAAAATCAATTCAGAATGCAAAACCAAAGTGGCCATGGGCCGGGGGATCTCGAAGGTCTTAGGCAAGAAGCAGAAGTCTTGAAAGCCCAGATCAGGGTGAGTATCTGTATTATCGCTCCTTAACAACCGGCGAGTGGATGCAAGAGAACCTCCGATCGATCGAACGAATATGACACTGATCGCTTTCGAAAAAGGTGGTATTTATTGTATGCGGAGCTCCATCGACGATCTAAACGAACAAAAAGAGTAGAAATAAGTTTTATTTCGGTTTTACCTTTATCTGATGTCGAAGGCGTCGTTTCAATGGCGGTTTGTTGTTGGTGATCGCGAAATTCACTCGTCCTTTGCTGGAGGTCGCCATTAGTTTATCGCGGCGCAGTGCCACGCGATCTCTGACAGTATTTCAGCATAGTCGCACAATAATGTAAAATGCAACTGGTATTTTGTTGCGAACCAAAACTTTCTGCCATCATACACCATCACTATTTTGTCTTGCTTGCGTTGGTTTGATGTTCCGAAGCAGACATGTTGGAAGCAATTTTTTTCTCGCGATTTGTGTTTATAGTGCACAGCAGATGTTGCGAACGAAGGATTTCAATATTCCCAAAGAATATTGTATTCATTATGGCAAATATCGCTGCCAGGAAAGGAAAATACGACACTAAAAAACCTTGGCCGTTAAATGTGAAAGTCGCAATCCCAGCATCTCGATAGATTCAACTGGGGGCCGGATCATAATTCACAATTTTAGCGATCGAGCATTGTTGTTCGGCCTTCGCTGTTAGCACACCGTCATAGCTCAGATTCGTCGGGGCGAGATCATTAAATAAATCTAAAAAAATAGTCTCGAAAATAATGCCAGGGAAAGGTTTTTTTATACGACTTGGTTAATTCATACGTGGTCGTACAGGTTGGAAAATAATATGAAAAGAAATGCGAACATCTATTTGAAATGGACGACAACGCAGTGCTTGTAGATTTCGTTTCTAAGCTCCATTATTTGTGCTACATCTTTCTTTCCCTTAGTTAGTTTATACTAAACTGTTGTAAGAGCATTGTAGAATATTTAATGTTTTCGCGTAAACACTGAATGTATTGCGGTTTCTGTTTTATGCAGAGAGTTCAATGTTCAATATGTCTTTAGGTTCGAAATTGAAAGCCAATTCTCTTTGTGTTTCGTGGTCGGGTCAAAAACGGAAGCTTTATATCGCCGTAACAAATTTTCAGCGCTTTTTCGCAACTTCTTTCGAATAGTGTCGCTCGTATCAATCATTCTAGAACGAATATGTTCAAAGATAACTTGCCGGAGAGTCTGTTAGGACATTTGGAATGAGGTTTTCCTCAAGCGAAGATGAATGTGTCGGCATTAGCCTTGCTGATGAACATGGCTCGTTTCTCTCTTCTTTAAAGTGGCGTTAGGTGTGTCCGATCGTATTTGTCGTTGCATCGTTTCCCATCATTGCCTTTATAGTTTTACTTCGCATTTACCTTCAGCGTTTATATTCGTTAAACATCTGGTGAAGTTTGCATGATTCAGGTGATTGTTGTGATCGCTTTTGAACTGGTTTGAAGTTCTCTTGTGATCATGTCCGCTTGAACAAAGTACACCGCACCATGGAAACTAGCAAATGTGTAGAATTGTTTTCTTTTTGGAAGGCAACTTGGCAAGAATATAATTTGAAATGCGGTTTAAATGTAGTGATGTAGTGTATTTTTGTATCAGATTTAAGTAATCAACGTTTCAAAATGCTAACTTCGTATTTGTCTCCTTCGACTCGATATCTTTTATGAAGTGCTACAGATGTTATTTCCTCAATCTGATATGTCGTATGCTGGAACAGAGAAGGAAGTATTTTGATGAAATATTCTTCTCAGATGCCAAAAAATCAAACCCAAGTTTCAATAGGTATTTACACAGAGAAAAGTTGTGCATTTTCTGTAAACAAATCAGTTGGGAGTCTCTGTTGCCATAAGTTTTGGTTGGAACACAAATTTTTTGTGAATATTGAGGTGTAATATACATGTTGCATTCCTTGCTGTATACACATGTACTGATACTGTTTCTTGTAAAAATCAATTTTATGCACACACTCGGCGAACCCTTAGCACGTTGTCTTTCTAGTTGAGCAATACTCGGACCTGTCTATAGCTTGGGGGACTCTCGGTTTTGTCCTGTGTACCCCGACAGGTCATTTGCATTCTCACAGGAAAAAGCATGATTTAGCAGTTGATTTTCTTTGATTTCACTGTTATTTGTTGCAATACTGTGTGTTTTTAGCAGATTTTTTAGTGAATTTTCAGGTTTCAACAGAGATCAGCCAGTTTGTTTTAATAAATCTCCAGGTTACCAGCAGCTCTGAATACCATTTCCGCTTTACTGGTCTTATTAAAAGGTTAAATGTACATGAAAAAATCTCTTGGTTGATATTAGCGTCATTATCCTTGTTACATGCCTGTTTGGCACACAAGGCCTTGAACATTACATCACCATCTTTAAATTCCAACAAGCTAATGTGACAATCAAAGAAAAACAACCGATTGAGGCATGAATATACAGTCGGCAAATTTACCCTGATTCAGATAGTTTTTGAACATGAACATTTCATCTCTAAGGTGCTATGTGAATTTGGAAAGTTTATTTGTTTCTACTTTTGTACAAGTTCTGAGGTGATAAACTGTCCGTTGTTATGCATGAAACCTATTAATTTTGTATACCCCACTGTATATAAATGCTTGGTCATAGTTCAACATGCTAACAGCTTGAATCCAAAGCAACGGGAAGCATTTTCAATGTAGTTGTTGTTAGGAGAACACAAAATTATAACAACAATGATAAATATTGTTCCTGGCACTTTTTCTGGAAAGTTCTCTTGATTGTTGTTGATTGTCATGTACATGTATTATGGTAAAAAGGCATAATTTAGTTACCTATGAATACAGTCACCACTGATTTTGTGCAACTACTTGAAACATCCCATGACAAGAACCACCTGTGATATAAGTTCAAATATTTTAGATATTTTTTATTTATATTCCTGAATCCAGCCTGTGTTGCAGATCCATACACTTTACTCTTATTGAAACCTCTCTGTAACGGCCGCCTCTTTATAACAGCAAGAAGCTTCTAGAAATTCACTACGGCGGTTAATTTACCTTTATCAACTCCGAGTTGATAATCAACATTGTGTTTCACTTGCCCGCCGACGCAGCAGCACAGTTTCATTAGATACTAATCACTTTGTCTTTATAACAACCACAGTTTGGCGAAATTTGTTGCATCCTATAATGTTTTGCCTTGTGTATTTTGTCAAATGTATTGAGGTATTGTACTTGTACAGCAGTTTGTGAGCAAAGTGTTGTTGCAACCCTAACTCCAGCTACTCAACACAAAGCTTGCCCATTGTAATGAAAGCTGTTGCTCTTTTACAGGATGCGAGAAAAGCAGTTTGCGATACATCATTGTCACAAGTAAGTTAAATCCTGTTACTTTTGCAAGTGAATTGCTTTGCATCGATTTAAATTCTATTGTTCAATGTTACAAGGTCTTACAATGCCTACGAAAGGATGTATACAGATTTATGTTGATGTGATGTGTATCTCAATGAAAGATTTTGTTGGCCAATGAAGTTCAAGACATAAAAATTTGTTGCGTTGATGTCTTTGCCAAACTCACATTTCTTGTATCATAGTAAATGGTTTGAACCCAGGAGTATCAGTGGTTTGTCTAGTGTGATCGTCTGGGGAGTGTAGTCCTAAAAGGACTGTTGTTGGTGACTGACGTTTCGATAACCTGTGCGGAAGTCATCTTCAGAGTCAAGTGACTATAAAGATGACTGACACTTGACTCTGAGATAACTTCTGCACAGGTCATCGAAACGTCAGTCACCAACAACAGTCCTTTTCAGGACTACACTCACCTTAGACTACTATACAATCACACTAGACGAATCACATTTCTTGATCAAACATTCTTATGTGCTAACATTTTGTTCTACCCTAGCCTGGTCCCAGAGGTTTTCTTTCTTGTCGTTCTCAATTGAATTTGAACGGTGAAAGTCAGTTGCTTCTCTTGTGCGCTTTGACTCGTCACTGGCGCTTTTTCACTCTAGAAGAAATAATTAACTAAGAAAACCTCTGCAGGGTCCAGGGTACATTTGTGCTGTTATTCTTATGTGCTTGTTCGTGTTCTTGTATGTTGCACTTTGTTGTAACGTTGTTCTCCATTCGTTCAGGTAACACATGGCATTGAACCAGTTGGTAGAATACAAATGAGAACAAGAAGAACGCTTCGCGGTCACTTGGCAAAAATTTATGCAATGCACTGGGCTAATGATTCAAGGTACAGTATGTAAGCATCAATGTTATTGGGTTCAACAGATAATAGTTATATTATGAGTACAGCATCGCTGTTAGTCATTGCAGGTTGCACCCTAGCATTTTGTTGCCTCAACAAATTGCAAGTTCAGTCAAACCTCCACTAACAGCCATCTCTACAATGGTCAAAGATTTTCCGTCCCAGCTGTATGCTGATCCACACACGTTGCTCATATTGAAACCTCATTACAATTCGCCACTTAAAATAAAATAAGAAGAAATCTGGGTTGAGTTTCATCCCATAGTTGCTTGTGGGACGCGTCGTCAAGCTGGCTACCTTCCATTTTGTCCCCAGAAACGGTCCCACAAGCGACTGCGGGATGTGACTCACGGTCCCAGATTACTTCTCATTTCTTAAGTGGTGAATGGCCAGTTAATTCTGCCCTTCCCTCCTTCTTCCCATGAATGATTAGACACTGGAATGGGTTTATCATGATCAAAGAAGTTCAAGCACATCCAAAACTGAGAAAGACATTATTCAGTCAGTGACACAAGCTTCTCGGAAAAAAATTCCGAGTTCCCCCAACAGGAGTCGAACCTATGACCTTCCGCACACCGGTCGGACACTCTACCACTGAGCTACAGGAGACTCGTGGGAGCTAAGGCCATATAACTGTTTTGATATAGAAATTCTGATCACATTTTTGCCTCTTCATTCCAGGAATTTAGTAAGTGCTTCTCAAGATGGAAAGCTTATTGTATGGGATTCATATACAACAAACAAGGTAACTTTCTTGTTTTAATTATTTATTCCATTAACTGTATCTTGGTCTATGGCTATGTTCACACTTGGTGTCCAAGCATGGTGCCCGAGTACGATTCTCGCTCGACACTAATGTGAACACACCTTTTTTCAAGTACCCACACCAGAATTTGGGCACGGTGCCCGTGCCCGAGTCGAGTACAAGGTCTTGACCTTGTACTCGGGCACGGCCAACATGTCGATATCTTGGGTAATCAGTGTGTGAACACAGCTCACCATTTTGTGCCGGTGCCCAGGCACTAGTGCTCGGGCACCAAGTTTGAACATAGCCTGTCTGAACTAAAGGATTGCATTAACAATGATCGTGTTGGTACTGTAGGTTCATGCGATACCTCTACGATCCAGTTGGGTAATGACGTGTGCGTATGCTCCATCAGGAAACTATGTCGCATGTGGTAAGTTGATGAGTGAATTGCAACTTTTATCAGAGACTCTATTGTACTGCTTAACCTTTTCACATGCAAGGCTCGTACAAAATTAATTATCGTAAAAAATGTCATCTTTAAAATTCACCTCAAACTTTACTCGTTATCGGCGGAGCATACTCTATGTAACGTTTTTGTATTTATTTTGTCCTAAGGTGGCTTGGACAACATCTGTTCAATTTACAGTTTAAAAACAAGAGAAGGAAATGTTAGAGTAAGCCGAGAGTTACCAGGACATACAGGTAAGCTTATGTATGTTTCATCACTAAAGACTAATAAAGTAAGATTTGCTGACCCAGAATGTTTTGCTGAATTTGGTTGGTTAACATCCAGCTTAACTATTGCTTGATGAACTGATTTACATCAAATCTCATCTCCAGAGGCCGCAAACCTTTTGGTCAGCATCGAATCACAACTTGTCTGAACCCAATTTTCTAAGCTTGCGCAGAGTACTCCTGTCTCTTTTCTATTTATGTTTGATTTACCCACCAATCAGATTTGAGGAAAAATCAAGACTGGCCAGAGGTCGCGATTCTTGGTGCTGACCAAAAGGATCTCAGCCTCTAGGGACAAGAATGGTTTTTCTCAATTTCCTGAGTGATTGAGAGAGCATAGCCCAGTAATCTGTAGCCACTAAATGAGACATTTTACACCCCCGCCCCAGTTTGTTACTCTGATTTGTTTGGGCGTGGATGAATGTGTAACCCATTGTTTTCTCTCAACAGGTTACTTGTCGTGTTGTCGCTTTACAGATGACAATCAAATTCTCACCAGTTCAGGGGATATGACTTGGTATGACTATCTTATTATGAATTCCTAAAATTAATTCTCCTTACCTTTCAAAACCAAATCCAAGTAGGCACATCATGAGAATTGAGTACTTGATCATCTCAGGAAATGCATGGTAATGGTAATGCATTTATACAGCATATTTTGTATATGTTCATGTTCAATTGTGCACTACAATTCAACTCAGGTGAGATCGGACATCGGCATGTAAAGGCGCCTACAGCAGCTGTTATCAGTCCATTCATGATCTCACCCCACACCCACTCATGAATACATGTGAACAGGATAGACCACAACAGCGGGGACCACATCCCCTACTGTATGGTGATTTGTTTTGACATTGATGTGATCTCTTATGTTTGTTTTCAGTGCACTATGGGACATTGAAACTGGACAACAGACCACCACATTTAGTGGTCACACCGGTGACGTCATGAGTTTATCGTTATCTCCAGACAACAAGTCTTTTGTGTCAGGTGCTTGTGACGCTTCAGCAAAGGTACTGCTGATCAACTATTGTCTTCCTTAATGTTAGGGAGTGCGATGCCTTATAATGTGTTTATTTTTTGTATTTTAGCTGTGGAGCATACAAGACGGCATTTGTAAACAAACATTTACTGGACATGAATCAGATATCAATGCAGTAGCGGTAAGTTTAAAGCTGTTTTCTTCATTTTAACTTCGATCAGTACTGGCTCTACCATTTAGCAATCAGACCGAAGTTTACATTTATTTATGGCTGTTAATTACTCGAAATTGTTCTGTTGTATTATTTCAGTATTTTCCCAATGGATATGCATTTGCCACAGGATCAGACGATGCGACCTGTAGGCTGTTTGACATCCGTGCTGATCAGGTAAATAGGGCTTAATCAAGTCATAAGGAAAATATACTAACTTCTCTGTAGTTAACACAAGCTTGCAAACTAGGGCCTTCCGAGATGGTATCTAAACTAGCATCAATTCATCAGGATTTCAGATACATTTTGAAGAGGAATTGCAATGGGTCAATAGACATGTGGCGCTCACCAAATTGTCACAAGTTTTCCATTAATTTACCAGGCCAGGTAGTCGGGTTTTGACCTGAGACCCTTCTCTAATAGGCTTTTCTGGAACTCCGATTCATAAGTCGGAAATGTAGAATTTAAAAGTCAGTTGCTACTGTTGTTTGGATTAACATAGACTACAATCTATTGATGTCCATGCTTGTTGATTTTTAGTTTTTACTAATGTGTTGCTGTTTGGTTGATCCATTACAGGAGCTCATGGTTTATGCTCATGACAACATCATCTGCGGAATCACCTCTGTGTCCTTTTCAAAAAGTGGTCGTCTGCTATTGGCAGGTTACGACGATTTCAACTGCAATGTGTGGGACACACTGAAAGGAGAGCGGGCGGGAGTCCTCGCTGGGCACGACAACCGCGTCAGTTGTCTGGGTGTCACCGAAGATGGGATGGCTGTGGCCACAGGGAGTTGGGATAGCTTCTTGAAAATCTGGAACTAAACTTCTTTAACCCTTACCCCTATTCTCCCCACCCCTGAGAGCAAAGTTTTAGTGTTTATATTTTATACATTGCGATATAAGTTGTGGTTCTCATTGGACAGTGCTTCTGGTGCACTCGTAGTAGGTGTTGTCGTTGCTCCGTCCACCAACAAGTCATTGTATGTTAGATCTTACACCTAAGACAGAATTTGTGACAACACTCCACTTACATTTTGAACACCAACGGGAAGTTTGGGCCACCTTTTATCGCAAGAGAACGCCTAGATTTTTGCCAGAAAAAGTTGCGCATTGTAACAAAATCGTCAATGTAAAAAATAAGAAATTGTTGCAGTACTAAATAGTCTATAGGATAAAGAAGAGATGTGATTTATGTGTTTGGTTCAATTGAATAATTTACTCCTGGCAGAAATGAATGAAACCTTAAAAAAAAAAACCCTCTATAAAAGACAAAAACTATAAGAAAGATTTCTGCCAATTATAATGCGCACAAATATCATTTTTTCTTTCTTTTCTGTTCTTTGTATCTCTGCGCTTGTCGCTTCTGTAATTGTGAATAATAATATTGACATATCGTGTTGCCATACCGTGATGCTTAAGTGTAAAAAAGATTAACGCGCTTGCAGTAAGCTAGCTGGAGTGTTGGACTGGACTTAGTAATAGTAAGCCTTTCGCTTTCGCCATTGTTTCTTGATTTCTTCTCATTACTAGGAATTAAAAATAAAGAAAATTAATGTATTTTTAAGGGAGATCTGAATACTGTAATAATAATCTGTGAAGGCTGCATTGTAGTTGCAATAATTGCAGTCATGTTTTCTGCCACATTGCAAATCAAAGGAGACTGGTTATAACAATGAGCCATGTGATCTTTGAAAGAATTGTTGATCTTAACCAAATTCTCCCATGGCACTTTGTGCAAATTGTATGAAAAACCAGTAGGAGAATTCAATGTTGATTTGCCTACACTGTTTGAAGGCTGTAACTTCCATCTTGTGGAAAGTACAAAATGCTCCTAGTTCTTGATCAATGCCGTAAATATCCAGTGCAACTATTCCGGCTCGTGGCTGCAATCGTGTCGTAGCTAAGTAAGTCATAGGGTTTGTAACTGTTAGCAGTCGAAGGCCATGAGGTGTAATTCTGGTCATAAAACCGACTTTATATTGTCATTGTGAAAATGTGAGTCAATAAAGATGAATTCTTCAATGTAGCCAGTCCTGGTTGTTCATTCTTGTTATGTAATCCCTACCAAGCGTTGTGTGACTGTTGGAGATTGACCAGAGGAAAAGACTGAAAGAAATTCAGGCCACTCCCTCAATCTTGTCCCCCGAGCCTTTAGTTTCAAGCATTCGAGATCTTGGTGCTGACCAAAAGAATCGCAGGCTCTGGGGACGAGATTGTCCACTCCCTATGCAGACTTTCTTTGGCGAGGAGCGCATCAGAGCCAAAATAAAGTCTGTAGGAGGCTATATTTCTTGCCAGTTATGGACATTCTCATCAATTCCCAGAGACTGATCCTTTTGATCAGCACTAAGAATCGTGTCCTCAGGCCAGGCTATTTTATCTCAAATCTGATTGGCTGGTAAAACAAAGGGAAAATATGAGAAAAAACGAGTGATGACCAAAAAGATTGCAGCCTCTGGGAAGAATGGGTTTGGACCAGGCTAGTACCCAGTCTCTATATTATTAATTTTGGTTAGAAACAAGATTTCGGCTAAAATTGTTTCTAACGAGTTTCTAACCAGATAAATTTACTGGGAACGAGTCTGGATTTGGACTGCGGTTTGGTTTGGACACCTTCAGCTGCAACAAGGCCCAGCCTCCACTCGTTTATTTCCCTTGGGAAAAGGATGTCTGAATTCCTTATTCCTGCGTGAACTGGAGCTTACAAGGCGCATCAGCGTCGTCCTTTATATAATGCCCCACCAGCTACAAGAATCGAGCGATTTTCCAGGGAAGGTGAAGGAAACCATATCATGATTGCCGGAGAGCATTGAACAATTTTTTTTCTAGGGTGGGGGCAGTGTATTAAGGGGAATGTGACAAGCTATCCTAAGTGCCGGAACGAGTAGCATATAATAGGACGACTGGGTTGTTTCTGGCTTTTATTTTTAGCAAAACAGAACCTATAAGATACAGACACTCCTGTCTGTTATAGTTTATTCAGATTACTTTTATTATTCTTTTAAACCTATTAAAAACACTATTCTATATGTGATGTAATGACAGATAGGCGAGCCATGCCAGCTTAGCTTGTTTGACCAGCTTAACTTGTTTTTCTCTTGGTTCACTTGAGTGGGTGACGGAACTTCTCTCCAGCGAACTTGGCACTAGCTCCCAGCTCCTCCTCGATTCTGTCAAAAAGAACAACATTCATTACTTTCTGTCGTGAATCCGGTCTCAGACAATTGACTGAGCCCGCGATTTTCGTAAGATTGGTTGCTAAGTAACGTGACGAGTCTTTTCGACGACAACTTTCGGCATGCTTCGACGTCCTACTACTTTCTGATTGGTTGAAAAGAATCGGAAACTCTTCGGGTGCTTTTAAGGTTATTCGATCGAAATAGAAGTTACACTGGGAAGTTTCTGAAACTTTCCCTAGTTGAACATTGTGATGTAATGTTTCAAAATATAGAATAAAAAGAATAGGTCACCAGCCCCGCGAAAAAGATATAATCGACTAAAATACCTCATAATTCCTTACAAAATCAACCAAAAACACGTATTTTTTCACGTTTTCAGTGATTATTAATTTTTCTGCACTGAGAATTGGTCTATACTCCTTGTATAGAAAGAAGATGATTACTAGACTTAAATATGCGAAAAAAATGATAGGTCACCACGCTCGTTTACGAGAAAACGATCATTTGCCTCTCTGGCGAGCATAGCCATAATGAAAAAGCCGCCATGTTTTTAATGTGCGCGCGCTAATTACGCTCGAAATTCTGCGCAGAAAGGATGCGCAGTGCAATACTAAGGAATGACCTTAAATGTTCTTACGATCATTAATCAAAACAGCACTTGTTCCAATACATATCTTTACTTTATTCCCGCCATAAACGTTTGAAAGACTCAAATTCACTGTTCTGATTTTGCTCAAATTTTACACGGTCCACGCGTAAAATTTTGTACAGTTCACATTATTTTGTTAGGAAAACGAAATAGTTCGTAGCTGTGAATCCCTGTGATAAAAAGCAAACAAACAGATACAATTTATGTTGGCCGCAGTGCACAAACTTATATTCAAAATGTACGTTACCTGAGAAGCTGGTTGTATTTGGCCAAACGTTCTGACCTACAAGGAGCTCCTGTCTTGATCTAAAAGGAACGAAAAATTGCAACAAAAGATATTATGTTGAGAAAGATGTTTTATCAGTCAGTGACACAAGCTACTCGGAAAAAAAATTCCGAGTTCTCCCAACAGGAGTTGAACCTATGACCTCCCGCACACCGGTCGGACGCTCTACCACTGAGCTACAGGAGACTCGTTAGAGTGTAGATGTGGAATCGTTCATTGGGTCGTCAAAGCGTTCCGTTAAGTTTCAAGCCGACTGTGTGTGTTAGACTGCATGTCGTCTGCCTTTTTTCCTCAGATGCTAATAGTGCAAATAAATCGACGGTCAAAACTGGGAGGGATTGAGATTCTCTCGCCGCGCGGGCAATTCTTCTTACGTCATATAAAAACTTAAGAAAAGAAAGAGACTACTCGTAGTTTAGCGTGTGTTCATGTTGAGTTATATGCGTGACTGTCAACACTGAGTGACAAGTGTCTGTGTGTCAATGTCTGTATATCCACCTGAGATCGAGGTGTGTTCTAATTTATGCCAACTTTGAGTTATATGCCTATGACTAAGTTATAAATCGACAGTTTGTGTGGCCAGGCTTTTTTCTCGGGACAACAACCGAGTCGCGACCCGAGCCGCGAGGGAAATGGGGAGAGTTTTCGCACTCTCCCCATTCTCCAAGCTGTGTCCACGTTGAGTTCTTAATGTGCACGTGATGTCCGCGTGACTCACCTGTCCTGCGCACAACCCCACGACCAAATCAGCAATGAATGTATCTTCAGTTTCTCCGCTGCGGTGACTCACCATCACACCCCAGCCATTACTCTGCGCCAGCTTGCACCTGACGAGAAAACAAACGAAGCAAAAATATAAACGATAAGAACAACTTCGAGGGAAACGCATCAAATTGTCGCCACTTTTTGACATCTTTCTGTTGGTTTTCCAAACTTCTCAGCCAATCAGAGAGCAGACTCTTGTTGACTTCTCCGCCTCCCAGATTGGTCAAGAAATGAGGAAGCCCATATAGAGATATAAAAAATAATTATAAACTTTATTGAGTAGCAATGGCAAGCATGAATGACAAGCGAAGCCTTCTAATCCTTGTATTAGAGTCATCAACATCCAATTTCTCACCACCATAATAATGGCAACAAATAACAGTCACTCAGTAAGGGGAACTTACGCGTTGATAGATTCCGTAACCGAGCCAATCTGATTCACTTTCAGCAAAAGACAGTTGCAGGCTTTCTTGTCAACAGCCACTTGGATGCTTTAGGTAAAGAGGGAAAAACATTTGTAAGTATTGCCGACTAAAACTCTGTAAGCTTATATTGCAACAGACTCGATTTCGTGGAATAATTATTGTTAAATGTTCCACACACGCTTATCTCAAGTGCTGTCTTATAACGCTGATTGGAACAGAGGTTCCAATGTAATCTGTGTTTAATTTCATCAAATAACTTAACCCTTTCACTCCCAAGAGTGCTAAGTTCAAAACTGAGAAAAAATCTTGAATTTCATTTTGAAAAATTCTCAAAAACAAACAGCACCACTTGAAAGTACTGCTCAGTAGCTTTCATTTGAATGGTCACACACTAGGGTTTCATCCACAGATGTAAAAGGTACAACCATATTTATTGACTCAAGGTTTGACTCTGGGAGTGAAATGGTTAATACTCACCGTTTTGGGTTTGTCACAGTCAAGTCATCCCTGATGAAACAAGAACAAAATAACTTAGCAAGAAATGTTTACAAGACACCATGATCATTTTTAACAGCTTGAGAAAAACAAACTTTCCAAACTATCAAAGCAATAACAAACAGCGTAATCCCTTGCACTGGGGGTGGGACAGGGGGCAGGGGGTGGGAAACGGGGAGTACGGGGGTGGGAAGTGTACGTGAGGCGGGAGAAGAGAGGGAGGGAAGGGGGATTCCCAAGGGGGTGGGAACCAGGAGAAATAGGAAAAAAATTTGCAACATTATGTAATATTTTGCAATAGAAAAACCACAAAGAATCAGGAACCACAATGGGAGGGGCACAGCTCCATGTACCTTGTACTCCGGTTAGTTTAGATCCCCCCTCCGCACTGGCGGGTAACCTGCGAGATGAACTAGTATGATGCATCCCATCCAGGGGGGAGAGAGGGGGCAGCAATGTCCCTAGTCACTTCATACTACAGAAACTGTAACCTTGGGGGTGGGGGTAGGGGAGAGAAAAAGAGGGTTTCCTCTTTCTCTCTCCCCTACCGGCACCCTTCAGAACCGGAGTAGGCTTGTGAAGCCGTTACTTGCTGATTGATATGAAAATGAAATTGCTCAAATGTTTTATTGTAACTATGCAGGGAAACCCAATAAAAGCCTTACCCGACGATCTGAATTGACACTGATTTTGTCAGCTGAGTCCATGCATCCCAGTGATCTTGGTCAAAAGCATCTTCAATGGACACCACTGAAAATAAATCACAACACCCTTAAACCCTGATATCAACATACAACATGATTTTCCTATAGTACTAACAGGCAGAACTTAATTGTCGAACCTCTCACAGGCAACCATGGTTGCAAGGTAGTTCTAACTTTTAAGTTTGTGGATGAAACCCTAGTGTGTGACCATTCAAATGAAAGCTATTGAGTGGTACTTTCATGTGGTACTATTAGTGTTTTACTGTACTCAAAGTATATTTTCAACAAGACAATTTTGAACCGAGACACTCGTGTAGTGAATGGGTTAAGAAAGCAGGTGCTTGCCTGGATAGTTAGCAATAAAATCTTGATACATCGCTGACAACTCTTCACCAGTAATCTGCAGGTAAAGAAAGCAAAAGCAAGACTTGGTGAAAAGATATTTCATTATACATTAACAAAAGGGTGGCTTGAATTACTTTACACCTTTCCGTCTTTGGCATTCTAATCACAGATACATCAATAATGTTGACGCATCAACTTGAGCAAACATTTGTGTAAAGATTTTACATTGGTTGCCATTGCAACACTAAAAGAGGTCAAATATACCCTATTTTTGACATTTTGAGATTATTAACAAACCCCCCAAACCACAAAGTTTCTCTTTTTGATTAATTTCTGTCTAAACACCAACATAACAATCATTTTAACAAATGTTTTAAACATTTTGGAGGTGGGGTTCAGAGTGGGAGGCGGGGTAACCTGCGATCAGGCCCTCCTCGAAGAGGAGGGCCTGATACAATTACTTGCCGGATCTCATGTACAACATTCAGATTCTGAATGTTTTCCTGATTGGTCGAAAAACAATACTTCCGTCAATCATGCGTACCTAATATGGCTTTTGTCAATCCGGCGTGCACGCACGATTAAAGTACAAGAAAGGCCTTCTACTTTCCCACTCCGCTACCGCCTTTTGCGAAGGGAAGGACTCTTCTGAATCATTACTAAGCCAATATAAAGATCTTACATTTAAAACGGCTGAAGCTTTCCGCTTAAAAAATGGTTATTTGATTCAAATTTCTAAACGGAATCATGGAATCATTCGACCATAACGACTGACTAGACATGTCTAGGACGTTATTATGCAAATTTGTGTCGTGTAACGCAATCGTAGTCAGTGCTGTTTTCGGAATGAAATTGATGGCAAAAACACAGTCGAAGGCTCTATTCTACTTCAAAATCCTCCTCATAATACAACATATCTTGCCCGTTAGAAATGCACTTGAAGCAAAGAAGATCAGAAGACCGAATTCAAGAGAACGGCAAGTGTACAAATGTCACGAACTGTAACGTAGATTTTGAAAATTGACAGCTTGACAGATCATTGACAAGTGGGTGGAAAGCGAATCGGCAAATAATTGTATCAGGCGTTCCTTTTCCTCTCTCTCTCTCTCCGCGCTCTCGTTCTCCGCGAAAAGAAAGAAAAGGAAAAGAACGCCTGATCGCAGGTTAGAGGCGGGGGGAAAGGGGGATCTGAACTTATCGCGTTCCTGCCCCTTCCATTGTGATTCCTGCCTCTTTGTGTTTTTTTCTACAACCTCGTTCCCTGGGTCTACTCCGCTTTCAAGATGGCGGCTGGGCGTGGAGAAGACCCTGGGACACGCTGGCAAAATACTCCACGATTCGTGGAGTAGACCCTGGGAACGAGGTTGCTTTTTCTATTGCAAAATATTATGCAATGTTGCGAAAAATATTGTGGCCAATACGGTAACAGTATAACATATTTTTCTGTTCATCTGTATATGGATATTTACCCATTTTTTTGGATCTGAGTTTGGATTCTTGAAGTCCAAATCATATTTCCCATCCTTGTAGAATTCTAGTTTATCAGGAGGCAAAAATACACTTTAACCACAAGCAATTTTACTAGACAAGTTAGTTGATATTAAGCTAAGTAGGCTGTATCAAAAATAAAATGCAATGAAACCCAAGTTGAACGTAGCCTGTTCCATGTTGTTCCAGGCTCTCAGATTGTAGGTAAAATGTGTAGTCTGCCCTCATTTTGCTTTTGTCTCCACTTGGTCTCGTTTTCACACAATCTGAAAGCTTGGAACAGGCTAAGTTAGTTTTCAGTCCCAAGAAAAAAAATTTATATTCCAGATATTTTTTTCATTAGATTGATATGTATTTATTTGGACCATTATTGTGGGGGCGGAAAAAAAAAAAAGAAAAAAAAAATGAAGTTATAAAAATGAAATGGCCCATCCATTATTATTCCCTTAGTTCTGATAATTTGTCAACATGTCAAGACAATGTCCCTTAGTTGATGGATTTCTTTATTCTCATCACCTGTCTGCTGACATTATACTGACATTTGAAGGAGAAATAAGATGCTGATCACACTTAGGAGTTGAATGCATTGGGTTAGTTAGGATGTATGATTGATGATTTATCATACCCGAGGCAGCAACATCCATGCCAATCTTGATTTTGTCAGTATAACCAGCTTTGGCAATAGCAACCTTCAACAACTCAAGCCCTGCAAAACATGTACAAGCAAAAAAGTCAGATCCAGGGCTGCAAATAACAGTCGGTCATCGGACAATGGCCGACCAAAATTTGCCAATGTCTGATGAAATCCCAACTGTGGTCAGACATAATATCCAGACAATTTTTGTTTTACCTTCCAATGTTAAATAATGCATTACAATGCGTTTTGTTCTAAACGCAAACTAGTTTACACTGCGTCGACAACACGATGGATTAGCAGGTTCGCTTATGAAGCAGTACTGTATGATGTCCGACCTCATTTTTGTTTTGTCCGACCAAAATGGTGACTTAGTCGGATATAATTATGTTCTTTCAAGAAAAAAAAATTATTTGCAGACCTGCAGATCTGTGCCTGAAATAATAGACAGCTTTAGCACAGAATATTTTCGAGCCATGGATGGCAACCGGAAGGGAAATATTCTCGTTTTTAGCTGCACTTTTGCCCCCCAATGAGTTGGAAAGCCCTTCTAAGAAAAGAGGAAACATGAATGGACCTAACATCTCACCTTCTCTGTTATCCTGAATGTTGGGAGCAAAACCTCCTTCATCACCAACATTGACAGCTATGAGAAAAAAAGATGATTCATATATTAATAATAATTATAAACAAGTCAAGTCAGCTGTAAATAAGTTCCGCAGAGAGGGGGGAGGGTGGGTACTACCAGATGTGTATGCTATATGCATGGGGTCCCATTTTTGACCTTCCAGGTCGGTGATGAGGTTTTGTTTATTGTCTGAGATGGGGTTCCCTGGATGGGGTATTACTTTTCCACTTTTACTAATTTCAAATTTATATCAAGACACGTTTGACATCCAGATGAAATCAGGTCATTTTGAAATGTGTGAAAATAATAGCAGTTGTTGTAGTGTGCCGAAAACCTGCTAATAATAAATAAACCGAGATCATGGTATAAAACACTTGAGTCAGAGATGGGATAGCAAATTAGAGCATACATGTATTTGGTCTGAGATAGGGAGGGGTTCCTAGACCCCTGCAGAAAAAACCTCAACCAACCTCTTTTCAAGAACCCCCAATCCCCCCCCCCCCCCCCCCACCCCGAGGCACATGGAACAGCTTTAAGTTAAAATAAGTGTCACTTTTGTCCCTTTCTCAACTCTCTGGCATCCATATTTCATTTCTACTGTTCACGTACCATCAATTCCATATTTTTCCTTCACAACCTTTTTGAGGGTCTGATAGATTTCTGCACCCATCCTCATGGCCTCACAGAAACTACTAGCACCTAAAAGATAATTTGTATTAAATGTTTTAACTACATGTAAGTTAATACCCAAGAGCAGGTGGTCAGCGCAGTTGGCAGTCAGCAGTGTCAACAGTTTGGGGCATGCTCAGGAGAAATGTGGCTTTGGCTACGCAGTGTGTTTTAGCGTGGTGGTGAGAGTTAGCACATCTGTGACCATTATTGGTCCATTTTGTCAAGCATTTTGTTGTTTTCTTCCCCCGCCCCCTTCCTCATTCCACTGTCATTTCAGTGTGATGGGGGCCTGGTGGGGTGGGGCTCATGGCTACTCTGTCTAGGGGCTGGCTGGTCAGCAACGGAGGCCCCTAGATAATCTAGGCACCCAACCTCCATATGTGTCAGAAACTAATGGAAAATATTCTCAATTTGATTATGCCACCGTCTTCTCACTGAGCTCTCAAATTCAGTTTGTACTTTGTGTACAAACAAACCTGTTGGTAGCAGCATAAATTCCTGCATGGCGAGTTTATTCCCAGCGTGACTTCCTCCATTGATGACATTGAATGCTGGCACTGGGAGAATCACTTCTTTGTTGCCGGCCAGGTCTGCGATATGCCTGTAAAGAGATACCCCCTGAAGCAAAAAAAACGCTAGTCAATATTTTTTATTTTATTTTAACCTGTAATAAGCACTTACTGGAAAATAACAATTTGAATGTTGATGAGATTGTTGAGAATATTGCACAACATCAAAAGCCATGTATAATACTATTATATTATGTTTTTTTAACCAATCAGAGCACAAGTTATAATCCAGTCTATGTATATTATAATAGGCGATAAAAAAGTGTACAAACACAGATGTTTTGAGACTACTGTTGACAGCTCAATACTGGTGAAGAGCAAGCTTTTAGCCAGAAGGGCGTCAGGGTGTCCTGTGGATGTCAAATCATGGGAGAAAATGTCTGATTGACGAAAAATGTATTTAATTAACAAATTTATGGGGGACATGCCACCGCAGGTGATGCCCACTTTTCAAATTCTGGCTAAAACCCTGGTGAACAGACAGTAGTCTTGACATGTCTGACTGTGAATTTACACTTTTTTAATTCCTAATATTCCAAAGCTCTTTTTTCAATTTTCACTGAATACCGATAGCTATTCCTCACCTTGTGCGCAGCTCCAGCTTTGCAGACTGCCAGTGAAACTCCAAGAATAGCGTTTGCACCCAGTTTAGCTGAAACCATTAGCAAAGAACAAATGAGTACTGTACTACAGTCGAACCTCCACTAACGGCCACCTCTCTACAACGGCCAGGATTTTTCATCCCAACCGTACACCGATGCATACACTATATTCTAATTGAAACCTCCCTACAACGGCCAGTTATTTCGGCCCAAGGTGGCCGTTGTAGAGAGGTTCAACTGTATATTATTGATCACATTTTATGGTACTGTTTAAATTTGCAAAGAACAAACTTATTGATGCAGTAAATCCATGATAAAAGCAAAGAAAATGCAAAGATCAGTCAGTATCCATGTTTATTGTAAAATAAAAAATCCACATAGCACAACGAAAAGCAGCTACAGGGTGATCTTGAAGGAGATACAGTGGCTTAATGGTTAGCATGTTGGACTCTGGACCGAGCAATCCAGGTTAGAGCACTGGCCAGCATCAGTGTGTTGTGTCCTTGGGCAAGACACTTTACTCGCACATGCATTGCCTCTCTCTACCCAGGGGTATAAATGGGTACCAACGAACTGTTAGGGCAACCTAACAAAATGCTGGGGGTAATCTGGCGTTGGACTAGCATCCCACCCAGGGAGAAGTAGCAATACTCCTAGTAAGCTTCATGCTATGGAAACTGCAATAAGCTCTAGCAGTGTGTGCCAGCTTGGCCCGAACGGCTTCACCTACAGGGTGATCTTACAGTAACAAGATGAAAACCATTTTTATTTACATTTGTTATCAGTCCCATCAAGATCAAGCATGAGTTGGTCCACTTCTTCTTGTTTAGTCACATCCACATTCTTCAACAAATCAAATTGAATTTAAATAAATAAGTTAAATTACCATTCAAAATGAAGGGCTCCCGGCAAAATCGTCCCCTTGGTTAATTGGTTCCTTTTGTTCCGTTCCTTTTGTTTCCAAAAAAAACAAGGGGGCAGTTTTGCCTGGGAGCCCTTCAATTATGCTTTTAATTACATCAGCTTGAAATTATTAAAACCTCTGGAAAACCATTGCTTAGAGTTAAAATCTAAAATGACCACCATTAGAGTTATCCTGGCCAGTAGTACCTTATAGGGTTTTAAACCCCCAAAAAATTATGTCAGGAACTGACTTGTCATTAGATTTGGTACCTTCTGGGATTAAAAACGAATTTGTGCCACGCCCATAAAAGAAGTTCTGGTACCTTTTAGGGGTTCCTACAAAAGTTCCGATGATCATCCACATCACTTCAATTTTATTTATATGGGAGTCCCCCCCCCCCACCCCCCCCCCCCCCCCCCCCTGGCCTTTTAGCACCAACTACATGTATCTTCCAACTTCTCATGTGGATTCCTTGGCATGACTTGTTTTTCAGCGTCCATGTACCTAGTGTTAATTAGTGGATAGTTCAGTTCCACCCACCCCTCCCATAATTTAATCCTTTCAGTGTGATGAGGGACTAATATGTATGGGAGCTTGTGGAAAGGGCAATGGGCAAACACGAGATTTAACTTTGCTATCATTATTTTTATTCACCTTTGCTATGAGAGCTGGTCCAATGACCTTGTTGACATTCTCAACAGCCTTTAGAACTCCTATCAAAATAACGATATATTTTTTTAGTATATTCACTTATTAACACAAAAAAATCATGACAAATCAAGTGATCACAAGAAACAAATACCAGATGAAAAATCATTTTTATTTAATTTACAGTTGATCGAACCTCCGCTAATGGACACCTCGGATACCTTAGCGGACACGTAGTCATGTTCCCAGCTACATACAAACACTACATTTTTAACCTCCCATAAGTGGACACCTCTCTTAAGTGGACACTATTTCTGGTCCTGAGGGTGTCCGCTTACGGGAGGTTCGACTGTATATATCAAAGTATTTGCTAGGTACAGTTCTTATCCAAAATCGTCTTCAACAATCATGATATAGGTTTTATATGTTTCTTTACCTTTTCCAAGAAATCTTTTTGGATCCTGATCTCTGAGCTCAAGAGCTTCATGAATGCCAGTTGATGCACCCGATGGAACAGCCGCACGGAATGACCCTAAGACAAAGATTAAGCAAGTCGTTATTTGTCACTTTTCCTTGGACTTATCTCAGTCACTGTGGTAAGTAAGCAAGAAGGGTTAGGGTAATATTGACTGGTCAATATCTCACCATCTTGACCTTACACTTGGTCAAAAACCCATGTTTA
The DNA here is from genome assembly GCA_029204205.1 of Desmophyllum pertusum. Taxonomy (NCBI): domain Eukaryota; kingdom Metazoa; phylum Cnidaria; class Anthozoa; order Scleractinia; family Caryophylliidae; genus Desmophyllum; species Desmophyllum pertusum. Next base: position 1,251,928 of record MU825398.1, read on the forward strand.
TTTACCTTTGGATGTTACAATATCAACTTCAACACTAGGGTTTCCACGGCTGTCAAAAATTTCACGCGCCAAAATCTTACTGACACCAGACATTTTTCCTGTAAAAAAAATTATTATTTAATAATTCAATTTCAATTTTTATACAATATTATTATATAATTTGCTTATTTCCAGAGCTATATACAATACTTCCTCTAAATAGCCAGAGAGAATATTTGCAATTGCCTATAGTCCCATCTCTAAAGCAGTTGAAGGACTAAATAGAAAAAGGTCCTATCTGCACCTCAGATCCACAAAATGTTTCACTCGCGGTATTTTTGCACTTAAAATCACATATAAAACACACCCCCTACTCAACTGTACATTTTAACATATTTCAAGCCAACACAGCTTGTATTAAAGCATGCTACTATATACATTGCGGTTTAAATTTATTTTTGGTTTTAAATTTTATAAACGTTTATTTTTATTTTTTATTTCCTTTGTTTCAAGTTATGGTAATGATATAAGACAGAGGAAAATAAAAAGTAAACTTCAGACTCATTTTACAAGGAAGGAAAATCTTTAAAAGGGTGAAAGGCAATCACCTTGTGCAAGGGCAGGGTGGGTGGTGGACAAACTACGCCTCAACAGGTTAAGTTGACAAGAGGATAACACTAGTCTTCCCACCAAGGTCTGGGAGGACTTTAGCAAATTCATTCCATTCAGCACAACAAACACTTTGGTCCAAACTTTAAATCTAAAGAGAAATTGTCTTGATATTTAATAAACAAATTCTTCCAACTAGTACCAGTGGCAGATCTAGGGGAGGGGCCCGTATTTTCATGTCCCTGCCTACATTTAAGAATATCCTCCCTTTAGGCCCCCAACTTATAAACAGGTCTGGATCTGCCACTGAGTACCGTGTGAAGTGTATGGAGATTGGTATTGAGATTTTAGTTCCCTGTATATAAGCTACAAAGGTATACACTGCCCAAATGTATAGTTATATTGGCAGGGGTTTCATTAGAAGCCGGCTACCGGCGGTCTACCGCCGCCTACGTTGGCTCTTGCCGCCGCTTACTAATCAAGCCTTCTGGCCTTCTGAGAGTTTATTTATAAGTTTTATGAAAGAAAAAAAACAACAACTAAAAAAAACCAAGATTGTTTAAAATTCCTGAGATCTACTGTGATCGATAAAAATTGTCATATATAGCACTAGATTTGACTCCCAGAATTCTGTAAATTGCATAATTTTCCGAGCTTCTACATTTCCAAAATTTTCTGGGGACATACCCCCAGACCCCCCACAGCCGCCTATTCCATCATGGTAAGCCTCTTACTTCAAAAATTAATGAAACCCCTGTATAGGGATATGATTTTTAAGTAAATATAACAAACACGAGAGACAGTGTTTCATCTGATTTCCAAACAGAGAAAAGAGTTAAAAATATGATGCATAAATTTGAGGTGTTTGGAAATTGGATGAAACGCTGTCTCGAGTGTTTGATATGTCTTCTCAAATGAAAATAACTAAGAGGAAATAATGATAAATTAATTATTTTTTCTGGCAAGATTGGAATAAAGTTTACTTGTACAGACCAGTAACATCATTTCTAATTTGAAGATCCCAGAACTTTAATACATCTGGGTGTGGTATGAAATTTTTTGTGCCACTGAACAAAACAAATAAATAAACAAACTACAAAGGCCATTGACCAAATGTCAGTCAAATATCAGCTGCTAAAAAAATTTGAATTTCGATGAACGTGCCACGAATCAGGTCTGTCTTGTGATCTGATGTCACACAAACGAGAAAGCTTTTCTGTCGATCGGACCCTCAACTGCAAGTAAAAAATCGAAATTCCAATGAAACTAACTCGTGTTATGTAGTAAAATTACTGTTTGGAAATGTTCTAGCTTTTGGCCAGGGACAAGCTGGGTGCCTATAGGAATATAAATTGACTTTAGCTAGCATGCATCTGCTACAGTACGCTGAAAATCTCCTACGACCGGAGAGTTCTTTCAAACGTTCACGAAAATGCTTGCAAAACAAGTGCACAAAATAAAGGAGAATGCCAACTTACGGTTAAAAGGAGCAGATTCTGCAATTTCACTGACACGGGACTTCTCGCTGAGTAATCGTGAGTAGAAGGGCAAAGAGCAGCCTTGTTCTGTAAATAAAACAGCGAATGCTATTGGTCAAAAATAAATCGATTGTAATTAGCCAAACTGAATTTGACCAATCAGAAGAGATGTTATATTACTCGCTTCCACCGGCTCCCATAATCCGTTGCAAGTAAAAAAACTCGAACACTTCGCTTTCGCTGTGAATTTCGTGAGGAAAATGTGTTTTTTTACGGCTGTTTTGAGTGTCACAGCGGATCGGATAGCTTTTGCCAAGTAGGGGAGGATATTCGTAAACAGGATGGTGCGAGAAACGCGCCATTTGTGGGTCGGAAATCTTCCGGAAAACATTAGGGAAGAAGAAATTGTCAAGCACTTCACTCGGTAAGATTTTCAATTTTTGGCGCGCTAAATGTGTATCGTATATTCGCAATTTGCTAATTTTCGTTCCTTGTTTGTATTCTAGTAGTCTTATAACAGTGTTTTATTGTTTGGGGTTTGTTTTTACCCTATCGTGGGACAAACTGTGGGGTTTAATTTCTTGTATATAGGATTATAGCATGCATGTCTATGTCTTCAGGCCATGTTTAATAAGGAACACCACGAGATTACTTTACGTTTAGCTTAGTTGATCTTTTAATTGCACAAGGAGCTTTCCTAGTTCTTGTTAAAATTTATTTCGACATGAGATTGCTATTTCTTAAATATGATTGCACAAGAAACTTCTGGTTGTCTGACTTTGCAGACTGATCGATAGAAATGGAAGACTCTTGCGTGCTCCAAGCTAAAACGAAATTAGTGTTGGTCTCGCCTTTTTGAAAGTTATTCACTTTCGTTATCACTAAAGAAATGAACGAGATTTCAATAACACATTGGAATTATTATTATTTATAGAATGGATTAAAGGTATTTTCGATAAAACTTTAGTTTTGCTTCCAATTCTACCAAAGTTGATTTCGGTTTTCACAAATGTTTGGTCGCCCGGTTTCGTGTTACACGTCACCAAGTTATCGTTTAATTTCTCGATGTTTTTTTAATTATTAAATCATTATTGTCTTGTCTTGTTTCGCTTTCTTCGCAGATATGGCCGAGTCGAAAGCGTCAAAATATTACCAAAACGCAGCGCCGAAGGTGGAAGGGCAGCGTTTGTGGATTTTGTAGATATTCGAAGCGCTACAAAAGCGCATGAGTCTGTCAACAGAATCGGTGACCGCGAAATGCGAACAGACTACAACGAACCGGGTAATCCCGGTAGTGTTTCACGACTGCACGGGCATACGGACCCACCAGCGAGACCTACGAGTAACTCGGCTCCTGGATCGCCCGTACAAAGACGGCGATTTGATAATAGAAGGACAGAGGGGTAAGTGAAAAAACGTTCATAAGCATTTCATAAGTGTAGTTTAATGCCAGCGCCTTTGTGCCACGTGAAATTGTCACGTGAAATCGACACGCTATTCTTCAAATGGAATAAAAGTCACGGAGCAAAACATTGTTGTAAGTATTCACTGTACATACATTCTGTGGTTATGGTATGGTATTGGTATGGTTTCTTGAAAATAAAACAAATCAACTTGGAAATATGGTTTAGAAATTGAATTCCCCTGTAGAATTGTAGTCAATGAAATCCTTCAAGAAAAAAGCTGCCTTGTCTAACTGTGTTACAAGGGGATTGTGGCATATTGAGAGTTTGAAAGTGGAATTATTTTTGCTCCATCGTGAAAGTTGGACAAATTGGACAAGAATCTTGTGGCTTCTATATGTACATGTACTTCTGCTTGTCAGCCATTCTCATACTGGAAAACAAGGATTTTACCACAGTTCAGGTACAGCTGTTATGGATTTTGGAAAAATAAAGATTGTATGGATATTGACAAGAGAAGAAACGGGAAAAAGGAAAAAGACAGTGCATCAAACTTAGTAAGAATATCAACTTTGCTGGGTTTCAAATTATAGTATGGGATCTGTTAGAAATTACAAGGGGTTTTTAAACTTCGAACCTTTGGAGTTGGTATTCTTGTTAGGTACTTACTATCAAGGAGCAAATGTGGAATTTCAAGGTTGTATGGTCAGAAATCAAATCTCACTGAGAAGAACGACGCTGTCATTTGGCTTGCTTCCCAAGTACGTCAGAATTGCTGGCTTCAGTTTCTTCAAGATTGTCCTGAAACATTGCAAGGATTTCACCAGACCTGTGTGGACATGTGTGGATTTTGATATGTATGGCTGTAAGTTCTGTTCCAGAGATGCGGGAAGCTTTATGTCAAAGATCTGTCATACTCCATTCCAGAAAGGATTACAAGGATGACAAGTTGTGGATTTGGACAGGTTTACTTTTCTCTTGGCATCAAATCTTCTGAGATCAGAGAGTACTGTTATCTTTACTGTGCTACCATTTCAGCAGCGTGAATCTGGATTGCGGAGAATGGCAAACTTTCCTGGATCATCCTCGCTCTGTTATTTGCATCGTAGATGTGAAAAGCTTTGTTTTTTGGACTAGACTAGCATTATGGACTACCATTATTATGTTACTTTGGCTCAGAAAGAGTGTCAGAAAAATTATGCAATAGCATTATGGCAGCTGATTTTTTCTCAACCCTCACAAAAGCAAACACAATCTCAGTAAAAGAAGGTTGGGCCTAAAAAGTAAGCTAACTATACCAAAATGAAGTGCTATTTCAATGTTGAGAAAGTAAGAAAAGAATTGGCTTAAACTTTTAAATTCCAAGAGTGAAAAACGTCTAATAATTATTTCTCCTTATGGTCAAAACGCAAGCACTAAGGTGATGAGAATAACCAAAATTCCAAGAACTAACATAAAAGGAAATGGATGGTAAAACAGTGTGGAAAATGGAGCTTAAGATTTCATGAACCTGATCTGGTTGAAAATCAGCATTAGTCCCTACATCAAGTTCAAGATTGTGGTGAATACATGTACAAGCTACCGTTACGGTGTTTCTTTGACTCAGAAAGAGTGGAGTATATGGATCACAGTTTTTTTGGAGGAGATCTCAAAACTTGCCCAATATTATTCTCTTGACAGCAGGAGATGTGGAATTCCTCTTTGTACAGTTCGAATCATCAAAGCAGTGATCGAGTTTCACTATTACAAGCTGTTTGGATCCAACAGGGTTGTTCGAGATTATAAAGTCGTGGAATCCTTCTTGGAGAACTTGATTTAAATAATTGTCAATCTTTTCATCATTGTCTTCAGGGCAGGTTGGGTTCCACTTCTACCATAAGTAGCTGTTTGGATAAAGAGTCAGTGCACCAACAAGATTGTTTTGGATTTTCAAAGCTATTGAAATAAAGCCTTCGAAAGAACCGATCCGCCGTATAAGTGTTATTTCATGATTGTGTGGGAAGTGGTTTTGTTAAAAGTTTACAAAGTGCTGTGATGGCTGAAAAAGTGTGTGGTCATCTTGCTTTGTTGTAAGTGTTCTCTATGGCCCAAGGGATGATTTTAGTATAGCATATTATACCTTGACGAGTTCATATCATGAAGTGATGTGTTGTTCTTAGGCAAGCAGCCCAACTAGGGTTATAGTCAGTCAGGTTAGTATTGTACAAATTGCTTTTTATTGCTTGAGCTGTTCACTTCCATTTTCTCACACGCCACTGAATGAACTGAATGCTGCAGTCTTGCCTTTGTTATTAACGCAATCATGCCATGAATGCAAAGTATACAGTAACAAAGCTACTGTATTTCCACTGAAAACAGAAAAAAAACTGAAGCCTAAGTGGTGTAGAAAGGTCCACAAGCTTTTAGCCAGAGGGGTGTCCTGTGGATGCCCAATCCTGGGAGAAAATGATGAAAAATGCACCAAAGTTCTAACAAATTCATGGGAGGGCATGCCTCCAGGCAGGATGCCCACTTTTCAAATTCTGGCTAAAAGCCTGAAGGTCCATCATGGCAGATAGCTTGGAAAACAGTTTCCACTTCTTTCAAAGAAAATTAAATCCTTTTATCTTAGGAGATGTCCCAAAGTGTATGTAAATGTTTGACTTTACCATTGAACCTCCACTAACGGTCACCCAAGCTTTTAGCCAGAAGGGCATCTGGGTGTCCTGTGGATGCCTAATGTTGAGAGAAAATGATGAAAAATGCACCAAAGCTTTAACAAATGTGTGGGGGAACATGCCTCCAGGATGCCCACTTTTCAAATTCTGGCTAAAAGGCCTGCGGCCACCTCTCTACTATGGCCAGGATTTTTTGCCCCAATCATGCGCTGATCCATACAATTTACTGTACTCTTATTGAAACCTCCATACAATGGCCACCTCTCTACAGTGGCCAGTTAATTTGTCCCAGAGTGGCTGTTGTAGAGGTTCAACTGTATTTGCATGCATCGTTAAAGGGGCTACGTCACGGATAGCGCATCTTGAAAAAATTTGAAAAAATTGGCAATTATTTTTTTCAAGTTCGCTGTTCACAATCCGTCTTAATCTTGTCCATCCTCAACCATCCTTGTTCCAGTTTGGTTTATTATCACCTCTTTGGTGTTTTTCTACCTCAGTAAACAACTATTTTGAGGCGTTCTTCAATTTAAAGGTGATTTTGCACTTCGCAAAAATGACTTAAAATATTGTGACATAGCTCCTTTAATGCTGTTGAGCTTTTTAGCTCAAAAGTTATAAATTTAAATTTCAAAATGCAATGCTAATGATTTTACTAACATATTAATAAAGACATTGGTCTGTTTTACTTAGATTTTAATCAGCAAAACAACTTGTTTTCTTTTCACATGCAATCCATTGTGTAACAACTGTCATTGCACAAGACAGAGTTCCCATAAGGAGATTGTAAGAATGCAATACATCCAAGTTTTTATAATAATCCCAGCAATGTTCAATCCCTAATTTCTCTTTACCTATCCTTAACAAATTCCAGTAAATAAGTTATGAGAATTAAGGACCTGGTCACTTCACCAAATTCTCCCAAAGGGGAATCGTAGGAAATGTGTGAAAACAGAATTGAGAATTTTGATGTTGACATTGGGATTAATTGAATTGTTTAATTTCCAACAGCAGTGCACCTGAAGGGAGGTACAGTGGCCGCTCGCAGACCTTCTACCAAGATGTGTACAGCGATGACGAGGCTACCACCACTAGGGTACCCAGCGGCGGTGGCGGCGGAGGTGGCGGTGGTGGTGGTGGTGGTGGCGGTGGCGGTGGCGGCGGTGGGGGAAGTGGAAGCGGAGGCAGTGCAAACAGAGCGAGACCTCGTAATAGTAGAGATCATCGAAGACAGCCTTACAACCACGGCCAAGAGGCTCGTAGAAGTACCCAGAAACCTGGTGAGCTCCAAATATTGAAATATTGTACATACAGTTCTTGTTGCTGTTGTGTTTTTCTTAAACTCCCTATTGTTACTTCAATACAACTAAACCGTGGATGTCCTCCTCTCTTTCTTCAGAAGCGTATCGCGATCAAGAGCCCAGTCCAGATCAGTCCAGCGGCAGTGAAAGTGGTAGTGACAGCAGTCACAGTAGGAGTCAGTCACCTAGTTCAAGTGACAGCAGTAGCAGTGAGGAAGGCAGTAGAGATGAAAGTGTTCATGGCCCGGCTGCTCCTGCTCCGTCTGCAGAAGTCCCACAAAGCACAAACAGAACTTCAGCAACTTCAGCACTCTGTTTGAGGAATATTTCTTTGAGATCGGGAGGTATTAAAATACTAAGTCTCTGAATTTCTTCTCTTAGCCTTTTTGGTTCCAATATCAGGGCTGCAAATAATTTTTTTTTCTTGAAAGGACATATGTCCGACTAAGTCACCATTTTGGTCGGACAAAACAAAATTAGGTCGCACATCATATTACAGTACCGCTTGATAAGCGAACCTGCTAATCTAACGCGTTGTCAAATAACGCAGTGTAAACTAGTTTGCGTTTCGAACAAAACGCGTTATAATGCATTAATTAATGTTGGAAGGCAAATGCACTGTTAATTTTGTAAAATTGTTTTGCAACTTGTACAAGATTTTTTTCTAAACAACATAGCAGCCACAATGAAAACCACTTTAGTCTGAGTCATTTTACTTCACTTGCTACAGTTTTGTTCCTCAATGTTTGTACTTGTGTTGTTAACAATATTCTTTTATCTTTCTTTTAGTAATCAATCTTTGTTCTTCAATTTCATAGATAGCAGTGTCCGTGATGGCCTTTACCATGAGTTTAAAAAGCACGGGGATGTGTCTCGCATATTTGTGAATGGCCAGGGATCTAGCAGATATGCTATTATTCACTTTAGAAGGTACATATCAGTGTCTAATGGTTTTGTTCTTCTATCTATACCCTCCTAGTTGTTTCATGCTATGTAAACCGGAGTTAAACACCAGCCAGCTGATAAGCCTAGACAGACTATAACCTTTTCTTTTAACCCTCCTAAATTTCGGTATTTTTTAGTACTAATGCATCTTTTTCAAACAAACCCATAACTCTTAACCCTTTCACTCCCAAGAGTGATAAGTTCAAAACTGAGGTAAAAATCTTGAACTTCATTTTGCAAAATAGTCAAAAACAAACAGCACCACATGAAAGTTCTGCTCAATAGCTTTCATTTGAATGGTCACACACTTGGGTTTCATCCACAGACTCCAAAGTTAGAACCACATTTATTGACTCGAGGTTTGACTCTGGGAGTGAAAGGGTTAAAGACGAATCAGAGACAGTTTTGTAGAAGAGTTATCTAAGAACATTTCAGTCATCATGTATGTGCTAGTGTACCACAAATTTTCATTTTGAGTTAGAGACGATAAAAGCCTATCATTTAACTAATTAAGGGAGCAAGTACTCATGTAAAACAAAATATATAAAAAATAAGGAGGTTTATTTTTTTTGTTCTTATTTTCCATTCCTTTAGATCTGAAGATGCTGAGCGTGCTTTTGAAGCATGTCGTGGAAAGTTGTTTCTTGGGGCTGAGATGGATCTGCAATATTGGCAAGGTTGGTGAGCAGTTGTTGCTAGGGGAACTAATTGAAGGGCAGGCTGGAATAAGGGCATAACGACAATAGAATTCTATTGTCGTTATGCCCTTATTCCAGCATGCCCTTCAATTTCAAGGATACTTACAGAAAATATGTCAAAACAGTAAGAATAATTTTGATTCTAATACAGACTGATTTTCTTCTTAGATGATCGTTACGATGGCAATGACCATCCAGCTCCACGTCATCGCTCGTCGCATGCCAATTCTGTGATGGACGATGACTTTGATCCTGGTTGTACTAGAACTCTTTTTGTGGGAAACATTGAAAAGACCACAACATTTTCTGATCTTAAGGAGGCATTTGAGAGATATGGAGAAATTGTGGTAAGTGTTACTTATTAAACGAAGTCTTCAGTGCAGTCTCTTTTGTTTGCTAATGTTTCCATGATTTGTGAAGATATGAGGGAAAAAGGCGACTTTTTACAGTAACACTTGATTCATCATTAAGTTTTGTTGAGCCATATCATTGATACATGCTTCAACAAATGCTGAATCATCTGTCATGAAATGTTTAGTGTCAACATGCTTCCTTTGAATGAAATGACGGCATATTTCGTTGCATTCAACAAGTTGCATCTTGTTGATCTATTTAAGGAAGGATCAAACAATAATTTGAATTGAAGACGATATAGTTGTATTCATTTGATATGCGGTGACGATGGTCTAACACTATTCCCCTCATTGTAGGATGTCGATATCAAGAAGCAGGCTGGTAACAATCCTTATGCCTTTATCCAGTTTGTTGAGCTCAGCAGTGCTGTCCAGGCACGCAAGCGAATGGACAGAGAATTTGTGGGACGTAACAGAGTCAAGGTACACAAGTATATTCTTGGTGTGTTGTTGATCACATGATCTCATCATCCCGCGACTTTGGTGTCAAACAAATAGTGAGGGACTCCTCGCCTTTTTTCCACTCGCTATACTTCGCACTGCTTCCCACTAACCAAATGCCTGGAACAAGCTAGAAAAGCCGCACTCGGGCCAAACCCCCCCCCCCCCCACACTGCCAGAGGTTATCCCGGTTTCTGTAGCATGAAGCTGACTAGGGGTATTGCTACTCCCCCTGGATGGGATGCTCGTCCATCACAGGTTACCCCCCAGCATTTTGTCGCTGGTACCCATTTATACTCCTGGATGGAGAGAGGCACTGTAAGAGTTGAATGTCTTGCCCAAGAACACAACACAATGACCCCGGCCGGCGCTCGAACCTGGACCACTCGATCCGCAGTCCAGCGAGCTAACCATTAGGCTAACGCGTCTCCCACATAAAGTTACATGTAATATCCCTTAGTTTATTTGTACTCAACTGAGTGAAACAATTTCTCATTGTTATTGGAATCTTTGTGTTCTAGGTTGGGTTCGGCAAGGTGTCGCCCATCAACACCATCTGGGTGGGAGGATTGAGTGGGTTGAATGACCAGCAGATCGAGCGGCACTTTGGTCGATATGGGCGTGTCACCAGGGTGGTGGTGAACCGCCCCAGAGAGCAAGCCCTGGTCAGCTTTGACAGCGTCGAGTCTGCTAGCATTGCGCAGGGAGAAATGAAGGGCAGGTCAATGTTTGGACGGCGTGTGAGGGTAAGCATGATGGCTTCCTGGACTTGAGTATGTTTTGTCAAAATGTTATGTGAGCGTTGTGTTCTTTGTCACTGGTTTCTTGGGGGTTTTAATTCCAGTTTAACCTTTTCACTCCCAAGAGTTCTAAGATCAAAACCGAGGAAAAAATATTGAATTTCGTTTTTGCAAAATTGTCTACAACAAACAGCAGCACCACTTGAAAGTACTGCTCAATACATTTGTAGCTTTCAATTGAATGGTCACACACTAGGGTTTCATCCACAGACTCAAATGTTACAACCACATTTATTATCTCAAGATTTGACTCTGGGGAGTGAGATGTGTTAACTGATGTATCCAGGTGTTCGCAGTAAAATGGCTTTTCAGCTGTCAAAGATCATCAGGATTAATAATGTTTAAAGGAGCTATGTTACAATATTTTAAGTAATTTTTATTAAGTGCAAAATCACCTTTAAATATTGAAGAAAGCCTCAAAATAATAGTTTACTAAGGTGGAAAACACCAAAGAGGTAATAAGAAACCAAACAGGAACAAGGATGGTTGAGGATGGAGAAGATTAAGACGGATTGCAAACAGAAATCTGAATCTATTTCTCAGAAGGAGAAGTTAAGACAAAATCCATTAGAAAATCGAGTAATATTTATGGCCAGTGGACAGAAATCCTGTACTATGACGCCATAAGTTTTCACGCTTAAACTAGACATTGATGAGCCATACCTTAACGGTATTCACCAAATAATATAACTCCACAATCCTTAAATTGCTTTCCGCCTTGAGTTTCCTCCCGTGAATGGGTTGAGTCATAAGAGGTGGCAGCCATGTCTGCCACCTCTTATGACTCAACCCATTCACGGGAGGAAACTCAAGGCGGAAAGCAATTTAAGGATTGTGGAGTTATATTATTTGGTGAATACCGTTAAGGTATGGCTCATCAATGTCTAGTTTAAGCGTGAAAGCTTATGGCGTCATAGTACAGGATTTTTGTCCACTGGCCATAAATATTACTCGATTTTCTAATGGATTTCGTCTTAACATTTGACAACATGCTGTTTCTAACTATCTGTACTTTCTCTTTTCTTTCTTGATGAAACAGGTCGAGTTTGTCAGCCGCGACAGCCGCCAACTTTTCTTTGACGCATTACAGCGCTCTGCTCCATCTGATGGCAACAACAGCAGCAGCAGTAACCGGAGATACGAGCCTTCCTCTCCCAGATCCCGGGGCCGTGGGGGCGGGACCGGGTATTACGATAACCGGTGGGATAGAGGCCGAGGAGGGCGTGGTAACATGAGACGCGACATGTCAAACCACCGACCTTGGCACAGAAGCGGCGGCGATTACGACTATAATGAGGGCAGCAGTTATCAGAGAGGGAATGCACGTTACCGTGGGTCATATGAAGGGAGCGGTGGCGGTGGCGGTGGCGGTGGCGGTGGCGGCGGCGGCGGCGGTGGTGGCGGCGGCGGTGGTGGTTACGAGTCGGATGATTATGATCAAGAACTTCGAGATTACAACTTCAGCCGGCAAAGAGAAAGGGAAAAAGAGCAAGGCCGACAGAGACATGAGAGAAGCAGTGGACGGGACAGGGAGCAGAGGGAAGAAGGCAACAGTAATTACAACAGTGGAAATGAACGATTCTACCCTGAAAATCAAGAACGCTGGCGTGAAGATCGCAGTAGCTCGGGCTCGTACGAGGAATCACATGACCGGAAAGACGCTCGGCCCCGGGAATTCTCCGACGAACATGACCGAGAGAGAGCTGGTTACAGTGAAGAAGACGACCGAACGTCTTTGCACAGTAAACCGTCAAGTCGCGACATCGAGCAGGACGAGAAACGAGCGGCGAAGAGAAAAGAGAAAAGGAGGAGAAAACCTCGGTCGCCTTCTCCCGAAGGTGAAGCTGTTGCGGATAAAGAGGCGCTCAGTGGAGGCGAAGAACCCGAGGAGAAACGAATCTTTGACGAGAAGAAACCGAGGAAGAGTAAAGACGTAGAACAAGAGATTGCACCGAAGGGTAAAGAACCAAAGGCTACAGTGGAACATGTGTGGGACGAGCGGCGGGTAGAAGGCAATGGTACCAAAAATGAAGACGTCGTCGTGGCTAAAGACGGCGGCGAGAAGGAATTCGCTCCAGCCTCTCCTCCGCCCGAAAAGGACATCAAAAAGAAGGAGAAAAAAGACGCAAAGAAACGTAAGAAGCATAAACGTATTCGAGGCTCGTTGGGTGAAGAGGAAGAGGAACGAGAGCTGGAGGAAGAGACTGCACGGATGGAGGAAGCAGCAGCGGGTCGGTTAGCATCAGCTGATATGGTGGTACCGGTGAACAAACCAAGAGCGAGTGTAGATAGTGACTCGCAGAGACTTGAAAACAGGCTCACTACTGTCCCTGAAAATAACAGGTTTGATCGACCTGAATTTGACACAAAGGAGAAACCACCACCACCGAGACGGCAGTCTTCTGAAGAAAGGCTACCCAAGGAAGAGCGAGAGTTGCCACGTGAAGCGGCGAGTCGTTCACCTCGTAAGACACACAGAGACGAGCGGCGGCGTGACTGGAAAAGATGGATGGCGTGAGGCCGAAACGGCGACGAACATCCAATGGTGAATCACCACCCCCACCCCCTCCACCCCCACCTCCTCCCCGAGAGGCTGTAGAAGGCTTCCTGCCTGGGGATCTGTTACCAAGAGTGGCTCCACCACCAGACGGGCTTGCTACACAGATGGTCCGTCCTCCGTATGACGCGGCTCCCGCACCGCCAGCACGTTACGAGCCACAGCTTTATGATGGAAACCGTGCTGTGCCCGTGGTATCCTCCCCGGCCACGCTCAGCCCTGTCCCCCTGCAGGCATACCTCTGAATCCGGTAATCGTGGCGCCACCCATCATATCCACTCCTCCCCCTCTGGCTGTTCACTCACCCGGTGTCCCCATTGGGGTCCCCCCTGCGGTACCACCACCGGGTTTGGCATCTCCACCGGGATTACCCCCTCCTCCCCCACCGCACCCAGATTACAACACACCACCCCCTGTCCCGCCGCCATCCAACGCGGACACCCTCCTGGACCTGCTGCGCCGGTACCCAGTGGTCTGGCAGGGGCTGCTGGCGCTGAAGAACGATTCCGCAGCAGTGCAGATGCATTACCTGGCCGGTAATGGCCGCTTGGCGGAGGTATCGCTACCTCAGGCGCCTGCTAATGGGTTAGGTAGCGTGCCTCCACCCATCAGGATTGCTCAGCGAATGAAGCTGGAGCCATCACAGCTGGAAGGTGTCATAAGGAGAATGCAGGTACGTCACATCTTCGTATCGATTTTTTGCACTGTCATTGTTACCTGGTATTTGCTTTAAACTGTGGCAAAGACAGGAAAGGTTCCCTCGTTATTCGGGCCATTTTCGGAAATCTTCGGAAGGGTTCGGGTCATCTTCGGAAATCGTCGGAAGTCTTTACACTCAACTTTACACTCTTCGGCCAAACGCAGGAAAACGCGTGTGATCAAGTCACGTTTGGATTTAGTTTTGGCATCTGATTGGTTAAGAAAGTGGCGCGAGTTTTTCGAACGATTCAGAGAACATAAAAACCAAAGCAAATGCATATTACTTTCGACACTCAATTGAAGACCACTCTAAACATCTTTCTCATATTAGGCTTGTGTTGTTACGTACAAAAATGTTCCCAACGCGTCCTCAATTGAAATTATCTTTTATTGGTTTTCTCCACAGTCGGACAAAGATCACTGTCTGTTGTTAGCGCTTCCATGTGGCCGAGATCCTCTTGATGTTCATACGCAAACCCGAGCCTTGAAGAGTGGCTTCATTAACTACTTACAGCAAAAACAGGCCGCTGGGATCATCAATGTGGCTAGACCTGGAAGCACCCAGGTAAGGCTTTGTACGTAGACATCGCGAAACGGGGTCTTCATTTCCTGTGAAATTATTTTTGAAAAATTGCTTTGATAGCTGACCTACGTTCGCGCTCTCTGCTTTCTGGCACATACTTGTTGTTTGTAAAATGTTTTTCAAAGCCCTGACAAAGTTTCGTTTTCAATTTTTGTTTTCCCTTCAGCCCAGTTACGTTCTTCACATTTTCCCGCCGTGCGATTTCGCCCAGGAGCACTTGGCCCGAGTCTCCCCAGACCTCTTGGACAGCGCGGCCGACAGCGGGCATCTTATGGTCGTGGTAGCTTCTGTGTAGATGGACGATTTCGAAACAGGAAAAACTAGTTATTAGAAGTAGGACATGTTGTCACCACGGTGTTGAGAGGAATATCCTGAGGCTGGGCCATTGTGGATCTTACTTATTCCTTATAAGGGCATCTTTCCTGGAGAGGTGGGATTTCTTGGCTCTGATTGGCTGAAGTAGAGACTGCATTGCCAGAAACAATATGGCGCCCGGAACGGAAGGAACTCGCGAGTTTGTCGCGTTACACTCGCGAGTGTGTCGCGTTACACTCGCGAGTTTGTCGCGTTACACTCTCGTTTCTCCCAGAGAAAGTGCCGCGAACTTGGACGACACTAGAACTAATGATCGATTTTAGTTAATTTCAAATTACATAATTAATGCTGCTAACGTGAGTGCAGCGAAATTTAGTAGAATAATATTTTCTTAGTCCTAGCTTCAGCTTGCTGTTTGTTTTATTTATAAACGATTATGAATGATTGTCCAAGAAACGAAGTTTCAAAAACATTTATGAAGTCTATGAAATTCGAGGGCAATTTTGGAGTTGAGGATATTACATGATAAAAGACCCTTCAGTATTAGTTTAATGATGTTAGTATTCTACAAGAATTTATAGTTTCCGCTGTCGTTTCGTAACAAAATGGCGGTGGCGTACTTTCAGACTCCATTATTTGTTCGGTTACAAGTATGAATAATTCTTATTGGTCCGTAGCACGTGAACAGAGAGAGAAAGAAAGAGCTGTACCACGTGGCTATTTTTGACCAATGAGCGACAGCAAAGTTTCTTAGTAGATCCACCGCGATCAAATGCTCGAGCATGCGCAAAGGCGTAAATTCTGGTCGCCCGCGCGCCAATTTCCCGCGCAAAATTTTAAAGTTATATTGCAACAATCCGAAATCGAAACCTTGATAGTAATTTGCGAAGGGAAACAAAAGTAGGTAAAAGAAGATTAAAAAACCAGTATATTTCCAGCATTCTGTCATTTACCAATTTTTGGACGTTTACCAAAAAAGTTAGACGTGTTTAAAACACGGTGTTATGTCGAGGTTTGTCGGCGTAGTTTATTTTTGTTCACATGCTCAGACGTTTTTGACCGCGGTGTAAATCAAATAAGGCTACAGTAACGTTTATCACGTGTAATTCCATACAATAGACTATGGGAATTGTTAAACGCAGTCGTATATGCGTTTATTTGCAGAGTAGTTTATTTTTTTGTCATACAGCTGTACGTTTCTTTGCTAGAAAATTTGAAGTTTGGTTTTGTAAGTCAGAATCATATTCACCGTATAAACCAGTAAGTTGTTGAGAAATATCTTTGGAACGACATTTTATTCATCCATAAACGTTTGTAGTTGTTTCAGCAATGTCCGTGTGGAATCGTGCATGTGGAAAATAGCCGCTGTCACTAGGAAGACAGTCCGCTTGTTAACTCTTTCACTCCCAAGAGTGCTAAGTTCAAAACTGAGGAAAAAAATCTTGAATTTAATTTTGCAAAATTGTCAAAGACAAACAGTACCACATGAAAGTACTGCTCTGTAGCTTTCATTTGAATGGTCACACACTAGGGTTTCATCCACAGACTGAAAAGTTACAACCACATTTATTGACTCAAGGTTTGACTATGGGAGTGAAAGGGTTAAACTACCGTGAAATTCCGATAAAAAGCCCCCCCCCTCCCTCGAAAACAACCCTACCCCCCCGGAAAAAACGATAATGCGCCCCACCCCACTAGTCTTGTTTTTCATATCGTTTATATGTTTAGAGTAAACTTTGAGCAAAAATAAGCTTATGGTTTTATATCGGAATTTAGCGAGAAGAAATTTTACAAATAAGTGAATGACTTGTATAGATATATGTAGTTGTTTGTATCTGTCGTTTTAGATAGAATTGATCCAGTCGATCTTGTAGGTATATTTTAAATTATTGAAAGTGAAAGGAATAAACAAGATAGCCGAAAGTTTCGTATGAGTTGTGTCACGATATGTTAAGCCTTTTTTTTTTTTGAAAAATTACCCTTAAAGGGGCACTGTCACAAGGACGCATGCGCCAGTCTCGCGAGTCGAACTTGAAAAGGTTGGGCAACTTTTTCAAGTTTGAGTTGCCAAATCCAAAATGGCGTCGACTAGTGGCGGCGGCGGACACGGTGGAAAGCGTAGCAATTCAGGGCGAAAAAGAATATTCAATACCCCGACAAGAGCCAAGAGAGAGTGGACAAAACCCCATAAACGCATTTATCTTGAAGATAACAGTTTCAAAACATGGCTTGAAGCGAAATTCGTTGCAGGTTACGAAGGATACAGTGATACGATACCGGCAGCAGTTCGAACATTTTTTTTCGAACGGTTAGTAGCAGCCGTTCGGCTTGCTAACCGTTCGGGTAGTGAACGGCTTTTAGCCTTTCGAACGGAAAGCCGTGTTGTACGTTTTCGCGTGAGAGGTCACAGCTGAGGTCACATCTGTTTCGATCACTCGTCTCCTCAACAACAAATGTGTCGCGCCGTTCGAAAAAAATATTCAGCCGTTCCAACGGCTGCTGCTACCCGTTCAGAAAAAAATCTTCACCCGTTCGAAGCTAAGCCAGGTTATCCGTTGAGAAAAAATATTGAGCCGTTCAAACGGCAACGGTTATCCGTTGAAAACTTATGTACGAATGGATAAATCTAAGCTTGGCTGTCGAAAGTGCGTTGCGTTACGGCCGTTGCAAAAATATTTTGTATGCAAATCATGTTTCGGAAATACGTATGCGAACAGCGCACGCTGTTACAGTAATATTATGACTTTATCTGTTTTACAAAATCGTGATTAGAAACAAAATACATGCAAATATTTTCACTAACCGTCATTATGGAATGGCGGCCAAATAATTTATGGTCGACAGGAAGTGAGCAGTTTTCGCGCATGCGAATCCGTGACAGTGCCCCTTTAAACAGGAAGTTTCGATATTAGACCTTTCTCCAAAATGGCCGCCGCAAATTCAAAATGATTAAAATCAAACTGAGCGGAAAATCAATACCAGCACCTGAAAACCGAGACCATGACAAACCCCCCCAGTCATACAAACGTCTCTAAATTTCCAGTTTTCAACTTCCGTTTTCTCGACTCGGGTAGAACCTAACCTAACCAAGAGTACTGGTATTGATTTTCCGCTCAGTTTAATATGAATTTGCGGCGGCCATTTTGGAGAAAGGTCTAATTTGCGAGTTCTAATTTTTATGCGCTTATTTTAAAAGATCTGCTGAAAAAATTCCCACAAAATTAACATTCCCGCAAAAATGTACTCCACTCAGTCTCTGAATACCGTTACTAGAAGGAAAACGGCAGTAATAACTTGGATATTAGACGAGTAGACATGGAGGTGATTTCACTTTCGTCATCTTTCAAAGCGCTGGTGAGGTATTGGGGGAGTAGAGCAAGCCAAACAAAACTCCCCTTGCGCCCTGGGGAGTCCTCACTGCCAGGCCTAAAGGGGTATTTTATGGCATGTGTAGAAGAGGATGATCTAAGAGAAGTATTTCCCGTGCGCCATGATAATTTTTCACTTTTCCGCGAGAAGCAAGGAAAAGGAGACGTCTGCACGCAGGCCATTTAATAGTTTCGCGCCATGTAAAAGTTATTTTGTAAAAGTTATTTTTATTTCCGTATTACGGTGGCCCACAACTGTCACGGCAACAACAAATACCTCACGGCAAAACCAAAAAGCTCACGGCAAAACCAAAACCCAAAAAGCTCACGGCAAAACCAAAAAGCTCACGGCAAAACCAAAACCCTCACGGCAAAACCAAAAAGCTCACGGCAAAACCAAAAAGCTCACGGCAAAACCAAAAAGCACACGGCAAAACCAAAAAGCTCACGGCAAAACCAAAAACTCCACGGCAAAAACAAAACCCTCACGGCAAACCAAAAAGCTCACGGCAAAAACAAAAAGCTCACGGCAAAACCAAAAACTCCACGGCAAAAACAAAACCCTCACGGCAAACCAAAAAGCTCACGGCAAAAACAAAAAGCTCACGGCAAAACCAAAAAGCTCACGGCAAAACCAAAAAGCTCACGGCAAAACCAAAAAGCACACGGCAAAACCAAAAAGCTCACGGCAAAACCAAAACTCCACGGCAAAAACAAAAGCCACGGCGGAAGTGAAATACCACGGCGGAAGTACACTGACTGCTGCTACCTTTAAAACAAGGAACGGGGAATAGAAGAACGGGGAACGGGGAATGGGATCGAATGGGGAATCTTTTAGCAGAGCGAGATATACTCGTGAGAGTAAAACCATATACAGTGGAATCCCGATTTCTATAAAAAAAAATCGGGGGAAATCGGGAGTTTGAAATAGCGGGGGTAAAATTACAGTGAAAACGACTATTGGTTCGAGTTAGCGAGGTTTTGGATATCGAGGGTTCGAGAAATCGGGATTCCACTGTAGTGGCAAACACAACACGCAAAACATTCAAACGACTGGCTATCGAGACGAGATCAGATAAAAGACAACTCTCAATTGAATTGATGCAAGAAACAGGAAGAAATTAGCCTTAGCGTCAGACAAAGTATATATCTCTTCTCCAAATGCAATAGCCTCTTGGAAGCTACAGTACTCTCTGACGAAATTGGACCAAGAAAAATATTATATCCGTGATCAAAACAAAGCAAAGCATCGCAAATTACGGAGGAGGGCGAAAGCCTGACGTACAGGCCGGAAACCAACATGACCTCGCTAGAGGGAAGAGCCAGAACACAGTCGAAGGCTTGAAAGTCGTCCTCATATAAATACAACATATATTTCAAATATTGCACGTTAGCAGTATATATAAGGGGGGTACTGGCTCACTTCCCCACCCATTGCTCAGCCACATTGCTGTACGCCCCGGCGTACGCGAACTTGGCCCAGTAAGCTAAGGGCCGGCCCAACCCATCCCCGGCCCGGCGTACATGGCCCCGCTGCTCTTCCCCCAGGGTTGGCCCACCCCTCGCCGCCCCCCACCGCAGGCCCTGCCCTGCTGTTCGAACACCCATCTAGAGAAACGTTGGCCAAGGGGTATATCCGCCCGGCAAAATGGCGACTATGGATGACCTCATAGAAGAGATGCCCGTAGTATCAAGAGCTCGAGCCCCCAACCCTATCCACCCGGCCCGTGGCCCCAGCAGTGAACCCCTATCCACTCCAGGGGGACAATCCGCGTGTGATATTACCGAAGCAATCCAAGCTAAAATCTACCGTGAGCGGATTGCCATGGGATGGAAAGCAATAAATGCACATATACGGGCCGCCCCTGTATATGCATGGCGGGAGCGAATCATCCGTGCATATGCATGTATATTGTGCCCTATTGGCCTGGAGTGTGCCTGGGGCGGCAAATGTGTTGATCGCTACTATAGGGCAGGCGCTTAGCACGACGTTAAAAACTTTGCCGAGTACGTGGTCCCCGCGCCTTGCACACTTTGGCGAGGATGAGTGATTGAGTAAGTGAGTGAGTGAGTGATGCCCAGCTCAGGCCAGTGGGAAGCGTGGCCACTTGGAGGTCCCAGGTATCCGCCCCACCCCAGGGTCTACTGGCGTTAGCGCCCGCAGGAGCTAGACATAGCAGGTGCGTCTTATGTCCCACTTTTTGTGCTTGCGTGGTTCCGCGATCCTGTAGGTTCGAGAAAACATCGCTGCGATCGTGTTGTTCTACACGACCTCTTCGAAAGACATGAAGCGAGGCTAGTATTCGAAAGTTACACTGGAGAGCTTTCCGCAAATGCCCAGTGGGGAAAGAACCCCGATCAAACCTGAAATTACAGAAGTACTCTCCCCTCGTGTTCAGCCTCCGGTACCCTTATGACATCTTATTAGACTCTTGCTGTTTCAGCTAAAACAGCAGCCATGTCAGATGCGCACCAACTGTTAGAAGTCACGCTCTTCGAAGGCGGACAGACAGCCCCACGATCGCAGCGATGTTTTCTCTAACCTACAGGACCACCGGTCCATGGAACCACGCGGAACCACGCAAGCTCAAAAAGTGGGACATAAGACGCACCTGCCATGCCTATCTCCGGCTATCGCCAGTAGACCCTGGTGTGGGGCGTAGACCTGGGACCTCCAAATGGCCGCAGTTCTTGTTGGCCTGGAGCCCCCAAGTTCCACTGGCCTGAGCTGGGTATCACTCACTCACTCACTTACTCAATCACTCATCCTCGCCAAAGTGTTCAAGGCGCAAGGACCACGTACTCGGCAAAGTTTTTAACGTCGTGCTAAGCGCCTACCCTATAGTAGCGCTCAACACATTTGCCGCCCCAGGCACACTCCAGGCCAATAGAGCACAATATACATGCATATGCACGGATGATTCGCTCCCGCCATGCATATACAGGGGCGGCCCGTATATGTGCATTTATTGCTTTCCATCCCATGGCAATCCGCTCACGGTAGATTTTAGCTTGGATTGCTTCGGTAATATCACACGCGGATTGTCCCCCTGGAGTGGACAGGGTTCACTGCTGGGGCCACGGGCCGGGTGGGTAGGGTTGGGGGCTCGAGCTCTTGATACTACGGGCATCTCTTCTATGAGGTCATCCATAGTCGCCGTTTTGCCGGGCGGATATACCCCTTGGCCAACGTTTCTCTAGATGGGTGTTCGAACAGCAGGGCAGGGCCTGCGGTGGGGGGCGGCGAGGGGTGGGCCAACCCTGGGGGAAGAGCAGCGGGGCCATGTACGCCGGGCCGGGGATGGGTTGGGCCGGCCCTTAGCTTACTGGGCCAAGTTCGCGTACGCCGGGGCGTACAGCAATGTGGCTGAGCAATGGGTGGGGAAGTGAGCCAGTACCCCCCTTATATATACTGCTAACGTGCAATATTTGAAATATATGTTGTATTTATATGAGGACGACTTTCAAGCCTTCGACTGTGTTCTGGCTCTTCCCTCTAGCGAGGTCATGTTGGTTTCCGGCCTGTACGTCAGGCTTTCGCCCTCCTCCGTAATTTGCGATGCTTTGCTTTGTTTTGATCACGGATATAATATTTTTCTTGGTCCAATTTCGTCAGAGAGTACTGTAGCTTCCAAGAGGCTATTGCATTTGGAGAAGAGATATATACTTTGTCTGACGCTAAGGCTAATTTCTTCCTGTTTCTTGCATCAATTCAATTGAGAGTTGTCTTTTATCTGATCTCGTCTCGATAGCCAGTCTTTTGAATGTTTTGCGTGTTGTGTTTGCCACTACAGTGGAATCCCGATTTCTCGAACCCTCGATATCCAAAACCTCGCTAACTCGAACCAATAGTCGTTTTCACTGTAATTTTACCCCCGCTATTTCAAACTCCCGATTTCCCCCGATTTTTTTTTATAGAAATCGGGATTCCACTGTATATGGTTTTACTCTCACGAGTATATCTCGCTCTGCTAAAAGATTCCCCATTCGATCCCATTCCCCGTTCCCCGTTCTTCCATTCCCGTTCCTTGTTTTAAAGGTAGCAGCAGTCAGTGTACTTCCGCCGTGGTATTTCACTTCCGCCGTGGCTTTTGTTTTTGCCGTGGAGTTTTTGGTTTTGCCGTGAGCTTTTTGGTTTTGCCGTGTGCTTTTTGGTTTTGCCGTGAGCTTTTTGGTTTTGCCGTGAGCTTTTTGGTTTTGCCGTGAGCTTTTTGTTTTTGCCGTGAGCTTTTTGGTTTGCCGTGAGGGTTTTGTTTTTGCCGTGGAGTTTTTGGTTTTGCCGTGAGCTTTTTGGTTTTGCCGTGTGCTTTTTGGTTTTGCCGTGAGCTTTTTGGTTTTGCCGTGAGCTTTTTGGTTTTGCCGTGAGGGTTTTGGTTTTGCCGTGAGCTTTTTGGTTTTGCCGTGAGCTTTTTGGTTTTGCCGTGAGGGTTTTGGTTTTGCCGTGAGCTTTTTGGTTTTGCCGTGAGCTTTTTGGTTTTGCCGTGAGGGTTTTGGTTTTGCCGTGAGCTTTTTGGTTTTGCCGTGAGCTTTTTGGTTTTGCCGTGAGGGTTTTGGTTTTGCCGTGAGCTTTTTGGTTTTGCCGTGAGGGTTTTGGTTTTGCCGTGAGCTTTTTGGTTTTGCCGTGAGCTTTTTGGTTTTGCCGTGAGGGTTTTGGTTTTGCCGTGAGCTTTTTGGTTTTGCCGTGAGGTATTTGTTGTTGCCGTGACAGTTGTGGGCCACCGTACTTCTGATCGAGGCTCCGACATCAAATAGATCCCCGAGGCAGGAATATTTTGCAGGTTGCGGATTAGCGAAAAAAACCCAGCTTTGGTTGAAAGTTAAAAATAGATTTCAAAAAGACCGAAAACCTTGCCTGCAGAGCTAGAGCCTGGGAACAATAGACTGCGGACTGTGTAACCCCGCCGCTTACGTAGAACGCAAGGAACGGAACGCAAAGGAAGGTTTATTTTGCCAGCTTTTCTGTTTTTCAAACTTTATGAGTATTACAAAACTCCAAAAGCGAACATTCGTGTTTTAAGATCATGTTTCCAAGTGGTTTGGCCAATTTTGAGGACGACCCTTTCTTCAGGTAAGTACAAAATGTTGGCAATTGGCAGTAAAATAATCATTTCGCAACGTCTTGTGAATATAGCTAGCTAAGGAGATTGTGTTTGTTCATTACACCTTGGGTTTACAGTAATAATTTTCGGTTTATACGCCTACGTTACCTCAGATTTGTTCGAAGAAATAGTGCTTTATAATAATAGTGCTTTATAATTATTGGTTAAGGAAACAAAACAGTATGTAAACAAGGGAAAACAAAACAATATTCGCAACGCGGTGAAACACAGAGCTGTGTCATGTGTGGTCATATGTAAGAGCTGTACGGTGTTTACTTCAGTATGACCGGGGCTGTATGAATAGTAAGAATCGTTAACACGACATTATTTCTTACTTTGTTTTAAAAATTTGTCACAATAAAGCCCACGCGAATCTCAAAATGTTGATATCGGTTTGTTTGAATATTCTGACATTTTCAATTCACAGCTTATGTCATGTACAGCTGGTGTTGGATAAGGGTGCAGTTTTATTGATAGTCTGTTGTACCTTGTAAAACTGTGTGAACAAGAATTGTTTTCCTCAAACATTCAACTGCTTTTGTACCTCTGATTTCTAATAGTTGTCAATTTTAAAAGAATATAAATTTCAAATAGTGTATTATACCTGCCAACTTTTCCTAAGTCGAAAGCGTGTGATTTTCGTATCCATATTACCCGAATTTCCGAAAAATTTCCGACGACTTCCGAACATTGCCGAAGATGTTCCGACGACTTCCGAACATTGCCGAAGATTCCCGAAGATGTTCCGATGATTTCCGAAGGCTGCCGAATGTCGCGGTGCGAAGCTAAAAATTTCGGCGCCATCTTGCCAAGATCACGCTTATCTCAAACGCGACATTTAGCGCCGTTCATTGGACTATTTTGGGTGGAAATTGAATCCAATTTTTCACGTTAATGGTTAATGAACAAGTAGTCCGGAATTGTGAGTCAGGCGTGTGAAATTGTCCTGTATGCGTGTGATCGATGTTTTCGATCCGCAGGCGTGTGACACACGCATAATGCGTGTGAGTTGGCAGGTATAGTGTATGGTTCCAGAAAATATACATACTCCCCATGGAAGGTTGTCTCCCCTCCTTCCCTGCTCTGGAATTTCCTTTCCTTGACATGCCTCATACATGCTCGCTTATCCTTATAAACATGCTCGCTTCTATAAATATATATTATATCATATTCCCAAAATCACATGACTTGTTCCCAGCGGAGGGGGAGGGAAACTCATATAAAAGTGATGGGGGTGATCGTTGGAAATTTGAAAGAATTGGAAAGAACTCCTAAAAGGTAACAGAATTTTGTTTTTAGGTTATGGCTCAAATTCATTTTCACCCCTAAGAGGTACCATTGGTCTTTAGAATTATTCTAAAAGACAAAACTACAGTAGTACCTGTCATATTTTTTTCTGGCTTAATACCCTAAAAGGTACCAAAATAACTCTAGTGGTAGTCATTTTAGATTTTAACACCCTAAGCGGTACCAAACCACAAATTTTAACCCCTAAAAGGTACAACGATTACCCCAGTCACTTTTATATGGGTGTCCCTTCCACAGGGGTGATTCATCAACCCCCTACATATACCTCCTGGAATTTCCAAGGTTTTTTTATATGAAGCCCTCATACCCCGTGGAAATTCAAACCAAAAAAAATAGTTACTGCAACATTTATTTTTATCACTTTCATCAATGCGTGCATGCACATGCTACCGTTTTTGTTTTCAAATTGTGTTGGATGTTTTCTTATATCAATAAAAGTATTCCAGTTTTTTTAAAGATAGTATATTTTCCTTCCTTCAGGGAACATCATCAGAGAATGTCGTCCATGATGAGAGGATTTGGCGGCGACCCATTTTTCAGATCATTGAATCCACATTTTGGGTTTCCTGCGCCGGCACTCCCTGGCGTTGGTAATGGAGGACAGGTTGACAGGTCAAATCGCCGCGATCAAATGTTGGCTCCCACTGATATGTTTGGCGGCATGTTTACAAACATGAACTCCATGATGGCAAATATGCACAGAAATTTTGTAAGTGTGTACACCAGTCATTTCGATGGCGTGGGTTTGTATCCCACCGCTGCCACCACACCCAATAGTTACATACATGTAAGGTTAAGCCAAGACACGACTCGTCCGTGTAGAGCAAACTGCTTTATTTACTAAGTGAAAACTGAACAAGAAATCACACGAGTGAGCATGCTATGAATAATTCACAAATATACCGGTACTGGCGCTGAACATTATCATATACAGATGTTCTGGAACTAGTGTGATGCCTGTACTGTTTTGGGGAAATATTGGTCGAGTTCCTCATTTTGCAAGTTCATGAGCCAAGGCGAAGGCCCCGAAGGGGGGGGGGGGGACTTCCATATAAAAGTGACAGGGGTGATCGTCGTACTTTTTATGGGTTAAAATGTGTGGTTTGGTACCGCTTAGGGTGTTAAAATCTAAAATGTCTACCGTTAGAGTTATTCCGCACCTTTTAGGGTATTTTGCGGGGAAAATATGACAGGACCTAGTTTTGTCTTGCGAATTGATACCTCTTAGGGGTGAAAATGAATTCGAGCCACACTCACCAAACAAGATTTTGGTAGCTTTTAGGGCTCTTTTAAAAATTTCCGACAATCACCCAAGTCACTTTTATATGTGGAGTCCCCCCCCCCCCCTAGGGCGAAGGCATTCCGTATGCAACATTTGGACTATTTAGGGAACCAATCAGAATGCTCCTTTTCATTATGGACCAGTTAGCCTTTATAGTACATAGTACATTCTATATTTAGTTGTGTAATATTGTTGTTGTGTAAAATAGTTCTGTTTTTTTTTTTTATTCATCAGGAGCAAATGGCAAATAACCCCAATACCTACAGTTACTCCACATCAAGTGTAATGTCATATTCTAATGATGGACGAGGGGAACCTCAATATTTTCAAGCATCCAAGTCAACCAAGAAAGCTCCTGGAGGGGTGAGTTAAATGTCACGAAAATGGTTCAGTGCGAACTCTACTCAATCAACGGCTGCGTTTTCCTTGCCCAGGGATGTAGATAATAGCCGGAGCCGGTAAAAATACCCGGCTGTCACGCTGATTTTCCCGGCTGAAAAACCATGTACAGTCTTTAAAATGGATACCTCTTTCTCCTGAATGTTTTTAGCCAAATATTTTGTAACTTTTCTGACAGTTTGTACCTCTGTTATTGTCTTACTGTAAATAACACGACTGTAAACACGGCATTAGCACGCCATTTTGAACGACGATCGTGTGTTTGCTCAAGGCTCATTGACCAGCGGTGTCTCTACTTCATGTATGCGAAATAATGTACGCCAATTCACGTTAACGCTTTGCTTATTAACTGAATCGTGGTATTTATTCTTGTATGTATTGTAAGGAACATAAAAGACACATCACAAAGTTTTTCACAGCTTTATTAACAGAAAAACATTGATTCTTGCTTACTGAGAACAGTCCAAAATGGCAATGAATTAACCCCTGAAAATCGAGGAAAACGCATTTGCGAGAGTCTAGATTTCAAAATTTTCTGGGGGGTCATGCCCCCAAACCCCCCTAGTAGGATGGTGCCTTTGGCACCATGGGCCTCCGGCCAAGGATTTCCGCCTATTAGCTATATAATCCCGCCTGTCAAAAATGAATCTACATCCCTGTTGCCGTCAATCATCTTAGCGGACATCTTGGGAAACTCTAAGTTTACTTCAAAAGGTCACATCCGTGGGTTGTGATTGGTAGATTTTGATCCATTTTTTTTTTCAGGGTGCACTGGTTGTTGTCGTAATTATGATTGACAGCAGTGAAAACACAATTTTATTGTCAGTTGTGTTTTGAAGAATGTGTTATTGAAAGGAAATTTAACAAAGGAATAAAACATTGCTTGCCCAATGTGCTAGTGAAGGTTTAAATCTATATTGTAGTCACCCACAAGAAAAACCGTTTTGTCCCGGTCTATGTGTGGCATCTTGGTTCAATATTCTTTTCTCTTTTGTGCCCTGTAGGTTAAAGAGACGCAGCATTCTGTGCGAGACTCTGAATCTGGATTGCATCGCATGGCAATTGGCCATCACCTTGGTAAATACAGCTGCTACAAATATTTAACTATTAATAATATCATAAGGAATTTACAGTCCGACTACTAGGAAGAAAATTAACCAATCAGAATGTTAATTGAGAAAAAGGGTGGTGGCAACTTTTTTTGTAAACAGATCTGTCCAATGACGTTGAAGCATCCTTTTCTTCTAGATTTATATAGTTTTCAACAGTTTGGAGCGTGAAAAAGTTACTAATGTCAAGAACTTTCAACCTCTCAGGGTTCTCATCAGGACATGATAATGAATTCTAGTTGAGTTAGTTGAAGCATCCAAGCTACATGTATTAAAATAACAAAAGCATAAAAAACTAGCCCAGTAGTAACTCCTTCCCCCCTCCCTCCCACAGATGATCGTTCTCATGTGATTGAGCGATCTATGAACAGGAGATCTGGTGAGGAAGAGAGAAAGCAGGATTTTATCAACATTGATGAAAGTGAGTTTCATTGTCTGTCTCGCTGTTATTGTTTCATCATTTCATATTATTGTATTATATGGAGTGGTAGCTTAGAAAACGTTTTCCGTGTTTCCATAGAGTTATCGTAACAGGAGTGAAGTTTGGGAGAACGAGAAATGCTGTGTTTCCACAGCAAGTAAATGGTTTTGAGCCAATCAGAGCGCACGTAGTATCTTGTTTATTTTATAAAAAGTTTTTGTGTTTTGCTCTTTATTACAGTGACAAGTTGAATATTTTATATGTCGGACAAATTTTATGAACGTTTTGTTAGCGACACAATTCTCAGTTGGAGGCAATCTCGTTCCCAGAGTCCTCGTTACCCTTGTCCAGCGGTGGAACGGCCAACAAGGAACTCTGGGGGGAAGCGATCCGCCATGACAGGATTCTAGGACTTCCGGCTCTACTGTGCATGTGTTCGACCCCATGTTTCAACTAACGGACGCCAAGATTCTTGGACTTCCAGTCTAACTGTGCAAGTCAGGCGGATCACTCTATCCCAGAGGTCCTTGTTGGCCGCTCCACCGCTGGACAAGGGTAACAAGGACTCTGGGAACGAGATTGAGTTGGAGGCGCAGTGGCCGAATGGTTAGCGGATGGGACTTTGGTTTTCAGAGTGGTGCAGGTTCTTACAAAAAACCACAATAGTAACAATAAAAAATAAAAATATAAAAAATATATAAAAATAATTAAAAAAAACAAAAACAATAATATTATGACATTTTTGTGTTCCTATTGGAAAGGTGATGCCACAGCTTTTGATCAAGAGTGGAAACAACGAACCAGGCAAACATCCAACAATCATTTAAGAGACAGACAGAGGACTACACTCCGAGCTCTGGAAGGTACAGTATGCGGTTTACATCTTACACTGTCCATAAAGGGGCATTATGAAATCGGTGAACTCCCAGCATGAGAACACTGGGGGGGGGGGGGGGGGGGGGGGGGGTTGTTTATTTTGGTGTCCATTATTATTAACTAAAAATTCCTATTTAATTTTCTTTTGTTTTCTTTTTTTGAGAGTCACCAAGCTTGTTTCTGTGTTATAAGCACTTTATGCTAAAATTAAGGGTGTTCTGTTGCTATGGTAACCTTTTAATGTTGACGTTTGCTCTTCATTGACTCTGTGTAGACTCCAGGGAAAGGCCCACCCATCACAGCCGCCATGCGGGAATTGCAGCTAATGCCACCGCTCATGGACAAGGGACACACAGGGAGCACCGGGACCATGGAGCTGTGCGAGATAGGGACAGACAGAGAGTCAATGGTGAGGGGCCAGGGACACACAGGGAGTTTGACAATAGGCACCGTGACCATGGACCAGCACGAGATAGGGACTGGGGAGCAGGGGATTTCGATGTAGCAGCCAGAAGCCACCAAGCTCGACAGGACCGCGAGAAGCATGTGCGAATAAACAGCCAGCCGGTGAATAGACATGAGCCACATGGGGGGCTCTAAGAAATGCCATTTCAATATTATAGCCTTTTGGAAAATTGACATTCAACAGTTTGATATTATTTGATGTTACTCTGAAAGTGCTGTGAAACAATCTGCTAGAATTTTGAGAAGCTGTAGCGCGCTTGGATGAGTTTTAATTTGCACTTTTCAAAAGAACATTATGGCATATAGTTATGATAATAAAAAACAAGATTTATATATTAATTTAAATTATTACCAGAGTTTCAATGCCGGATGATTTATATGCTATTACAATGTATTTCTATGTAGCTGTAGTTTTATTTAAAAGCCTTTTCTAAATTAAAGGAAGTAAACTGTATGAAGCTCGCCCCATGTTTTGTGAGCAAGTTACATGTCAACACAAATTCTCCTTCCTGGACTCCATACATTGCTTATGCTACTGGTTGGGAGAATTTGTTCAAAATATCAGCACAGTTCCTTTGGAGATCATTTCCATAATTCTCCTAACCTGTATACTTGACCATGTATTGATACTAAGAGGAGAATTGATATGTTAATCACTGTAAGTTATATACTCAGTGTAATTGAATAAAGTTGTGGTTTCAAGAAAGATGTCCTAATTTAACTTGTGGATAAGATTGTAAAGCCTTTTGAAAGGCAAGTGGCTTATCAGGCCGTTTCCGTAGCATAAAGCAGCTAGGAGTATCCTACTCTGATGGGATGACAGTCCAACGCAGATTACCTGGTATTTTGTCAGGTTACCCTAACAGTTCATCAGTACCCCTTTATACTCGTGGGTGGAGAGAGGCACTGTGAGGGTAAAGTGTCTTGCCCAAGAACACAACATAATGACCCCCCGGCCAGAGCTCGAACCCGGACCGCTCGATCCGGAGTCCAAAGTGCTAACCATTAGGCCGGTACTTTGAACGAATAACCTTCCAATAAATTCTTATAAGGTTAATCCCAGTAGTATGGAGGCTCCTTGTATTTGGATAAAGCCTGGAATTTTGCCCAAGCTGTAACCTGTTTGTAGTACTTAGTTAAGTGAAAATCCGTGTTAGCTACATCAAATTTTCCTGTTCCGCAATGCCGGGTGTGTCATTTCACTCATTCAAAAAGTGTAGAATTCTGTATGCAAAATATATGACCCCTGTATTTGCGTCTCAAACATTTCAAGTCGCCAAATGAAAATCCAAAGTCTGAAATGAAATATAAAACGCGCTCACCATTCAAAGAAGTAAGACTATAATAAACCCCATGGGCTTAATGGGCGTGGTCATCTATGGAGGAGGAGCTTATTTTGGGACGTTTATGGTATATAAATAAGCCACAACGAATTTTTACGTTGCATATCCCACATAGCGATTACCAGGAACGTGTCCTACGAATATTAACTTTCAAAACGAAAAATGTGCACACTGAACTTAGACGATTTTATTTGGGCTACATTCACTAATGATATACACAGCTCTCCGTGCTATGTCTGCCTAGTTTATGAATAATACAAAGCTAACAAGGCATTAGCTGTACCAATAATATTTCCTATCATTTCTCGCACATCTTCAACAAATTTTCCCATTGAATGTGTTCTCGTTGTCGAACACCACACGAATTTCCTTTCTCAGATCTTTCAGACACTTTTGCACGTGCGCAATGCGTGGCACGCTGGCCTTGCTAAGCCGCTGTACAGTTTGGTTCAGTTCGCTGTTATTGCTGTTCAAACCCGGTGTGATATCATTACAGCCTTCTTTTACTGATCGTAAAACCGGGACGCCGCTGTGACCTCGCTCCGATTCATGTAAGATTTTGATCCATTCATCCATCGTCGCTACCAGGAACAGAAGATCGTCGCGCTGTTTTCGCATTGGACTCTGCATCTTCTCCAGTCTCCCCACGGTTTTCTGTAGTTGTTGTTTATTGGTGCAAATCATTTTCATCGACAGGGCGTGGCTAGTTTCCAGTCCGTCTCCAGTAGTGCCGAGTTGTCTCGGGTGTAGAGAACTGCTTGATAATTCCACTGCAACTGTTCCACTCATTTTATACAGATTTACACTACCTACACGAAAAAGACAGAATAAAAATCGTTATCTTCGATTTTCCTGTCGTTTAGGAACGCTAAAAGAGTATTACTTTCAGTTCTGTACAAAACGATATAAAATGGTAGATTTTATGTCGAATTTTTAAGAAAGAAACTACGTTTTCTTGTGTTTTTCGACGAAGGTTCATTTATTTTGTAATAAAAGCGAACGAAATCATTAGAAAGGAGTTGTTATTATGAAAAATCCATATACTCCTTCAAACATTCGCGCTGAGTAGAATAAAATTGAAATTAAAATAAATACCTTTGTCCTGTTCTTCGAGCTTACGAGCTTGGGTGACGCTTTTGCCTTGGAAATTCAGCGTTTGGGATTTTTTCTTGCAATGATTTTTCGGATAGAAGAATCTATTCAGTTATAGACCAGTGAAATCGACCACGAACTGAAAAGGATATGATCAAGTCTTCCAGTCACTTCGATCGCAAGCCTTCCACTCCCAGAATTGTTTTGAATTGGCTTCCGTCAAAGCAACCAATAAAACTAGATTATCGCTGAAGATGAGCAGCTGGAACGAAAGAAAGCCATTCAAATGCCAGACTTTGATATGCAAATAATTCGAAAATACTTTGAAAGGGGTTCACTTTAGTGTATTATCTTAATGTGGATTGTATGTAAAAATTGAAATCCGCGGTATATTTAGGAAAAGAGAGTTAAACTTCAGATTCAGTTAGCACAGATAAAGCCTTGTCTTACGTCGAGATTGAGATAATCAAATATATTTTGGTTTGGTATGACTCCTTTTTGCTCGAAAGGAATAAATATTTAATAAGGATTTTAATAACCCCACTGAGGGAGCTATTCCAAGCAGTGAAAATAATCCAATTTAATTACAAAAGCAGTAAGACGTAATACATAGCTTCGTCCTAAAGTAATGCATTAAGCGAAAGGAAAAATCAAAATGAAATCTTCAACGAAGGACCCATTTGAATGATTTCAAACAAAACCCCACGCGCGCAATAAAAAAGTGAAATAAGGCATTTATTGCCCACACCTGCTCGTGTAGAACCAATCAAATTTCCTCGCGCTTTCGCCTGATGGTAATTTGGCGCCAAAATCTCACAGCATCGGTTTTGCCATTTGCTATTTAGCATACTGTCGCCCCAGGGGTTTATAGATGTCTGGCAGCGCCCATAGTATACCTAGCATAACAAGAAACGGCTTGCTTTGTTTTGTTGGCCGGTTATTGAGAAAAAGGAGACTTTCTTTATCTGAACGGTAGGTTTTTCAGTAAATTTACTGCCAGAAAATATCTCCCTGACAGCATTAATAACAGATTATGTATACTCTGTACACTAGTTTGTAGCTTATAGGTCTAGAGGATAGATTCTTAGCAATCCAACGCGGTTCTTTCTACTAGCAGTACTCTACTGATCAATCGCCTCCCGCCCCGTGGAAAAAATGTAACAAATGCAAAAATTAACTTAATCGAAGACGTTGTTTATTTCGTGTTTCGTGGCTAGGAATTTTAAAAGAAACCTCCAAACGAAAATCCAAATTTTTCTATAAAATTCGAATCAATATCGATTGACTGTCAGCCGAATTATTTCGCTTGACTTCATTAATCAAAATCGCGAATGTCGTCATATGTAAATTTACATGGTTGTTCATATCCGAAAAATTCTATCATTCTAGAAAATTAATGTCAATCCTGCTTTTTTCCTATTTAATCCGAAATAATATAGGTAGCTTTAGGATTAGAACTCTTTGGTATTTTTATCGTAAAACTATTTTTGGCATGCTATTTGGCAACTGAGGAAATATGACTTAACGAAACAGCGGTAGTATTTTTTCACAAAAAGACGTAAAACGCACGAGCAATTCACAAGTTTAACTGGCTATTTATTTTTTATATACAATCTTTTAGCATAGGAAGCTGATCATGAATGCAAGTTTATACAAATTGCGGTTTCCCTTCCGCATGAGGGATGCCTGAATTCCTAAACGATAATAGTGTATGAACAATAACATCGAAGCTATTTTTAATATGCGGTCGGTAAGACTATGCGATAGGTACTTTGCCTTGCTAGTTTCATTACTAACGGTTTATTTATTTTCCCGTCGAAAATCTATCGAGATTTAACTACTTTTAAAATAATATATTTTGTTTTTGTTTTTGCAGTTGAAATGGAAACACCAATTTATGTCAATGGAACAAATTCTACCAGCGGAAAGAGTGTTTCGCTAAAACGAGTCAAAAACCACAAGCAAGATTTGCAAAAGGAAATCGGCGATCTTGAAAAACTTCAGAAGACGTTACTTCAACAGCGGCAAGACCTCGAATTTATCAACGAAAATATTAAAAACTGGGCGCAGAGCTTCGACAAAATCGAACGCAACACACAAGGCGTTCCCTTTGTGAGAAATGTCAAGGAAATTTGCTCGCAGATCGAGAATCATTTGAATGATATTCACGGTGATTTTTACTTCAGAATGCAAAATCTTGTCACAGCTGATGTGCCATGTTTTCAACAAGTGTACGAAGCACTGGAGCTGTTGAAAAAACAAGTGTCGAAAATTATCCGAGATGACGCAGCTTACAAGGCCTCGTTTATTGAAGAAATTCGACAGCTTCTTGGACGGCTCACTGGAATCACCGACACCATGATGGAGATCTATTTTGAAGAATAAATAAACAGTAAGAGACCGTGGAGAGAAAAAATTGTCAAATTGTGACGGAGAGAAATTGACAAGAAATTATTTCAAAACTGTTCGATGTCGTTTTCACAGGACTTTATTTTTGTATGTCAGTTTTTTGTTCCTGGATCGTATTTTTAAGAGTAGACTGATATAAAAATTAGTTGTATTTTCATGGTACAAGAAAATTTTACTTCTTTTATTGTCAATTTATTCAAGTAGAAAATGAGAGACCTAGTGTGTTTCTATAAAAAGCCTTGATCTGAGGAACTCGTTTCGCGGAGATAGAGATTCACTGGCTTCCGAAATGAACGCAATGTATGAATAAATGAAAATGTTATGTAGAAATAATTTACAAAAATAAATATTGTTGCGTCGGGACTTTTGTTCACCCTGTGTTTTGATTTACGTGGTAGAATATGCAACCAATAAAATATACATTGTTAGAACTGAAAAGCAAACGAATGTATCGATCAAAGGAATCTATAAAATAACGTAAAAATAAGTGAACAAGTTTGTAGTGTGATCTGTATGTTTAACAGTTCAATAGCGTTCACGCTGTGTTTGCGCGAACCAAACCGTACTGACATAAGTATATAGCTGCAACAATTAGCTTGCATTAATATTGTTTTGTTGCTTATAAGTTTGGTGAATCAAAACAACCAAATACCTGATAGAAACGTTGCTGTACATAAAGACAAAATTAATGTTTATGTACTCCAGTGTACTCTATAAAACAGTGTATAACCCGATATACGGTGGGTGAAGTGATGGCAAACAAATTTCTATCTCTGAATGAGACTAAAGATCATAAATAAAATGAGGCTGATTCTGCATGATATCGGGTTATCGGTCAATGTAATCTGTTTATTCAAACTCATGTAGTTGTTTGTGCAAACATGTATTTACATTTTTCTGAAAGGGAAAGTAAACTAAAAATAAATACAGTAAATTTACCACTGATTATACACGTGGATTGTCAATAAAATCCAAAAACAGCCACCTGCTTTTTCAGTATAAACTAGACGAAATATTTCACTTAAAAAACGACAAAAATCTGTTGTTGTGCTTTTT
This sequence comes from Desmophyllum pertusum, assembly GCA_029204205.1. Taxonomy (NCBI): domain Eukaryota; kingdom Metazoa; phylum Cnidaria; class Anthozoa; order Scleractinia; family Caryophylliidae; genus Desmophyllum; species Desmophyllum pertusum. The sequence goes on from MU825398.1 coordinate 1,287,030, forward strand.
AGCAACGCAATATCACTGCTGTACGATATAAATGTTTTTTTCTTCATATTTGTGATTTAATTTCTACCAGAAAACGTTTTACAGTTTTCGCTCGCAGCACAGAAATTTGTATGAAAAATTGAGCCATGAATAATTAAAGACGACTTACTGATTCAAAGCGCGTCCAACCAGGATTCAATTCAAAACAAGACGTCTTGCAATATCTATATATGGTACGATTTAGTATCGTAGCCAACAATCAAAAACTGTGACAATTAAACGCGTTTTTTTTTTGTCGCACTAAAATTTCCTGTCAAACAACGTTTGATTACAATTTGAATAAGGGAGAGTAAAAAAATAGCGAATTTTAATCAACTTACACCTGCGCCAGTATTATCCAATCAGAATCGAGATTACACAGTTTTCAACCAATCAAATGAAAGCAGGTTTTGTCTCGTAGTCATGCGCAGTTGGTGTGAGTTGGGTGGGTCACTGAAAAGCGGTTTAGTCTGGAATTATATCCGCCAATATTTTAACATATTTGACTGAAATATTATTTGCCACCTCTGTAATCTAACTCTTTCCAAAAGGATTCAGGTTTATCTTCACTGGCGAGGTAAGAAAGCGTGTATTTATCCTTCCTTTTTCATTATCTGAAAACATTATGAAGACTTTTTAATTTAAGACTTACAATGTCACATGAAAAAGCTCAGACGTTTTTATATACAAGATTCGTTTCTATCTAAGCTTCCTTAAAAATTCAAGAATCTCACCATGTTTCGGTGTTGAGACTGTAGGCAAGATTTTATTTGCTGTTTTTTTTAATTTAACACACCCATAGTGTCATAAAAGTAAGAAAGTAAGAACGTGCGTTATTTTATACATATCTGATTTCATGTTTGTTATATTTTTGTTTTAATTCATTCGATCGTGGAAGCGTCGAGTGTATGCAAATCAGTTCAGTCACCAGGCTGGTCATCACTGAACTGACCTGATCTGACCTTTGACAGAATGTAAAGTAGAATATATGTGATCCAGCCTGCTCCAAGTTCACAGCAGTTGTGCGAAACGGACGAAATAGACCAGCGCGCGCAGTCGTACGTTCGTGCGTCTATTTCGCTCGCGCGTCTCTATACCGCCCGCGCGTTTATTTCGCCCGCGCGTGCATTTCGTTTGCGCGTCTACTTCGCCCGCGTGTCTGCGTGGGATTTGAAGAAAACCCATCCTCGTTCCCAGAGCTCCTCGTTTTTTTTCTTTGCGCCGGAAACGAGTAGCCCTGGTCGCAAGGAAAAAAATCGAATTTTTTCATTGGCTGATAAAAAATGAATGCGCAACACGAATTAATGAATGGATATCCGGAATTTTCGGACATCCGGTAAGGGCGGAGACCAGAGCCTCCGTTTCGCCAACCACGTGATTAAAAGAAACAGACGATCTGGGAACGAGAATGAAGAAAAACTAGAAATCTCGATTGTTTTCATTTTCATCGAAAAATAGGTCCCTGTGATGTTGTTAGGCAACTTGAAAATATATTAAATTTGTTAAGACATATGGTTTGTAAGACGTAAGTTTTCAGGTTAGCGCAATGGAAGACAAAAATACAATGATTTTTTCGGCAAAACGAATTTTTGTAGCCCGTTGCTGCTTGGGGAGACTGGGTAAAACATATTCACCTTTACTAACGAATTTTTAATATCATTCCATCTTCTTCAGAAACATGGCCGCCGTAGCAAACGACGGAGTCCGAGAGCTGACGACACGCACCGAGAAATTATCGATTACTTCCATTAACAAGAGCACAAAGCAGTTCAAAGCGCAAATCAAAGAACTGAATAAACAGTATGAGACGATGCAGCAACAGCTGGATGATCTACAGTTCATCCTTGATGTCATCCTGAAATGGGACGAGGACTTCAAGAAAGTGGTCCGATTCAGCCAGGGCGTGCCCCACATGAGGAGCACGAAGGAGATTTGTGCCAACATCAAAACAGCTATGATCCCGAGTAGTGAGTTCGACCGCACGGTCCAGATTCTTGTGAGGGAAGGCGTGCCGTGTTTTTCGCGGGTGACCGGGCTCTTTGATAAGCTGAAATCCCGTCTGGATGAGAGATCGCCCAACGCGAAGTTCTCCGAGGAAATCCGTCAACTACTCGGTGAATTAATCGGAACTTTGTGTACAATAATGAATTTCTTCTACGATCAGGAAGCGTAAACTGTTTTAGTGACAATTTCAGTTTAGAGGACATTCCGTCAAGTGGCGTAAACAGGGATGGGGGGGGGGTGGGGGGGGGGGGGGGGGGGGGGGGGGGGGGGGGGGGGGAGAGACCTTGGAGTAATGTCAAAACAGTTTCCCCTCGATCAAATAAACGTTGTATTGAATGGAATGTTATGAGGGAAGGGAAGTCATTTATTTTTAGCTTTTTGGGGACCTTGTTTCTGAAAACAAACCGCGTTCTAACTATTGTGGTGTAATAGAACGGTTTTCAATTGAGCCGGTCGAAAAAAAAGTAAAATTCCCTGGATAATAAAACAAAAACGAAAAGAAATAATAAATAAAACAAGCTCTACAATACTAGGGTGCTTGTAATCGGAAGAAGTATCTTTCTTTCAAAGCTAAACCTAACTTATAATATTCGGTGGTGGTGGTGGTGGTGGTAGGGGGGGGGGGGGGGGGAGGTGGCTGATCATAGGAAGGGTTTTGCATTTGAGATTTGGGGGGCTTCAGAATTTTCGAGAGGGAATATTGTCGGGGGGGGGGGGGACTGCTTATTATAGGAATTATCCCGAATTGTTTTGGCTTTGGCTTTGAATATTAATTAAGTACTACGCTCTGCAACTAATCAAACTGCAAAGCCAACACCATTTGGTCGCACGCCTTTTCCCCGCGCTTATCGAGGGTTAGTACTTGTATTTGATTGGTTCGTTGCCGATTGTTCAGTATTTACGCGCTGTGATTGGCCAGTGTGATTGTTTTTGGTTTTACGACACGCGGTTGAAAACTGCTCTCTCCTTTTCAGCTCTTTTCCGGACTGAGCAGCAGAGAAACATATAAAAAATACAATTTTAATTAGCAATAAAAATACATTTATCGCCCATGTTGGCGTGGAAAGATTGCGTGACGAAGGATAGTCATTTTATTAAAAATATTTTTATTTATACAAGAAATCGAATGGATATTTATTTAGCTCGGCAATCGAAAATAACTGAATTGTGAGTCACATATAAAGTATGTAGCGATGTATTTGTATTCTTTTAATACCGTTTAACAAGTCAGCAATTAGCCTTTGCTCATTTAATTCATTGCTAATTTATGTATAATTCCCTTCAATTATGACAATTAAATATGTTCCCTTGAGTCTGTCGTTTTAGTCATCATGAATTTAAATTAGATAGAATAAATTTTAAAGAATTCGCACTGGGAGTTAAAATCATTCTAACTAATCCGATATTGAAAAATTTATAAGAATATAAAACAACATGTGTTGTTCAGTCAATCTGTTTATTGCAACCAAATGAAATCAGCCCGAAGTAGTCGCCAGTTTAGTAATAGCCAGTGGGCATAATTTAGTCGCTAATGAATGATAAAATAGTCGTTTTTAAGTGAATACTTCCGTGACGAATAAACCGGATTATTATTAAAGTCACACTCGGCGCGCGGGGAGTCGGGGAGTCAGACATCACATCGACGGGCGCTCAATCAATGATGGCGATGAATTATCACTTGTTATTTAAAATCTTGCTTGTTGGCGATCGTGAAGTCGGCAAAGCCGCGATATTACATCCAGCTGCTGGCGACTCTCCATTGACGTCGAGCATTGGAGTCAATTTCCTAAAAAGGAAACTAGAACTGGGTAAGTATGTATGCATTTTGTGGAGTATGATGTCTATTCAGTCTCTTCAGAATTTCGATTTAGCTTGACTCAGTTTCCGTTCTACAGTCTAGCCCCACGTTCTTCTTTGTTATTTCAAAATGAGAGAGAGGGAGATGCAATTCTAGGCTGACAGGCTTTTCGTTTGAGGCGGATATTTTGCCTTGTGTGAGAAGAATTCATTAAAACGTTGTCAAAAAGCTGTCAGTGAGTAATCTACAGACACTAAATGGCCCCCTTCGGTGAGACACACGCTCCCTGCACACGCTTTTCGATTCAAATGTCCAGCACTCAACATGTTGTTGATGTAGTACTGACAAATATCTTCCGAGTATCCGCATATCTCCCTGTATAAATAAACGTAGATTGTTAATATTTCAAAGTAGGAGAGAGATTAACTACTTGTAGTTCTGTACAAATCCAATACAGGAAGACGTTTTCAGAAACAGCGTAAAACAAACATTTTTCCTGGGTGTGCGTAGGCGGAACTCATAAACGTATTATAAAACCTTATCTGCAAGCTGTCGAGTTAAAAGCATCTCCGCCATTTAATTTATTTGTACGCTATATTTTGCTTTTAAACTTCAGATGGAAAGCGAATAAAATTGCAGATATGGAACATAGCAGGTCAAGAAAGGTAACAATGAATGTTTAATGTTTTTCGGTACACGCTAATTGATTTTAGAGCTCTCTGCGACAGCTGCGAATGACAGTCACGCGATCATTGGTCACGCCACCATTTTCGTGTTGTTTTTCGTGTTGTTTTTCCTCAATTAAAATGCTAATGTTTCAACTAAAACGCTCGCTCTCGATCTCACCGGAAGAAGGTTACTTGAATTCTAGGAATAATACCTTTTTAAACTTATTTTATTATTTTTTAACTATTCTAAAGTTAAGTTTGAGCTTGCGATGTAACACAACAATTAATTACAAACAGAGAACATCAAACATGGCCTTCTTGGCGACCTAAAACCGCTGACCAGTTTTCCTGCGCCTTGCTCGTTGCGTGACAAGCGTGACGACACAAACAACTGAACCATCGTTGAATTTGTCGCGATCTGTTCAGCTATTTTGCGTCGCGACTATTTTAGATATTTTGTGGCAATAACTCATCGAATGTCCAATAAAAAGTGAATACTGTTTTTTCTCTGTGTAATAAATGTACCCCTCCCTCCCCCTAGTGAGTAATTTTACTTAATAATGCCCCCTCTCCTTTCTACCCTAATTTAAAATGAGCCCCCAGTCCCCACGCCTCACGCTGGTTTCCCTACCCCTCCCTGCTAATTATTGCGCAGTCCTTTATTCCTTAGATTGACAGTAAAACAATAGAATAAGATAATGTAGGGAAACTAAATATCTATGCACTGATCTATGTTATCTCTCTGACGTATTTCCGTTATTACGCAAAAACTGTTAGTAGCTACTATATAACACGTATATCAATGTAAAATTTCCTCATTGTACCTGAAGAAGACTGGTTTGGCCAGTCGAAATATAGTACTTAAAAACTAAAAATCTACGTTGTATCGGTCTCTGCTTCTACAGTATATTTTCACTTGTTTTAGCCGATTAGATCACTTGTTGATCCAACGTACACCAGCAGGATTGTCGTCCACGGTTGCTTGCTTGAAAATTTTGTCTTTATTCCTTGTTTTTATTTTTATTTTTTAAATAAAACTGAAACAAATTGACTGCAAGTTGGCACTACGGAAAAAGGGCCTGAAGAAGACTAGTTCTGCTAGTCGAAATATCGGCCAATAAATCTTCCCTTTGCCGTAGGGCCAGCCTTGCAATCAATTTGTTTCAGTTACACTTCAATGACGTATGGTACGTGCATTTCTACAACAAGAGATCCTTCGTTTCCGCCCCAGTCCGCGCTCGGCGATTTCTCTCGGAGCGACTCGGAGCCTGATCTCAGGCTACGTTAGCCAAACGTTTTATTTCTACGTCGTCCTCTGCATTCAAAAGTTTTGAATTATTGTAACTTTTTAGTTCCCAGGCCTTAACGCCCAGCTACTATCATGGAGCGCAGGGGTTCATGCTTGCCTATGACGTCACCGACAAAACATCTTATGACAAGATCCCTGAGTGGCTGCGCATTATCGAGGATTACGCCAGCGAGGAGGACTTTCAAAAGATACTGGTCGCAAACAAATGCAGATGTCACGAAAGAAACCGCGTGGTCACAAAGAAAGAGGGCGAGGCATTTGCGCGGGAATATGGCATGCGATATACAGAGATCAACGATCTTCAAAGCTCAGAGATTGACGACGCTCTCAAGCTGTTAATCCAAGACATCTTGAGCAACGCTGGCTCGACACAGAAAGCACAAGAAAAATCGGAAGATTACGACATTCATGAGGAAGATGGAGGCCACAAAATGAAAGAAAAAGAATTGCTTTTAGGTTGATAAAACATTCCAAGACTTGCAGTTAGCTGGATAATTTAAGAAATCTTCAGAGTTTTTAGAGTTATGGATCTCGTAAAGCTATCAGATAATCCCCAAGGAGTTTTCTTTGCACGCCAGGCGCAGGCGCGCAGTAATGAGAGATCTTAAAGGAGCTACGTCACAGATGGCGTATCTTGAAAAATTTTTTTTCAAGTTCGCCATTCGCAATCCGTCTTAATCTTTTCCACCCTCAGCCATCCTTGTTCCGGTTTGGTTTATTATCACCTCTTTGGTGTTTTTCTACCTTAGTAAACTATTATTTTGAGACTTTCTTCAATTTGAAGGTGATTTTGCACTTCGCAAAATGACTTAAATTATCGTGACATAGCTCCTTTAAGGAGAGTAGTTTTACTAAGGAGATTCATTAACTAGCTGGGATGGGAAGTTATATATTCATCTATTCCCTTGACCCGGATCGGAGCATTTTATTCACACATAACCTGGTGTGTGGTAGGTGCAGGAATAGGAAGGCATTTTCAATAAGCTTAAATAGTAATTTTTAGTTTCTTCGTTTTTTTAGTAGGCATATAAAGAGGGTCGGGATGGGAAGTCAAGGCGTGTTTGTTAAAGGAGCTACGTCACGGATGGCACATCTTGAAAAAATTGGCCAATTTTTTCAAGTTCGCCGTTCGTAATCCGTCTTAATCTTCTCCATCCTCAACCATCCTTGTTCCCTGTTTGGTTTTTCTACCTAAGTAAACTGTTATTTTGATGCTTTCTTCAATTTGCACTTCGCAAAAATGACTTGAAATATCGTGACATAGCTCCTTTAAAGGCCCGCTTTCGTCTTGAATATGCTTTGAGGCTGGTAGCTTTTTTGTTTTGATAAAAGAACCCTTCATTATAGCTTTCGTTTTCTTCCTCTCGAAGTACACGTAAGGGCCCAACCTCGTTCCCAGGGTCTACTCCGCTTTCAAGATGGCGGCTGGGAAAGCGGAGTAGACCCTGGGAACGAGGTTACTAAGGACCTGGGAACGTATTTCGCGCGAAATCTAGTCAGCCAGGAATGTACCTCGGCGCGCAATGCACGCAGGGTGAAACTTGGCCTCCTCCCCTCCCATATGTGTGGAGCTCTGCATTCAAAGGTTCAGTATAATTTACACACAGTTACCCGACATGCCCATGGGGTTGCATGTAGGAGAACATTTTCGGTGATGGCATCCGTAAAATTCATAGAAACATGTGACAGTTTTGATTAAAAAAGAAAATATATATTGTTATAGGTTTATATCACGAACAGTATATAATTTTGTACTTGGAGTTTAAGATCCAGACAAAACTTGTATAATACGTGACATGTCTGGGACTTTAGGGCAAGAATAAATGAAAAAAAAAATGACGAACAGCGCGGGCTCAGATTAATGCTTATTCAAGATGGCGGCGTCGGAGTGGTCGCCATTTTTGGATTTGAACGCCAGAACCTTGGGGTCGTGCCAAGAATGAATAGCCCAAAATCAGATGAGACGATACCCTAACCCACAAAACAAAGCTAACCATTCTCAGTAAACTTCAGTAACTGGGGTGCTACAGTAGGCTGACTCTAGGGTGCTAAAGTAGGGTGCATTTACCCGCGTAGAAATGCTCTCCCCAACTCTCCCTCGTGTTTGCATCAGTCTATGTAATACACTCTTTTTTTTTTGTAAGAATCTTTTTTATAAGAACATCGAGGCTGAGATTGCCGAAATTTTAAGAATATTCTAAGAATATACTTACAAAACAAAAAGAGTGTAAGCACGCGTTCCATTTTCAATTGGGTGGCCGGAAATAGATACGATATTAAATCTGTGGTCTTTGCAACACTTTTCATCGTTTTTGTACATAAGTGACCCAATGAAAGTAAATTTCATACCTTCACGCATATTTGAGGTGAATCACTTGAGATGGCAGTCCACGGCTATGATGACAATTCGATGACAATCTGCTGAGAGCAAGAGACATCATAGTCTCTTGCTGAGAGCTATTGCCTTTCTAGTCACGCGATGCACGCGATCAAAGGTTCCAGAAGGTGTAACACTATCCGAAACTGAAATACACTACAAACTGCTCTCGTCTGACTCAATATGGAGAAACAATTCGACTTCTTATTCAAATTACTCATTATCGGCGATAGCGGGGTCGGTAAAACTTGTATAATATTTCGATTTGTCGAAAATAAGTTTGATCCTTGCTTCATCACAACAATTGGTATAGATTTCAAAATCAGGACGGTGGAAATAGGTAAGTAGTATTATTTGAGGATTACTCTACTTGTATAGTCACAGAGTACTCAAGACGTAACGCTTTAACACACATATTCGGCCAGAACTCCATTATATCCAGGTCTTCTCTCTTACTCAGCCAAATAATCTTGTTAATAAAATTCGCACTGATTTCTATATCTTCCGTTGAAACCATGAAATATATAAAAGTCTAAAAGGGGCGATGTTTTGATAGGTTAAGACATGTTATTGTCTGTTGTTCTTTTGCAATATTTATAGTTAGAGTCTCAAGAGCTGAGTCACACCATTTTATATGATTCGAATGAAGATTTATATAGATAAGGTTTGAAATGATGCGAAACCACGCAATCAGAAAACAAAACACTTGGTCGAAATTAGACATGACTTAAGCCGATTATAATTATCCTAAGTTGCTGTCTGACATGACAAGGAGGAGGAGGGGGGGGGGGTCTAAACCGTTCCACTTACCTCCCCCTTCCGTGGCAGCTCCCAGCACTTTCTTCTTTTCTTCTTTGCTGCGCTGGAGTAATGTAGAGAGTTAGTTGGAGGGGCGTTTGTCTCCTCCTTCGCGCGCGAACCTTGAACTCGCGCGGAACTCCTCGATTCCCGCGCGCGCGCGCGAAGGAGGAGACGCGTGCCCCTCGAACTCCCGCACTCGTCTCCAGGGCGCTTTTCCCTATGTGTGCGAAGGTTTTCCCGCCCTTTCCACACATAGAGAAAAGCGCCCTGGACGAGGCTTCTGTTATTGCGCAGTATTGTTCTTTTGCCGTAGTACCAACCTTGCAGTCAGTTTGGTTTAGTACATTTCTAAAACAAGAAATCCAGCAACAACAATTTAGGAGACAAGCGGTTTATTATTTATTAGCGGTTACTGTGTGCCGTCCTCTGTAATGAAAATTTTAAATTCAAGTTGATGTATGCGCTATTTTCTATATCAGGTGGAAGGAGAATCAAGCTACAAGTCTGGGACACAGCCGGCCAAGAAAGGTAAAGAAGTGACAACATAGAACAGCACGATTTAGCGTTAGTTTCTTGTGAAAACGCTTATGAACATGCATTCCACCCAACATCCACCGCGGTCAAATGCTCGAGCATGCGTAAAAGCGTAAATTCTTGTCGCCCGCGCGCGCGCCAATTTCCCGCGCATAATTTTAAAGGAAAACCATTGCAACAATCCCGTGTCACGCAAAATTTGCGAGAAAAATCGAAACCTTGATAGTAGTTTGCGAAACAAAAGTAAGTAAAAGGAGAAGTTTAGACTTTTCAACACAAAGTTCAGTATATTTCCAACATTCTGTTGATTTACTCTTTTTTTGGACGTTTACACGGTGTAATGTTGAGGTTTGTCGGCGTACGTAGTTTATTTTTGTTTGCATGCTCAGACGTTTGACCGCGGTGGAGAACATTTGTTTGTGTCATGATGTATGTTTCTTCTCCTTCCTTTCTGATCTTCTTCCCTCACCTTAATATTTTAATTTAGAAACGATTAAAAAAAAACCTTCAAAAAAACTGAGACATGTGCATTTTCTTGTATAGATTCCAGACCATCACGGCCACATGTTACCGAGGAGCCCAGGGCATTATGTTGGTGTATGACGTCACTGACGAAAAGTCTTTCAAAAACATTCCGAAGTGGATTCAAAAGACCCAGGAGCTCTCCAGCCCGAACGTGCAAAAGATGTTGGTAGCAAATAAATGCGACTTAGAGAAACAAAGACAGATCACAAGAGAGAGAGGAGAGCTATTAGCACAAGATCTTGACATTCGTTATGCGGAAATTAGCGCTCTGTCCAATTTGAATGTCGAAGATGCATTCGCGACATTAACACAGGACGTTTTAAACAATTACGTTTGTTCCACCGCGGAGGGCTGGGCCACTCTTACAGTAGAGGATACAGCTAAACAGCCTTGCTGTGCACTGTAGAATTTCGCTCCTTATATTATAAATTAAAGGGACATTCAGCTGCAAGCTGGGCTTACATCCAAGAGAAGACTTCCAGGGGGGGGGGGGGGGGGGCGGGGGGGGGGGTATACTCAGGTATAATAGCGACGGGGAGCTCGAAGACCTTTTGGGGTTTGAAATTTGCGATCTGAGGGCTTTTTTTTGGTCTAACAATTTGGCCTCATTCGAGCCTCCCCGTCACTATTATACCTGAGTACCCCCCCCCCCCCCCTTGGGAAAATACTACACTTCCTCAGGGCCAGGGGGAGGGCCTAAGGAAGACTAGTACTGCTACTCCTTGAATAGGCCAACAAACCTGTCCTTTTGCCGTAGTGTCAGCCACGCAGTTTGGTTTGATGTCTGGCACGTGTATTTCTAAAACAAGAGATCATATCTGGCAGCAAACAGCTACGATTTATTTAGGACGTTGTGTGCATCAGCCGATGCGTGCAGACGTCTCCTATTTCCTTGCTTCCGCGTGAAGCAAGGAAATAGGAGACGTCTGCACGCAGGCTATGTGTGCAGTCGGACGCTAATTAATTATTCCAAAGCCTGTAAGCATGTTAATTATCAGAGCATCTTTTTCATTTAAAATTAAAACAATCGGAAGCTTGTAAGCAGTCTGAAAATTCAACTAGGCATGTTGTAGGTGAAAAAGGTTACAGTGCCACCGACTGTGAACGGGGCCCGGGGCAGAACGTGAACGGGAACAATCCAATCCAATGACATTCCAACAATCACGATTTGAGCCAATCAAATGTCGAGTACAAAACAATAAAATTTCAACTTGTTCTCTCATGAAGTTTGTGATAATTTCTATTTCAAAATTTGAGTAGTTTCACGTTCCAGGTAAGGTTTTGGCAGTCCGATTTGGAAAAGAATGTACGTCATGCCAGCGAGCGAGAAATTTCAAACTGAATGAAAGCAAGTATGTGTGGCGGATTCGAATTCCCGCCTTTTCTTCTTCCCATCGTCTCCCACGCAACCTCCCCCCCCCCCCCCCCCCACCACCCCTTCTTGGGAGCTTCTTCGGGGGAGAGAGATGTCCCATCCCTAATTAGCACGTGATCAAAAATGAATGTATTTGTGGGCCAGTTCTGAGTCAATACCCTGAGTTTTATATAGCTTCCGAAGGCGACTCGACCTAACGATTTTCACAAACGTCCGAAGATTTCGCAACAGTTTCCGAAGATGTTCCGAAGATGTTCCGATGTTTGGAATCAGCTGAAAAACAATTTCGTCCCCAGATATTTTCCCTTCAAAAATGGAGAATTTGCAACAAAACAGCGTGATTTACATGGAATATTCTTTTCTCCAAATACAGAAAGAAAGGTTGTCGGAAAAAGCGCACGCGACAATCCCGAAAGGTATTGTGGGTAGTTTTAAGTTGACGGTTCCTTGACATCAGCATTTCAGGGAAATCTGAGAAAATGGCGCGAGGCGGAAGTATGTTTGCGAGTGCTAAAAGAAAGCAACAAAAGTAGGTTCGACAGCTACAGTGTCAGGAACGTACCTTGCTGATCATATCCCAGATTACCTTTCGAGATTGTCGCGTGCGCTTTTTTCCGACAACCTTTCTCGAAACAGCTGTATATCAAGTTTCATCACATGCAACAGGACGGCATCGTTATGTGCATGGCACGTGATTATGCAAATCGATATCATGTGTAACGTAATCCGCTGTCACATTGCCGGCTGCGGAACATGGCGAAAAACTATGACTACTTGTTCAGGCTTCTGTTGGTCGGAGATAGCGGTGTAGGAAAGACTTGTATAATACTTCGATTTGTGGAAAACACCTTCACTCCGTCATATATCTCGACTATTGGAATAGATTTCAAAATTCGGACACTTGAAATCGGTAAGTACATATTCAAAATGGTGATGTGATTTGATTGTGTACATTCTTGTCCTGAGCTATGCATGATATTTGGAGAGCGGCAGGATAATTCAACCATCTCGTTATCTGGAAATTAGGGATGAAGCTGTATTCGATTTGAATCAGTCTACAATAATATTAATAAGCTGAATTTGAGCGTGTCGCCGGCAAGAGCTCGAGGTTTGTGATTGCATAAACATGATAAAACGAGCCACTTGGGTTCTTATAATTTTGCAGAATACGACATCACATTTTTGCTGTTTTGTACGTTTTATGCACAAGGAATTACTTACGTTCGTAGAGCTGTCGCTCAATGAAATTTATATTGGAACTAAAATAGTAAATATCTGGAAATTTAATTTTACTGCATTAATACGACTCGCGCGTTCCTTGTTACCGCTTGTTCAAAAGTGAAAGTGGCGGTATTTCTTGTTAGGTAAACGTTCTTCTTCCTGTGGCTCAAATAACTTGTACTACGGTAATTTAGTTCCAGGAAAATCTACAGTAAACACCAGGTATTATTTTACAAACAGAGGAAACTATAAAACTGCAATGAATGTGAGATTAAAATAAACGTGAAGCCATTCACGACTTCCGGTCACGAGATATTGCAACAAGGCCAAGGTCAAGGACCGGAAGTGCATATGCGCTTAGTAAAGTTGTATTCTTGTCGGAAAAATAAACATTTTTTATTTTTTAGTGAAATATGGGATTGTTTTTCTAATTTTTATTTCATTCCTAGATGGCAAAAAGGTCAAGCTACAAATTTGGGACACTGCTGGCCAAGAAAGGTATCAACGAATTTGCGATCAGCATTTTGTCAGTTTTCCTCAACAATTCGCCAGTACCATCTATACTCGTCTCCTGTGTAGAGAGAGGCACTGTGAGAGGAAAGAGTTGCTTCTAACACATGCAACACAAAGACCCCGGCCAGGACCTCTCGATACGGAGTCCAACGCACTTGGATGCCCTGTTAACTGCTTCAGTTTTAAAACGATACATGGCTAATCATTAAAAAAAGGTTAAAAAACTCTTAGGAGTGTCAAAAAAGTCAGTATATTTTAAGCACAAACGTTTCGGGCTTAGGCCTTCTTCAGTATGATGAAATACAAATGACTAATCAGTTTGAAAAAGAAGCATACCATTAGGCCGCCGTGTCTCCCTATTGCTTTAGTAGCTTGCTCTAACTTTTCATTTCTTTTTCTAGATTCTACACAATAACAGCCACGTGTTACCGCAGAGCTATGGGCATCATGGTAGTGTATGACGTCACAGATGAGAGGTCCTACATGAGCGTCACAAAATGGATCAGCAATATCGGTGACAACGCCGACAAAAATGTCAACAAAATCCTGGTTGCAAACAAGTGTGACCTCGTAGATAAACGCAAAATAACAAGGGAAAGAGGTGAATCACTGGCCGAGAATCTTGGGATTCCTTATATGGAGATGAGTGCTCTGTCAAGCTCCAACATCGATGAAGCATTCACTACTTTAGCTAGAGACATTTTGAACAGAGTGTTGCAGTCAGGGGTTGAAGGAGCGACGCCTGGGAACGACAAGCAACGACTGGATGCATCGAAATCCTCTTGCATGTGTTAATGTCATTTGATTTACAGAGCTCATAACAGTAGCTTTGTGGTATATTCTTTGACTTTATAGACATATTTATTCGATATACACTGAATAATTCTAGTTTAATTATTTTTAAGAATCTCCACCCTCGACTCCATGAAGAGGTTTGATGTAGCTGCGAGTACGTGAAAATGAACGAAACCAGGGGTTGGCCGCTTAATAGGCGTTGGCCGCTTAATAGAGGTTTTATTTACAGTATTATACTGATATTGGGACTTTGACAGCTGGCTGCTTAATAGGCGTTGGCCGCTTAATAGGGGTTTTATTTACAGTATTATACTGATATTGGGAATTTGATAGCTGGTCGCTTAATAGGGGTTGGCCGTTTAATAGGGGTTCGACTGTAGATTGTTATCTTAATGCTGTATTGGTAAACGTCCAACTCTTGTACGAGTCGTCAGTATTTTATTTTCGCGTCATACGAATGGTACTGTATATCTGTCTGTGTATAGCTTACCCACTTGTTAGGACCATTTGTGGTATATGTAATCTTTGAAATATGGTTGCGCCCGCGCGCGGTTTCAGTTTGGCCGGTTAAAAAAACCCTCGCCACTGTCTCCAGTTCTGATGATGTATAAAGGTGAATTAAGGTTGGCAAAATTAGCTCGGAATAAAACCCAGTGTCATGCGTGAGTTGAGATTCATGCCGGGTTGGTTCTCGTCTGGTTTCGAGGCCAGTAGGTGGGGTGGGGTGGGGTGGGGTGGGGTGTGTGGTATCCCATCCGATTAAGAAACCAGTTTGTACATGCCAGGATCGCCTAGACCCGTCTGATATGCGCTACGTGTAATAATACCCTTTTGGCATCCTTAGGTCATAAAGCTGAATTTAGAAAGCTGACCTATTACGTTTCGTGACGGAAGGCTATAAACGCTCAACTGACGTCATCTTTCTAAATTCTCCAGAAGCTAATCTCTTTTATTGCACCTTTTAGCATTACCTGTCATTACCCGTAATCCAGGTAAATTAATGGAGTCTTTGTTGTGCTAATAACTGTGAGCGAAAGGCTTTTCATTTAGCTCAACAGCCTTGTAAAGTCTTTCCCAATCATTCGTTCCATCCTTCGCCTGTTTCGTGCTTCATCTTGTTTATTTAGCGCCACGCGTATACTATGCACCACTTCCGGTTCCGTTTCGCGAACTTTGGTAACCACTCCCGAAACGCGACACTCTCTTGACCGTCACGTAACACAACGCAAATTGAAACAAACGTTTCGACATGGCGAAGCAGAATTTTGACTTGTTTTTCAAGCTACTTCTAATCGGCGACAGCGGAGTTGGAAGACGTGTATAATATTTCGATTCGCCGACAACACGTTCAATCCGACATTTATTTCGACCATTGGAATCGATTTCAAGATCAGAACTTTGGAACTAGGTGAGTGTACCAAGGAAAAATTCACTTGAAATGGCAGATCTACTTATTGAGTTATTCGAATGTCTCAGAATTTTTTAACTCTCACGAGGAGAAATGAGAATTATTTCAGGTTTGTTTGAAACTAGACAAGTTAGCTGGTACTAGTAATCCATATTTAATGCCCGTAACTATATTTCAGAGTGTATTTGCCGGGAAAAACCGCGCAAGTTTTGTACCGAATGTGATGGCATTTACATATTCACAGATGCCTTGCTGTTGTGACTGCGGTGTTCATTAGAATTACGTGCAAAGTTTATAATTTGACGCAGCGACAGAATATCGCGATGGTGGTTTTTGCTTTCTAACTTTCAGGAAATATCCCAAACATATCTCAAGGATAACAGTACATGCATTTATTATTTGTTTCAATTTTCACAACGGCATGAATATTTCGCGCATTCACGGATGATCACTTCCTGTCAACATAATTTGCAATGGATTGAAACTGAAAAATCGTAATTGTTTCGAACACGAGAGATTATTCCGCCTCGAGCCTTCGTTTTGTATTATTAATGAGGTGTCTTTTCATAGCACACAAGTTTATTATTGCTAGAACAATCTTCGCTTATTGACGTCTGAGTTTTAAAAGGAAACAATTAACCCTACGTTTGTTATTAAATTCTCGTATATTGTTGTGCATTCGTTGAAAATGTCATCTCGCTCTGCTCGCTATTAAGTTGTGGCTTTCATTTTCCCACATTTAAAATCGTGTTCAGCTAGAGCGACGAAAAACAAAGATTAGAATCCACGAATGTTAGCGGAGACGGAAATGTTTCGTCTAAATATTATAAATTGTTCCATGTGAAATTGAATGACGTAAGCGGTTCCAAGGGTAATATTGCATAATTGATTAGTTTCCGTCAAAGAATTATCTAAATATCACTTTTATACCGGACCTTTGAAATTTCCGCTTGGTATATCTAATGTTTGTGTCACGAATCTCTCGCCTTGCATATATTTACAAGAATTGTCACAAATTATTGCCTCCTAACACTGTCGACCCTTTATTTGAGTGATCAACAAATATTTTATCCCAACAATATCAAAACATTGTCAAGCAGACAGGTGATAGAATTAAGAAAATCATCAATTAGGTGATATTATTGTCTTGATACCACTGGCAACGTTTTTCACTCGAAAAATCGTTACCCAAAGAGTACTCCACAGCATACCCACCCATGGCCTGGGTATCCTGTGGAATAAAATAATAAGGACGATAAGGCCTTGGATTTTGTTGTGGTCTGGACTAAAACGCATTCGTTGCATTTGCCGATTACATACACGCCGCTCTCACAGAGAAAGCTTGGTCTGCCTGTGGTTAAAGTGATCGATTTGACTGTTCTCGATCTATTGATCAGATTTTCTTTTGATTGTGTATTTAGGAGGAAAGAAAATCAAGTTACAAATTTGGGATACTGCAGGACAAGAGAGGTAAAGTAGACCAGGGTTTTTAATCCCCCAATGCTATGGATGATTAGTTCCAATCAGAAGGCGACGGTTGTATTTTCCCACCATAGTGTGACATGTCCTTCAGTCCTACCACATCTTCCATTTGTTTCCCGCCAAAATGTTCGTCGTCCGTCTCTACTTCCAGATGTTTTCCCGCCATAATGTTCCGCGTCCGTCGCAGCTTCCACGTTTTTCCCGCCATAATGTTCCTCGTCTGTTTCACGTTCCAGTTGTTTTCCCGCCGTTTCCCGCCGGTCGTCACAACTTCCAGTTGTTTCCCGCGCCAAAATGTTCCTCGTCCGTCACAACTTCTAGTTGTTTCCCGCCATAATGTGTCCCGTCCGTCAGACCGTCACATCTTACCGTGTGTCCCGCCGAAAACGAGGCATGTGATAAAATAGTTTGTACCCAAGGCAAGCGCGCTCATCATTGATAATTTGGCGTTAAATGATTAAAATGTATTTGGTACCAGGGGGAACATTTCTATTTTTATTACTATTTTAAAAATAAGAGGTGATTTCTTCAATCAATGTCTTATCAAATTTCGCCCTCTAGATTCCATACCATCACAACAGCTTACTACCGTGGCGCCCTGGGTATCATGATGGTGTATGACGTCACCAACGAGAGATCGTTTCACAACATCTCAAAGTGGATGAGAAAAATCGAGGAGCATGCAAACGAGGACGTGGAGAAAATTCTGGTTGCAAACAAATGCGATCTCGAGAGCAAAAGACTAATTACGAGAGAAAGGGGAGAGATGTTGGCCCAGAATCACTGCATTCAACATGTTGAGACCAGCGCCCTCTCAAGCGAAAATATCGAACACGCGTTTACTCTTCTAACACAAGACATTTTGAACAAAGTTTGCCCGCCGGTTCGAGAGGAGAATATCAAAAACGGGAAGGGCAAAAAGAAAAGAGTGAACTTGAAGCGATCTAGCGCGCCTCATAAATCGTGCTGTAGTCGGTAAAATATTCTTTGAATGTATTTGGAAAATTGCAAATGTAAATAGTCATTCTACGACTATAGAACGGTTTTCAATTGAGTGTAGTAAAACCCAAACCAAAGTAATGACTCTGACCAATCACAACAAACGTAAACAACACAAGGGACCAATCAGAACTCGAAGCAAATACACGTAACCAGCGTCAAGCGCGGGAAAACGCGTACGACCAAGTCACGATTGGTTTTAGTTTGGCTTCTGATTGGCTATAAAGAAAGTGGCGCGAGTTTTTCAAACCAATCAAAGCAAACGCATATTACTTTCGACACTCAATTGACAACCGCTCTATGCAATATATTTTTTACGCCCACTTCAAGATGGCGGCGTTAAGACTTTTCCACAAAAAAAGGAACATAGTTAGTGAATTGAGTTTATTCTAACCCACAATAACCTTATTCACTAGCACAACACAATCGAGCCACTAGCTGCCCGAAACACTAATTTTTAAGGCAATAACGTGCTCCCGTAACATACGTCAATATTGACCAATACTAACCGGTTTACTACGAACGAATCATAAAATCACTACTTAACATCAAAATTTAAACCATTTTTTAACCCCAAACAGTAAAACGTTGGCTAAATTCAAATTCTAAACTGTTGATAAATCCGAAACAATATTTAGTCGCTTAAAAAAATACAAAATGTAAATGGCCGCCATCTTGAAGTGGGCGTAAAAAAAAAATTGCCCGCTCTATAACGAACCTAGCGAAGGTATACAGCAAACAAATTATGTGGATCTGCCAGTAAGACATTAGGAAGATTAAGCACCACGTTCTACGGCAAACTGCAAACTCAAGATTTCTGTTAGGTGTCTGCCGTGAAATCATGACATATTTTCGACTGAGCCTGACTAGCCACTCCAGACTCCCAGAACAAACGCCGAACGCGCGAACGTGAAAAACGAGAGGGAGAGAGTACTACTCCCTAGTCCCCTCTCCTTTCTTAGCTGTTGGTGGTCAAGTGTTCTTTGTCATTTGTCGGGAAGAAAAAACGCGATGCTTAATCTATCTATTGACTGAACGTCATATACAACGAACGACGAAAAAAAAAAATACGGTAATGTTTAGCATCGATCACATTCGTTTATATATGTTGCACTGTGACATTTTTATACAGAGGTAAATATTTCAATTTTATATTTATATCGGTGCGTCTGTTGTGATTGGCTATGGAAGGTTTGCTGAGATCGCGGAAATCACGTGAAAGTCACGAAACAAACTTATGGTACTCTTTGAACTTTGTCACGCGGGAAGCACTGCGTGACACTTGATAAAGAAAATCATCTTTGAATTTTTTTAAAAATATGTTGTTTTGTTGAATATAATTGAAGTAACTTCCTCAAAACATATGCTTGCGCTTTCATAATTTGGAAATACTCAAATGTCAGATTACGGTTAGTAATGGTAATACTTCTAGGCCAGAGTGCCAGGAAGAAATAATTGGCTGAGTCATTTCAAAAGCGGCAGCGCGATTACTAATCAATAACAAAATTATAGAATCTGATTGGTTCTTTGTTTGCCTTTCTCCAATCACAGCTGTCAGATTACAACTGTTGGCGATTGGACAGTGCCCTCGAATGGGTTCCATTTTATGGAACTAACATAAAGTAAAACCTACGTTTTGTTAACCGCGAAAAAGTTTCACGTATAATTATTTTTTCCTTTGGGAATTGCGGTACACCCTGGTAAGGCAGGCATACAATAATGAATCAGAGTCTAGAATTTTATTATTGATATGATTACGTATGTAAATCGTAAATAACTGTGGAAGGCCTAGAAATGCTTATGCCAAAATTAGCGCAAAATTCGCATATCGAAAAAAGAAGCACTTGTACAAATGAAATTATCAATAAAATACAATAATATCAGTTCATTACTGGGTTCAAGTATTGTGTCTTTTGCAGAGTACGTTATGAATATAGTCGACCTAAACGTGCCACGTTGGTGTACACCTACAACATGGCGGACACACCTCTTCAAGAGTACTAAACTTATGACGTCACAAAAATTAAATTTGCGAAAGTGTGAAATTTGATCAGCTATTCGGAGGAAGCCAACTTGCCAAAAATTAGCTCTCCATTGCAATTTGCGGCCGAGATATGGGCACTTCAGGTTTTAATTTCTCCATACAAACCCTTCTAATTTTGCGTCTGTTCCTTCAGTTTAGAACAGGCGCAAAATCAGAGAGGTCTGTATGGGACGGTACTAAACTTTGAACCTCTATATCTTCTGCTCTATTCGTGCTAACAAGTTGAAATTTTGTGGGTGATCATACAGCAGCAATCTTTATCTAATGATTTTAAGGCTTGATAAAATAATTTGGAACTTTGTGACGTCACACCTTACCACTCTATTTTCTCTTGATACCTAAATTTCCCTTATTATTTACAATACAAAATCAATTATTCGTGCGCCAACTTCCCTAAATTTCCCCCCCTCATTCTCCTTCGCGAAACCCGTTATTTGGGATGTCACACATGTGTGACGCGAGTGACACGAGTCACTCACGGCGGGAGAATGGCGAGAGTCGGGAATTAAAAATTCGGTTCTAGTCTCTCGCATGTGCACAAATCCAAAATGGAGGGACGAAGACAAGGGTTTTCTTGAAGGCGTGCTTGAAGAAGAAGGCAAGAAGAAAACAAATGTTCTGTTATCTTACGTGAATGTTCTCGGCGGTGCAGCCAGCAAAGTGGCAAACATGGCAGAAGTCGATGTATGGCCTGATGTACAGCGTGTGAATCGACTTGTTGATGTTTGGACAGTCGCCGGTTGCTGTTTTGGAACGTTTGCAGTTGTAGGTACGCTATATTTCTCACTGAAGACCTACAGGGAAATGTTTCAGTGGAGAGCATGGATGAAGTTCAGAAAAAGCGGGATCGCTAAAAAGGGACCCGATTAATGGAATCGATTCAGATTGGAGACTGCACTAAATGGCAAAATATACAAACTGATCAACCGACCCCTGATGAGCTGACCCTGTATATCAAGCGGAATATTTGTGTAAGTACAGTTTTATTGACGTTTGAAAAGCAGGCCAAAAGACGAGTTTCAGCGATCAGCGAGTTTTTCTAAAGATCTGCGTTTAAACGCAGATCTTTATCTGCGTTTAAACGCAGATCTTTAGAATAGATTTGCAGAAGAACAGAAAATGTGGAAAATACTTTGTGTGGATTAATAACAACCTGAGGTCAGTACATGTCCCGTTTGTGTACAATTGAGTGATATTACATGACGATTAACACAGCTGCTGTCACTATCACCACTATCATCATCATCTTAGTCGCCATCATTGTTGGTGCCATCGGCAGGAACCAGAACAGAAGGGATGAGAACTGGGAGTAAAATGTATGGGAAGTGGGTCGTTCAGACCCCCTGCCCCCTCCTCCCCCCCTTTATGGATTTTGACTATAGCTATCCAATGAGACCAAAGCAAAGATACTAAAAGCCGATTTCACGTACAGTGATAATTCAAGATAAGAGACTGGATAACTACGGGATATTTATCTTTTAATTCATCATTATTACATTATAATAAATTGTGCAGTTTAAATTAACCTAATACATTAGTCTGTAGTCAGGTATCTTATCTTACAATGGCTTACTTTGAGAAGCTATGTCAGTAGACAATATAGTTTTTGCTATGTACAATTAAATTTCCTTCAAATTCCCTGCTAGCAGAGTCTCCTTTTCCGTTCCTTTCAGTTCCCGCCTCAAAGTAACGGAAAAGGAGACGCTGCTAGTAAGGAATCCTTCAAATTAAAGGAACCTAGAAATAGTAGTTTACTAAATGATAGGAGAACACTAAAGAGTTAACAATAAACCACAAAGGAACAAGGATGGTAAAGATTGGGGAAGATTGAGACAGATTACGAATGATGAGATATGCTATCCACGGCATAGCTTAAAGGTTTTTTTCTAGCTTCTAAGTGATTAGGCTCGATTTCGCCACTCTCTCGAGTCCGGTCTTTGTACCTCCCCATGGGCTCATTTTCCCGAACAGTGGCTGGTAATCAAGCCTACTAAGTGATACTTCACAATGAGACCAGAATAATATTTTAAATGACAAACTAATCTTCGGTTTCACACTTCTACTTCTACATACACAATATACAAATTAACAGCTTCTATGTACATGTGTAGCCTGCAAGAACAGCTGGTTTTTCAAGAGCCGAAAAAACCAGCTGCTCTCGCAGGCTAATGTACACATTAATATCCATTTTCATCCCCATTCCTCCTGTCATGTAAAATTGTTTTAAAATTATAATTATATGACTTTTTTAAATTAACAACCTGATTTATTAAAATCAGGTTGAATTAATAATAAGAGTGCAAATAATAAATAATTAAGAGCCATATTAAAAAATAAATTATGTTCCTAGCATACTATCATTAATTCTAATTTTTCTTTATAATAACTTGATTCAAGAATCTACATAGCTTGAATTTCAGAAGCGACAGAGGAGACGGCTGAAATTCAAGCTAGCATCTACACCATATAATGAGAAATGAAAATATCAAAATAATCCGGCATTTCTGTTCCCCGTATAAGCTTACCTCTACTTCTAAAACGCATCAAATATAACACATTGCTGTTCAATAGATAGCTAGAACGTGTTTCATTTGACCATCGAAATAAATCTAACCAATCAGAGCAATCACACTGTATTTTAAACCAATCGGGACTTTGCAAGCAAACTCAAAACCAGTCATGACTTGAATTACGTGCATTTTCCCGCGTTTGGTTCCGGTTGCACGTTTTCCCGCGCTTGGCTACAGTTGCATATTTTCTGCATTTGGCTCCAGTTAAAACAGTTTCCTGCGCTTGCCGCCCACTATATTTTCCCGTGTTTGGCTCTGGTTACATAATTTTGCTTCGAGTGCTAATTGGTTCTCTGCTTCATTTGAGCTTGTTTTGGTAGTCCTTGGTTGGAAAAACTATTTTAAAACTAAGAGCCATAATGACTAGTCTAATAAATAAGTTCTACCTTCGGAAATTAGTTTTTGGTTAGGTCAGTTAGAGAATTCTTCATTTCTACCAAATGTGACACTTGTGAGGAGGGTTCATTTTACTGCCAGAAGGACACTTGAATGCTGTTGAAAATGCGTCTAAGTTAGACACCGAACCCAGAACTCTGCAAGAATACAATTCAAATGATTGTTAGTTGTTAATGCAAACATCTGGGTCCTAATCAACAGTAAATGTGTCGAAAGTTGCATTTTGCAGATTTTGATCTGAAATCACTTGATACAGAATCTAACGGAAAAGCTGTCATTATCCCCGTTCTTAAGAATCAAGGGTCCAAATGTTGGGGGGGGGGGGGGGGGGGAGACGGGAAGCGGGGTACCCGGGAGGGGAGGCGGGAAAAAAGAAAGCTGGAAGCGGGATACCCAAGGTGGCAGGGATAAATAAGGAAAAATCATGCAGCATTGCGCAATATTTTGCAATAGCAAAAGCACAAAGAGGTAGGAGCTACTAAACCACTGGCTGGGAACTGGTTGAAAAATTTAGAGAGTTCAGACCCCCTGTTCACCTACCCCCTCCCACCTTCACAAAAGAGCCGGGGTATGGGGTAACTGTTGGGTCTCATTGGGTTTAGTCCGTCAAGGTTCAATGGATGAAAATTAAACAGTGAACTATTTTTTTAAGGCCTTGCTTCTTCTTGCTTCTTTACGACATCATTGCTACATATTCCTTTGGCTTGATCTTCAGCAATAATTTGATCATAATTGTTCGTTAAATTAGTTCAGTTACCTGAATTTGTTCGGTGAGTGAGGATCGTCATCAAGTCTCACTATGGCGGCTTGTTCTCGAATATTCGCACACCAGCTCTGTGAAAACCACAAGTATTAAGATGACATGTAAAATGTTTCTGCGACTTCATTACACAAAGTTAAGTTAACACCCTTCAAAAGTCTTTATAAACTTTGTTGATCTTAGCTACAAGGTCCTATAATATAAGGCATGTGATTTTTGTCTGTTTCACGGTGCTGTTGTTGTAAGTTTTATTTTGGCGTAGGGTTGGGTTTCTCCTCCCAAAACTGAGCATCTAGTGAAGCAAGCCGCAAGCCGCGAATTTCGCGTTCGCTACGCTCAGTTTTTGGACTGAAAAAATAATCCAGATTATACTCACAGTCTGGACCAATATCAATCTGTAAGTTAAAAGAAAATAAGAGAAATATCTACCTGTGCAAAGGCCATAAAGAACGTTTGATCGGCCGTCATGTTCAGTAGCGGAAGTGGAGGTTCAGCGCCATTTTTCTTTTCCCATTCTTTATAAGCCTAACCAGAGATAAACATGAGTCAATATTAGCAAAAAATGATTTGATCTGATTGTGGTACTGTCTTGATAAACTGGATATACCGGAGCTAAAATAAATGAGTTGCAAGTCTCGACACCATTCTAATAAGAAAGCGTGGTATTTTTGCGAGGCGTAATTTGACCATTTTTTTGGCATGAAAAGTAAAATGATACCCTGGTCCCAGAGGTATTCTTTCTTCTTTATTCAAAGAGTAGAAGAAAGAAAACCTCTAGGATCAGGGTAATAAAATGACAGTTGTTATTTTTTTCTTCGTGTGTTCTACTAAATAGCCATCATGAGCCCTGATTTTCCATAATAATTTCCCGTGAAACCGCGAGAATCGAGTGTTTAGTTTTCCGTGAAATGTGATTTTTTTTTGGCCGTCACCAGATCATGAACTAGATAAAGAGCGAAATGATCGTTTTATTTTCCGTGAAACGCGATGAAGAAACCTCTTTTAAATCTCCTTCCTTTCGCACTACAGTCGAAGCTCCCGTTAAGCGGTCACCCTCGGGAAGCAGAAAAAGTGTCCGCAACTGGAGCTGGCCGCTAACGGGAATGTGTTAATATTTTATTTGTCTGAGCTACAGTTCAAACAGGGTTTTGTCAAGGCGGCTGTAAGTGCACTGTCCGTTTACGAGAGTGTCCGCTCAGAGAGCTTCGATCGTATACTACCATAGGATCCTATAGCTACTCTTTGCATATACTCGGCTGCACCACGATTACCAGCCGTTGATTAGACGTTCCCTCCCTCCCGTTTTCTCTCTGGGGTGGGTACGACTACACATAGGCTAGTTGATCTGCAAGCAGCCTCATTTATATTTGTTCTAAATTAAATGAACCAAAGATGATACTTGCATTGTAAGCAGCTTTCAAGCCTCCATTATCAGCTATGTTTTCTCCAAGGGTAACCTTTCCGTTCACCTGGTCAAAAATGAGGAAACGAAATTCAATCAACAGTGATCAAAGGGGCTGTATTTTGAAGTCGGAGATAGTGAAATTGTACCTCTTGGTTTTATGCCCGTGGGGGGGGGGGGGGGGGTACTCCCTTATATGGCCTATCTATACGGGGACGTGCCGCTGGACAGGGTCTCTGCCCTGAACAGGGTATATAATTTTATGCGAGTCTGTCCTAAATTGGGTCTGAACCTGTCCTAAACAGAGACAGAGATCGGAGACGTTTGCCGCGTATCAGTCAAACGAGATTCGCTAAATTGCAACCTAAACAGGGTCCTAAAATAGAGGATGTAGTCCTACACAGGGTAGGTATTTTAGGTATTTTTATTTATTTTTTGTCCTAAACAGGGTCAGGTTTTCAAACCCTCAGCGGCACCCCTATACCCAAACATGGGTCAAGTACCCCCCGGGGTTTTATGGGATTGTTGTCTGTTATTTTTTTTTCTGATGATGGCAAAACTAATAACGGTTTGATCCTACAGTTTCAATTCACAGCCAATCAAATCAATCGATCGATCAACTAAGGAGAAACGTCTACAGGTTCGCCCCTTTACATGCATTATTCAGCACCATTTTACTCACATGTTTATTGAAGTAAGAGAACTGTGAATATTGTTTGACCATGCAATCACTTCTCAACTTGTACTGCTCCACTGATTTGTTAGTCCACCACATCACTCCATAATTTCCATCTTTATCGTACATGCGACCTAGCAAGAAATATGTTTAAGATTTACCTCTTGAAGATTTTCCTAAATAAAAGAACTGGGTAAACAGAATTATTTCTTCATCAACCCGAAAAATTCCATACTGATGACGTAGCTCTACAGAGTAGTGTCTCTGATTTTTTATTTTTTTTATTTTTTTATTTTTATTATTTTTTTTTTTATTATTTTTTTATTTTTTTATTTTTATTTTTATTTTTATTTTTTATTTTTTATTTTTATTTTTTATTTTTTATTTTATTTTTTAGTGTCTCTGATTGGTTGTTGCTTGGTTGTCAATTTTCGCGTGCAAGTAACAACCAATCAGAGACTACACATATCTCTGTAGAGCTATGTCATCAGTATGGAATTTTTCGGGTCGAATCTCAGACATCTCTCTCGAGCAGAGGAAGAATTGAGTGCGGGAGACGCCGGTTTATTAAGGACTAAGCTAAGGCTACTAGACCAGACGTGTGGTCGATTAGTTTCTAAAGAAACTGTTGTGCTGCGTCGGTGCGCAAGTGAAACACTTCGTTGATTATCAACTTGAAGTCGATAAAAGTAATTTGACCGCCAAACGAGAACGAGAGTTGAAGGACGAGAGTTTTCTTCAACTCTCATCGACTGCATGAAGTGTCGACCAAATGAGAGGAAACTCTCGACGACTCTCAAGAAAAATTTTAGCAAGCGCATGAGAGTCAAATAGTTTGAATTCTTGCCTAAGGTAATCTCGCTCTCGTTTTGCTCGGGCTTTTAAACGCATACTCCAGTCTTCAGTGTCCGTGTTAATGAGGAGGATCTGCTGCAATTATTTATTGAAATTTATATTTGTAAATGCGTATAAATATTTACCCGAATTGTCAAAGCCATGAGAAAGCTCGTGTCCCACAACAGCTCCAATTCCTCCAAAATTGACGACTCTGACGGCAACGAAGATAAAGAGGACAAATGAGTATAGTCAGAATCGGTGAGAAAAATGAAGACCAAAAATTATCAAAGAATGATGGACATTTTCATTTATAATAATATTGTGTAAATACATAACGAATTAAGTCTCTACACCAAAATTTGAACTTACTTTGGGAATTTCTTGTCGTAATACGGAGCTTGCAAAATACCTGCCGGAAAACTAAAAGAAAAATATCGATGTTAATTGACCACTCAAAAACCGGCTTAACTTATACCGCTTAAGACTGGACCAGACCAAAGTAAACACACCTGGCCAATCACAACAACCCTAAATAACATGACGAACCAATGAGAAGTCGAAGCAAATACATGTAACTGGCATCAAGCGCAGGAAAACGCGTGTGACCTAGTCGCGATTGGTTTTGGTTTTGCATCTGATTGGTTTCAGGCGCAGAGAGTAGTAAAGCAAAAACAAAGCAACCCTCAACACTCAATTGAAAACCGCTTTATTTCGGGCAAAATCCTTTCTGTATGAGCAACACAATCTGAGTTTTCCGGCGATTTTCGGGAGATAGTTTCAATGCTGGTGTAAACTGAGAAACGCAAAGCGAAAGCAATTGACATAACGTACGGTACGTACCGATCTGGTTCCGCGTTGGGCTGTAATAAGCGTTCACGGTTGAAGGAGTCATGTACCACCTGGAAGAAACGAAAATGGAAAGAAAAACTGTTGGATATGCAGCAAACGGGAGACAGTGAATTAGAACAAGCCCTCAAGATATGCGAGTGTTAGTTGCTTACACAATACACGAATGGGGAACGAATTCTTGGTTTTCATGTGACGTCATCAAATTCTAAAATTCAAAACCGCGACGCCTACAGAATTTTTACCTTCATACAAGGAAAGATTACCTAAATATATATCTTTTCACTATTTCTTAGCTCGATCTCATGCTTCATTTTGAAAATAGAATGGTTTAAATTTCCGAGTTTCATCGTACGTGACATCAGCAGGACGGCCGTGACAGAGCTGTTCCGTATCTAAAACATGACTCTTCGGGTGATTTTCAGCATTCTAAACAATTTAAGTTTAAGGAGAAATATTTATCTAAATATTCGAAAGTTCACAAAAGAAAACTTAAACCTCCTTTCTGGCAAAAGTGAACTCCAGATGTTTTTTCCTATTTCCGGCGGCCATGTTGGTGCCCCTTCGAGGGACACCAACATACTGAGCTCTATAAATTTGTGTGGAACATTTTGACAAATAACTCGAGTACGGAATACCGCACAGACCTGAGACTTGGACTGATTCCTTATTTATTCATTATCTATGACATGTCAATTCCTTGACTTCATTCATTCATTGAACGGTTTCGATTTTTTTTATTTATGGCGTGACAGTGAAAACCGAAAATAGGGAGCAGTCTGGCTATAACTGAAAGAGCTGCTATAGAGATGGCAGGGCAACAATCTAATTTCTTAGCACACCTAAGTATTCAGTCGGGTTGCACAGGCAATTTTTTTGGGCAAATTTTTGTTGAACTAATCGAAGAGTTTCCAATTCTTATTATCCAATCAAAAATTAGCGCGAGCACTCACGAGTTCACCGAAAGCAATCGCGTCAACATAACGCCATAAGGATACGTCATGTTGCTTAGCAACATCCGGACGAAAATCGCGGGCTCAGTCCCCCCTCGGAGTCGGCTGGCACTTGTTCCACCGATTGTAATGGGATGATACAGTAACGTTATCTTCAAACTGGAAGGGTGACTTGGATAAATTCTACCGGCAGAATTTCTAGCAGAATAGGCCATTTTGCCCGTTTGCGGCCGACAACATTATGCCGACAGAGACTGAGCTAACTTGGGTCTGCATTATTAATAGTCATACTTATGTTTGTCCACTGGCTTTCGAAGAGTATTCAGGGTCTTCATTAGCCCAAAGTCATCAGCATTTCTTTGGTTCTGAAAGTACTCTTTTAAGTTGAAATTAAGCTGAAAGAAAAAAAAAATGGCCCATGATTCTAACCAATGTTTTTGTATCCCGGCCTTCTTTTTTTTATTTTTATTTTTTTATTTTTTTTAACAACAACAACAGGCTTAAAATACATAGATTTTCACCTCCCGCAAATTAGCAGGGCTATTCGAGGCGGAAGGTGAAGAAAAAACAAATTATAATAAGGGTAGCTAACAGTAGTGTTCGCCAACTTTTAAATTCGTCGGAGTACCAGTCTTTGGTTGGTAAAACGGTCCCGCAAGTTTACTTCACTCGCAAGAGCGTGCAAGTTGTCAAAAACACCCCTAACTTAATTAGCAACTTCTCTGACGGAAACCGCGGGCTCAAATCGATCCCAACAATGGCATCGAGGAGGGAAATGGCTCCCTAAATGTAAGCATCGTTCCCTAATCT
Source organism: Desmophyllum pertusum (assembly GCA_029204205.1). Lineage (NCBI taxonomy): Eukaryota > Metazoa > Cnidaria > Anthozoa > Scleractinia > Caryophylliidae > Desmophyllum > Desmophyllum pertusum. Next base: position 1,316,151 of record MU825398.1, read on the forward strand.
GTATACACAGACGTCATCACATGTACACTCACCCCATGATATTTATCCTTCAGTTTTTTTGGATCTTGAATGTAGTCTGGAAATCCAATCATGTCTACGACTGCATCTGCCTTAGATAGGAAATAATATGCTAGTTAGAACACCGTCGTTGTTTTTCTTCTAAGTATCCACGATCACGTCCGTTATTCTCATGAGCCGCATACTTGATTTTGTAATAATATTATGGGAAGAATTTAGAAACTGATCAATCGTAGGACTGAAGGTTTTAGGAGCAATTTAGATGGTATGATTTTTGCTTACAACTGTTCCATTTCGACAAACTTACGACACAAATTGCTTCCTCTAAATCATACCTACAATCACCTACAACTTGCTTACGATTACTTTGATCAAGGGAAAGGGCCCTGGGAACGAGGTTGATGCGAAAAATCGCACCGTCTAAAATCGGCTCTTGGATGACTTTGTGCCAGCCGCGCGCGACTCGCGAGTCTAGCTTTATTCAAATTATTTTGTTCTCGCGTGGCTGTGGAGGGATTCAAATGAATAGTACCTTGTCATCTGCAGCTCGGCGCGTCTTGTCATCCATCCAGTCCAGATCTGGTAAGCCTTTCTTGAACGATGCACGAATTGCGTCAATCATCTCGGTAGCCTAGAATCAATTTCAAACAGGCATGGATTTTAAACATGATGGAATGAGTAGTCCATCGAATAGATTGCTTGGGGGCGAGGATTTGGGACGAGAAGCAATTGGGGCGAGACAAGGATGCGCCCCAACCCTTTCTCGTCCATGCCGACATTTTTTTGCGCTCACACTTGCGGGGATAAACGCTCGTGGACTGTAAGCAGTCTATCCATCGAAGGCTACCCCCAACATTTTGTCAGGTTGCCTTAACAATTCGTCGGTACCCATTTATACTCCTGGGTGGAGAGAAGCACTATGAGAGTAAAGTGTCTTGTCCAAGAACACAACACAATGACCCTGGCCAGCGCTCGAACCAGGACCGCTCGATCCAGAGTCCAACGTTGGTACTTGCTAATTTAGAGAGTTCAGCTTAATGCAGTAGTCAATGTTAACCCCCACCCCCCCCCCCCCCCCCCCCCCCCCCCCACCCGGGACAGCGTGGGGATTACAGGGGAAATATGAGGGTTTTAAACAAAAACCGTGCCCGAGGGTGTAGGGGGTTAGCAATTTTTAGTATTTATCTGTCCCCTGGGTACGGGGAATAGGTGGGGATTTGTACAGCGCCTGCTGATGTGGTGTCAGCGGTTGTTCATACTGAGACAGAGCCCATGTTCGTTTGAGACAGCTCAGGTGAGTGGTTTTTGTTGCAATGATAATTTAGGCCATCCACCATCTAAAAGCGAAACAATACACAGAATGAACATTCATGTGCAAGCTAGGATGTTTTTTTTTTCTATATTTCCTTTACGCCCGATCATATTTTTGCGATGAAGTTTGATTTAAACATGGCTCGAGTTCTGCGAATTTGATTCATTATATAAAACTCGAAGGCTAAAGGTAAAAGTCGAAATTTGTTTACCTTTCTCCACAGATCATGGACTGGAAAGCGTTCTTTAAGGGTCAGGCCCGTAGGGAGGGGGGTGCGATGGGTGCGTCCGCACCCCCCCGCGGGATGTGGGGGTGCACCTATAGTGGACCGATGGTTCAAAAGAAAGTGAAATTATAGTGGACAGGTGTAGTTTGAAAATGTCTGAATCAAACAATCGCAGCTTTGAACGTGTTTCCATATCGTCTTCATCAACAAAGACAACATCAAGCGAGTCATTTTCTTCATCCAAATATTCACTCCTTTGGCTTAAAAATGTCTTTAATCGAAGGTCCGCATTATGTATTTTTAGTATTCTTTCATCGGTATTTTCTTTAACTGAACAGTTCCAGAAATATTCATGTTTTTACGTTCGCTTTTGGCTGCCTGGTTTCATATCATACTGCCTTCAAAACGCACGAAATGCAGTCTCAGACAACCTAATCTTTCAAAATTTCCAGGGGGGGCATGCCCCCGGACCCCCCTAGGAGCTCGTGCCTTCGGCGATCGTACGAACACAACTTTCCCACTCTTACGCACCCCCCATTCAAAATCCTGTCTACGGGTCTGAGGGTGGGGGAATTTTAAGACTTTTGTAAGTGGACAGCATCCCCAGGGCTGGGGAATTTGACAACATTTGATTGAGGGATTTTTCAAATCCCCACCCTGTCCCGGGGTGGGGGGGGGGGGGGGGGGGTTAACATTGACTCCTGCATAAGCAGACGTTTTTGAGCCACGGACGGCAAACGGAAGTCGAATGTTTTCTTCTTTGGCGCGTAGTATCGACGTTTTGTCCGTAACGTCAAGTTGCAAATGCTAAAACGAGGGCTTTCCAACTCATTGGTATGGGTGAAAGCGCGCCAAAAACAAGAACATTCGCCTTCCGGTTGCCGTCCTTGGCTCAAAAACGTCTGTGCTTAAGCTCTCTATTAATATTAATGCCATTACGTCACTGCACCACCGATCTTGTTGCGTACCTGTTGCTTACTGCTTCCATCAAAGGCCTGTTCAATAAAAAGAGGTCCCAGAGCCATCCCTATAGAGCCGTCCGTCTCTCCCATGCAGCGTTTCCATAAGTCTTCTGACCTTTTGGAGCCGGTTAGCACTTTGACAAGATCCTCGTGAGCGTCACGGAATTCATCTGATAATAACGGTGCCAGGCTTGAGACAACTCGCCACATCATGTAGTTGTTTAGTAACCTGAAAAAAACGAAAAAAATTGTAATATAATTCCAGGTTTAGCAGCCCCGGAATATCCAAGCTGGAAATTTATTCCATGCCATTAAATTTCGACATATCATTTAACGAGAAATACAGAATGTTCACTTGCTATACCACAGCCCCGCACTAATGGTTATATTGAAAACAGGTTTTAGCTAGCTATGATGGTAGCACATTTGATCATTGTTTATGTAATTTTCCGCTATATAAATTTTAATTATTATAATTAATTTAAATTAAATTAATTTAATTATTATAATTATTATAATTATTATTAGAGCTGTGCTATGAAACAGTTACCCCACCAGCATGTAAGACAAACGACATCTCCTAGGAACTAAAGCCGCAATTTTCTGTTATCGTCTCGTCGCATTGCAACACAAGTCAACTAAATTTGTGTCATGTCAAGCTATGCCATTTCACGTCATGTCATGTTAAGTCAAGTCACGCCACATCGTCATGTCATGTCATGCCACGTCAACTGGCGTCAAGTCATGTCACGTCTCATCATGTCAAATCAAGTCATGTCAATGTCATCTCTGTAGAACTATAGTTTTGTGATTTACAGGCGTCGGGGATTTTCACGACTTATCCGATGATACCCTTTATATTTGTCTCCTGTGTGCACTTGTGTCCAATATCCTTTCCCATTTCCTCCGTTTCCGAAGCCCACTCGATTTGCACTTAGAATACTTAGAATACTGTTTACTCAAAATTTCATCTAAATACTAAGCACAGCCCTTTTAATTTTATGAACACGTAGAAACACATTCCTTACGTTTTTGGTGCGTTCGCTATAACTGGCGACAGCACGGCAAGATAACGAGTAGCGTACACCACCACTTCCTCCTTGTCGTCAATTTCAATTTTCATGCCTTTAAATTGATTCTTAAAAAATTTGAGCCAATTGATCTGAAAAGGATGAAAAACACATTTACGTCAGATTCAGGATGTGACTGACTAGTTCTGTTCAAAAGCCCAACATTGAAATTTAGTAAACAGACCTCCCGCGAAGGACAACTGAGATTCGAACCGAAAAATTCCATACTGATGACATCGATCCATGTAATGACTCTGATTGGTTGTCGCTCGGTTATGAATTTTTGCGCGCAATTAACAACCAATCATAGAGAATATACGGATCTCTGTCGAGCTGCGTCACCAGTGTGGATTTTGGTTGAATCTCAGACGTTTCTCGAGCGGAGTTAGAATTGCGCGCCCGAAAATTGACCTCTCCCTGCGGCAATTTCCATACCTCGGTGCAAAGCTTTTGAAGCTTCATGATGTTCGTTTTGTTGTATATCTCGTCGATTTGGCTTCTGTTCTCATGAGGAACAAAAATCTGATGAGAAAAAAAAGAAAGAAAATATGAAAAGTTTTGTAAAAAGAAAACGCCAATCGAGTGCTCTTTCGTTTGGTTATCTCAATCACAATCTCTTTGTTCCCAGGGTCTCTCATCCCATAAGAACCTGGAAATGAGGTTGATTGTGCTCGTTCTGCTCCAGGGCCCAGATAAACTAACCCAGGAGATGATACTCAACTTCGAATTCAGGTTTAAGCTATGTTGTCATTTTTCGACTTTCGCTGGAGTAATATAGAGCGTAAGTTTGAGGGGCGCACGTGATGGAGACGCGCTAGTAGAGAGAGAAAATAGAGAGAGCGCTCCCTTGCTTTTTTCGTCTCGCATGTTACCTCCCTCATGCTCGCCCCTCCAACTTGCGCTCCTCCAGCGTCTAAGCCAAACAAACCTTTGCCAGTTTCATTTCCAATGCCAATACTTCTCGCATCTGGTTTCTTGTTGTATTCTCTTTCCCTCCAAGCAAAACACCAACAGTTGTCATGTACTTCAAGTAAGCCACCAGTTTCTGTAGACACAGTGACATAATAAGTATTCAGGAAGGTGTGGCGAAAGACACAAGAAAGAGACTCACCTGCTTCCTGCCTCTCTCCCCATACATACCATACTCGTTGCGACCTGCGAGCCACTAAGATTGTTTTCTCCTGAGAAAAAGTTTCGCTTTGGTGGTGGTTGAGTCATGAATTTATCAGGTATATATTCTTCTACGGGGTGTTTTATGAGGTCAGTGAAAAAGTTGAAAAAGTTGGCCTTATCGAACCTCCAAGGAAAACGAAAATTGGTTTGAGAAATCGGGAGTTTGAAATATTGGGGTAAAATTACTAGACTGCGAGCAGTCACTCGTTAGGGACTGCTCATAGTCTATAAAATTACAGTGAAACAAATCCAAGGGAAACGACTTTTGGTTCGAGTTATCGGGATGTTTGATCGGGATTCCACTGTAAAATAGATTCCTTTTCGCGGCTAATTTGCAAAGGGAAAGAAAGAAGGCAACAAATCGTAAAGTTATAACGCGACTTACCGGGTCAGACATAGTTTTATTGATGTAATAAGTCCTCGACAGTGTAAGTCCAGCCTGATCAACCTACAAAACAAAACAAATCGCATTTTGGTGCGGAGAACGTGATTTATTTAGCGCGCGGTTAAGTTGCGGTTAGACCGCGTCTTAAATTCTATTGAGTACGCGCGCGCAAGCCCCCCAAAAAAACGCGGCCATGAATAACAAGAATTTGTTTTACCTTGATGATGTTTTTTGACGAATTTTTATCATCTGCATCAACATCTGTGTTGAAGAACACATGAACAGAATACTTATTGTGCACCACCTGGAGTGTTTTTGTTGAAATCAAACTTGTTTTCGTCCCAACCTTGTGTTATATTCCATCCTCCAAGGTCGTCTATTATGTCGAGCAGTGGTTTTGAACCGATGTTGTTGATTGCCGTCTTGTTCATGCACGCGTCGTAAAAAGTCTTCGCTTTTTTCGTTGTGTCAGAGTTGGTAGGACCAGTTAATAATTGCCGCACAAGTCTTTCGTTTTCTTCCTCCAAAACTGAATAAACCCCCCAAAACGACTTGCTCTCGGGAATCGGGTGAATCTGAGCCCAACCACCGCACGCAAATTCGTAAAAATTGTCGCATGGATCGACCGATCGATTCATCGAGTGGAAGATATGATAAGCAGCGTTTATACATCCCTCTGTAACGCATACTGTTGTCTTCTGACTAGGTTCAGTGACAGGCTTGTGCGTAGGTCCCGGGGTAGGTTCAGTGACGTTCTTCTGCGTTGTAGGTATACAGCCAGTCTTCCGCTTAGGTTCAGAGACGGTTTTGCCACTTCTTGTCAACAAATGCAAGGCTGATAATACGATGCAAATAATTATGAGAACTGCTATAATGGCCACAAGAACGGTGGTCTTTGTAAGCTTTATACGGGGAAAACCGGGACGCGTTCCACTGTCCGCAGTGTTCACAGAAAAGCGTACCTCATGATCGTTTTCTACGGTGTCTGTGATCATCAGGACTGGATCACTATGGCCGCCGTCATCCCACGAATCTTCGCTGAGCAGGGGAACGTTCGTTGTCGATTCGCTGGTTTCAGCGCGGGTATAATCTCGAGTCGACGACATTCCCTCGTCTCGTTCTTTGCAACGATCGAGATTACACTAACAAAATAACACCTGCCTCGAAGAAACCAGTGGATCTTCGCGATTTTAAAATGGCCGTCGGGCCAAAGAAGCCAAAACGTGATATTTAAATACTCCGATGAAAAAAACTTTTTCTCCGACTTGAAAAAGCCACGCGCTCGATCTCAGTAAAGTTCTGCCTGCTTGGATTTCCAGTTAAAACTAAACTGTAAAATCGAGCTTTCTATGGATTTGGGAAATTATTTTGCGTTTAGAATCCCTGAAGCAAAGGAGTACATAATATGCAAATGTAAGCAAAGCCGGAATTATAAATAAACCGGAAGTTTCGGTTGCTTTCAGATGCAGAGTCATTCTGTCAGATGTGACACAAAACGATTTGACCTCGGGCTTAGAAAACGTCAGACACAGCCAACATATCAGACGCTCTGTCACGTCTCGTATGGCCAACTAAATTTATAGGCAGGAAATAATTAAATGAAAACATCACACTAATAACCGTATAAAATTTTAAAAAGCTGTGCTTTTGGAGACCTTTGAGTATAATTAAGTGGAAAGTTTTTTCTGTACTTTTTTTACAATAAAAACAAAACAAAAAACAAACAAACATGTGGTATGTCTTTTGTTTGTCGGAGAATGTTTTGCATCGCTCATTTTAGCTTGTTTTCTCTTTTTTTAAAGTAAGAAACGCAGTTGCGTGCCTGGTTGCGTGCTAAAGTCAAGTACATTTTCCGACCTCAATCGGGGCGCAGGTTCTTTAGCGGGAAACGCGTTTCGCCCGCGGTGCCTACACGAATCCTTTGAACCGTCAGTTGTGTCCAACATTTAACGTTAATATTATTATCATCCAGTTTTTGTAATTCTGTACACTGCGAGCAGTGGTTTCTCCTACGCTTCAGGGTAGTATTATAAATTCTGGTTTTCTTTCCCATAAAAGTTGACTGGACACGTAGTCGATCGACCGCGCGCGAATGTCACGCAACCTGAGAGCTGTTGTTATCACGTGACTATTCGACAGCGAATATATATAGCGGTGGTGGAGCTGGTGGTAAAGCTGGTGGTGGAAGCTTGTGTGTCGTGTGTTTTACAGCGTTGCAGGCTGTCATGGATTTGAGCACAGTCGCTCAAAATATCATAAAATGTGTCGCCACTGGAGAGGTAGGAACTGTAATATTTTATTGATAACTTAGGTCCTTTTCGGAGAACGTCCCGGGGCAAACTCGCTTGACTGCATAAGCTTAAATTTTAAATAATTTGTGCTTGTAAATGTTTGTATAAAAGAGCTTATTTGACAATTCCTCTTGGCTCTTGGCTAAAAGTAGCTTTCATCTAACGTATCTCGTTACGAAAGGTTTTGTTTCCTTTCCAGATGCATTCCTTTCCTTTGGCGACTGTTTTTACTATAATAATTATTACGTAATAGCTGATATCAGCTGATTCATGTGATTTTCAGATATGAAAGTTCACCATGAGAGAAATTGCAGCTTATTTTGCTAACAAACATTATTAGCTTTAAAAATGTTATTTCTGTTTTGATCAGTTAATGCAAAATGTCTCTGTTGGCTTTTGGAATCAATATTATTTTCTTATGAATTGATCATTCTCCCAAAGAGGGTCAAAGAGGGGTCCAAAGGGCGGGAACCCAATAAATTTTCGCCCTTTTGGGGGAGGGGCTGGCTTTCCAGACTCCCATATGAAATGGTTGGGATGCTCATCGTCTCATTTAGGGGTGTAAATTATGGATTTTCTAAGTATCACTTGGGGTATTCAGGATGGAACGCCGATATTTTTAGGCATCAAGGTATCATTTAGGGTTGCATGCACTGAAGAAATAAAAAAAACCCCTCATACTGTGGTCTAGACCGATCTGGCATAAAGTCTTACAACCATCATTTAACAGTCTCATTACTGGAGATTGATTGCAACTTAATTTGTCAGAGTCGTCTTTTTTTAGAATGGTATCTTTTGGGGGTCAAATAAAGCTTGAGCCACGCCCAGGGTTTAATTGAAATTTTTTGATGAGCAAGCCCGCCCCTTTCATTTGGGAGCCCCCCCCCCCCCTCCCGGGATCCCTCCCCTAGATCTGCCACTGCTCATGTGTATCTTTTCAAACAGATGGTTGAGCTGCAGAGTTTATGGGCCAAGCAAACTGCAGTGGTTGTTTTTTTGCGTCGCTTTGGATGACAGTTGTGCAGGCTGTGGTCGACTGAGCTCAGTTCGGTCAAGCCACAGCTTGATGCACATAATGTTCAGCTTTGTGGCGTGGGATTAGAGGAATTTGGTCTTGAAGAATTCCAAGAGGGAAAGTTTTTTACTGGAGGTTAGTTTTAAAATTGAAATAAATATAAATAGAACATAAACTTGTTAAGAATCCCAGCCACGGCTATTTACATGGTGTGGGTGAGGAGTTGAACTTGCCACTGCCATATTTCCAAGTCAAGCATTGAGGGGGTGGGGGAGGGAGGGTGGGGGTGGGGGAGGGAAGGTGGGGGTGGGGGAGGGAGGGTGGGGTGGGGGTAGGGACAGCGGGATGGGAACCCCAAAGTAATGGGGCACTAAATCTATGGGAGGCAGGAAAAGAGAGGGGGTGGGGGGGGGGGGGGGGGGAGAGTGGGGAGTGGGATACCCAAAGTGGTGGGAACCAGGAGAGATAGGAAATTTTTTTGCAATATTTTGTAATTTTCCGCGATAGGTAAAGCACAAAGAGGTGGAAGCCACTAAGAAAGGGTGGGAACCAGGGGTATAATGTACAGGATGCAGGAAGTTCAGACCCCCTATCCCCTCATCAAGCAGTACCAGGACCAAATTATTGGCCATACCACCTCCATCTGAAAGTAGTAAATGCTAAAACATGTTCTATATTGTCTATTCACAGAGCTGTATGTTGATTCTACACAGCAGTGTTATAAAGACTTAGGATTCAGAAGGTAAGTATTAATTTTGTTGACAAGTTCATTGTAAAGAAATCACAGTTGGTAGGCCAGGCACGAGTGGGGGGGGGGGGGGGTGCCAATATAAAAACTCTTTGTGGATGTGGCTCTAATTCGTATTCATTTTCAATTTAGAGGTACCAATCTAGTTCTGTGTTATATTTTTTCCTGCTTCAGTACCATAGAAGGTACCAAGATTCATTTTAGCTTGAAACACCCTAAACGGTACCAAATCCCGAATTGTAACCCCTGATAGGTACAACAAATTATCACTCCAGTCACTTTTATAAGGGAGTCCCCACCGGGAGGCCAGGCTCAGTGAGGTTTAAAGTGGATATATAATCAACTAATATTCTCACTTTCCTTGTTTACAAGGTACAATGTTATTTCAGTCCTTGGAGGTTTGGCAGCTAAAGAGACAAGAATCTCACTTGCTAAGGTGAGAATTCAGCTGCCTTTGTAATGACTGTGAAATTTGTGGGAAATAAAATTAATGATGGTAGAAAATATGAGAAAATCGATGTTTATCAGTCAGTGGTACAAGTAGCCTGCATAGCAAGTAGCTCTTCATTCGTACGGGAATGCTTGATTCGCAGGCTATGGTACAAGCTACTTAAATGTAGCTCAGTGGTAGAGCATCCCACTGGTGTGAAGAGGGTCATAGCCTCGATTCATGTTGGGAGAACTTGGAATTTTTTCCATGTAGCTTGTGTCACTGACTGATGAACATCTTTCTCCAATCTGAGAAATTGTAACCTTATTTTATTTGCTTAGTCTAATATTATAATTTTACGTCAAATGTGGATTTTTCTTTCTTTGGCTTCCTTCCTTCGCCCCTTCTTTCTGTTTTTGTTTTTTGAATTTTTTTGCCATTTTTCGATTCAGTCAAATGCCAAAGGTATCAAAGGCAACATCCGTGGTGATGGTTTACTCAATGGCGGCATGCTGATAGTGACAGCAGGAGGAGAAAAAGTGCTACTCAGTCACAAACAGGCGTCACCTGGCGATCATGTTTCTAATGAACAGATTCTTGATGTCCTTGGTATAACTTCAGATGAGCCAAAGGAGGGAGAAAGTGAATCTACTTCAGCAAGTGCAGGGGCAACCTGTCCAGACTCTGCGTGTACTGTGAAAGAGGGGGAATCATAAATATTTATTTGATTGAGACTGTGTAAGAGATGGTCAGGAGTAAATGTAGGATGCGATTGAGTCCCAGGGGATGTGTGCGTGAGAAAATCGCAGGGGGTACTCCCATGTAAAAGTCAGATGGAGGTGATTGTTGTACATTTGTACCTTTTAGGTGTTGAAATTCATGGTTTGGTTTAACCACTATTAGAGCTTAATTAGGAGCTATGTCACGATATTTCAAGCCATTTTTGCGAAGTGCAAAATCACCTTCAAATTGAAGAAAGCCTCAAAATAATAGCTTACTTAAGGTAGAAAAACACCAAAGAGGTGATAATAAACCAAACGGGAACAAGGATGGTTGAGGATGGAGAAGATTAAGACGGATTGCAAATGGCGGACTTGAAAAAATTGGCCAATTTTTTCAAGATGCGCCATCCATGACGTAGCTCCTTTAAATATCCTGTTGCCTTTTAGGGTTTTGAGAAGGAAACAAATTTGACAGGAACTAGTTCTGTTTAGAATATTATTGGTACCTTTTACAGGTGAACATGAATTTGAGCCACACCCACAAAACTAGAATCTGGTAACTTTTGGGGTTCCCTTTAAAATTTCTGACAATCATCCCCATTTCTAGAGGACCCCTCTGTAAATCACCCTCCAGTGAAGTTGGCATCCTCAATAAAGATTATTATTATTATTATTATTATTATTATTATTATTATATAGGAGCACTCACAGGGAGAAAATTTGCACTCCTCCCACACCCCTCCATCCCCCTGAAGCGCGCACCCTATATTTACTTTTGCACCTGATACACAGACTATGCTAAATTAAATTATTGATTATATTTTGAAAGGCTTTCCTGTTGATGATCATTTTTTGATCATTGAGTAATAGAGTTACGTGTCCACAGTAATTAGCTTCCCTGAAAGATACCATATTCCTGCAAGCCATAAACAATGTAACAGCTATCTCTCCACTTCTGTCAAGCCTGTACTTGAGTCTGTATTGCCTTGGGTAGTTTTATGATGCCATTGTGTTAAACGTCAAAGCGACGACACATGGTGGATGAATGTTTGAACTATTCTAGACATCCTGCTTGAGTCTCAGCCTTGAAAGTTGTGTAGTTGCTGTACTTTTAATGCTTGCAGATAATAAGCTATAATATAAATTGGAATGTACTGTAAACTAGAAATTATGGCAATAAATTTTCATGCATATTTAACTAAAGGTAATTTTTCAATTTTACACTTAACAGTACGCTTTCACATCAAATAAGAATGAATAAAGTTTATCGTGATGACTGATGAAATTTGTCTTGTTGTTTGTGTGGTGACCTCAGGTGCGAGGTCTGGAACCGAGAAATCTTTGGAAAGCACATTTGTTAGCTCTTGAAAATCTATCACAAATAATGTCTGCAATGTGATTGAAGCTTAAGAGTGCATTAGTCTCCTTCACAGCCGTTATGTGGCTCGTCACACAAGCTCTCCTCCGCCCAGAGAGGAGAGCGTTGCGTGACGAGCCAAATAACGGCTGCGAAGGAGACTAAGAGTGCATGGAATCTTATTCAATCTTCCCCTAACGAATTAAACACAATCGTTTAATTTTTACATTAAAAATTAATTTCATGGTTGGGCAAGTTTCCTCCCAAATAAAAATGTTGAACCTGAATGTTTCATATGAACAACAGAAAGATTGGCATTTACTTTTGTTTATGATAATTATTGTTACAAAACTTCTCAGTAGTACGATGTTTTATAAAATTATAACTATAGAACGTTCCCTCTCATTGGTTGCTCAGTTTAAGTGTTTTTGTTTGAGGGTGTGAAAACGGGATTATGACGTCACGTTGGGTTTCTGTCCTTATATGGTCGCTTTGAGTTCTGCTCAGAGGCTCGCGTATTTGCAAGCTTTATAAACACTTCCATTTCCGTTTTCAATTTCTTAATTTATTTATTAATTTCGGGATTTAAAAAACACGAAAATTACGTTTTGTGAAAACAGATTTGCAAACTGTGTTAATTTTTTTTATATTGTATATTATTGTGAGGAATATCGAAACAACTCTTTATACTAGCTATATTTCACCTACGATATTTGAAGCAATGGCAGTGAGCAATGAGAAAACGTCATATGGATTTATACAATATAGTGGAAAGTATAAAATTCCCGGGAAAATTACGAACTACGCGCGAAAATTAGTAATTTACGAATCGAGTTCGAACAAATTTTCCTTTTTCGGGTTTACAGAATTGACGCAGTTTTGAATTAATCTCTTCAGCTCTTATATTATGTCACAGTGATACTGATGTTTTAACTTAATTTTTCAATTCCATAAAAGGTAAAATTCAGTAAACAATATACTAATGAGTTCTAAATAAATTTTAAATAAAGAAAAGTTTACCCTTCGTTACTTATTAGCAAGCCAATGAAATTACGTTTTATATCTCATTTAATTTCTCGTCCAATCAACGTGCAGCTTTCAACAGTGCACTTCAGGGTCCTTCAGGGTAGTGCTGGAATGATACGACCCGTCATTTTTCGTTCGCACGCGAGAGTTGAGTTGACTGACCTGGGGGTGTGAGTTTTACTCGAGCAAAACGTTCCTTTCCTGTTTATTCCAGCTAGAAGAGTAATTTTAACAACATGTCGGAAACAAACGAACTGGCTGCTAAACTTGCCCATCGCCAAGCGCTGAATGAAAACGAAGAAATGCCTCGACGCCAGATGACCGTCTTCAATCCGTACACTGAGTTCAAAGAATTTAGCAGGAAACAGATTAAGGATTTCGAGAAGATGTTTAAGAAGTAAGTGTGTCAGTGAACTTTATAGAGCTGTTATTTACTTATTTGAACTAGGACGATAAGGATTGGCTTTTGTGAATCCAGAGGGAATGCGACATTTTCGATTTTCTAATTCCTGGCAGCTTATCACATTCTGAAATCGATAGCACTTCGTCTTGATTTCAGCGAGCTAGGCAGTTTCATTTTCGACCTGTACTGTAACATAAAATTTAATTTGATTGGTGATACAAACTTTATATGTGGAATCGTTTCAGATAAATTGCTGTTCTTACAAAATTTAATGCTTGCCATTTGCCATGGGACTCGTGTGCCATTTTTTTTAGGCAAAAGAGCAGTGACCATGTTTTTATGTTGGGCTGGGTGGGGGGCAGGGCAGCAGGGTCTGAACTTCCAGCTTCTCGTACCTTGTACTACCAGTTCCCACATCTTTGTACTTTTTATTTTGCCACCTTCGAAATCGTGCTTCCTTCCCTCTCTTCTTCCACTGCCCATAGACTTTCCGTCGTCTTTACACTTCCTGGTTCCCGGCCCCTGACCCCCCACTTTCTATGGTGATTATAATAATTATTTGATTCATATATTAAGTGTGTGACAATAGCTGATGTTTTTCCTAGTTCGATATGTATCAAAAACTATTCTAAGCTTAAAACCTGCTCAAGAAACCTTTTTCAAGGCATTTTTTAGTGTTCAAAGTACCCATTTGTAAAAGGTTTGGCTACCAGATATTTTCCGGAGACTGGGAGCTAGTTAACTCCAATCTGCTAAATCTGCCCAATGCTATGACCTTTGTACTAGCTTTGCATTTCAAAATATTTCATTCACATTTGTGAATTATATATAATAAGTGCATCTCCTTTCTTAGTATGAGAGCCGCTGAAACAGTGCCTTTATTTTTGTGTGTCTTTCTGGCCACTTGGCCCCTCTCCCCATATTAGTGATATACCTGTAAATGTATAGATGTACAGCTGTGGGGGGAGGTGTATAACAGTTACTGTATCGTTCTTTAATTTTGTTCCTCAGGTACGATATAAACAATGACCACTATTTAGATCTTATGGAAATGAAGCAAATGATGGAAAAACTAGGTGCACCTCAGACACATGTGGGACTTAAAAACATGATAGCAGAAATTGATGAAGACAACGATGGTAAAGTGTCCTACAGAGAGGTAAATAATGAAATTCACAGAGTTTTAAGTTTAATTCATGATGTATCATTGACAAAGTTGTATTCACTCGAGGTTTGTGGATTCACAGTGAGGAACCCAAAAGTGTGACCACTTTGAATTAATTACATTATTTTGTGCACGCGGACTATCCGATCAGAAGTTGAGGATTGGGCCCCTTGCTGTAAGTAATAAGTTGTGACATCAACAAAACAACATGGAATCATCTAGTAATCATAACATTTTTATTATGTTACACTGGAACACTGCTCCCTAAGCTAGCAACCAACCACTACTCTGATTTGGCTGTGGCTAATTTTTGAGCTCCAGTACTAGTGTCAAAAATATGCAATGAAAATTCGAAACTGAGCATCAACCAATCCAAGACCGCAACACTGCAGATCTCTATATGCAGATCTACCATAAAATTTCAGTAATACCCCCCCCCCCCCCCCCCTGTAAATGGATGACACAGGATTAGCTCTCTTAACTCAACTTTAATTGAACATCTCTGAAGTTAGACGAAGGTGAAAGTACAAACGTGTGTCATGATCATGACTTGTGTAGCGTAAAAACAACGAAGGAAGATCGAAGCTCTCTCGCATGTGCTCCTTCATCACGTGACCTACATTCTAGCAATCCCATGATTCCACTACACCCCTCCTTTCAAAAAAAAAAAAGGGTTAACCAACTTCTTGTCATATACAATTTTGCAGTTCCTCTTGATCTTCCGTAAGGCTGCTGCCGGTGAACTTCTTGAGGACTCTGGCCTTGGTCAGCTTGCTAAACTTGCCGAGATTGACGTGGATGAAGTAGGGGTAGGCGGGGCGGCAAAGTTTTCGAAGCCAAGGTAAAAGAGCAAGCATTTTCAAACAAGTTTGAAGCTGAAATTCGAGAAGAACAGGACGAGAGAAAAAAGCAAGCACAAGAGGCCAAAGTGAGGAAGGAAGCTTTCAAAGCCAAGAAAGCAGCATTTGGTGTTAAGTAAGCACTGTTAGCTAGCAGACTGGCATTGAAAAAAAAAACGTTTAAAATAAGAGTGTGGTTTTCCAATTACTTTGATTCGAAACAATTCCACAGCCTCCGACAGTGTGATTTCATTTTTTGTTTTATTCACCTGAGCCAGTTGGAGCAAAGTTAGAATGACAATATTTCTATTTCTCATTGGTACATTTTGTTGCTTTTTGTTTACTGTGATTGGCCATTGAAATTGCTTTGGTTTTGGTTTCACAACAGTCATTGAAAACTGCTCTGAACTCTGTTGTTTTATTTGCTCCCATTTTCTGACACCATAGAATATGTTGCCCTTTCCGACTACTTTGGCTTTAGGTTTGCAACAGTTATTGGAAAACCATGCTAAAATAGATCTTAATTGAAGGGAATCATTTTCTTTTCCCCGCCAAGCATTGTTAGTATTAAAAGAATAGTTGAATTAGTAAGTTAAAAGTTTGCAGAATTATGTGATATATAGTGTAGTATTCAAATTGGATTTGTATGTTTGGTGCAACTAATTTTGTTAGTTTGTGTGCAAGGAATGTGCGCTAGGAACAAGGGTAAAATGTTTAGTTATAATCATTTCTATGAAATATACTTATAGAGTTCACATTCAGGATTTTCTTATTCATGTTGGGTTGAACATTCCCTGTTTTACTGCAGTGCGCCTTTCAATAGCACGCAAAACCCAACTAACGACTGCATTTTTCACTGCCGTCGATCATAATTATGACGATAACCATCGGATCCTGAAGAAAAGAAACATATAATGAAATGAATCGAAATCTTCCAATCAAAACCCATGGACATGCGATGACCTGTTGAGATGAACTTCTGTTTCCTGAGGCGTCCGCTAAAATGATTGACGGCAGCGAAAAATGCA
Source organism: Desmophyllum pertusum (assembly GCA_029204205.1). Taxonomy (NCBI): domain Eukaryota; kingdom Metazoa; phylum Cnidaria; class Anthozoa; order Scleractinia; family Caryophylliidae; genus Desmophyllum; species Desmophyllum pertusum. The sequence goes on from MU825398.1 coordinate 1,332,321, forward strand.
ACCGTTGATTGGGCAGAACTTGCAATGCATGTTATTGAACGGCACAGTAAGTTGGTAAGATGGAAGTGAAATTAAGTAAGGGTATGGACTTGTCAATTTGCATTGCCTGTACAAATCAAACATCACTTGAATGTGTTTCCGAAGTTTATTGAAATTTCAAGCATCTTAGAATGGAATCTATTCAAAAATCTACAACCTAAAATGTCCTTGAGATACTTAATTGCAGTTACATTATGTAGTAATGATGAAATGTTTTTGATGTTATGTGTTGTTTTAAATGGGGGCTAGACCACAAACAGTGTCTCTTTCTATTTAGTAGAGTGAACACAAAGTTAAGTGAGTAGATCACTCGTGCTTCGCGCTCACTCTACTAAATGGAAAGAGGGGTTGCTGTAGTCTAAAAAATACCAGTCTGACCTGATTGATATTGTGTGGTTCCAGAATATATCCATACCTCCCCCACGGAAGGCTTTTGGTTTGAACCCCCTCCCCCAGAATTTCCAGTTTAGCTTCATACTTCTTAAAAAGTTTGGCTTTTGAGACCCCCTCCCCTCGGAATTTCCAATGACCTTCCTTGGGTGGGTATGGATATTTTCTGGAACCGCACATTCAACCCATATAATATAACTCGTTTCTGAGTTGTTTAAATAATTTTTGGAGTGAGTGATTCGTTCTTGAACTTTTCATATCACTAGACAAGTACACTTACAAGTACTTAATAAGTTGATATCCAGTCAGTCTGATCAAATAAATAAATACATTTAAAATGTCCATCAAGTAAGGAATCTTTGTATTCATCTAAGGAATTTTGTACGAGTTCAAACGTGATTGAAAATTTTGAAATAATAAACAAATATTTTGCACTAAAATTATAATGTTGTTGATGATTCAAATACAACCCATGTTACTGAAATACCTTTTTAATGACCAAAATAGATAGACTTGCCACAAGTCAACTTCTTTCTTTTTAAGCGACGAAGTCGCGAGACGGGCGGCGAATGACTGACAAAATCACCAAAACGCGAAAAACGGACTTTGAGAAAGTCTACAAAATAGACTGCAAATACAGCTGCCTCTCATCACTCCTCTGGGGGTAGGGGGAGGGGGGGGGGGGGGTAGGAGGGGGGTGGGATAAGAGAGAGTGGGAAGCAGGATTCCCAGTTCCAGGTGGGAACTGGGAATTTTTTTTGGCAAAATTGCATAATATTTTGCAATAGAAAAAGCACAAAGGTCCGCATTCTCGTCCCCAGAGTCCCCCAACCTTTTGGTCAGCACCAAGAATCTCCGACTCAAAAAAAAAAAAGAATCTCGGACTCTGGCGTGGACAGATGGAACAAATTTCTTAATTGGCTGTTAAAACAATGAACAGAGAAAACGAGTACTCTGCGCTAGCTCAGAAAATCGGTACCAGCCAGAGGTCGTGATTTCTTGGTGCTGACCAAAAGGATCGCGTACTCTGGGAACTAGAAATATGAAAGGTACGGAAAAGGGAAGTTCAGACCCCCCTGCTTCCCACTACCTCTTTGTACCCTCTTGGTACAACCCAAAAAGTTTTCCTTGATACTCGGACTGGGTAGAATGTAGTGTGTCACCGGGTAAGTACTCAAAACTAATAATGCATGCATAAAACTTCCTCAGTTTATTAATAAATAACACCTTTTTAAACTCCACTAAAATATATAATAAAAACAATTTGAGCTAAAATGGTGGTGTGCCACCGCCTGCTACAGTATGGTGTTTAGGGTATTTTCTTGTGAATTAAAATTGAATTAATTGCAGGTCATACAATTATTGAAATATCCATACCCACCCCAAGGAAGGTCAATGATTGGAAATTCCTAGGGAGAGGGGGGTCTCAAAAGCCAATTATTTTAAAGGAAAGTATCATTGAAGCTAAACTGGAATTTCCAGGGGGTTGGGGGGAGGGGTTCAAACCAAAAACCTTACGTGGGGAGAGGGGTATGGATATTTTCTGGAACCACACATTTTCATTTTTTGGTGATAATTATTTTGTTTGTTTGGGAAATGAACACCTTTTGTCTCGAACAGTGTAAGGTTTTGAACGCTTCAGTACCTCGGCCACTAGAGGCACTCCTAGTAATAGCGTGTGAATTTCACAATGGCTGTGAATACTAAGAACTGCTCATTCGGTAGACTGCGTTTTCTTAATTTTTCTGGGATATGAGAAGGCATAGGATCATTGATGATCTGAGGAAAAAGCTAAGGCAGATTACTCGCAGTCTACTCATTCTGAAGACCTAGATTAGACCAATCCAATAATGGTTGCAAATTGACTAAATTAACTAAAGGAACAAAGTGTCTTGTATTTCTTGTCCATTCCTTCAACACCTGTACCATCCGAGAGCCAAGAAACCAATTCTTGAACAGGACAAAGTTCACCTTTGACTAAAGCGTCACCACAAAATTTCATTTTACTAGTGACTACTTTACCATTGACAAGAACGCGAAAATAAAAATTATCAATAGCATCTGGCTGTTGTGAAGAGTCTACAGCAGTGTCCCTCCAGAGTTCAAAAGCCACGCGTGTGGCGTAAGGAGTCCATCTTTTCCGATCGTGAACCCCAAGGTTTAGTAACAGTGGCGTGACCGTGGTGTCGTGACCACTCAACAGCACAAACTTGAGTGTGGATTTACGTTGTGACTTGTTAATCATTCTCTTGGCTATTTGTATCAACATTGGGTGAGTAGCTACATCAGCTATTCCGGTGCAATTTTCGGTTATTGCCCAGGTTCCAAACTCCATTGCCTTGGCTGCCATTTCTTCTGACACGCAGCCTCCAGGTCCACAAGGTAGGGTATACTTGTAGCAGTGACGGGTGTAAATTGCATCAGTCAAGCTGTACAAATAAATATTCAGTGTTAAACCCAAATCAACTTCAGTGAAATCCTCAAAGGTAAGGTAAAGGGCGGATCCAGGAAGTAGACAATAGGGGGGTGTTTGGAGGTCTCCCCCAGAAAATGTTGAGATTTCAGGCTCTGAAAAGTGCATTTTGGTGGATCCTGGAAATGGTTGGATAATGGAGAAAGCAAAAAAACCCTCAGGTCTGATAGGGGGCTCTGGACACTCCCGACCCTACCCCTGGATTGATAGAACTGATGGATTGCAAGATCAGACTAGAAATACGCCAAAAGAAATGTTTTGATGTTTAACAGCTTGGCTCACTCTCCCTAACCACTGAGGCCTTGTGAAAATATTTTTTGAAGGATAATAAACACAATTACCTCCATTTGGCTTCAAAAATATGCACGGATATTTGTCCTTGGACATTATCAGCTGTTACTCAAAGCGCACAGTTTTCCTCGAGCTTCTCTCTCAGAAAACTGTTCTCTCCTTTGAACATAATGTCTGCGTACAAATATCCGTTCATAGGTTGGTGTTCATAGGTTGGTGTTCATAGGTTGGTGTTCATAGGTTGGTGTTCATAGGTTGGTGTTCATAGGTTGGTGTTCATAGGTTGGTGTTCATAGGTTCAAGGTTGGTGTTTATTTATGGCACTTAGTGTGCCATAAATAAACAAGAGCTCATCTTACAATATGATGGTCGGCAGAGATGCCCTTGGCGTCCTCAACAGCCGTGAAAACTGCTGCATAATTGGTTCTATTTTTGCAGCTCCTGCGACGTAATCTCTTCTCTGTTTGTATTGATCCCATCGTCTCCTCAGTGAAGGGCAGTGGTATGATACACCATCGTCATCTTCCTTAAACCAAATTTCTGAGGTGATGTTGATGGTTACACCCTCTGTACAATGAAGGTTAAAGGTTAAAAAAGTTATTAAAGTCTCAGTGCTGCCTCGTCCCCAAGCGTCGCTCTTTGTTTGAGCGTGGTGCACGTGGGGTTGTGGGACTGTTGCATGCGAGAAGAGCCTCCTAACCATCAAGCCCCGCACTCCCTGTTTTCCCACTTGCTTTACCGCTCGCAATGGCGCCTGGGAACGAGGCAGGTCTCAGTGAGTGTCTAAAAGCCCAGGCTGACGCTTAACTCAGGTTTCCATAGTATGAAGCGACTAGGATTATCTGACACTACTGGGTGGGATGCTAGTCCATCACAGGTCCCCTCCCCCCCCCCAGCATTTTGTCGCTGGTACCCATTTATACTCCTAGGTGGAGAGAGACACTGTGAAAGTAAATAATATTGCCTTGCCCAAGAACACAACACAATAACCCCAGCCAGGGCTCGAACATGGACAGTCTGCTCCAACAGTTAGTCTAACCTTCCTGAATCAGACACTATTAACGGAGACACTAATTTTTGCCAAACTAGTTTCATGTAGTTAATTGAGACGTTGTTATCTGTCTAACCATGTACATACACTGTATATTAAACATCCCTTAACTCATTGCCAACGCTTACCAGATTTCGTAACTCCAGTTACGATGACAAAAAAATTTGCCAAAAATTTGTCCCTTAACCGCTTTGCGTGATTTTTTGAGACTGGCGTGACTAGGCTCTAGCCCAGTCCCCTAGCAAGTTTGAACAGGTACATTCTATTGTAAGTTACACAACGTATTTTCCAGTAAAGTGATTTTTCAATTTTAAAATGGCGTCTCGTGCGAACGGAACTGGCGATCTTTGGGAAATTTTAGCAAGAGTTTTGGACGAGGAAAGTGATCCAGGAGGGATACCAAGCAGTGAGGAAATTGAATTGCATCTGTAGCTCGAAAATCGAGCGAAGAACCAAGATAAGTGTTACACAATATTGCATCGATCGATCGAATGAACACAAATGCAACTGAAATGATATTTTGATTCGCTTTTTACGTTGAAAACCTTGTTTGATGCTTTGAATACATGTTAAGATTCATATTTCAGTATAGGGAGAGGAGAAAACGTTCTTATGGAACGACAGAGATAAATTTCGAGTGGATTGTTGACACAATGTTTGGGGTCAAATTCCTGCATAAATTAAAATGTGACACCAAACTAAAAAATACTAATTTATTCTATACTTACAATTTTCAGCCAAATTTGCAGGATATGTTGCCAATATAACAAGGAACATTTTTGCTCTTAACTTTTCCTTATAACAAGTCATCATTTTGAAATAAGTTGCTTTTTTGTCCAAATTTTGCGGCTATTAATATTAATTTATGCTAGTTAATAATTAACTAATTAACATATTATGGGTTTCTTTGGGAAATAATTTTTTTTTCCTGAAAGTTTATTTACTACCCTTTCAAAAGAGATATAGCTTTCCACACAATTGTAAATGACTGTTGAGAAAATAAATAAACAAACAATAGTATCAAATTTCACATTTTTGAGGCAGGTGGCAAAGAGTTAATAATGAAACCAATAACTTGGTCATTTGTCTCAGATTCGGATCTTACTCGTACTTGGCTGTGATTGGAAAATAGATTTAATCAGACTAAACTCAGGTCTAAACTGGACAAAGTGATTAGTTTCTAATGAAACTGTGGTACTGCATCGGCGGGCAAGTGAAACACTATGTTGATTATCAACTCAGAGTTGATAAAGGTAAATTAACCTCCGTAGGGAATTTCTAAAAGCTGACGTTTTGAGCGTTAGCCCTTCGTCGGAGCAAAGTGGAGGATTGTGGGTTGTGTGTGTTTATATACTAGAGTATAAGGAGTTCCGTGATTGGAGGAAGCATGGTCTAAACTGTCTAGTACTAATAACTGTCTCTTACCACTCATGATAGTATCCTTTGTTAACAGCCCATACAGAAAGGCGGCGGCACTTTGCACACATCTTCGTCTCTGTGTTGATCGTACAAGGAGATCGCTAGACTTGATACCTGTATTTATCAAACCACTGTAAGCTGTTCGCATATGTTTACCAAGAGAAAAATGCTGTAGAAAACCTTTCTGAGTCAGTTGACCAATCTGACACTTTTGTCCTGATGGAAGAAGATGGTGGATCGTTTTCGCAACTTTTGCAAACTCACGTAGCGTGAAATGTCGAGTTGCCTGTGCATATTCTTCAAACATTTGTTGGTGGTTGTAATCCGCAGTTTTGAACGTGCAATCATAATCGTAGTTTCCATTATCCATGTTAGCGATAAACACTGCAGGAGTTCTGTCTCCATGACGAATTAACACCTGGGTCATTTCTAACTGAAAGCGTTGTTGATTAAGGAGTTTGTCTAAGTTCAATGATCCCTCAGCACCAGACGTACGCATTGGAAAGTTACAATAATTTTCCACGTTTTGTTGCACTGTTTTATGAACTTCAAGAGATGTTTCTTTGTCATAACTTACATGTACTACGGACTCACTGGATGAATTCCACACTGCAAATATATAAGCGGCGAAATAAACACTGTAAGTTTCTTGTAATAATTATACAGCTGATCTAAGAAAGGCTGCCCTACAGATACGTAAAAGTCTGTCTACAAGTCTAGTGGCTTATCAGACGGTGCTTAACTCCGGTTTCCATTAGCATGAAGTGACTAGGAGTATCGCTTCTACCCTGGATGAAATGCTAGTCCATCACAGGTAGCCCCCCAGCATTTTTGTCAGTTTGCCCTGACAATTTGCCGGTGCCCATTTACTTCCGGGTGGAGAGGCAATGGGTGCTTTCCATTTGACCAAAAATTCTGGAAAAATGTTTTCGGAAATTTGGGTATACCTCTTGAGGTTGTCCTAACGTTCCGGAATTTCAAACCGGAATTTTTGGTCGAATGGAAAGCGCCCAATGTGAAAGTAAAGTGTATGGCGTAAAAGCGTATGTGAAAATGCCAAAAGGCATTATGGGTAGTGGTAAATCACCATTGCTTGATCGAGGTTCACGGTGTTTCAGCGCAATGGCAGGAGAAACCATGAAAGTATGTTTGAGCATACTAAAAAAACAACAAAGGTAGGTTTACCACATATTTTGAAAAGGTTTATTACAGTAGAACCCCGCTAAATCGAACATGGTTCAACTCCCGGCCAATCTCGTACCCAGAGTCAACGGTCTCCTCGGTCAGCGGATCGTCGCCAGGTTAGACTCTGGGGGAATGGAATTTTGAATACCAGAAATCTGGTGTAACGGCCATTGTTTGTTACACGAGACAGCCAATCAAAAAATTCGAGATTTATTCCATTCCCCCAGAGTCTAACCTGGCGACGACCCGCTGACCGAGGAGACCGTTGACTCTGGGTACGAGATTGACTCCCGGCTATCTTGAACTCAAACCCATTCCCCTTGCCCTTCAGTCATTTACTATTGGCTAACTCGAACCCCCGCTATCTCAAAACTATTTTTTTGTTTCCCTTGGGAGTTCGAGTTAGCGGTTATTATATTTTATAAAATATTCCAGACTACTTTTCGGCATTGTCGCATATACATTTACTTTGTTTGGACAACCTTTCTCTAAACAGCTGTATGGTACATTGTAACAACATTTTTTTTATATCTTTCAGCTTGAGAAGAGAAAAATTACATGATTACTCATAGTAAAGCCATGGCTACAAAATCTTGAGATCTTTTGTTGCACAGGTAACCCAACTTTTCGAAAATGGCAGGACGGTCACCAACTGAGGCGAATCAGCTGATCCAAACTTTTTCATGAAAATTTAAACTAGTAAGCTTAACTGAATGATTTCTTATGACTTTTTTGTCACGATTTCTCCCAAATGATGTGGCTCCAGGTTTTCTCAAATGTTTGGCCATAGCAAAGTTTTCCTCTCAAGAAATAAGCTTACTACATGATCAATAAAATGACTGAGGCTTCATTAAAATCAGACAACGAAGCCAGTTGAGTACAAATTAATTTCTGAAATTCAGAACTTACGAACTTACCGCAAATCCACAGCAAAACTCCGAGTAAAGCTAAAATGATAAACTTCCAGATATGATTTAGCCTCTGAAATTTATACTTCATGAAGTAATATCTTCTTTTTAACTTAATAAAAGTGAGCGGAATCATTATTTTCACAGTTCAGTAAGCCGGCATTGCGAACATTGCGAACGACGAAATGGCCGCCATGTTGAAATAGTACCCAGGTCCCAGTTGCTCGCTCACTCTGTACCAGGGCCCTCTCGCGCTCAATTCTTCCCTCGCGAGATTGAAGTTGGAAAATTCCACTCCCCAATACTAATCTCGTTTTTACGGAAGCTTCAAAGGGATATCCACTTTTTAAAAATCGGAGTTATGGCTCCGTCAATTCCAAGCCCGCTTTTTTTTTTGGTCCCGTTTTGTGCATGTAAGCTGACCCCACCGTGGAGCATTTTCAACCTTCTGACAAAAAAAATGACAAATGCCCGACAAATGCCCGGGGGGGGGGGGGGGGGGGGATGAGGGATGATTTTTGAGAGGATCGAGGAATTTAAAAATCAAGAAAAATCTAAATTCCAAGCAGAACTATTAATGATGGACACTATAATTGTTTTGGAATTGACGGAGCCATTAGTTTTTTTGAAAATCGGACATTGTCTGGGCTCCTGACTGTTTGTTTGAAAATCGGAATTTTGAAAATCGAACTTTGTTTCTTGAAATTGGACTTTGATTTTGAATTTTCATAAAAGCGGGCATCAGTTAAAATACATGACAGGACCATGATTGCAGTGTGGTTCAATTGAAAGGTGGTGTTTGTGCTCAAAATTTTCCTAAATATTTGTTGCTTTATTTATTTACCATTTATTTGCCTCCATCCGATATGATGATTCTTGCAAATCGGTCAGCGGTCAAAGGAAAATACAATAGAAAATAAAACAAATAGAAAATAATAATTTAATTTTTTATTCCTTTTGTCGAGCTACAGTCCATTCGGCGACGTCAAAGTTTTGTTCAGTATGTTTATACCATTTTTGAATATTCGAATGCATCACACGCGCATCACAGCCGCCATCATGATCGACCACGAGACACCGCATGACCTGCATGAGGACAACTAAAAACAAAGTCCGATTTCAAAAAATAAACATCAGTCCGATTTTCAAAAAAAACATTAACTCCGATTTTCAAAATCAAAGTTCGACTTTCAAAAAACAAACTCCGATTTATAAAAGTGGATGTCCCTTTGAAGCTTCCGTAGGGGGAGGAGTTCAGAACAAAAACGACAAATTGTTGTATAATACTGGCAATTTAATAATAACCATGTTCCCCAATCAGGGATGCTTACAGGCTGTATTGCATTATTATTGTTATTATTACTACTAAAACAACACTGCTTTGTGATTTACAGTAAAACATATCACACCATCGTCAATCGCAAAAGCTTGTTGATGTAACTTTTTTGACAATTTTGTTGGTTTTCCTAGCTTCTTAGCCAATCAAAGAGCTGACAACCGCACGTTCGACTTATCGACACGTGACTACTTTGATGTCTCCGCTTCCAAAGCTAACTCGGTTTCTGATTGGCTGAGCACAAGGAAAGCCAACATAAAGATGTCAAAAATTAATCAACAACTTTCTTTTGATTTTCCAAATGTTATCTACTTTGAAGGTCATCCTTTTCTTGAGTTTTGAAAGTTATATTTCATGATGAATTATAACAGCGAAATCTTTCTTACCGAATATGCATTTATCTACGAACAAGACAACGCAAACTTGCGTGCACACAGCAAATAAATCACAAAGCGTGACTACAATTATTTTCTATATACATTCGTAGCATTATTGGTACATTCAAGTAATTAATTTTATTTTAAAATTATAAAAAAACACTACCAAAATATTGAAGGCGAGACACAAAATACAACTTCTCAGCCTCGCTTGAAATTAATCTTCACAACTAAACCAAGTTCCTTATATATCCTTATGCTAATAGAGAGCCTTACATGCCATATATTGTGTAATTTTACTCCAGACCTACCCGGATGTAATCAAGATTACATTAAAAAATAATTGAGTTATGACAACAAAATTATCACAAAAATAACTCCTGAAATCAGTATTTAGTAATGAAGGCAAGAAATTCTATTTTCATGCCATCAGTTCAGCCAAAAAGAGACTTATTTTTTCCATTATAACATAACCTTAAGTTGCCTTTTTACATATTTGTCATTAGTTAATGCTTTTTTCTGCATTCAGTGCTATCAAAGTCAGGTTTTTTTTTAACATCGGTTAAATTTTTTTTAAAGGAGAAAGAAAGAAAAGAGTATTAAATAAGTTACAGTAACTTAAGTTATAGCTGTTCAAGTACTAACAGGAACACAATACTACTTTTAATCTACAAATCACTGTTCTCATGTAGTCGACAACAGACACCTCCAGTCCTATAGGCAGACACCTCCTATCTCCCAAGCATGCACACAGTATGCTGTATTACCAGTCGCTGTTCATGAAATGAGCCCGTGCTCTTCCCCGAAGGCAGGATGACTGGACTTAAGAGAGTGGCAGAAATCAAGCCTAAAACACAGTCGTTCCCTCCCAGCCACACACAACAACACTACATGTACAGCAACAGACACCCATTCTAGTGCCACAGGTGTTGGCTTAAAGCTGGTCGAAATACACAGTAATTCCAAAGCCATCATGAAATCCTACTGAACAATGCCTGCATAAGTTTTTTTTTTCAATTATCCACTTCAATTTTTCATTACTGAACAACAATGATTGCTACAAATACAAAATCACACAACAAAAAATATTGTAACAACCTTCACAAGAAGGTTATCAATGTACACACACCTTGTATAAATTGGTTGGTGTAAGAAAAATTACCAAATTCTACAAAAAGAAAATCAAGAAGACATGCTTTGTGTCTACATTGTCTGATTGGAAAAAAAAAACCCACCTAACATTGGAATAATCAGCATAATAGTCAAAAGAATATAAAATAATAGAATCATATAAAAAATTAAGTCAGTGTCTATAATATGAGCCAATTTCAACTTTGCGCAGCCTCTGTAATACAGATACTCTGGTCTGTCCATGATTATCCGCCTACTTTTAAAGTAAAAAAATTCCAATTACAATCGCGATCGTGACAGAGAAACATAACCAACAAACTATCATCCAAAAAGCTGCTACAAATACCTCAGTAAAAAGAATGACTGTGTTATGTTTCACCAACAAAACCACAACTCAATAAATTAAATTCACGTTGTTATGGCACAGAACACTTTGAAGAGCAATTCACTTTCAATCTAATTCTCACTTAACAGGTGGTGCATTAAAGAGGCAGTGTCAAGCCATACAGTGGACGACATACATCTAATAAGGAGTGGCGAATGGACTTTCCAAAAATACGAGTCTCACAAAATTTTAGTCAAATTTCACGGGTCTCGCAGTCTCGTTTTTTGCGCGGTTCTGCAGGGATCCATATTCGTTTTTTCTCAAAGTCGTCAGCCGGGCAAGTATTCCAAAAAACATACTTGCCCTGGCAAAATTTTGGTTGCCCTTTCAAAAGTAGAGAATTATTGGTAAAAAAAAGGCGACAGAATGGCTACATGTTAAAAACATTTGCGTTTTTTATTAACATCATATAATGCATCGCGCTACAATGTACATGTAGGTTAACAACGATGTTTGGCGGCCACGACCGTTATTAAGTGATTTGAAAGACGCTTTGTGGATCTTCATGGACTCCAGGCGAAGCGATGCCACAGTGCAGGCAGCATCTACAAAAACATTTTTTTCTGGGCCAGTGATCTGTCTAACTGGGACGTTGACTGGCAAATTTTGCAAAACGTATTGCCTCCAGCCGAAGCAGTTTGCGATGTGGCAGACGATGATAGCAATGCAGCTATATATAGGGCGGCACAAATTTCAGCCAGGGCCTGTTTTTCTGCCACGAAGGTAGGAAGGCACGCTGCCGTTCCTCCTTTTCATAATTCGCTTTTTTCGCCAGCTTCACTTTCACTTTTTCGCGTTTGAATGCTGTAGTACTTCAGAGAAATAACAGCGGTCGACAACATGAAAATTGAGCCTGCGATCATGCGACTCATGAAAATACCGCATTATCAAACATGGCGCCCAAAATTATGATTCGATCGCGAAAGAAAGCTGCAAATTTGTCTCTGTTTCTGAAAGTTCCAGTTGGACGAGGAATCAATAGAAGGCAGGTACTCATATGCAAATTACGGACTCAGATTTTACTCGTCCAAAGGACGAGTATTCAAGTTATTTTGGTCGTCCGTACGATGTTTTGGTCGTCACGGACGACCAGACGACTGCGAATGTGGATCCCTGGTTCTGTAAATCTCACATTTTTTCTCAAAGCTATCTTGGAGTCTCACTCTCGGTCTTGCAATCTAAAACGTCAAAAAGTCTTGGGACTCGCAGAGAAAAACGCTAGTCTCGCCGTCTTACAAAGTCTCGAATTTACCATTCACCACCCTCTCCAATATGTGCCACAAGTTTTGAAAATTGTAGTTTTAGCCAACAATAAGATGGGAATGTTTAAAGGTTCAAACTTTGGACAAACGTCGGGAACTTGATGCACTTGCTTTGTCTTGACAATGGCTCTTCAAGAACATGTACCACATTCAGTTTCCCCAGTTAAAAAAACACATTAAACAAAAGATTCTTAAAGCCAACCTTGCATAAATAAAAGTTAACTTAAAATACTGATCAACATAAACAAGCACGGTCGCAGCTGTTTAGATATCGGAGTTATCCCACTCCAACAGACCCTTGGTCGCTTTGCCTTCCTCATCTTCAGTGTCAGACTTGTCGGTGTTATTGCCGTCCTCATTAAGGTCCAATTCCTGGAACTTCTGCATGGGATTAAGTGTAATACGCACGCCGCTCAGACCAGTATCATCCCAGTACATTTCTTCTTTCTCGTCCCCTGGAGGTACAACCTTCACAGTCTGAGGCCTCCTTTAAAAGTTAAAAGAGATCACGTCTTATAATCGGTGATTACAAAAGGTAAGATAACATACAATTCCAATACAGTCGAACCCTGATATAACAAATCCCTTTATAACGAATTCCCCGCTATAACGAATGATATTCTTAGAGTCCCTTGACACTTTGTTATATAGGGCATACCCACCATATTGGTGTCCCCGTACAAAATAATTTTTATTAACTTCTTTTGTTAGGGACACCAACATGGTTGCCACAGCCTGTCATTTAATTCCCACAGGATTGAGTACGACACACAGCAGAGTCTTTTTTTGGCAAAATTTGAGGTGTTTGGAAATTGGATGAAACACTGTCTCAATAATAATAATGACTTTATTAGTGTTTGATATACATGTACATGTACATACATGTATCTTCTCAATCAAAGCTAAAACTAAGGAGTAAACAATAATTATTGTAAAAATCTATGCTAATAAAGATCAGATATCCATTTACCACTGTTAAGATTTCCTGTTTTAGCTTGATGGATTATTGATAAGTTTGAGAAGTGAACAGAAAGAATTAACTTACTGTCGGTATTTGAAGATGCCAATCACCACAAGGAAGACAAAAATAGACAAACTGCATATAATTATCAAGGCCATGATGCCGCCGGAGAAGCCCCTGACGACATGCTGCCGATTCCAGCCTCCATTGACACTATTCCGGGCAGCTGTTCTTCATTCAGATTGTTCTTGGCAAACTTGACGCCATTCTTGGCTATTCCTCTGTTTGTATGAATGGTGTTGATATTGCGTTGTTCCGCATCACTCTTACACTTGCCTTTCATTGTTGACACAGTTACCTAAAAGTTACAAAGGCAACAGAAACTCATTTATACAATAGTGGCTTTGCTGCCGCCAAGAAACATAAAGCAAGAAACCAATACCCCAGGCATGTGGCATACATGTATACTAATGTCATTATAATTTCCATATAATTTTCTGAAATTTTGAGAAAAGAGCTTCAGCTTCATGTACATTCATGTATATATTGGGGAAGGAGGAGCAACTCGTGATTTGAGCAGCACGTGCAGGTATCATGGCAACCCTGAGAGCGGCAACCACCAGGAACTGCCACACTGATAAAATCAGTGGAGATACATTTACTTGCCAACCCAAATACTTACATGTACTTACATGTACCCCTAGTGAGGCATAAGGCCGCAATGACTTGAGTCTAATTTAGCCTAAATTCCATTTAGCCACATCAAAATATTTTACTGATCTGCTTTTGTTTGATGGCAAACACTCAAGCGCTCTCGTCAAATTTTATGAGTTGATCAGAGTTTTTGCTCATTCGACAGGCAGATGATGTAAACTCTTGCGTACTCTCAGCCCAGTTCACCTGTGCGCACTGATTATAGTCAATGAGAGTAATTGACAAAAACTCTTGTCCAACTCTCATTTCTAAACTCTTGTTGACTCTCGTTTTTGTTTGATCCAGCCTATATTGAAAACTGAAAACACGATGGCTGTAACTTGTAACTCTTAAGGAGGCAAAGGGTTTTTACAATACTTACAGTGATCTCATGGTGCAGAGTATCTGCTGGATCAAGGTTCACATACACCATCTGCTGCAGAACGTCTTCATATTCTGAATAGTGCGCAATTCCTCGGATGACCAGCTCCTCGTTGTTGAAACTCACGCTCAATCCTTTCTCTTTCAATCCCTTGATGCCTTTAGGAAAGTTGAAGCTTTCGCCTTTCTTGAACGCAGGGTTGACTCTCACCACTGCGGCATCTAAAAAGCGCACCTTGTCGACTGGTGAGTCGTCATCCTTCTCGCAGCCTTCATATTCGATTTCCAGGGAGTCGAATATGCGCAAGCCCTTTTCTTTAACAATCTTTCTCTTCTCCCAGTTTAAGCCAATGTCAGCATCCAAACCTTCAATGACAATCACTGGCCGTGTGTTTCCTGCGACGGTGATGTCAACAGTAATAGTCGCAAGTGGGACCTCGTTAAACATGGACAGGATCACCACAGAGCGTTTTCCTGGTGTTGGGATCAGCCGCTCGTTGATGTAGACAACATTTTGCAGTGCTTTTATAAAATCATCAGGAGCTCCAACACCGGCGATGTGGACAGTTCCAAAATCAATGGTTTCAGCCGAGAAATTTGGTGGTAGTGGGCCGTCGACATTCACATGTTCCTTACATCCGATCATGCAATGCAGCACCTATGGAAGACAAGAAAAAAGTTGATTGACAACTTTCTTTATAGGATCTACAGTACTAGAACCCCGCTAACTCAAACTCCCAAACAACAAATAGTTCGAGATTATTAGCAGGGGTTCGAGTTAGCCAATAGTAAATGACTGAAAAACAAGGGGAATGGGTTTGAGTTCGAGATAGCGGGGAGTTCGAGTTAACCAAGTTCGAGTTAGCGGTGTTCTACTGTATGTCACAAATTCATACATGTATATAGAGTCATTTTTGTGATGTTCAAAATTACTTTCAAATTTAAGGGAAACCTCCAAATAATAGTTTTATAAGGTAGAGAAACATTCAAGATATCATAAGCAACCAAAAATGAACAAGGATAGTTAAGGATGGAGAAGATTAAGACGGATTGCAAATGGAGAATTTTCAACTTTTTACCTGTTCCTCCATACTGTTGTTTGGCCTGATTGCTAGTCCAGCCAGGTATCCAGTGAACTTATCAGTGTACATCCCCTCCTTGCCCAGATAACGGGCACCAACAGTCAACCGGTTCTTCAAGTTTGACTTGTGAAGGGTCCAGTCAGGTTCAGTCACAACTGGGGCATAGTGCTCTCCATCGACATACAACTTGGCAGCACAGCCATCAGCAATCACGACAATGTGATGCCATTTGGCATCAAAAATGGCTGGTTTATACTGGAATTCTGCGTTGCAGTAGATGTCGCGGCTAGCATGGATCGCCTCACGTCGATGCACAAACAGCAGCTTGGTGCCAGATGTGGAAAGCGAGAAATGTACGCGATCAAGACGTTCCTTGTCTGTGTTGGAGATGATGGTTTGACGGCCTTTTGACAAACCAGTCTTGATCCATGTGCTGATGGTAAACTTGTCGCCAATGTCTTCAGGCACGACACTGTCAGGGATGTCTACATATTTTTTCCCATCAAATAAAAAGCCATTCTCATCTAAAAGAAGGAGGAAAGAAAAAGAGGGATGAGGAATCATTGTTGGACCATGTAAAGCTTGATGTTTCCTTTTGGCTTTTTGTAGAACTGTAGTTCAGGGTAACTTTTTCAAATCCTCTAAATTTTTCAAACGTTGTGTCTTCTTGTGGGAGGTGATTTTCGTGCACGCTCACATGCTCTCCCACTCGACTATCCCTGAGAAAAATGAAGGACTGCTTGTAGTCTACCCGCCCTCTCTTCTCCCGCCTCAGGTAGACTTCCCCCCTTTACTCCCGGGTTCCCCCCTGTTCCACCCCCCCCCCCCCCCACCCCCCCACTATTACAATACCAACCCACCTTTGCCCTTGACGCTTTCTGTCCATTCCCTACCAACTCCTGGTTGGGGCAGCAGATCGATAAAGTCACCTACTCCACAGATAGTGTATGCATCTGATGCTTCATACATATCTCTGTCACAGCCCATGCCTGCGGTGGTCTCCAGGTGAACAATAGCAGAGAAGTTAACCTTTCTTGTTTTCTAGCACACTTATTCAATGTGATGTCAGGAGTAACGTAGACTTTCCCTGTACACTGCTGCATGACAAGCTCGTGTTTGGCTGGTCCAATAAATTCTGGAAGAAGAATACAAAACAATATCGAAGTCAAGATACATGGTGATCAAATAAGTTTAGGTTACATGTACATGTTTTAAGTCTGTTCCAATCATAGCAATCAGGGGAGATTGATAGCTCGGCAGTGCTCTTACCCCAAAAAATTAGTACCCATTTATGCTCCTGGGTGGAGAGAGACACTGCACGAGGGCCTCAAGTGTTCTCTTGCCCAAGAACACAACACCAAGACCTTGGGTGGGCTCCAGAGATCTCGACCTGGAGCCCGACAAACTAACCACAGCTTCTTGATTGAAAATTACCAAGCTTGCAAGTTTGGCGAAGTATGAATGCAATAACATAATCACTGGGTTTAAATTTGCTTCAAAAGCTTTTTTCTTTTGTATAAATGGGATTAGTGAGGGAGGATTATTTGTGTTTTGAATTGAAAAAGGTTAGGCATTAGGTTGGGTGGAATTGTTTTTGTCTATCGTAAACATAATTAGAAACTGATGACAAAGTTTTACCAAATTAGCTTAGGGTAACAACGGGGGAGCAGAATGAATGCATGTCAAATACTCTGTTTTTTCGCATGATATACAAACTTTCCAGAATACCTGACCTGAACGACACACAACTCCAACTACAGTACAAGGCAGTATTAATTATTTTTTTAAACTAATTTCAGTTTTACATGTAAGCTAAGTTTAAATAAATGCCAATTTTAATAACGCAGCCTGTATGGTTAGGACCATGAATTCTAAAAAAAACCTACACCAAAATTGCCTAGAAGTCTTGAGTTAATTATTATGAACGTTGTACATGTACATAACATTCAGTAGATTAGTCAGTGTCAAACACAGTTTAGATTTTTGTTATTTCCATTCCTGACTGCAATTTCAGTATTTTTCGTATGTCTAGACTACTCTTATTAATAATTAATAAACAATAAGGAATATTTAGTTGAATAGCAAATTATGAAAAGTTCACCTGCCAAATAAGCTGCAGACAATACTCTGGGGGGGAGGGGGGGTATTCGGGTATGTTTTGGGTGGGTATGTGCCGCCCAGGTCTCCAAATTTGGACCCTGTTTTTTTAAATAACCTGTTCTAGAAATTTAGTACATTTCAATAGCTCGTATTTGAAAAGTCTTGAATATGGATACCCCGTTCTAGATCAGGAGTCCCAAAACCACGATCCCATTGGGCGGCACATACCCGTATAGGTATTTTGGGGGAGTAGTACTCCCCACCCCCCACCCCAGGACAATACTATCCTACCAAAGCTTACCTTGATGACAAAGCGTTTCTACATTGATTGCCACTTTCGCACTTTTTTTTGACATCATTCCTCCGCAATCAATAGCATCCACTGTAAATTCATACAGATCGTAGGCCTCTGGTCCCAATGGCTCATCAAGGCTGATCACACCTTTGTCGCTGATCTTGAATGGCATGTTATAGCCTTCGATGGTGTACTTGCACACGCGACCACTGACAATTCCAACGTCTTTATCTTCAGCAGAAAGCTGAAAATTGAATGAAGGGTGTTTGGAAGCGTTATTCTCTGCAAATGAATACTGTATATTGTATATTGTAAAGTGCTTTCAGAAAAAAAAGTAGAATGACCAATGAATCAAAAAAAGGTATCAATGAGGAATTGCAACAGGTCCATAGATATGGGCTTCACTAAATCGTCACCAGTTTTCCTGACCATTAATTTGTCAGGCAGAGACCTCTCTCTTACCTACAGAACACTGCCTGCCACCAACAACGTACAGTAATACATGCAGGAGCAAGTTGCGCATTTTAAACCCGTTAGTACCAACTTCAACTGTTTTGAAACTTAGAAATAATTTACTAACTGTCAACAATAAAATGTTATTTATTCTAAAGAACTGTAAAATGGATGAGTGGATAATAAATTATTTTGTGAATTGCTGACTTAAAAAAACCTCTTTAAAACTATAAGATGTCCACTTTCCAACTTCTTACAAAATATTATAAATAAATTAAACAAGTTTGCAAAAAAATAAAATTAAATAAAGCTTGTGCACAACAATCCATACCTGGATAATATTGACATATGTCA
The DNA here is from genome assembly GCA_029204205.1 of Desmophyllum pertusum. Taxonomy (NCBI): domain Eukaryota; kingdom Metazoa; phylum Cnidaria; class Anthozoa; order Scleractinia; family Caryophylliidae; genus Desmophyllum; species Desmophyllum pertusum. The sequence continues at coordinate 1,350,887 of MU825398.1, forward strand.
TCTCACGATGAATCCTTGCCTCATAGGTGTCCGCCTTGAACTGTGGTGTAAACTCGTTCACATCGTCAACTTCGCATTCTAAGCTCACAGGGTAGGATGACTTGGGAGGCTTTCCACCGTCCCATGCTATGATATCAAAGAAGTAGTCTGTAATTTCTTCAGCATCCATATCTTTAATTGCTCTTCCCTTGACATTCCCTTTGTCATCCACCGTGAAGACAAATGGAAGACCAGACTCGACGATCGTTATATTCTGCACCTTGCCTGCATCTCCATGATCACTGTCCAGAACCCTCATTGGTGGATTAAACCGGATATCACGCGTGTTCTCGATAATATCGCAGCTGTATTTCTCAAATTCAAATTGTGGTGCATGCTTGTTCATGTTCACAATTTCAAAGTGGACTTTGGCATGGGCAATGCATGTCTCGTTTCCAGCAACAGCCTTCACATTGAGAACATACGATTTGGCTTTTTCATAGTTTAATGGCTCGATAAGCCAAATACGTCCCTTGTCATCAACCTTGAAAGGTGTGCCAGATTCAGTGATGGTGTATTTGACTGGCCCATCACAGCCAACAGCTCTGATGTGCATTACGGCCTTGTCAATGGCATGATACTCTGTAATGGCACGGGCATATTCATCTTGCACAAAATCAAACCCTGTAAGAAAATTATAAACAACCAGTAATTTGTTAGATATTACTAACAGTATATTTAGTTGACTAAAACTGCCACGCTTGAAGCAATAACAATCAAGAATACATGTAGGTAATTTCCAAGTTGTCTTTTGTCTGTTTCAAAGCAAGTCCTGCTGCAAAACCTCCCACAAAGAAATGAGTTTGATTTGCAAAGTAAAACTCATTTCCATATGAAAGGTTTTTCACCAGGACTCGTGAATTTTTGAAACGGACGAAAAAGGCAACTCAAAAATGGCCTATTCCTTATAAGTACATCATTGTTGCATACAACACTCTTTTCTACACATGCATTAAAAGAAGTATATGTGCCAATCAGAAACGAGAAATTATAGTTTGAACCTACGCTAGAACTGAAAACAATTTTGAAGCTCATTATATTTTCTAGGTGTAAATGACAACAACAACAACAATAAAGTTACAAGGTTCTCAGTGCTTGCCATATCAAAAAAAAATTCAATGTATTGCCTTATTGCAGGACCAAACTTTGTAGAAATAGCCATTTTCCCATGTTGATCAAGCATGCTAATGCTTAACCCGCAATCAGGCAAATTTTTCCTCGCTCTTATTCTCTTACGTGGGTTGCGGGAAAACTACAACTCCCCAGGAGGCGTACAAGGGAGCGGTGGGCCTTGATCACAGGTTAGCTTGTCAGTTGCTAGGAAGTGTGCAGTCAGGTCTTCAGTTTGTCCGAGTTGAAGACTGCGGGAACTTTACAGACAAATGCATCATAAACTGATGTGCGACTATGCCAAATCTACATCCCTCAACCTCTTTTGCCAAGTAACTTCAGTTCAAGTTCTATGAAGATGTCAGAAATCAGATTTTATGTAGAAAGTATTTGAATCGGATTCCCAACAAAACTGTAGTTTGTACCTGTCAAAGTTGGTGGATCAAAAAATGAACTGGTCTAAATATCAATGTGTTTCTCAGTTCTAACTATAGTTATCACATTTTATTGCATACTAAACATTTATAACTGACTGGCCAATAGATCTACTTCGATGAGATTTGTGTAAATATGAAACAAATTGGTGTCATGTTTCCACCTTATCATAAATGGATTTATTTTCCTGGTCTGAAATCTTATTGTATTTTATGTACGCTCTGCGCACTTATCCAAAAGATGGAGTTACTCTGTACACATTCCACGGCAATGAAAATTAGCAATGCAAACTAAACAAAATGCGACTTAGAAAAATTAATTTACATGGGACTACATTGTATGTGCTACATCAATTTTACATTGTTTTACAAGCAAGAAACTATTCAAACAGCAAAGAAATTGAATTTGGTTTCAATCTATGAAAAGTCCATTAAAAACATTGAAGATCCGATGGAGTCCAAATTGAGTGTACTCAATCGAGCATAAAAGGAATTCTGCAAGCTTAATTAGTTTACACTCGTCTGCGCAAATATTACAGAACGATGTCCAAATTAAACGCAGTACTGTGCATGTTGAAAACTTTCTGCCACTAACTTCGATATCTAATGACAGAAAACAAAAAATACGAACCGAAAGGGGTTTCTGGTAGATTAAAAGCGTCACAATCTTATTTGAACCGTTCCAGATTAGTAAAGTATTGTTCGAGAACAAATAATGCTCGCTCGCGAAACGACGAAGGAATCGAAGCGAAGCTGCCTGTGAGTAGAAGTATTCGCTGACAAAGCGCTTCGCTCTTTGGGATCTAATCCTGGGATCTGAATGATAAATCCAAACAAATAAGATACAGAAAGATTGCTGTAAAGTTATAAAACTTGTTCATAGCAAAAAGGATAAGATTGAGCATACAATGAGCTGTTGTATTTTTCATGCAATATGGCGCGCGTATTGACATCTTTGAAAGTCGCAACATAATTTAGCACAACCTTCGGCACTGGAACGAAAGGGAAGGATAACAATTATGATCCTTACAGTAAATGCTTCGCGGATTTCAAAGACAAAAGTAGCGATCTAGAAACGAGGAATGTTCAATATCAAACTTGGGGGAAACGTCGAGTTTAAATACGCAGCCCCGCAGCGATTAAAGCGAAGAAAATAACTAACTGTTCTGAGTAAATAGGCCTTAGTTACTCCAAAATAAATTGCTTACTGACTAGTTTGGGTATCCAGTAATCGAAAAACACGACTTGTAGCATAAATGGGTAAAATCTCTTCAAATACAAGGCATTTTCTAACACAAGTTCTATTAAAACCCGCTGTCAAAGAAACCAAACGCGCGTTCCAATTTGCCTTCAACCTTATTTCGCACTTACCGCGTTCCTCAAACTCCAGACTCGAACAGAAAGCTAAAAAAACACTCAAAAACACACGACAGTCGTTCGCGGCGACATCAGCAGCATTTTCGGTTCCCCACAACTTGAAATCGGAGAAGAAAGGTCGCAGTAAATTTTCCTCCTTGAAAAAAAATGTAATCCAATATTTCGTCTTCCTCTCGGCACTCACGCCAAAGAAACGTGACGTCACTGATCACGTGTTTTCACGCCCGCATGGGAAATTTGTGGTCGAAAACAAAAGAAGATTTGTGTACAAAGCAGGGCCGTAGCTAGCGGGGGGGCAAGGGGGCAGTTGCCCCCCCAAGAATGGGTAATGCTTTCTGAAAAACGAAAACTGCGTATGTTTTTTTCGCGTTCAAACAGCCGTCTTCTTGATAAAAATATATGCCGAGGGTCTTTCAAAAACAAGATTGAACATTTCAAAGGCTTGGTACTCCATCTCCCCAGATTTTGCTCGGCATATTAATCAAGATGATGGGGAACGAAGAGGCGAGAACTTCTTACTTCTTAGGTAACAAAGTAAGTAGTTATATTTTGACTGCCCCGGTACCATACTAATTTGAACATTTACGATTGATTGAGAAATATATTTTGGAGCGTAATCCAACTGGAGACATCTTTTACACACGAAATAGACTAATAAAATGTTTAGTGTACTAAGGCGATATACGGTATGTATCAAGTAACAAAACCTCGGAATATTGCTGTAAGCACTAAAAATACCTGTCATTTTACACTGAATCGAGATTGATTTTTTGACAAAATATCTCATGGAAAATGCTCAAATAGCATTTCCGAGCCTCTAGATTTCAAAATTTCTGAGGGGGCATGCCCCCAGACCCCCCTAGCGGCTCGCGCCTTCGGCACTCGCTTTATTGCCCCCCATTCAAAAAATTCTAGCTACGGCCCTCAAAGAAATGCTACCGCGACGCCAAAAATTGGATTTGCATGCATTTCAAATTAATCAGTTAGCTGGAGGTCTTTTCTTTCGTGAATTGAAAATCAAAAACCGTAAATTTGCCGTTCTGTCACCTGCAAGAAGAACTGACACTGTATGCACATCCCAGGACACTGGAAGTTTGCAATTTTTCAAGCGAACTTTTGGTAAATTTAATAATCAATTAAGAGAATTTGAAATCACTTGCATATTTAATGCTTATCGGGTTCGATTTTGGTTTTCAAAATTCCCGAGGATGCAAACATTTCTTTGAAATTTGCCTGAAATATCATTTTGTGACTTATGATTTTGAACAAAGTGACAGCTTCCTGTCAATGTGTCATGTCCAAAAACGAAAGCTGGCATCTTGTTTCAAGCTTGTAAAGGTGGCACGTCTCGCTAGCATAACAATTTGGAGAGAGATTACTATATTTAATTTAATTTGTTTTCCCATTAGAAAGGTATATAGGATTTTCCAAATCTGCTGAGCAGTGCTAGCGGTATTATTACTTTCAATTCACAGCAATTTAATTAATAGTTTTCATGGGCTTATATTTAAGAAATAGAAAATGTAGCCTGAATTTCAGCTGTCTCTTCTGTCACTTATCTCGAGAGTCAGCGACAGAGGAGTCGGCTTAAATTCAAGCTACAGAAAGTCTTAATGGTGCTCATGTTTCCATAGCCCGATGCAAAGATGAGGGAAAGTTTGGGAGAATTTGAAAGTACTAATATGCGCTGACTTATGTAAACCTGAGCCGTACGTGCACAAGGGTTTATAGTACTTTCAAATTATCCCAAACTTTCTCTCTGTTTGCATCAATCAGGCTATGTAAACAAGAAGCCATACAAAACGACTACACAACCAACCAGAGCGAGATCAAAATAATTATCTTGTATTATTTGTGGCCATTTTTTCCCTTGAAGTAAAAACCCTATTATTCGACAAGTGCTTATTGGCTTATTTTTGAAGTTAACTTCACTCTACAGAAGCTCTTCTCAGAAATACTTTGTTTGGCATATAAATATAACATAAAGCTTTAAATATATTATATTAATTTGTTTTTTATTCACATAGAAAGTTTAACGATACATAGTCTAGTTATTACCCTTATTTCCACATTTTGCAAGCCAGTAGCTTGAGCAAGCAGGTACATGTATCTCCCTTTGTACACTCAAATTCATCTCGCTGATTCAACTTGAAAAATTCCAAACTGATGAAGCAACTCTGTAATATTTTGCATTAAAAAAAGCAGAAATTAAGGCGGGAAGAAGGGGTGAGAACCGAGAGTATAAGGTACAGGAAGTTCGGATTCCCCTGTCCCCTCACTCCCCCCTTATCAGACTGAGTGTGGAATTCTCAGGTCTTACGAGTGATGAATAGAGTGCGGCAAAGAGACACCTCTGTTTACTCAGGCTACAGATAGAGAGGGATTTGCGCAGAATTTTGAGTACTGGTAATTCTTATTATGAAATATCGTTGGAATAAGTCCCCTTAATTTCTCAGAATTTCACGCCTCAAGAATTTTGAGTACTGGTACTGGTATTCTTATTATGAGTGAGTCCCCTTAATTTCTTAAGGTCGATTTAGACGGTACGATTTTGTCGCATGTGACTTTTGTAGTTCACGCTGCTCACGTCATGTAAAAGTCGTATACAACTTTCATCATTTAACTTTGTCTGTGGCTACAACACATCACAGGGTTTAAAAACATGTTTCAAAATCCTACGACATTTTCTGTGTCATACACGATAATCATAAGCGAGTTGTAGGTTTGATTTACACGACACAAGTCGTGTCCTTATAGGCTTGTCGTAAGCATATGTCGCATGCGACAAAATCGTACCGTCTCATGCCTCAAGCTTTGCGCAGAATCTTATTCTTGTGAAAAAGGCAACTGGGGAGGTAACGAGTACTAGAAAATTTCAGGAGTGCAAAGTAAAAGAAGCATATATAAAGCTTCTGCTTAGTAACTAGTAAGCAATAAAAACTTAAGATGATTCTCCAAACACCGGGGACTCGCATATAAAAGTGACGGGGGTGATCGTCATACCATTCAGGGATTAACATTGTAGTTTGGTGCCGCTTAGGGTGTCTAAATCTAAAATGACCACTGTTGGAGTTATTGCGGTACCTTTTAGGGTATTCAGAAGGAAAAATAATATCACAAGAACTACTTGTCATTTTAGAAATGGTATTTGGAGGGGGGGGGGGGGGGGGAATGAATTTGAGCCATGCCCATGAACAAACAAGATTCTTGTCCTGTGTAGGGAACCTTCTTTTCAAAATTTTTGACGATCACCCTATCACTTTTGAAGGGACTCGTCCCTGTGTCTCCAAAGCTAGTCACTAAATTATAACTATTTAAATTTACTGAAATGCTTATATAATAATTATACAGTCGAACCTCCACCAACAGACATTTTCCATAGGCGGACAGCTCTCATAAGCGGACACTTGGTCATGTTCCCAGCTACATACAAACACTACATTTTTAACCTCCCATAAGCGGACACTTTTTCAGGTCCCAAGGGTGTCCGCTTACGGGAGGTTCAACTGTACATGTGCCTCCCTTGGTCTGAAAACACAAAGCCAAGTTCACACATTTCACTTATATTTAAATAAACTAAAGCTTACTAGGCAATAATATCTCTATTTTATACATTTCCTAGATGATGATTTTCTCCATTTCTCATTTTGGATCCTCACAGGCTGGCATATTCATAAATTATTTAATACAAGAAAAAATAAGTTTTCTTCACCAAAATGTTGCTTGGTGCTGTCAATTTTGTTCATCAACTAAGGGAAACTATTCAGGACTGTATACACTAAAGGGTATAATGACAAATATGGTAAATAAAAAAGATTATAAACAGCATCGATCATGTGATTCAAAATAGAAACTGTGCACTTCAATTCACTTCTGTGCATCCTCGACTTGGGAACCAGCCACTTTAAGGAGTTTATCACCACTTCCTGGAAGGAGTAAACAAAATTGAACTCACTAAGTTAAACACAATCACAGCGAAAACAACGAAAATAATTTAATAATTTAATTAGTAACCAAGAAAATATATACAGTCAACTCTCGCCTTGCATACATCCCGTTATTACGGACAACCGCTGTTATGGACAAAATCCAGCCCCCCCCCCCCCCCCCCCCAGCAAAAGCTATAAAGGTTTGACTGAAAATGACTCCCGCTATTGCGGACTCTCGCTATTACGGAACTCCAAACTACGTCCCAGGGTGTCCGCTATAACGAGAGTTGACTGTAAACAGAGCTGTGTTTTTCCAGCTTGTCGCAGTGAATGAGCCACCTTACCTATGTTCTCTGAAACTTTTTCAAAGGTACTTAAAGCTGCATTGGTATTGACGGCCAGGAATTCAGCTTCTTGAGGTTCAAGCTGAAATCAGTTTCAAATAACATAAATTAATTATTACCAATTTAAATTGAAACAAACTAATGGTCAGTGCATTGAACTCAGGAACGAGTGGTCAGAGTTTGTGTGCTGGCCGGGGTCATTGTGTTGTGTTCTTGGGGAAGACACTTTACTCTCACAGTGCCTTCCCATGCCAGGAGTATAAATGGGTATAATTTGACAAACTGTTAGCCTAAGGGCAAAATACTGAGGGAGGAAGAAGGGGGGGGGGGGGGGGGGGTTAAACCTGCGATGAACTAGCATCCCACCCAGGGAAATATTTGGCTCAAGATCATGCCATGGATATAGATCTCTCTGATCTGTGCTAACTGGTCTGTACACCCAGTGATGAAATATTCTCCCACCTGACCCTTGCCACTCAATCAATTTACTATAAGTGATAATTATCATGGTAGAATAATAAGTCTTGTTAAGTACCTGACAGTGTAAGCTTTGGAAGGTTCTGTGAGTTACGTATTTCATGTAAATTACTATTTATTATTTATATTACTTATGTTTTAATATTTTTTATAGTGTTATAATAATAAATTGATTGACCTGCTCTCCAAGCTTCTTTAAAGCTGTTAAAATCTCCACTGCTTGCTGCGTGTATGCTGATTGACTCAGATGACCTGTTTTTAAGATCTCTTTGCATCTAAAGAGAAAAATATAACAGTCATAAATATTGTACATTGTGTTCTTGAGACACTTTATTCTCAAAATTATGTCTCTCTCTGCAGGTCACCCAGGAAAATATTCAATGGATGGCGGTGAGTTGTTGCGATCAAACATGTGGAAAATATTCTGGCAACCTGATACAATAAAATTATTGACTGGAAAATATTCTGATAATTAACTTCAATTGACTAGCATCCCATTCACCTTGGGAGTTTCTAGAGCAATACTCTTTGAGTCCTAATTACTTCATAATACCGACTGAAGTTAAATTAATTTTAGCATTTAATATGGGACACATGGTGGCCTATAATGGTTATTAGTAAAATCTACTAGTATATACTAATGCAAATGAGACAATCTGATTGGCTGAGCTACTTGTATACTATCAGCCATTAGTGTGCAGTGGCTGGAAGTCGTCAACAAAATTGAGGTTTCTTCTTGTTTCTCCGAAGTTTCGGAGGAGGATTTAGAGTTAATACTAGACAATATTGTTATGATTTTTACTAAAACAATATTAGATTATGAGCTCGAGATTTCTATGATGTGATAGTTGATTCGGCCGTTAAATAATATTAGCGACTGTTGGACTCCAAATCGAGTGGTCCAGGTTCGAGCGCTGGTCGGGGTAGGAGTACAAATGGGTACCAGCAACAAAATGCTGGGGGGGGGGGGGGGGGGCTACTTGCGATGGACTGGCATCCCACCCAGGAAGAGTTAAGCAATACTCCTTGTTGGCTTCATACTGCAGAAACCAGGATAAGCTCTGGTGCGGCTTTACCTTTTTGATGACGAAAAGCATGATATGGCAGATTTGTCTTAGTTTACTTTTCTATTTAAATTGATGATTACTTCTCACCTCTGCAAGTCTCTGCCTCAGTTGACCTGGTTGTTTCTTTGCAAACAAACGGATAACTTCTGGTGTCTTAAAAGCTTCACTTATAGCCGCCTGGATGGCCTGTCAAATTGAAACATGTTTAATAAATTACAATAACAATAATTATAATTATTATTTTCTTATTAACCAAGCGGGAGGTCTGTATGAGGAAATCTTGACCAAGGTCATCAGAACAGACTTCAGAACGTAGTGAGGTCTGTATCAAGATCAAGGTCAAGATTCCCCCATACAGAGCAACCAAGCTCGTTTAATAAGATGTTTATTATATGGAAAAACCCAACACGAAATAAAATAATGACCAATTCTTTTTTTTTTAGAAACAAACAACCGCGCAGGCTTAGGCAAACATGCATTTAGCTGGCTTTTTTGCTGTCATAGTTATTCTTTAATATGGAACAAACCACTATAGTTTTTCTTTGTTTACAATTTAAAATTAGAAAAATGTTGCGACAACGTTGTTGCGGCGAGATGCAGTCTAGATGGGAGAATATTGACCGTGGTCAATATATGTTTATACCCGGATTCAGTAGCGTCCAGACCCCAAGGAGTCAAACAGTACTGTGTGTACTCCCAGGGCTAGCTAGAGCAACAGATAGACTGCCTATGTTCTGGTCCCGGGGGGGGGGGGGGGGGGTACTCCCTATAATGGACTATACGGGGAGGCTCCGCCCGAAAGGGGTCCTTTTTTAGGCTTGAGGTATGTGAAAGGGTAGGGATTTCACGAGTTGAAGTATATGAAAGGGTAGGGATTTCACGAGTTGAAGTATATGAAAGGGTAGGGATTTCACGAGTAAATGAGTAAATTATATTATTGTTTGGTTAACATCTCTACTGGTAATGCTTGATGATTTCTGGTGATATATATTGTTCATTAAGTTCATTACAAGGGTATAGAAAAAGGATGCAGTGCTTCTACTGTAGGTATGTGAAAGGGGTACCATTTTCATAATTTCTATGGAAGGTATATGAAAGGGGTACCATTTTCTATGGAAGGTATATGAAAGGGGTACCATTTCTGTGAAAAATGGTATATGAAAGGGTAAGGGGTTGGACCTCTGGGCGGAGCCTCCCCGTATAAAACTTTTTGAGTACCCCCCCCCCCCCCCCCCCCCCCCACCCCCCCCCCCCCGGGGTTCTGGTCTCAATTTGAATTTATTGACATTACCAACTGCATGCTGCTTATTTCATCAACTAGAGTCACATTTCCAGCTGCAAATTTATCCAGAGTGTCCTTAAATTCTTTAAGCTGCTCCAGTGTTTCCTTCTTAGTTTCTTCATATTCATCCTCATCTAAATCTTCCCTTGAAATAACAATAATAAAAACAAATGCAATATTATGAAAATGTTACTTTCAGTACATGTAACTAACTTATCTGATTGACATGTATAAATGCAGAATCAAACAGTATTTCATGATTTTTGAACACAGAAATGGGAGGTGCACAGAGTGCGGCATAACATGGGAGATGCGATGGCCTAATGATCAGTGCGTTAGACTCCGGATTGAGTGTCCGTCCGGATTCGAGCCCTGGCCTCAGGGTCATTGTGTTGTGTTCTTGGGGAAGACACTTCACTGTCGCAGTGCCTCTCTCCACCCAGGAGTATAAATGGGTACTGGCGACAAAATGCTGGGGGGTAACCTGCAATGGACTAGCATCCCATCCAGGGGAATAGCAATATTCTTAGTCAGCTTCATGCTAAGGAAACCGGGATAAGCTCCGGCAGTGTGGGCCGGTTTGGCATGAGTGTGGCTTTACCTTTTACTGCAGCATAATGTATAGTGTGTTGGACTCCGCCTGCAGGGTCCTTGTGTTGTGTTCTTGGGCAGGACATTTTGTTCACACAGTGCCTCTCTCCATACAGGTGGTCTACAAGTCTAGGTGGTTAATAAGGCCAGTGCTAGCCTGCACTGGCGGTTGAGTTCATCTGCGACGTAGGCTAGGCCAGTACTTAGCCCCCAGTTTACATTAATATGAAGTGACTAGGAGTATCACTACTCCCCTGGATGGGATGCTAGTCCATTGCAGGCAAAAAGGAAAAGAGTCTGAAACTAACTTACTTGCATTCTTCTAAATCTGCCAGCTGGGCTACAAGTCGATCAAGCTGTTCACCGAGGTTCTGCTTCAGCTTTTGAGTCTCACTTTGTCCTCTTGATGTCATTATTCCTAATAAATGGATTTTCATTTTCATCAAAATATTTTAATAAATACTAGACTCCAAACTGATATTTTGCCACCCATATTTTATTAGGCCTAGGAGTTTATTTATTTGTTACTGTAAAGCATTGACACATGGTGGATTTATTATGAAATTGGTGACAGTCTGTTTCTTACCCTGGTCAGTATCAGTGTATAGTCAATTAAAGCTCCTGTATGCGTACACACTCGGGAAGCAGAAAATGTGTCTGCAACTGGGCGCTTAAAGGAATGTTTCTTGTAAGAGGTCACTAGCACTATAAGGGATATAGGTAACCGCTTACGGAAGCTTCTACCACTCACACTAAACAGTATTAATGCGAAAAAATACTATTGTATGAATTGACAAATAAAAGACAGAAAAAAACAAATATGAACACAAGTAGCGGTGTGAAGTTCATTGGTTAAAATGGGTGTCCGCTTATGGGAGCTAAGAAACAACAGAAAAATCCAAATTGTACCCCTCAAAAGTCTGCGGACGCTTATATTACAGGAATGGTCGATGGCCGCTTATCGACACTTACGGGAATATGCAAATACAGGGTTTATATGATAGTTCAAACTGGGTTTTGTCAAGATGGCCGTAAGTAGAGCTGTCTGCTTACAAGAGTGTCCGCTCAGAGATCGAGCTTCAACTGTATTAGAAACTTTCTAGAAATATCACAAATACCCAAAATTAGAACACGTCAGAAGAGAACATAGTATTATCTATTTATAAAATGTTGATCATATGACATGGACTCTGATTGGTTGAGTAGGTTGTTTTGCATCAAGCTATGTAGACATGTTATGACGTATTGTTGCACATGTGTTGGTTCTATTTTATAAAAGAAATAGAAAACAGTAGCTTCTTGTTTATGTTGTGGTTTAAATTTATTTTTGGTTTAAAATTTTCAAACCAGTTTGATTTTTATTTTCCAATGTTTCAGATTATGGTAATGAATAGTAGACAAAGGAAAATAAAATCAAACTGGTTTGAAAAATTTTATAAAGCTTTACAGCTAAACTGTAAAGCGCAGTTAATGGAGCGAGACGCTCTAGGGCCATGTTGGGTTGGTATTGTTAATGTATAATCTCATGTAATGCGAACGTGATGAGAATGTACCATTATGCCTTTTGTCTGGAATGTACAAGGGAGTACAATGGTGATTCACCTAGACATGTTGCAACACTGTCTAGTACATTTATATCACTCATTCTGTATGGCTGGATTATAGATATTCCCATTCATGTCTCGTTGAGTGCTACATGAGTTCCTTAGTTACTATGGTACGTAATTCGCCATTGGCCTAGATCAAGACATCCGTCTGGCTATAAAAGCTCTAGTTAAAGTCCAAAGTCTCATTCGCTAGCCGTATTGCTTACTGAAAGGACTTATTTCAGTGTTCTAAATTGTAATTCCCACCCTCCCTCCCTTTGGAGGTTTGATTGTTACTATCAATAAATTTGGGTTCACCTCTCGAGGTTCGTTATCGGTTAAGTCTCGCAGCGACTTCCCCAAGCTTTGTTTTTTTCGCTCGTTTGAATTGCGATAATTAATTTATGCTCTTTATCTGCCTGCATACTTGTCTGATCCAGCACGTGCCAGCGGAGTCGGCTCGTAGTGCTGGGGAGATAAGTAGGCTTGAGCAAGCGATATTTTATGCTCTTTATCTGCCTGTGTTCTTGTCCGATCCAGCACGTGCCGGCGGAGTCGGCTCGTAGTGCTGGGGAGATAAGTAGGCTTGAGCAAGTCAAAAAACTGCCTACACTCTAGCACGATGCTGGCCGGAGGTTTCAGCTCGTAGTGCCGTTTATATAGAGTTAGGCTTCTAGGTCGCGTAAGCTTTTGATCTGCCTCCTCTAGCACGATGCTGGCCGGAGGTTTCAGCTCGTAGTGCCGTTTATAGAGGTAGGCTTCTAGGTCGCATAACCTAGCTTTTGATCTGCCTACAACTTGTCCGATCCAGTGCGGGTCTTGGCACTGGGGAGATAAGTAAGGCTTTAGGATCATGCAATAGAAGTCGTCTGTCACGCCGATTGCGGAGAGGTGTTCCCCCTTTACGCCAAACATTGTGTTGTTTATTGCGTTTGTTATCTACATCGTTATATGAAACATTTAACATAGCCAAAGGAACTGTGACATTAAAACCAAAAAAATATTTGAACCACAACATTTACATCTATATATAGGCTGATACTATCACTCTAGAAAGTTTGGCTCGGATTTCTAACATGAACTTCCAAATTCTTGTGTTCGTATCAGGCTGTAAACAAGTGCACCATTTTTAATTTCTTAAATCAAGGATAACTGGAAAGGATGTTTTTAAACTTTCAACTTGATATATATGATGAGTATATTACCTGCCAACTTTTCCTTTGTCGAATGCGTGTGATTTTTGTATCCATATTACCCGAATTTCTGAAAAAATTCCAACAACTTCTGAACATTGCCGAAGATGTTCCGACGACTTCCGAACATTGCAGAGGATTACCGGAGATATTCCGATGTTTTCCTAAGGCTGCCGAATGTCGCGGTGCGAAGCTCAAAATCTTGGCGCGATCTTGCCAAGATCACGCTTATCTCAAACGCGACATTTAGCGCTGTTCATTGGACTATTTTGGGTGGAAATTGAATCCAATTTTTCACGTTAATGGTTAATGAACAAGTAGTCCGGAATTGTGAGTCAGGCGTGTGAAATTGTCCTGTATGCGTGTGATCGATGTTTTCGATCCGCAGGCATGTGACACACACATAATGCGTGTGAGTTGGCAGGTATATGAGTAATCTACTAAAATATAAGTTACCAAACTATAAATTAAGTTACCAAACAGTGGAAAAATACAGTATACCCAATTTAATTTAAACACCCTGTATATACATGTACTGTATACCCTGTTCTAGTGCAATCATACATCTATTCGAAAAGGTAATAAGCTTAATTTAGCTTGCGTTCTGTTAATTTAAGCCTAAAATGAATAACATGTACAAGATAAGCTTTAACCCAACTGCAGTACAGTGGAAAATGTACATCAACAACATTTTACAAATAGGCTAGACAAATGTTCTGTTAAACAAAACAATACAATAAAATACATATGTACATAACTTTAACAATGAAAGTAGGTATTGTTGGAGCTTTTGTTATACTAATTACGATGTTAAATATCGAGAAATTGCCGCAAAATTGCAAACTTACCTCAACTGTGTTGTGCATGAAAAAAATTCTCGATCCACTATCCCCAGTCCTCCAAGACGCGTACAAAATTGATAAAAAAAAGAGTCAGCGATATTTTTTTAGTATTCAAAAAGGAAACGCAATGACCAAAGGTACAAACGTCGTATAGGTCGAGAGATGATCTATTTCCCGCAAATTATAACGAAAATCACTTGAATTTTGAAATAACTGGGTTCAAAGTGCTTTTCCAACGAATGATGTCATATCCGTCACGCATGCTAAAGAAAGTTTTTACTTCCGTCATGGGTAGGGCAATTAAACGATTGATTCGCACCCCCTCTTCGGGCGCGCAGGAGCTCGTTACCTTCCTTTCTGAACCACGTTGCGAGAAGCTCTGTTCGCTATCGTAAGTATTTCATTCAATGTTTTATTTCCTTAGAACTCAGTTTTGAGTCTCTAGTGAAGAAAGCTGTGTCAGTTTTTTTTCTTCACACCCTTTTTTTCAACATACTATGAGTGAAAATTTCCGCTGTGCTTTCTTTCATAGCCCGGTTAAAAACTAAAAATCGAAGGTCGTTCCTTGGTCTTTGCTAAATATAAGCTAAAAGCGAGCCGCACGATCTTTAAAAGTTCATAGTGAATGAATATGTAGCGCTTAGCATGTTCACTGCTGTGAAAATTCCAGTTTCGTACATCTCTTAGCCTTTTCTATTCATTCCTTTTTGCCGGCCAAAAAAGTTAATTTAAGCTTATCTACCGGCATAAGCTTATTATTTGCAGTCGTCCCACGTGATATCAAACTTTCCTAGCTCCGCGAGAAACGTTTATAAGGCTTATAAAATTGTACATAAGCTTAATACATGGTACATTTGATCCTTTTTAAGTTCAATGTTCGTTATGGCATTTAGTACAAACGGAAGAACGTATATTTTAAATGTATCGATGGTATATTGAGTAATGCAAGCAAGATTGAATACCAAATATCGAGAAAATCCTGCAAAAAAAACCCAGCCTGGCCAAATTATTACTGGCAACTCAGATTTGTTGCCTGCCTGTTCGAGCTTTTGTCATTTCTGTTTCTTATTGTGCTAATAGGTTGTGGTGGTATAGTTTGTCTGGTTTAACTATACAATTTCTACGGTTTTCTGACCTTCACGGTTCGAGTTAATAAATAAAGGGTTCATTTAATATGGTGTAAAAATAATTAAGAGCAAATGAGTATCACTCCAGCAGTTTAAATTCTATACTTGCCAACTTTTTGTGAGTCAAATCTGTGACATTTATATCCTGGGATTTTCACGACTTACAAAGATGACCTGACGACGTATGAAGATTTTCCAATGTCTTCCGAAGATGTTGGGAAGATTTCTGATGTTTGGAATCGGCTGAAAAAACATTGGACCTGCAAGAGCAAGAATCTCGTGTACCGCATTTTCTCGATTTGACGCCCCGGCATTTATTGTAGATCCGGCATTTATTTGAACTCAGCGTTTATTTGGGGCCCAGCAAACGAAATTTAAGATTTAGAGATACAAGCGCTATTAAAAAAACCCTTGATTTTTACGAAATCGCGAATATTTTCATAAAACAAAGATATATATTTTTTCTAATTATGTTCAATAAGTTCCAAGACTTCAATGTTTACTGTGAGCAAGTTTCCACAAAATCAGCTGCATAGAAATTTCTGCACAGTTCACTGCTGAATTTTAGCTTCAAAATAATATGCTCGTGTATTTGCTTCATCTGTTGCAAGAATGCTTCAATAATGCTAAGATCGCACCTATTGTTAGAAAGCTTGATACCACCTAAACCTTTGCTGAATAATCGGAAAAGATCGGAAATTCCCAGTAAAAGTTATAAGCAAATGAAGAACAAGATGTTTATAGTGCGTAATTTGTGAATTTCAAAATATTCACGTTTGTTCGACTTGTGAAAAAACTACTGATTTGTTTTCCGTAATTGTTAAAATCAAGCATATATAAAAACGACCTCGCCTAGTTTTGGGCGTGTAGCCTCTATGAAGCTCGGCAAATTAAGTCGTCAAGTTAGCTACTTCATGTCCGCCATTTTACCAATGCTTTGAAAACCCCTCGTCTTCGGTAAATTATTCAAATTTGCCGCGTTGTGGGATTTATTTTTCACTTGGGAATTTTACGGATCAACGAAAATTTAAATGACAATGAGCGATCAATGACATTCCAAGGAAATTTTCGATGATCTGGCCAAAAGGGGAGGCACTTATTCAAAGGAGGGCGCTTCATTGAGGGGGGCGCTTATTAAGTCTTCCTTTCAATGAACTGTAACTCTATTTTGGCTAAATCTTCATATGGAAAAAGTCTACAACATTACCCAAAGGCATGTAAACGTAATAAAAATTAATGTTTTCCGTTTGTTAAACTTTCTTATGTGAATACCGTAGTTCTGATATACACACTACGTACAGATGGTAATAGAAACAGGCTTTCCTTGTGATATCCTTACTATTTAAGAAGGGGAGGGTGATTATTCCAGGGGGCGCTTATGTGCTATTTTGGCCGAGGGGGTGGGCGCTTATTTGGGGGAGGGCGCTTATTAGAGAGTGGGTGATTATTTGAGGAAATATGGTATTATATATGATTTTTCATATATTCTCATTCAGTGATGCAATATGTTATGTTTCAGTGTTTGTTACCATGGCTGACCAGGATGATTTTGGAGGAACTGATTCCGGTGCATCCAAAACATTTCCCCAACAGTGCTCTGCTCTTCGTAAAAATGGATATGTTGTCATAAAAAGTCGCCCCTGCAAAATTGTGGAGATGTCTACATCTAAGACTGGAAAACATGGTCATGCTAAGGTATGTTACCTCTAATCACATTGCTGACATCAGTTTGTATATAGATGTTATTGAACTAGCACAAGGTCCATAGACCTTATTCATAAATGGCGGCCGATTAATATTTATTATTCTTTTCTATTATACGACATGTAGCATTTTAGAGTGCGAATACACACCAAAATGAGTGCAAATATGAGACCGTATTACCCTCATCTTAGTCCCCCTGACCGCGCGGTACAGAAAACACTGTTGAAAGCTTATATTTTAGGAAATAATTATGTTGTATAATAGACAATTTATTCAGCGGAAATTTGTGTAATACGGCTGGGCATTTTTACTTGTCAATGTTTATTTTTTCTCGCCTGAAGGCTTGAAAAAATTAAAAAGGAGTCGTAAAAATATGCAGCCGTATTACACAACTTTCCGCTGAATAACCTCTTTATATTCATGCTAATCAGCCTACATAGCCTCGTTAGCATGTGCAAAATTCAAAATATTTTTTACTCTATAATTAGGCTAGATAGGTTGATTAGCATGGATAAAATAATAAACTAGAAGTTCTCAGAGAGAATTTAAGTGCTGCCTCTGTTTAAAACCTCCCGTAAGCTACCACAAGCTTTTACATTATCTACAGTACCGGTCAAATGTAAGTTGATAGTCTCGACTCGATCCTCGATCCTCAAAGTTTTCGAGAATCGAGTTTCGAGGATCGAGTGACTCGAATAATTTCTCGAGTGACTTGAATAGGGATTTTGAGGAAACGATTTATTTCTCGAAACAGAACAATAACATAGAAACAATAGCGATTTTGCGCGGCTTCTTTTTATTCACGCAAGTGTATTTCGTACTCACGTCCAAATTGTTGGTCGGGAGGGAAACTCAAACGAAAAGCCTTAAGTACACTGACCTACATTTGCAGCAAAGTGTAAAAATGGAAAATTGAACGTAGGCTGCTGCGTGAAATGCTATTTTTCTGAGAATTTCAGCACTGCACGTACGCGTCTCGTTATATAAATAGACATTTATGTGTGAAATTTGCACATACGGCACAATGCGTAAAAACCGAAATCTTTTTAATCAAAACCTCAAAAGAATCACATGATATTTGGTTATAATTCACGAAAATCAAACAAATAACATCCATTACTGCCGAATTACTTTTAGTTTTTCTTTCCATCAATTGTTACGTGTAGATTACAGCCCAGTCAAAATGTTTCTGAGTAGTAGGCAAGATGGGTTGAGTAGTAGGCAGAAAAGGCCGAAGGCCTTTGAAGTAGGTCTGGGGGCATGCCCCCCCAGAAAATTTTGAAATCTAGACTCTCGCAAATACGTTTTCCTCGATTTTCAGGGGTTAACTCATTGCCATTTTGGACTGTTCTCAGTAAGCAAGAATCAATGTTTTTCTGTTAATAAAGCTGTGAAAAACTTAGTCTTTTGTGTCTTTTATGTTCCTTACATACAAGAATAAATACCACAATTCAGTTAATAAGCAAAACAGGAACATTGAAAATATTGGCTTCAAATGGTTGCATCTGGCGCATTTTGGGGGTAAACTTGGCCCAACATACGTACCTTATGAAAGAATTTAGAAATTTTAGGAGTAGCAGTGGAATCGTCGCCACGAGCTCGTTTAGACACCATCTTGTTTGTAACTGTAAGAGCATTGACTGCTGACCTTTCATGCAGCTTGGCGTACATTATTTCGCATACACGACGTAGAGACACCGCTGGTCAATGAGCCTTGAGCAAACACCATCGCCGTTCAAAATGGGGTGCTAATGCGTGTTTACAGTCGTGTTACTTACGGTAAGACGATAACAGAGGTATAAACGGTTAGAAAAGTTACAAAATATTTGGCTAAAAACATTCAGGAGAAAGAGGTATCCATTTTAAAGTCTTTACCGGCTCCCGGCTATTATCTACATCCCTGACTTTAGTGTGAAGTAGGCGGCAGATATTTCGTTGTAGGCGGCAAAATCGCCGGCTGCCGGCACATTTTGACTGGGCTGAGATTAAAATCTTGTGCAATGTAAATAAATCCGAAATAAACACATGATCGTCCTGGTTTGAGTTTTATTTTAAAGTAAGCTGCTTTTTGTGAAATAAAAAGTTATTATTTTATTTCAATCTTTTGGTTTCTATTAATGAAACTGACTATGCATTAAAAATGTTTTAGAAGGAAATTTCCTTCAACCTGGCTTCACAAGCACGTAATTAAATATGCAAAATTTGAGAACTTTGGCGAGGACGTCACGTTCTATGAAACAAACATGTATTCTGTCACGCATTGAACGTTGCATGCAAAGTCTTCGCTTTCCATGAATGAAAACTTCCTTGTAAAGCGCTATGAACTGATGAAGAGCGACACGCTAGAGCAACTGACACTCAAATAAAGTCTGACTCTGACTTATCTCTGAAATAAACATTTTACAATATAATTATCGATCGGTTGAAGCCCAAAATGACAGATGACTGATTTGCTCAAAAAGTCCAGTTCTCGTTTTCATTTCATGACGGATACATCAGTGCACATCAGTTTCTTCTGCCATATTGAAGTCATATTAAATTTATGGTGCCATGTGATCACATCAAGCTCTGATCGTAACATGAAAAGAGCTCAACTTTGAGAGCCCATTTTGAAAATGTAGTGACTGTTTGAAACCACTTTATATCTTCATAAAAGTGTTTTAGGTAAGTATAAATGACCCTAAATAATTTGCAACACGCTACATGAAAACCTTATGTTCGCAGAAATTGACATGATATTATTATATGACCAGCAAGCAACGGTTGGCATATCGTTCACTGACAGCGACTCTGCATCTGGAATATCGCCATTTATAAGTGCATTTAGGTACATTCTGTCTCCTTTCAATAAAATGGTATCGACTGTTTTAGAAGTACATTGTATCATAAGTGATGGAAGTAATAAAAGTAAAAGTTATTGTTGAACGGAAAACACGCGCCCACTTAACAATGCCGATAAGCACATTGCTTTCCTCTTGACACGTCGCTAAAACGTTCGTGACCCTGATGGATACTTCCACAAGCAAATAAACTTGTATGCGACATGGCAATCGAAACAGAAAAATCATATAACTTGCCGTATTCCCCTACCGTTTTCGTCGCATCGGAGTTTGTTTTCTTTGTCGCAATGCTTGTTCCCAGATCCTCCGTTTCGCAAAATGAACCACTGAACACTGCCCTTGATACTGCGGGCTCCCTGAAATCCGAAAATCTCGACCACGACTGGAATATAATGGCTGCCGAAGCGGCAGCAATAATTAGCCGCCATTTATGAATAAGGTCTATATTGGGGAAATATTGGTCTGCTTCTCACTTCAACATACCACATAAAGCCCTAAGATGGACAATACCAGTAAAAAGAAAGCCAGGGAGGCCAAAAACAACATGGCGGAGAACTGTGGAAACTGAGCTGAGAGATGGCTCTTGCATGGGGTGAAGCTTGGAAGGTGGTGAAAGACAGATAGATGGGGTAGGGTAGTTGCGGTCTTATGCCTCACTAGGAGCAAGGAGGATAAATGAATTCTCCCTTCAAAAGATTGTTTTTATTTTATTAACCATATTTGTATCTTACAAGGTTCACTTGGTAGCATTAGACCTTTTTACTGGGAAGAAGTATGAAGATATCTGCCCTTCAACCCATAACATGGAAGTCCCACATGTTAAACGCTTAGATTATCAGGTAGGTTTTATAAAGGGAAACTAAGTGATGCACATTGTCATTCACACTAGCCTAATACAATTTGAGATTACAACTTTGCGGGAGAATGGAGATCCCATGCCAGTTAGTAGTTGACTACAGTCAAAGCTCCCGTAAGCGGACACCCTTGGGAAACAGAAAAAGTGTCCGCAACTTGAATAATTCTCCACTAGGCCACTAGCAGTATAAGGGATAGGTGACCGCTTACAAGAGCTTGTACTGCTCATACTAAACAGTATTAATGCTAAAAGAAGTATCACCGTCATGGTTGCCACAGGTCACGAAATGGCTAGGGGAAAAAAAATATTCAAGGTCAGGGAAAAGTCAGGAAATTTTTAATATTTTGAGTCAGAGAAAATTGACATTTTGATAGAAAAGTCAGGGAAAATCGAAATTATAATTTATTGTCCAGATTGGTACACTTACATGAATTTGATAGGTTGAACTGTTGTTAACCGTTAATCTCATACCCAGATCACCCTCTTCCACGCGAAAGGGAGATCTGGTAAAGTTCGATTTCAAGGCCCGATATACGGGCCTTCCGTCTTCCAGTGGTTCTTAGTTGTCCTTCGGTCTGTTGTGATCGAATGAACATGGATGAATTCCTGGAATTCGACTGAGTTATTCTGAGAATTCTTTGAGACAGAGGTCTGAAAAACTTTGTTATAAAAACAAAACAAATGGAAGCTTTGTGGGAGATAATTTTATAAAAGAAAAGGGACTGTTGACACTGTTTAGTTGTTCTTCCGACAGGCTACGGAAAATCTCTAGTGTTCCCGCGAATATGTAAAAATGTCTCGGTAGTGAGAGCCAATCACAGCACACATTAGAATAAGGCGATATTTTAAGTAGTATCCAATGAGAATTGGCGTTATTTCGAACTTTACCAGTTCTCACTTTTCAGTGTCAGACAGAGTGGGATCTGGGTACGAGATTAGTTTACCGTGTGAAAGAACTCGTCTATTTCCCTTGTCTTGTCTTTATTGTTTTGTTAAGGCCATCATGCAAATGTCCTATTGGGTATCAGTCTTAAATAAATGGGGGAAAGGACAGTTGCAAGGGGAGGCTGAAGGCCGCTACTATATCTGACATTTTGCATTTATTTGGTCAGGAAAATTGTACTTTTATCAGGGAAAAGGCTGGGAAAAGTCAGGGAATTTTGAAAACTTTTGTCTGTGGCAACCATGATCGTATGAAATGAATGTTTTATTGACATCAACAGTCTTACTGTAACAAAATGCAGTGATGTAGTTCACAAAATAATGTTTACGAATATCAGCAGGGTCATAGTAAGACCTTAACTGATTGAGCAGGGCACAAAATTAACTTTCTTTTTCCAGGCTTCTAAATATTCCAAAGTGGTCTTTCCAAGAAAATTTGTTTTAAATTTATTATTTTTAATTGGGGTGGAACCCTAATTATGAACACAAAATAATGGGTTAACATAACAAATCTTAGGGTTTTAAGCGGACTAATTGGACTAGTGTTCAGATCACGGATGCCCAGCACTCAAGGTTGGTTGCCCAAAAGAAAAAAAAGATAATTCATTCATTAATTTAATTAATTAATTAATTAACTAATTAACCAATCAATAAACAATAATAATATTTAATACAAGAATGCAGTCTTCATGTCCGAGAGCCACCCAGAGTACTTGTGAGACCAAAAGCTACCCGTTTCAGCCAATTTTTTATGACATGCACAGCATATTTATCCATTGGATTTTTGATTCTACATTAAGTTTTTCTCCTTTTGAAGGTTCCCAAACATGTAGAAATCAGTGATCTTCCATCTCAAGATCGATTGTTTACAGAGTTTGGGGGCAGGGGTGGTATGCAATTCAAGCATTTTTTTTATTATTTTTTAATTTTTTAATTTTTTTAATTTTAATTTTTAATTTTTTTTATATTTTTTTTAAATTTTTTTTTTTTTAAATGCAATTCAAGCATGGAATTGGACTAATTCTATTTGCTGTAATTCTCTTTAGCTGAATGTCATAGACGACGATGGATATCTTACTTTGATGGCTGATGCTGGTGAGACACGCGAAGATTTGAAAATACCAGAAGGCGATTTAGGCAAAGAAATAAGAGCAAAATATGATCAAGATGAGCAACAGATGTTAACAGTTCTTAAGGCCATGGATGAGGAAACCGTTATAGGTACCAAGGCATTGACCAAATAGATGCAGGATATGCAGCTGTCTTGCAATCCAGGCTTTGGACAGCAAAAATGGACCTTTCTGATACAAAGGCACTAGAAAAAGTAATAATATTGCTCTATTTCTTCTTTTCTTGATCCTACAAACACTTGGATTCACAATAAGTTTAGTTAGCAAGTTCTCTTCCATAAAAATTGAGCTTAGGTAGTTTCCGAGCAATTCTTGCGTTGTTTAGGATGAAACTGTTTGTTCCAAATGCAAGCAACCCTAGCAGTCAATTATATATTGTAATAATTATTAAAGGCCCAGCAAGTTTTTTGTCTTTGGTATCTTCTTAATTATTTCAAAATGGCAGAACCGTTTCTCCTAAGAACGCAGAATAACTTTAAGAGCAGGTTTGATAAAATTATTATTAATAATTATTCTTCCATTCAAAGCATACTGTTTTCTTGCAATAAAAGCCTGGTTTGTATTTAAATGCTTGATCTTCTGTAACTTGCAATTTCAATAACTAAAAACTGTCATTTGTGCGAGTTGTATTAGCCTATTACAGGTAGTTTACTAGTTAATAATAATAATAATTATGATAATAACCTTAGCGTATTGCAGGGTTTTCCTTTTCAAATCAATTTGGTGTAGAAAAATTGAAAACAGGTGGAGAAATCGACACAAAATTCTTGAGAAATCCAGTGGAAATTAAAGTTGCATGTGAAGGACATGTTCACAGGTGGTGAAAATGCCCACTCACCTACAGAAAAGGAAAACCCTGACTGTCCCTTCTCTGACAGGGATGTACTGATTCAGTGCTAAACTGGAAGTACAGAGTCGAACCTCCCGTAAGCGGACACCCTCGGGACCAGAAAAAGTGTCCGCTTAAGAGTGGTGTCCACTTATGGGAGGTTAAAAATGCAGTGTTTGTATGTAGCTGGGAACATGACCAAGTGTCCGCTTATGAGAGGTGTCCATTAGCGGAGGTTTGACTAACTTGATGGGGTCATCATCAACAATTCTCTCTGATAGTGTATGAGATTTTGCATGGGAAAATCAATTTACATTTGACATTGCTTCTACCAGTTCCAAAGTTTAGTTAGAAGTTTGAAGCAAACAAGAAAGTGCTGCCAATTTGTGAATGATTATTCTTAGGAGTAACTGTTCAGCCATTTTGACTACAAGGTTTTTCCACTGGAAATAAATGAACTTGACATATAGGCACTGGGTTATATGCAAAAACAGTTAGAGGTGCAACTCGCTGTTGGTTTCCATGGACTGTGATAGACTTGTCTCAGCCAACAGAAAACTTGTGCGCAGTCTAATTGTCAAATATCTAAATAAACTTGCACTTGTTGTTTATCAGCCTAGTATGTTAGTGGCTGTTTATTTCTAATGGAAATGAACTGTATTTTGCATTTTTATGCAAAGTTTCTGCAACTAAGGAAAAAATATATAACAAGAATAATTACTGCCATTGGGGTGAGATATATTTGTGCTAGATTTGAAGGTAACTTTGCTCTTTCAGCCACCAGTATTCAACAACTAATTTTTCCTTGAAATATCAGTGCCTCCGAGGCCTATTTTTAGGCATGCCGATCATAAGATGGGAAATGGGGGAATTCTCTAAATTATTGTGGAATAAATTGGTATTCTGACTGGAAGAGTGAGTTAGCCAAAATTTCTGTGTTTTGTTGTTGCTTATTTGGTCAAGTGGCTCAGTCCTTGTTGCCTATGAGTCAGAACTTATTCTGACAGTGTGCTCCCTTAATTCTCACTAATCTTGTACCCAGATCTCGTTGCTCTTCGAAGAGCGAGAAGATCTGGGTATATATATATTTTTGCAATTAAAAATGTGTCATAAACTTTACTTCGTAGTCATGTAACGCACCTTCTAGTATAGTGGGGGAGCGTTGTGTGACGACCCAAATAATTGCTGCATAGCTAGAGGAGACTAGCATTTTATGCAAAGTCGCAGAAATACAGTCTACTGAAACTGCAGTTGGTAGAGTACAATGGTGAAGGAACATGTCCAAACTGTGATAAATATGCAATTTTTGCAATATATTAAAAATGTGTCATACATTTTTTTATTTTTTATTTTTTTTGGGGGGGAGGGGGTTTGAGAGTTGTCCAATACACCCTGTCTGAGTAGAAAATGTGTACGAATCGACACGACCCGTGTTTCAGGCAGGGTAGAAAATGTGGAAGACTCGAGTCGATCGATTCGCAGTGTTTGTACGGGTTCTTGAAATCCTGGAATTTTGTTAGGCATTTTCCTGGACTGGAAAACGAATGATTTTTTAGCAGGTTCTGGAAAGCCTAGAAAATCTGTAAATTAAGTGGCGAAAATTAAGTGACGTGGAAAAAGAATGGTCACAAAATAAACTACCCTGCGAGCAGAGTCCCCTTCGATCTTCCTAGAAAAATCGCCTTCCTCTTCCCGATTTTTCTGGGAAGATCGAAGGGGACTCTGCTCGTAGGGTAAAAATAAACCATTTCGTGTGAGGCCCAATAAGGGAGATGCAGCCTAGTCCCTTAGTCGTTCTCTTTCGAGCGAGCGCGAAGTCCACGTAAGGACCTGGGAACGGGTTTGCGTGCGTGCCTGCTCAGTGTCATTCGGTGACGTCATGAAATTTCGCGCCAAATCGAGTAAGCGGGAAGGGAACGCCTGGGTACTAGGCTGAGGGAGATGGAGCCTCCAGGATTCTCGCAAAATGTGAAACAGATGTGTTGAAAAACAATTGTTTGTGTATTTGGGGTCTGGAAAATCTACAAGGAGTACTGGAAAAGTTCTGCAAAATTGTTGCTGAAAAAGAGTACGAAAGCTGGATTCAATACGACCCATCTGATCTTTCTTGTTGACGCCCGACTTGCCGGAAGTAGATTTGCGAGACGCACGTGCTTATCACGCGACCTGACTTTCAGTGATTCGGATCGTCTGGGCTTTTTAAAGCAATGACGATTAAAATACTGACGATTCAACACAGTTTGGGTGTACCAGACCTGCTCAAAATTTCAAGAGTCACACTCATTTTTTTTTTTTCGTCCATTGTTTAGGAGTCAATCGCATGATATTGATAGCAAGATTATAACTAGCCTGGGAGGGAAACTGGCTTGTTCTTTGCCTGATGGCAAGATTATCGACGATACGCTGCTTGACATTCTTGTACCGTAGTTATAAAACTATACACAAACAATATACGCATGCGTATTGGAATATACAACCCTCGCATGTCCCACAATGATAGTAGGTAAAGTTTGAATAAAATTAAGTGTGGCGTGCAAAATTGAGGGTATAAAGCAAATAACAATATAACAATTAACGTATTGTGAATTTTTGGAGGGGCACCATAGTGCCCCTGATAATGAAATCAAAGAAGAATACAGTAGTAGCTCTCTTTGCGACCACTAAACGACCAAACTCTGTAATTAAAAGCTCTCGTAAGCGACCGCGAACACTAAGCTCTCGTAAGCGACCACTTGTTGTACTACACATTTATGAGACATTGTATTACTTGTAATCATCCGGATAAGAAGAGTTTTCAAGTTTATTTGTTTGCCCCATTGCTTCTTACAATTCTCATTATTTATGTTTTCAATCTCTGTGGATGCATGACCTGTACATTCACTTTCGTACATTTCCGCGCGTGGTCACTTACGACAGCCCATTCTCGTAAGCGACCAGCTCTAGTTACGACCACTTTTCGAATTCCCGAGGTGGTCGCTTACGAGAGCTTCGATTTTATTAATTTCAGTCTTGCACCAGTGAACACTATATATAACGACATTTTTACGTTTATTTGACAACTGCAATGTAATACAGACGAAGCTTTCTAAGGACGTTCGCTCCCAAATCTTCCCACATTCAGATTTTTTTTAAACTTTTCCTGCAGTTAGATAATGACCAACTACACCCAAAGTTAAACTGTAAACAAATATCATACGCATGCGTATTGGAATATAACCCTCGCATGTCCCACAATGATAGTTGGTGTCATTTGAATATAGTTAAGTGTGGCGTGCAATCAACGATATATAAATCAAACAACAATAACATTTAGCGTATTGTAAATTTTTGAAGGGGGCACCGTTATTTGCCCCTGATAATGAATCGAGAAGAGTTTCAGTCTTGCATCAGCGAACGATGAAATGATAACTGCAATGTAATACAGTCAACGTCACGGACGGCACATCTTGAAAAAATGGCCAATTCTTATATTCCTTGTTCCTGTTTGGTTTATTATTATCTCTTTGGTGTTTTTCTACCTTAGTAAACCACAGGTCACCAAAGCGCTGTATAAGAGTATGGAGCTGAAATTCGATCGAAAATAATTTTCACTTTTCTTTCGAAAAGCTGTAAATAAAACCTCACCTGTTGTCTTTTCCTGTGTTTTTATCGCTTCTGGGAGGCTCCTGGAAGCTGCTTGGGGCGAATTCTTACGTCTTGTTTTCTCCGACGAAAAATAGTTTATAGTCTGTCACGTTTACATTCTGTCACGCGCATAACCCTACGAGACAGATATTCACTTTTTCCGCGCGCGACAAGAAGGAAATCTCGCCGGGTAAACACGCACGGTGCGGTCACGCCAAAGTCGAATTACTAATGAGTCTTTTAGTTCCCCATAATCTTGTATTCGTCACTTGTAAATCTCAAAACTTATTCTTGTTTCGTACTGATGTCAGTCGAGGGAACATCCCAGTCAAAGCTGCACTGTACACAAATACCATACGCATGCGTATTGGCATATACAACCCTCGAATATCCCACAATGATAGTAGGTATCGTTTGAATAAGTCTGGCGCACTGTCTTCGAGAAATTAATATTATTATTATTACAAGTAAAAAAATTTTTGGAAGGGGCACTTTCGTAACGGGCCTGTGCGGAAAAGCCCCTGATGTTGAAATCGCGAAGAATATATAAACCACAACTGCAGTTTATACCCTTTCTTCAGCTCGATCTCGTGCGTGGTAGTCACCTTCGATCTTCGCAGCCGTTATTTAAGCGTGCGTGACCACACAAGCTGAAAATCATCTGTTTACCATTTTAAACGACAACTGAATTGAAATTTAGCGACAACTTATTGAGCGATTTTGCTGATCTCAAAGTTGTTTGACGAGGAATTCGACTACGAGGAAGCCCTCTTTGGGGGGTACCCCTGTGATTCCCTGAAATTAAAAACATGCTCGATGCTTTTCAAAACGGAAGTTCCTAGTTCCTATCCAGCTTTATCATAAAGGGCAGTTTCTCTTTCCTTGTTTTAAAATTAAAGTGAACGGCGAAATCATTGGTTCACGTTTAGCAAGGCTAGTCGACAAAACGGCAACTAAGATATAGTTTGTTATATAAATCATGCGTACACCTACATCGACAAAATAATCTAATATGAATTTTTTTCGGAAGGGGTGCTTCATAACAGACACCCCAGATAGTGAAAATAAAGTTGCGTTACTTTTGCTGCCAAGCGGTCGACTTGGAGGTGACTGTATAAAACACTAGAGCATTCCCCGAGCTTCCCCAAGGTAGGCTCGATTACCAGCCGCTGTTCGGGAAATCGAGCTTATCCTCGAGGGTGTCATTCTCGTCCCCACAGCCCTTTCGCATCTCTTAGCCGGCGGGGCCTTCGTTTCTCGTGCCTAGGCCCCGTCGGCTAAGAGATGCGAAAGGGCTGTGGGGACGAGAATGCGAGGGTGTCCACTCGATATTCGTGTACAGTGGAACCCCGACATAAGGGACTGTGCAATAATGTCGTACATAATTTCTGACTGATTAGAGGGGGGGCAATAACTAAATTCACTCCTTTAGGAGGGGGGGGGGGGGTATTACCTAATATTGGCTACATGAAGCCCATCACAAGAAAGATAACATTAAAATTAGTCAGTTAACAAAAAGTTTGGTATTTTTTCGTTAGATTGCAACCGTGTAGAAGGCTTTCTAAAGTCAGAAAAATTAGAGTTGGGGGACGCCATCTCTGAATTGGAGACATTTGTAAGGAATTTGGGAGACCTTTTACAGTTCACGGCTTGGTTACTATGCAATGTAACATAACCAAACTTGGTAAACGTACTCATTTTTATGCGATCTGACGCAATTTGAACAATGTATAAAGTCTATAAACTAGGGCCTTGTCACTTTTTGAACTTCGGAACAGGCAATAAATTGGTATTCTGGCTGGAAGAGTGAGTAATTATAAGCCATTTGTTTTTGTCAAAATTTATGTTTTGTTGTTGCTCATTTGGTGAAGTGGCTCAGTCCTTGATGCCTACGAGTCAGAACTTATTCTGACAGTGTGTGCCCTTAATTCTCACTAATCTTGTACTCAGATCTCCTCCCTATTCTGAGGAAATTTGCTCGTTATAACGGGGATTCGTTGTAAACAAAACCTAGGGTTCCATTCCTTGCATTTTACTGTAACTTCAGCTAGGCTGCAGAATTTCATTTTATGAGGGATGATGGAATATCCCTCTACAAAAATTGTTTTTCGAATCCTTTCCTTTCGGAGGAAAGTTAATGCGAAATGGTAATGTATTGGTTCAATAATTATTCATTAATATTCTTATCCAACATTGACATGCGAACTTTGTGGTATAAATAATTATCTTTCAAATATGCGCATGCGTAGTAAATATCCACTGGAATTGGTGGTAAACCTGGTTTTTTACGTGAATTTGTTTAAGCTTATCTGTTATTCTGATCTCGGGGTATCCCATCTGACAAAATCGAACTGAAAATCAATCGAACGATTGGCGTTCGGTAATCGAACATTTCATTTTGTGTAAGTTCGATTATCGAACCAATCGTACAGTGGAACCCCGACATAACGAAGTGCCAAAGGCCTGCGAAAATTAAACAAAACCCTGGGGTTCTAAACTGCGAGCCTGCGACGATCGAGCGGCGAGCGTTTTTACACGTAATTTGCATAATTATATTAAAAATTTCCACTTGCGCCAAAGATCTGAGGAGAAAAGACCGACTGTTCGCGGTCTACCAGGGGCTCTGTTCCTCACATGTTCCATAATTTCATTCGTTTTATCTGGAGGGACGTTTAAATATCCCTCTATAAAAATTGAGTTGATCAAATTTATATTGACCATCTTGAATATGAGTTGTTCAATAGTTATTCAGTAATATACTTATGCAACATTGACATGCGAACTTTGTGGTATAAATAATTATCTTTCAAATAAGCACATGCGTAGTAAATATCCTCTGGGATTGGTGGTGGTAAACCCGGTTTATCACGTGAATTCCTCTTTTATTCCCGGGCTATCTCATCTAACAAAATCGAACGCCAAAATCGATAATTAGCAATTCGACTTTGGCGTCAGAACACGTGACAAGCGTGACAGACTATCCACTTCCACGTCAACATGCTACGTCGTGTAGTCTATTCTTTCATTTATTTATTTATTTTTATTTACTGTATTTTTATTTAGTCTTATAATCGTTTGAAATTCAGTGCGATATTAAACTACTGTACGTGGCAAGGATGCTCAATGCCCACAGCCATCATATATGTACACCATTTTTTGCAAGACTCTCCGAATGGGGTGGCAGAAGTCCTAGTCTCCTCGCCACCTCAACTGAACAGTCGGGGGAACAAGTACCAGTTCAGATGGCGACATCCCGCCTCCGAGACGGGACTGAGCCCGCGTTGTTCGTCCCCGAAGTTGCTAAGCAACATGACGTACTCGTGAGTGCTCGAGCTAATTTCTGATTGGATAAAAAGATTCGGAAACTCTTCGAGTGCTTCCACGAAGATTTGCCGGTACTTTTTCCCCCGACTGCAAGCATGCGAGGGTTAAAAAAAATTGCCGAAATGACGATTAGACGTTTCGCCTGTCGTCATACTTAGCAACGGGTTGATTGGCACTGTATTCACACTGTTGCCCGGCATCGTTATGTCTTCAAAGAAAAGTGCCGCTTTCTATCTCTGCGTGACGATTTTGAAAATAACCGACTTGATAACGACTGCAAAGGAAGGTAATAAAAAACTAATGGATGTTCAAGCAAGTGTACACGGTCGACGAAACTCTTGGCCTCGTTCGTTGATCCACTTGTTGGCAACTAAAACAGAAAAGTGACAAGTAACAATTATTAGAATTATGTGTGAAGTAGTCTGGAGGCCACGCCCCTCGGCCTCGGGGGGGCCGGGGGTGGGGGAAGGGTGTCGGTTAGGACGTGGAGACGGCTAACACTTCAGACTACGATTCCCTCTTGTCGTATCTTTAAAGGGTTGAAAATCGTGTTTTGGTATCGCTTCAAATGTCCACAGTTACGACGGAGCCGGGGGAGGGGGGATTGAGTAATTTACAAAGCGAAAATGCTTTTCGTCTCCAGATTTCGGGCGTACAATTTTATTTCTCCCACATGTTTCGTTTCTCTGAAGACAGCCCTTTAAAGGATACGAGTTTCTCGCATCCAGAATACACTTGACATCTACTTCTCGTAATATTTACCCCATTTCGAGCCCACAATCACTGGGCATGCGGCATGCCTTGTTTTGGCATCAGGGCGGCCATCTTTGCCAATGTTGTACCAAAATACTGCGTCGCCCTGCCGTGGTATGAGAGAATGAGAAGCATAATTGAGTTTTTCTGCTGCAATCGTTCGTTAGTTTAGTACTGTCAAGCCTGGTTTTCACTAGCGACGCAAGCACAAGCGCAAGCAACATACGCAGACGCAGTAACGCGTTGATCATCAGCACCTTTTGTTTAGAACAAATCAACACGTTACTGCGTCTGCGTATGTTGCTTGCGCTTGTGCTTGCGTCGCTAGTGAAAACCAGGCTTTAGGGAGCAACCATTCTCAAACTCGTTAATAATTCATGCATCAAATTGAAACAAAGGAAATCATAACCGTCACGGAGCTTTGGATACCTGGTCTTAATTAGCATATATTTTACGATTTTATTTCTCCGTTTACTCCTTAGTTTTGGTTTCGATTGAGAAGATATATCAAACACTAGAGACAGTGTTTCATCCGATTTCCAAACACCTCGAATTTCGTCAAAAATACTCCGCTACGCGTCGTATTTTTAACTCTTTTCGCGGTGCTTGGAAATCAGATGAAACATTTTAAGCCTTGACTACAACAAACCTTTCGAGGATAAACAACTTCTTCAACCTCTAAAAACACTGTTGCACCTCCAGCATCTACATCACTCAACTAAAAGTAAAGAGAAAACAGTAGCCGCTGAAATTGGTAAATAAAATGTCGAGATCAGTCTTTGCACGCATTTCGGACCTATTGACGCGTTTGAAATTAATTCCCATGTAAGGTAATGATGGATTTATTATCCATTATATCAATACTACGGTACGTACTTACATAAAACAGTACTGTTGATATCCTGTCACCCGTTTCATTGCCAGGTAGGGTTCCATCTTCGGTCTGATGACAATAACAGCAATACGAAACAATGCTATTAAAGTTACAAGAATCTAGAACAAATGAAAGCAGCTTTCTTCTTGATAACTACGTCTTCTACATGACGGTTATGATATCTAACTGCGCACCCACCTGGATGTAGTCATGATGTGGTTCGTAATGTCCTGCGATGCCATAGTTGGCCACCTTATAAAGACAAGATCGAGTCAATACTTCATGTACCGTTACTTGAAGTAATTCGGAATTGCTGTGGTTTTTGCTTTACTACGCTCTGTGATTGGTTTAAAAAGCTCGCGCCACCTACTCAACCAATCAGAACCAAAACCAATGGCGACTCAGTCGGACGCGTTTTCCCGCGCTTGGCGCCAGTTACGTGTTTTTGCTTCGAGTTGTTTACGCCTGTTGTGCTTGGCCATTGTAATTGGTTTGGTTTTGATTTTACGACACTCAATCGATAACCGCTCTAATGCGATATAATCACGGAAGAGCTTGAAAAATGCAAAGTGCGCTAGGATCTTCGTCAGTCTCATAAGAAACCTGCAGTGAGGCTGAAAGCGAACTTAGAACTTGCTCAGAATTCTTACCTGTAACGGTTCGGCGTGTTGAGGATCAAGAGACAGACCTGTGATAGATTGTATCCTTTGACTTATTCTGTTTATTATTGGAGAAGCACTGTCCTCTAGCCAGGCGCTGACGAGATATAAACCGTGAAAAACAAACCTTAGCGTGTACGGCCTGCTTAAGCAATAAACAACGCATTGCTATCGTTTATTTACAAAGCCTTAGTTCAACCACATTTCGATTACTGACATATTGTGACATAAAGCTTTCAGATAAACTACAAAAGCTCCAAAATCGTGCGCGCAACCAGGGCGTTAACCTTCTCAAGCTATGACGCTAATATTACACATATGGGAGCTGAAGTAAGCCCTAAGCATCGCGTCTGTATCGGTCCGTATCTACATTGCTGACGCGCTGCCTGTTAATTTTCGCGCCCTTTTCCCCCGCCCTTTATTTGCCTCCCGTGTTTTGGCTATCCTCCGATTCCCTCAAGGGAACAATTACGGTTTCCGAGAACTGACTGAGCCTGCGGTTTTCGTTTCGAAGTTATGATGGCTTGTCAATTTTCGGAGTACTCTCGAGTGTTCGTACTATTCTTTGATTGGATAATTAAAGTCGGAAACTTTACGAGTGCTTCAACGAAGATTTCCAAAAACGACACAGCATTTGTTTCACCCGACTGGATTGGTCAGTGCATTCAGATACATAACCAATCAGAGCGAAGCATAAGACCTTCTGTTATACTTAGCTAGCTGTTTTGAATTATTCCCGGCCAGTTTTGGACCAAATCCTCACCTCTGGCTTATCCTATATTCCGCTGCTAACAGACCTCCGGTGGTTGTATTTGTAACAACGGCTCTCTTGAGCTAGATGTGTATGAGAAAGGGAAAAAGGCTATGTTACAATACACAATACTTTGTGCAGGTTAGATTAGATTTCTGCCACACTCTTTGAGTCTTCGAGGGGATGAACACCGGTGATCCATACATGAAGTACCTACCAAATAAATTGCAAATTAAAGAAAACGCCTCATAACATTTTTGTTACAGCAAGATTTGCACGAAGTAGATCAGAATCAAGATCTACTTTTCGGCGCATCTATCGCGTCAACGCTGCAATATTTTATCTTCACTCCGGCACTCCTCATCCAACTTGTCGATGGACTTTTTGGAAAACCATGCAACGCGGCATCAGTCCATACTGCGCATGCTCGGGGTTTGTTTACATTTTTGTTTTGTATTTGTTGATACGTTACACTTTGGTGATAGCGTACATGAAGTTGTTATGAAGTTTTTGAGTCCGCCACTACGTGTCGTTGAGTTCCTGAATGCTCGATGAGCTCAAACGCCGGTTTGAGATAACGCCGAGGTTCTTCTACTCGTTATCATTGTTTGGCAAGGATATCTGGCGTTAATAATGAAGAAAAATGTAAGTTTGTACAACAATTTCTATTTTCGCTAGTATTTACATTCCTTCGTATGCGACTCCAAAAAAAAATAATAATAATAATAAAAAAATAATAAAAAATAATAAATAAAAATAAATAAAAAAATAAAAAAATAAAATAAATAAACTCATAAACATAGCAGGCGGAGATTTGAAACAAGTGAACAAACAAATGATCAGTAATGTTGATCGAGCTGCTCACCTGAGGTTTCGCTAGTTTTTTCACATGCTCAACTTCGCTGTCCGTGATGACATCACGAAACAGGTAGAGATCTGGGTCCAAATTTAACATCTCCACTTTAAGTGGCTTCAGTAGTTGTGTTGGGAGGTTTTTATTGTAAAAGCAGGTAAGCTTGTCTCTTTCTTTCCGGGGCTGCAACACAGAATAGAAAGCATAGCAGATGTTGTGAGATTCCTGACTGGACTGAAGGTTTCAACTTATATTCCAGGGCAAAAATTTCCTTTAAGAAATGGCCCTTGCTTGTAATAACGTACGGGGAGAGCACGAGAGAACCATAAGAGTTTCTCAAGTCGCAGCTCTAGCTTCACGAGTGCTC
This sequence comes from Desmophyllum pertusum, assembly GCA_029204205.1. Classification (NCBI taxonomy): domain Eukaryota; kingdom Metazoa; phylum Cnidaria; class Anthozoa; order Scleractinia; family Caryophylliidae; genus Desmophyllum; species Desmophyllum pertusum. Next base: position 1,385,791 of record MU825398.1, read on the forward strand.
TTCCAACTTTCCATAGCTCGATAAACATACAGCTAAAGCAAAACAAATTATTGTCTTTTAAGAGAGGGTGCGGTAACCGCTCTTTGTGATGTTTCTATTGCGAAATATTACGCAATATTGCGAAAATTATTTCCTTTTTCTCCCGGTTCCCGCCATCTTGGTGATACAATACTTGTAGGTCCGGTTGCGTGCAGAGGTCTGGATATTACACTTGGGAATCCCGCGTTCCCGCCCTCCTTTAAGCCGTCTTCCGTAGACTTCCCATCCCCGTTACTCCCAGGGAGACCGGGTTCCCCCACACCTGTCCCCTCCCCCCTTTTGATACAGCTACTAACCTTTCGAGATTCCCCGCGGCACAACCGCTCGTAAGTGAACATGAAGTCTTCCTTTTTCTTGTTCTTGTTGTTCGCCGCGTCCTTTGGTGGAAGATTGCTGTATGCGTTGCGTTGTATTTGCTCCGTCTTAAAGTGTCCAAGGTTAATATGGGCCTGTTTAATTGTGGGATCTAAGTAAAACAATTCATCTAATGAGTACCATTCGTCGGAATCCAGAGCCTAGCCTGCGGTTTTAGTAACAGGGGTGGTCGCTTAGTGAAAGGCCGAATCCTTATCGCGGGGAAAAAATGAACGTGCCACTTCGCTCGGTGAGCTCGCGTGTTCTCGTGAAATGTTCTTATTGGTTAACTCGGAAAAAGAAACGGAAACACTTCGACACTGTTTCAAAAGAAACGATGGAAAGCGCGGGAAAACATGTAACCGCGGGCATGCGCGGGAAAAATTTAGCAGGTGGTTTTGTTTTCCGTCATTGACCGTTTTCGCTCTGATTTGTTCGAGCATGCGGAATTTTTTTTATCAAGGGTAAACTTCAGCAGGCAAAAAAGCAAATGTCCCATTGAATTAAATTAAATTATTTGCCTTTAATTTAGCTGGAGCCGGTATATGAGATACCTCCAGGCACGTCTGCACAATTACGAGCCACATATTTCGAGTCACTATATTAATACCTTTTTCAAGTATATCTTTCGTGTGTATGATCGCATCATCAAGCCGTCCGACCTGTGGATATAAAAGACACATTCAAGCACGTATTAAGACACATTCGCGATACACAACCTTGTTGCCATGGCGAAATGGATACAAATCGACACAAGTTAGCATCGACCTGTGGCTCAATTCTTTTGGTAGGACTTTGCATCGACTTGGATAACTTTGAATGAGCTCAAATTGGCGCGCAAAATGACTGACAGAACTTGAGTTCGGGAGAAATGAAAGTGGTCGTATTAACGAGGTGGTCGTAAGGCGGGGTTCCCCTATATTTTATAATTAACGTGTTTTTAAATGGTTGTAATTGAGAAAGACAATCTAGTACCCGTCACTCGCCTTAGCGCAGCCTGGCCGTGGAAGATCCGGGTACGAGGCTAGGTTGACCCACCTGATACTCGGCCCAGGATAAATATTCCAGCACGTCAATTTTTGTCAATGTGCCGCTGTACTCGTACGGCGGGCTCATGCGCTTGATCGCTTCTCTCATCCACTCGATAACCTCCTCATAATTTCCCTGATCGTTGCTAACCAAGCCAAGTTCATAACACTCATCAGCGTCCAGGCTCCCGTTGAATTTTTCTTGTTGCAGTTCCCCATCTGCTATTGCGCGTGCGCTGAGATTGTAAACGTCTTGAATGCGCAGAATCGCTGAGATGCTTCCCATGAAGTCTTGCGAGGTTGGGAACGCTGGGAAATTCACGAACAGCTCCCACTGAAGGTCTGAAATTTTCAGAAAAGAAAATAAGAAATAAGAAATTCCTTGTTTGATACGTTGGACTCTGAACCAAGAGATCTGGGGGTAACCTGTGATGGACTAGCATCCCATCCAGGGGGAGTGGGAATATTCTTAGTAACTTAGTAAACTGGAGTTAAACTGAGCAGCTATGTCACGATATTTTAGGCCATTTTTGCAAAGTTTAAGAACGTTTAATTTAAGAACGCCTCAAAATAATAGTTTACTATAAAGGTAGAAAAACACCAAAGAGGTGATAATAAACCAAACAGGAACAAGGATGGTTGAGGATGGAGAAGATTAAGACGGATTGCGAACAGCGAACTGATGCGCCATCCGTGACGTAGCTCCATTAAGCTCTATTAGCTATTGGCTTCTAAATTTAAAAGGGAAAAGCCCTGGGAACGAGGTTGACTATTTGTGTTGCTTGTGAAAAACACGGCATATTCATTCTTTTCACTTTGAATAATAGTCTGAAGTGTCAGCCGCCTCCTCGCTCCAACCCCCCGTAGGGCCAGGCGAGAAGGTGGAGAGAGGCACTGTGAGAGTAAAGTGTCTTGCCCAAGAACACAACACAATGTTTATACTCCTGGGTGGAGAGAGGCACTGTGAGAGTAAAGTGTCTTGCCCAAGAACACAACACAATGTTTATACTCCTGGGTGGAGAGAGGCACTGTGAGAGTAAAGTGTCTTGCCCAAGAACGCAACACAATGTTTATACTCCTGGGTGGAGAGAGGCACTGTGAGAGTAAAGTGTCTTGCCCAAGAACACAACACAATGTTTATACTCCTGGGTGGAGAGAGGCACTGTGAGAGTAAAGTGTCTTGCCCAAGAACACAACACAATGTTTATACTCCTGGGTGGAGAGAGGCACTGTGAGAGTAAAGTGTCTTGCCCAAGAATGCAACACAATGTTTATACTCCTGGGTGGAGAGAGGCACTGTGAGAGTAAAGTGTCTTGCCCAAGAATGCAACACAATGACCCGGCCAGCGCTCGAAGCCGGGCAGTTCGAAACGGAGTCACCCAATCGTCACCCAACCGACTCACCCAACCGACCCAGGGCCATCTCCGCTTTCAAGATGGCGGGTGGGCGCAAAGCAACGCGCTAGGCCACCGCGCCTCCCAGCTGGTAGCGTGTCCGTTTTATTTCTGTCACCTGTCTTCTTGATATTGCTTTTATATTTTAAAACAACAATGAAATAGCAGGAGCCCATTGGGCTCCTGGAAATAGTAATTTCCCTCATGTAGATCTAGTTTATAAATTCCCTTATCACTTCTTGACATATTTATTCTTGTATAAGAGAATAACTTAACAATACTAGAATAATCCAATTTATTGACCGTGGTGAGACAGGACGCGTTTAACTTGCAATTGAATGTCACACTCGTTATCAATCGCTAGTTAAAACAAAGTCGGTGGTTACCATGTACTTACCGTTTGGAGATCCGTCTTTGAGGTACGATTCTAATTCCCTCCAGTGTCTTATAAATCTCCGTAAAAGCTGGAAAGAATTGATCGGGTGAAACACATATTTTTCTATATCGCCGGCAGCGATGTTACTTTCCTTTCTTACGTAGTCGGCAAATTGTCGGATAATTTCGGGAGCGTCCGATTCCTGTTCCAAATAGTTGTCCAGAGACTTAGAAAGCGAGTTTTCCAAACGAACCAGGCCTTTCATCCGAGTGAGCGAAGTGAAGAACTCGCCATTTGTAAAGCTCAACGACAGCGAAATCCAACAAACTACAGCTTTCCACTTGATCATTTTGTAGAAAAATTAATCGATTATTGAAGCCACATGTGCTTTTGCACAGAAAAACCTGTTGAAATACCCGGTAGGTTAAGACAAAATCATGGACATATGCAAATTAAGAACATTACCCGCACATTAACGCAATAAAAATTAAAATGTATCGCGCTACTTAAGAAACCAATTTGTAGAGAAACTAATTGCTTTTAAACATTTGAAACACGTCAGTTTTGAAATTTAAAGAAATGGCGAAGGTAGACATATGTTTGCATCTTTTTTTTTACTTTGTAAAGTTAAAACGGTAAAAATAACAAAACAAATAAAGAGAGACAGCTAGATGCCGTGTGTTTTCAAAAGTCTCCGTTTTCATTTGGCCGAAAACATAGCAAAATATGTTTTTGTCCATAGACTAAAAAACGTCTAAGTTTTTAAGCCTTTGTGTGTACCTTCCCAAACTAAAGCGATCGAAAACGGCGTCAGCGTTTTCAAACGTCTCCATTTTCACCCGTCCAGGCACTTAGCCTGCGAGCGCGCGTCGGAGGGGCGTGTATGAGGAAAGAGACGCACGTTTCCTTCTTCACGTGCGCCCATTATACAGGTGGACGAATCCGGAATAAAAATTCCCCGGTTTGGTCGCATGTGCGGATATTTTGAATCCGGAATTCAATGTGAAAACTTTGTATCCGGATACTTTTAAATCCGGAATGTTTTGTAGTGTAAACGGTTATTCGAATGAATCCGGAATGAATCCGGATGTTTATCCGCCTGAGATGATATGAATTTCCCCGGATTCATCGATGTGTGTAAACAGTTGAGAATCCGAATAACTCTCTCTCTCCCTCTCTCTCTCTCTCTCTCTCGTCGATGAATCCGAATACCCAAATGTGATGAATCATTGCGGGCAACATTTTTCACTCCATGTGGCTACACGTTGCAACATTTCTCGCAACATTTTCCCTATTCAGGTGGTTTTCATCAACATTACAAAAACTGTTTGCTTGCATGACCAACATCAGAAAATTAACAGGTAAAAGAACTGGCAGAAAGAAACGTTTTGCCCAAATTATAGCTTTGTAGCGTTTTTCATAACCGAGTTATTGCCAAACTAATTTTCAGAAAATTACAGGCAGTATTTAGTATGCCGCCGCCATTGTTTGTGTCCTTCAGAGGGGCACAAATATGGCCGCCATAAAATCGCGCACAAGAAGTAGAGTAGATTCTATCGTCAATATCATTAGCTTTCACTTCAAATCTGTTTAGACATCACTTCTAAATTATTATCACGTCTGAAAATTTAAAAATGATATCCGTTTCAGAAACACGTTCATCCGGGACATCACAAATTTCAAATACCTTTATTTCCAAAAGGAATCAGGCAATCCCCATAAAATTTGTTGTTTCTCATCGCCCGACCGACCCAATTTTTTCAAAAAGTTAAAAAAAATTATAATTCATTGCCTGCGACCTTTTCTCGGGTGTTACCAAGCTTTATGCTTTGTTTATATCTTAAAATCATCCAGACATCTAAATCAGCTCAGTAATGACGTCTTCGAGTGATATCGGCTCGTTTCAAAATGGTGGTCATGGGGAAGATATAATCAAGGCTCGCTTGGAATTATTTATGTATTAATTAATCAATATTTCGTTTCTCGGCTTTTCTTTTGTTTTTGTTTTTTTACCGACCGACCGACCCACTTTCACGAGAGAGAGGGTGATGGGAAACAAAACATTTTATGGGGATGACCTCACTGGATCGATACCAAACTTTGCATAGAGATTAATGATTTCCATGTATAGAAGATATAAAAAGAAGAGCTTTGTAGGATTAATAGTTTATATTTTAGAATTTTGATGATGTCAGATAAAAACAAAGAATTAAACAAGATGTTAAGCCTGGAACAGGTAAATATGTTGAAGAAGAGCTAGGGATTTTAGTTTTAGACCCGATGAATTTTGTTGCTCGCCAAGTTGCAAAGTAGAACGAGATTCTACTTCTGCAATATTGCGTGCAACAATTTCAGGGGTGGACACATTGCACGAATATAATATAACAGAAAAAGCCTTTTGTTTTTCTATATATATTTTTTTTCTGAAAGATGAAACTCAATATTAGATACTTCCTCTCTAGATTTCTTAAAGATCATTTTTAAATGCGATACGGATTCCCTTTTATTGTTTTGTTTGGTCAGTACCATTTGAGGGACGTACTGCATGTATCTTAGCTACTCGTGAAACATTGCTCGCGAATCAGTGACATCAATTGCAAAAACATCTTGAACATGACAACAGCTTTGTGATGCCAAACAAAGTAGTTTACGTTTTACAATTTTATGGCGTTAGACGCTCCCTCAAGAGAAAATTGCGAAAGGAGAATACTGAAATAATAATGCATTTGCGACGTAAACTGAAGTATTGTAAGCATTTTCTGCGGGTGGTTTGTAATTGTAACTTGATAGTCTCCGGCTTACAGCGGGCGAACTATTCATTTTTCCGTTTTCAATGCAAATATAAATCAAACATTTTAGAGAGCAAAAAAGTATTTAAAACTCGTTTGTCTCTGAATTCAAGCAATGAAGCAGCTTTTAACACGAGAGAAAGAAATGAAAAAATGAATAATTTCAATTATACTCACTCAGAGTGTTTTTTTCTCGCTCCCAAGGCCAGCGACAGCAAACTTGGATAAACTATCTCGTCAAACGTTTGTTTTGTCTTACGGTTAAATTGAACTCGTTATATTACCCTAACTGTATGGATATATTTATGCCAGATATTTCAGCATACAATAAAAAAACACTTCATCCTTTGTCTTCATTTCCGTCAAATACGAAACAAAAAACAGGCGCTGTGAAGTTTGCCATTTATTTGATTCGTTATTGAATATTGCTCCGGGTTTATATTTATAAACACGCTACGCCTACACAATTTTTTCCCCGTAATTCATTAAAACAAATCGCAAAGTTCCGAAATTTCTTGCCTGTTAATCAGTATTGTCATTCAAGTAGAGGAAGACAACTTCTTTTAGCATCGATTAAGCAGTGTTTAGATATTGGCTGTAGTATACTCTTTTGTTTAAGTGTACTTTGAAGGTGGGAAACCTTTTGAGTGCTCAAGCCATTAAATTTCACTGACATCTTTGTCAAGGAAATGGGGAAATATTAATTTTCCTGTCTTGAACTGTTCGGCGTTTTGTATTCGTAGAATTAAGAAATTATTTTGCCGACACACGAAGGATAATGCGGAGAGATTGCGCTGAAACACTGAGACTAAACCTGATTCTGAAAACGTTTTGACGAAACAAAACATGGCCATGGCGAACTATAGATAATAGCAAACCCATCTGGACCAGCTGAAATCAATTTATCTTGATCACTAAAAAACAATAGCCCCAAAATGTACTTAGTAATCTTTAGATCTTTAGCTAGTAGGAGCTATATTTCACAAGTCAGTCCTCGAGTAAATTGTGCCGCAAAATACAAACTAAAAATAGAAAAAGAATCCGAAATCGAAGGCTGAAATTTCCACCGCCAACATAGAAACGTTTTAAAAGGAGGTCAATTTATTTGTGTGTGGGAAAAATTAGTAATTTAGAACGATTTATCTGTCTCGTTACAAAGAAGAGATAAGTAATCGCAGGTTCATTTGCATTGTTTTGTTGGCACATGGGGAGATAAATTGATAAATTTCGGACCGACATCAGCCGTTATATTTGTTTCGGAAACTACAAAAAAATATATATTAACAAAGCGACTTTCAAGTTCTAGAAGTAACCATTTCAATTTCCTGCACACTTAGTGATGAAATGTTTTGGTTCATATTTTGTCTTCACCGTTATTAAATGTATTTTAACAATTAATCCTAACATTTTAAGTACGTTATCTGTGTTACAAAGAAAAACTTCCATTTAAAAACAGACGAATGATTTCAAAACTGTGTAGAGTGGATTCCCGATTTATCGAACCCTCGATTTCTCAAAAACCCCGATAACTCGAACCAAAAGTCGTTTCCCTTGGATTTGTTTCACTGTAATTTTACCCCCGATATTTCGAACTACCGATTTCTAGAACCACTGATTTTCGTTTCCCTTGGAGGTTCGAGAAATCGGGCTTGTACACCCATTTACAACGAGAACCCCATGAAAATCAATTTACACTTGCAATTCATTTACTTTGACATCAAAATTAGGAACATGAACCGGTTTTTGTCACTAAAGGAAGGCGTATTTTGTAGAAATTAAGTATCTCCAAGAGATCTTCATTTTGTGGGTTTTGAATATGTTTCGCCGACGTATATCTATCTAAGAAATTGAAAAATTGTAACTACTCTCGGCTCTTTATACATACAGTGTGTAATGTAGACATTCGCCCTTCATCTTTCAAAACGTTTTATTTCTTGAAACCAACGTGATAAAATAACAAACAGTGCCCGAGAACAATGATTTATACCGATAACAATGCGTGCTTTTAAGTTTTCGATCAAACAAGAGCCGAATTGCTGTTTTTCCGCAAATCAGGACGGCTGTGTTATCCGAGGTGTAAACAAAGTGGTTTTCCGCCATAATTCCTTGTTAGATCGGGGAAGCGGTAGATATTTGAAGTTTGGAGAGGTTTTCTTTCGTTGGGCCGACAGGATGCAGTTTTTGTTACCCTTTTTCAATATAAATAGTTTAGTTTAGTTGTGCTTTGAGGAAGGAGGGAAACACACTCGGCCACCATGCACGACAAAACGACCCTGAGGCAAACATTTCGATCAGTCATGGAAACGTTACAAAGAAGAACGCTTTGATCATGAAAGACTGGATATCTTGGAGATAAAAGATAAAATTTTGTATTTATAAGGCGTTAATATTCATACAGTACTCGAATGCGCTTCACAGAACCATAATAACACCATACAATAAAGGTCTAACCGCTAACATTAGTTACACTCTTGCATGGTTTTTCTACTTTCCAAGTCGAACTTCAGAATCAGTTACAGAGTACTTTGACTGAAACTTGCGATTAAACATTTATTGTGCAGTGCCAAACGAGCCGGAGGATTTTAGGAAAAGGGTATTATTTTAACGCGGAGAGAATTCACTTCAAATTACTTACATCATTTTAAAAATCTATTTAAATTTCTTAATAAAAAAGTGAACTGCTTACCTGGAGTAAGTCAGAATTAACAGGAGCTCGCCGGCAACCCTTCCTGATCAGCCAAATTGATTTCATCAAACAAACTCAAACTTGATAAATTTAACTGGATAGAACTGGGCGGGATATTATTCAAATTTAACTGACGTTACAGGCTGAAAAAGAAAAGATAACAATTACTGTTGCCCCTATGGAGGGGGGAGGGGAACACAGGGGGATGTGAACTTCCCGATTTCCGTACGTTCTACTTCCGGTTCCGGGTTCCCGCCTGTTTGTGCTTTTTATGTTTCGAAATTATTCGCAATGTTGCGAATTTTTTATCGATTTCTCCCGCTTTTCGCCCTCTCTTTTTCCGCCTTCATCCGTAGACTTCCCGCCCTCTTAACCCGGCATCCCCCTGTCACCCCCTACTCCTATGAGTAGAGAAAAACAACTTTCGACTTCGAGTTCCGAGTTCCAAATTTCGAGTTCCGACTTCATAGCTCCAAGTTACAAAAGAGAAAGGGGAGGGGAGGGGAGGGGTGTGTAGTAGTGAGGTGTAGGGGGGGGGGGGGGGGGGGTGGATTAGAGGAGCATAAAATCGAGGCTTTTCTTGCTTAACAATGGGTGGAGTCGGTGAATCGTTTCTCCACTCAAGAGGGACAAAAATCGTCAACAAAACTGCCGGGACATGCAGCCCGTGTCCCTTGGGCAGCCCCTAGATCCGCCAATGCTGGCATCTCGGATAGCTAACATTTTAAAACAGCATACGTTCACGATCAAAGCAGTATTACTGGCCTCAACTGCACGCATAACTCGTCTCTCAGCGTTGAATCGCAAACTGACGAGAAAATACTATCATTACCCAAAGATTTTTATAAAAAAACACACATGAAAGTAAAACGTCAAATGGCCTGGTATGCAAACTCAAGAATTGAATCTGGTTTCAATAAGAACTTCATTACCGAGATTTTAATTATGTTTTTGTGAAACGAGCCGAGCCAACCAAGTTCCTAGACGTTCTCGGCTCAGGGGAGTCTGGACTCTATCGTGAGCGGTGACGTCACCGGACTCGCCGCTCCCGCCTCAGGCCTTGCGTAGATTCTTGCGTAGTCATTGAAACAAGAGAGAAAGCCTGGGGACTAGGCTGGAGCCGAACAAAATGAACTCGACTCGCGTACGACATCAACAATTTGTTATTTGCAGGTGTTTTGACGATCACGTAAATTAACGAGCTTGACGTGGGTTGAAATGCGTCCAAGGACCAATACTGAACGCACATTCTTGTCAGTTTAAAAATACATCTACGTAATTAAAAAAAAGTAATAAACTAATTGAAATGGCACCGCCTTTGCTCCGCCTTTGTTTATTTAGCTGTAACTAAGTTACTCTGCTTTGTTAATTGAAGCGAAACAAAATGCTACAGTCTAGAGGGAGGAAGGAAGGCGAGGGAATGGGAGAGGCACTGGATGACTTTAATAACTGAATGCTCTGCGGGACTGAAACTCTTTATTCTCAAGCTCAAAACTGACAAACGGCCAGATAACACTCATAACAGACAAACAATCTACATGTTTACAGACAAATGAGCGAGCCGCCGACACTTGTAGCTCTCAAGCACTCAATCCAGACCTGCGTTAAACGCTCATAAATCATCAAATCCCGCATAGTGGATGTCACTTATAAGCGACAAGCCAATATATGTATATGGTAACAACCCCGGGAGACATAAGCTTATAAAAACAATTCTGTTGCACATTTCGTTGAAGGCGGTGATCTACAGCTATCAGAATTAAACGACGAAAACACCCCAAACAAATTCAGCCTTAAATTTGGGATTGAACTAAAAGCACGCCCAAGAATATATCCAGGTATGTAATATGATGCTTTCTTCTTAATTGTTTCTGAAAAACAAGTGTAAATTAATAGTTGATTTGCGCGGAGTGCATGTTCAGCGAACTGACAAAGTGTAGTAATCTTGCATTAACGCAGATTTGAATGCAACACAACCGGTTAGAGTTGACGAGGATGAGAGATGTTAAGAGATGGCGGCTCTCTTGAGAGTTTTGTTCGACTCTCGTCGTCTTTCTCAATAATTTGAGCAGGTTCAAATTCGTTAAGTGTGCATGAGAGTCTCTGAGAGTGCACGAGAGTTTCAGGCCAAACGAGAGTGAGAGTTTGAACTCTCAACAACTCTCATCCTCGCCGTTTGGCCCGAGTTTTGGCTAGCCAACCAACCTTTTCATTTTCAAAAAGTAACTTGGTTTTTTTTTACATTAACAATTTTGGTCGCGACTATGCACTGGTGACCACCTTAACAGTGGATTGAAAGACTTTAGATGTTCTAAATCTCCAATTTCGCTCCATTTAATCTTATTTAGTAGTCACATTGCAAATGTATTTCTTTCCAAACTTTGATTTTTGTGTCGGTATGTTTCAGGCTTTTCGAAAAAACTGTAAGATAATTAACGGAGATAACTAGGAATGCTACAGTATCATTTCAACTTCAATCGTCAATGATCGCTAAGTACTTTCTGTGCACTTCTTAATTTGTTTCAACGCGTTTCTGATTGTTTACGTTAGTTTACACAGAAACGAAACGTTAGTTTTTGTTCATTTGTTTAATTTTACGAAAACACTGTCAGTGCGAAGCGCGCGCGAGTTATGGCATGTGAGGGGGTTCTCTTTCGAATACGCAATCGCAATCGTATACGCATGAAAGAACACGGTGTTTTGGTCAACAATATTGAGAACGTTACAGGATGAAAGATCGATCGGGGATAGTTGACGAAGATTCCGATGGTCTATAATAGTCACCTGATGGAAACGGGAAAATTGCCTGTGGGCAATGCATTTCAGATGACCGCCCGGATAATATCGATAACCAACGAGCTAAACATTTTCTTTTATCACATCATAGTTCACCTTTACTGAATTTAATGGAGCAGAAAATTCAGTTTGAATGCAACAGTAACTTCTGCATACTCATACCGGTTTTTCCCGTTCCTCGCTAAGGAAATTAAAAAAAACCCTCTGGCACCCAGGGTAGCACACTTGCTTATTAGCAGTGAAATATTTCCAGTATTTCCCAGTGGCTGTTAAATGATATTGACTTCTCAATGTTAGACAAGCACGCAAGTACTGACAAACAGGCCATGAAGTTAAGCGGTTTCTGTTCCTTTATCTCTTAACCCAAGATTCGCCCGGGTTTGCATCGATTTCCATTCTTTTCTCCGTTCCAAACTTGGCATGTGTAAATTCTAAATTCTATTTGCTTTTTTCACTGATAGTGTTTGTTTGTTTATCCGTTTGATCATGTTAATTAAGAAATTCAAACAATGGCATCACGAAATATCTGTCCACTTAACAAATTAAGTTTAAATAAGTGCACATTAAAAATACATTAGGAGCTCTTCACGGCAAATTAAACCTTCTTATCCGTCTTCTTAGCCTCGTACGTAGATTTGGGTCGTCATCGGCAACAATTCTTGTCATATAAAGCACTACTTAACGATCTAAATGACGGCTGCGTGGGAGATACGCTTTTCACTCGATAGAAATAGTGTTTTATTAAGGGACTGTGCAATAATTACCAGGAGGGGGGGGGGGGGGGGGGGGGGCATAAAGTAAAATCAAAGCAAGGATAGGGGGGGGGGGGGGGGGGCTCAAGGAAAAATAAGTCACTCAAGAGAGTAGGAGGAGCTCTTCTTTCTGTTATAAGATTTTAATCCACAGGTGCGTGTAGAGAAAATGTAGGGTACTTGTATAAAGGTGTGTGTATACTGTGAGGGGGTGGGGGGGGGGGGGGGGGTCGTACATAATTTCTGACTGATTAGAGGGGGGCAATAACTAAATTCACTCCTTTAGGAGGGGGGTATTACCTAATATTTGGCTACATGAAGCCCATTTTCCAACCCTCCCCCCCCCTCCTGATAATTATTGCACAGTCCCTAAGTTAAAAGTCTTTTACAAGCCTATGTGGCTTATCAGGCCGGCGCTTAACTATCGCTACTCCCCCACCCCACCCCCAAGGTTAAAGTCTGTCTACAAGCCAAGTGGCTTATCAGGCCGGCGCTTAACTCCGGTTTCCATAGCATGAAGCGACTAGGAGTATTGCTACTCCCCCCTCCCCCCCCCCCCCCCCCCCCCACCCCCTGGATGGGATGCTATAGTCCAACGCAGTAACCCCCCAGCATTATTGACTGGTTGCTCTGACAATTCATCAGTACCCATTTACTCCTGGGTGGAGAGAGACACTCTGGGAGTAAAGTGTCTTGCCCAAGAACACAACACAGCGAGTCCAGCGAGCGCTAGAACCCAGACTGCTCGATCCGGAGTCCAACGCGCTAACCATTACAAAACCACCGCGTCTCCCACACAAATAATATTTACCATCACGATCTCATTTATCTTCTTTCAGATTTTAGCCAGCCATGTGCACAAAGTGGTTTGTTCTCGTTTTCATGTTATCACTCATTTCCTTGATGATCAGCGACGTTGGAGCAAAACCTAAAGGTTCTCGAAAGAAACCCGTATCCCTTTTTCCCGCTGGAGAAAAAACAACGAGCTGGTGCAATGCAACAGATATAGAGCAGTCCATTCGAGAAAAGGGCTGCGAGGATAAAGTGATCCCGAATAAAGCTTGCGTTGGGCAGTGTTTCTCGTACTACTCGCCGGGAACGTTTCCCTCAAAAAGGAGAATGAATTATTGTGATGTCTGCAAGCCTTCCCTGAAGAGCTGGACCGTCGTAAGCCTTAACTGCCCCGGGAAGAAGCTTCCGCAAGTGGATAAGCTTGTTGAGATGATTTACAAGTGTGAGTGTGAAAAATGCGCAAAAGGAACTATAAAATGGTAATGACATGAATGAATAACTCATTACACACGGAGTCTACTAGAAATTAAGTTAAAGGAGCTCTGTCTGCGATTTTTAGCAGAGTGCAACCTAGTCTACATATAGTTTAGGTTATAAAATTACGAGAACCTCTGTAGTGCTACGTCATCAGTGTGGAATGTTTCGACTCTACCCCCAAACGTCTCTCGCTTTCTCGCGCACGAGGAGATGAATTGCAAAACAGTCCGTGTTTTAGCGCGAGTTTGTTGTGCCAAACGCAGTGACCAGAAGTCCAGATCATAACAAAACGCATAGAAGGGGGAGGCGGGGGGGGGGGGGGGGGGGGGAGGAGGGAGAGAAGGGAGGGGGGGTGGAGACTGGGTTAACCAGACTGTAGTGCAAACTTGATAGATTGTTCTATTTATCCGACTTCCATATATGATAAGGCGGGGCGGCACGTTCACCCCGTACTGTAAATATAACATGAACCTGTGAAGCCGGCTATCACTGACTCAATGTAGACAAATCAATCAATCGATCGATCAATAAACTTAATAGTTCAGGAAGTCTGCGTTATAATTTCTTAAAGTTTTGAACATATTCCTGTTAATTAAGAATCCTCAGCAAGTGGCAGAAGCTTATGTTGACCTCGAACACTGTATTTTGAGAAGCTCACTCAGAAGTAGTCTCCTTCGCAGCCGTTATTTGTCTCGTCACGCAACGCTTCCCTCCTCCACATTGCGTGACGAGCCAAGGAGACTAACTCAGAAGCAGATCTAGCCGATCATACGGAAACCCAATATTAACGGTTTGATTTTGTACAACAGAACTCGTCAAATGACAGGAAATTAAACCATTAGTAAGAATCAGGGTGGCCATGTTACACGAGGCAATTTAGCCTGCGTGGCAGGTGTAGAAAGGGGGGGGAGGAGGAGAATTCGGGCGCGAATGTTGCGATGCGAGTTGCAAGAAATTAAAGTAGAACTATCCTCTACTTTTCGCAACGTTGCTGCGTGTGACATGTCAATCACAACTTGCAACGTAATTTTGTTAAAATGAGCCAATCACAATCTCGTTTTCAGAGGCCGCGATCCTTTTGGTCAGCACCAACGTTCGGTCACCGCTGACCGAAACGCGCTGGCTCTGGGGACGAGTTTGAGCCAATCAGAGCGCGTCCTTTGCTTCGCTCGCGCAAATTTCAAGATGGCGGCCGGCGAAAGGCGCGTTGCAAGTTGCGAAAAAGAAATTGCGAACGTGTGACACCTCCTCTGCAACTTGCAATGTTTTTCAGTCGTCATCGTTGCGTTGCAAGTTGCAAGGAAAATTCAGTAAACAGCTCAATATTTTGAGGTCATGGAATTTCTACGTTGTGTCCGCTGCATTCGAACTTTTGATATTCAATTAATGGGCCTCCGTGGAATTAAAGTTTTACTTTACTTTACTTTGCTTTACTTTACTGAAAGGATTCTCTTTCTAGATTATGGCTTGCTGGACAAACTGTACGGGATACTAATCGAAATAGTAGCCGTTAATTATAGCACATTATTGTCAAAGGCCGGAGAACCCATTTAAATTAAGTACAGTGTTGCGCATGCGTAGTGATATGTGTTCCCACAATGATTGTAGATATCATTATAATAAATCCAAATATGTCCCCTGTGCTCGTCACGATAGAGGCCTATCACAGTGAACATAAACGCGTTCAGTCATGTGATTGGTAATTTTTGTAAGGGGGACTTCGTAACAGGCCCGTTCGTTGTATCCCCCATATAGTGAAACTAATCTGACCGTTTATCCTTCAAACGTTTTCAAGTGGTTAAAGTATGTATGTATGTAAATACAGGTATGTGCATTGAAACATTTTATGAAACACAAAACAAGTAATTCAGTCGTCATAACCCATCGCAAGTCTTTGTAACGACATAAATCGTATACAAATATAAATCTCGAAATAATCGGAAGTTCTTTATCTAAATACCAATCACGCGTTTTACGCTCACTGCTGTGATATGCGACAAGCGCAGGAGATTTAATTTTACTTCTGACAATGAATTCGCACACACATCCCTGATACAAATTTCCAACGAGAAATCTCCAGACATTTTAGACAGTGTTCACCGCCACTTTGAGAGTTCGACTGAATCCTTTTCATTGCGTTCCGTTTCTGGCGAATTTTAATGTTTTTGACGGTGCATGCTCCTGCGTTTGATAACAGAGAGGCCTTATATATGCGTTGCATGGCAAGACATGGACTGATGTTGATAGCCTGCGTGGCAGGCGTAGAAAGGGGAGGGAGGGGAGGGGAGTTCGGCGAGCGCGAAGCGCGAGGGAGGAGTCGGAGCGCGAAGCGCGATCGTGGGAGGCCGGAGGGAGTATGTAATCCCTCCCGCCGATCGCGCTTCGCGCTCTCTCCTCGCGCTTCGCGCTCGAACTCCCCTCCTCCCCCCCTTATACGCCTGCCACGCAGCAGATTTGACAACGGAAATCTAAATTAACTGTACTGACGGGGATCGGATTTCGTGATAGGCTCGATTTCCGCCGCTCACTCGAGTCCGGTCTTCGTTCCTCCCCGAGAAGAACGGCTGGACGCGTGAGCGAACAGCCGTGTCTGTGACGTAATCAAAAAAAATAATTTATGTAACGCTACTCCGGCTCGTGACATTCGTTTATTTTCTATTATCTCTTATATTTTCGAAAGAAAAAGATCTGATCTGAAATATTCCGCGAAGGATATTGATTTCTCGCCTTTATTGTGAAGCTATATGACTGAAAACCCGGGATGAAAAATATTACAAGATGTAACATGACCAGTCCGTGACGGCATACTGTAAAACATGGACTGGACTGGATTTGTAAAACATGGACTGGATTTGTAAAACATGGATTTGTAAAACATGGATTTGTAAAACATGGATTTGTAAAACATGGATTTGTAAAACATGGATTTGTAAAACATGGATTTGTAAAACATGGATTTGTAAAACATGGATTTGTAAAACATGGATTTGTAAAACATGGATTTGTAAAACATGGATTTGTAAAAACATGGATTTGTAAAAGGTGGATTTTGTAAAATGACACCACATCGCAAGATAGTCACGAAACCACGCTTTTCCTTTGCAAAACTGAGTTCGTCGGATATATTTTCTTGTAGTATTTCATTGTATTTCATTGTGCTATTGTTGAAAAGCTGCGCGGACTTTAAACAAAGTGGAAATTGAAGAATATGCTGTATAAAATTGCGACAGCTCACATTCTTTCCTGCACGCTCCTCCATGCAATCAGACGCGTACAATGTACATTGGATAGCTGTCAAATTTGCAAATTCAAGTCAACACCTCAGGAAAACCTCAGGAAACGCAAACATAGGATCGAAATTCATCAATCACAGGTCACGCTCAAAACAGAAAACGGCTATGATTGGTTTGTTGTCCTGCATTGTGAATTGCACGATTTGTTTCATTTTTGTTTTGTTTCATTCGCTTGACGCTGAGTCTCCTACGCAGCCGTTATTTGTGTCATCACGCAACGCTTCTCCCCACTAACCACATTCCTTTCCTTTTGTTTTGACCGCCGTAACTTTGACAGCTATCCGCAAAAACGTGACTGTTACCGTTTGCCGAAAACTTGCTAGATCGATCCAATTCTTGAACTAGGATGTCTGTTGTAATTATAATGAAGTTTTTTCGACATTATTCTTTCATATCATACATTTTTCTTCAGTAAAACCGTGTTTTATTTGATGTCTGGTGTGCGTCAAATTCAAAAGGCGGCATACTAGCGTGCGTTTGACGTTTAATTCATTATATATACTAACACAAAAATGTTTTTTTATTCCAACTGTTGTTTCGTAAATACAGTCGAACCTCCCGCAAGCGGACACTCTCTGGACCAGAAAAAATGTCCGCTTACGAGAGCTGTCCGCCGGCGGGAGATGTCCGTCAGGGGAGGTTCGAGAGACGTGTACGTTCAAAATAAGAAATAAAAACTCAACCTCGAAGCGCTTCACGTCCATTTATTGTTTTGCCGTACTCTCGGTTCGCAAATGTTTCCTTTGTAAGCAATTCTTTTTCACGCAAATCACAATGCAACAAACCAATCAAAGCCGTTTTCTGTTTTGAGCTTGACCTGTGATTGGAAACGCAAACATAGGATCGAAATTCATCAGAGGTTTTCCTGAGGTGTTGACTTGAATTTGCAAATTTGACAGCTATCCAATGTACATTGTACGCATCTGATTGCATGGAGGAGCGTGCAGGAAAGAATGTGAGCTGTCGCAATTTTATACAGCATATTCTTCAATTTCCACTTTGTTTAAAGTCCGCGCAGCTTTTCAACAATAGCACAATGAAATACAATGAAATACTACAAGAAAATATATCCGACGAACTCAGTTTGCAAAGGAAAAGCGTGGTTTCGTGACTATCTTGCGATGTGGTGTCATTTTACAAAATCCACCTTTTACAAATCCATGTTTTACAAATCCATGTTTTACAAATCCATGTTTTACAAATCCATGTTTTACAAATCCATGTTTTACAAATCCATGTTTTACAAATCCATGTTTTACAAATCCATGTTTTACAAATCCATGTTTTACAAATCCATGTTTTACAAATCCATGTTTTACAAATCCATGTTTTACAAATCCAGTCCATGTTTTACAAATCCAGTCCAGTCCTGTTTTACAGTATGCCGTCCGTGACAAGAAACAATGTTTTGATGCAATTTCGCCAGAGACGTCGCGTTCTTACACCACATGATTTGCATAAAATCCCAGATCAAATTTATCACACAAGTTTACCGACTGTTTCTTGTATTGTATAGTACATTTTGAATGTCCAAATGGATCTCATCAGTTCCCTTGTGCGGTAATAGTAGTGTCTTTGCTCCCCGGCTTAGAGCGAACTTGCCGTGATGTATTTCCTTGGTGCGGATAAAAAATCCATCCTGTCGGTTGAATTACCAAGACATCATGCCCATTAATTGATTCCTGTTGCCTATCTTCGAGAGTTTCAAGGTTAAATATATCTTGAAGACGATCGAACGCCGCATCAAACAACTCTTTGCATCAGATTGAAAGATAATTTATGCCGGACGAAATTCTGCAGGCGGTATTCTGATTGGCTAAAACCAACAAAAGAAACCTCACGCGTCCAGCCGTGAGTTCGGGCTCATTTTCCCGAACAGCGGCTGGTAATCGAGCCTAATTTCGTGACCGAGCCCTGATGAATACTGAAAATAAATACGCAATAGACCGTTTTCATTATGACGTCACGCGCGCAAAGGATTCGGGTAGTTGTAGTAAAGATCGCGAGAAGATCGCGAACTTCGCGCGAGCGAAATATAAACTATGAAAGTGGCTTGAACGTGGTAAAGGAAACATGCTTCGTTTAACAACAAAAGCCAAATAATTTTCATTGTGAACAACTTAGACGATGGTTAAAGTGTAGAGGACCTTCCACAAGTGGAAACAAGAGACTATGATCTTGCATGAAAGCTAAAGTGTCGCCCATGAAAGTGTCGCGTACTACGCCTTGTTACACGCGTGTTTTCACGCAAAGTTTTCATAAATTTCCGGCGAGCAGCGTGGCTAATTTGATTGCTTTCACCTTTTCATGACATGGGGAGCTAATGTTTACGCAAGTAAAAACCTTAGAAGGTTGCCTTTCAATGATCGACAAGTAAAAAAAAAACTTAGATGTGAAAGTAATTTCGCTCGCTCACACTAAACTCAAATAAGCTTACAGTAATTTCGCTCGCTCGCTCGTACTTTAAAAACTAAAATTGACACGACCAGAACAAGAAAAAGAGCTACGGTAACTGTTACTGCAAGTTCGAGGCTAATTCGCTAAAATAAAATACAACTTACAATTGAAGACACACCACAAGTAAGCTTAAGTAAATTGTATTTACCTACTTCGTGTACGTCGTGAAGATTTCGGCATCGGTTCAGCTGAAAATCTAGTTCAACAGGACAATACAAACGCGTTTGAAGAATAATTTCTCCAATTGGATTTGAGTTTCTCTGTTATACTGACCGTCCATAAGAACAATCTTTTTCCTCTTTGCTGCATGGTAAAGCTGTACGGTTGTAAGCTTAAGGCTTAACTTAAGCTATATGTTGTTATTTAAAAACAATGCGAAGTGAAACTTCCTTGGCTTCCATGAATGAATTTTAGTCGCCGTAAACACGAATAACTGTACGCTGAAAACACTGAAGTTCTTGACGAAAACACTGAAATTTAATGCTCAGCTATTGTTTTCCAAAGCTGTCACCCGATTTCCATACATTCTTGACAAACAACTGCAGTCAAAAAAGTCAAATTACGAACCGTTGTGAAGATTTCATTCAGATGCCAGCGAAGAGCCTGCGAGGTTCGCGCGTAAACGCGTAGGCTTTACTACAAGTACCAGCAACCTTTGCGCGTGTGACGTCATAATGAAAACGGTCTATACCAAGATCTACCAAGACAGGTCGACATTCTCGTTCCCAGATTCTCCGTTCTTTTGATCACGTGGTCAGCGAACACACGTCACAACATTTAAAAAAAACCCGGGTAGCTCTGGGGACGAGAATGGAAGGTCAACTGACAACTGAAGCCTGCAGAGGCGCGTGCAGAAGCGCGCAGAAGCGTGCAGACGTATCCTATTTCCTTGAGGTTTTAAAAAATGCTTGGCGAAGAAATATCTGTTGAGGACGAGTTAGAGATTTCTAATACGGGAGTTGTCGTCGCTATTGCGAAGAGGGACAAATCAAACAGTACGGTTTTTGCTCGAGCACTTGACAACGACCACAATGGCGAAGGAACTATATTCTTTCTATGTAAGCTTACTGATAGTCCTGATAGGGACAAGTCGTTTATATGGAGTAACGAAGATGTCTCGAAGGAAAATCTCTCGATTGGATCTATAGTTAGATTCAAGAGAAGTGGCGATGAAAGTATACACTTCAGTACAGTGGACATCAAACCACAGGTTAGTACGTGTATCAGCATGGTCATTTTCGAAATTTACTAGTAAGCTTACTTCTGGCGTATTTCATAGAGGTTTTATTTTCCTTGAAAGTTGCTGGCGTGGCGTAAATCCAAACACTGGTTTGAAGTGGCTTGAAACTAGCTTCAAATTGTCTCTCTAAAGTCTTTCAGAATGCACCAACCTTTATTTTCCCGCCGTTACTAAATAAGTAATCAAGCCAAATCGAACGTTGGATTAATTTAATAATCAATCGAATAGGTTTAGGCAATCAAACGCAATATACAATAAGGGAGGAACGTCCCATACACCAATTCTCAATCTGTATAAAGTTGGTTCTATGCCTATAGTCTGAAGCAGCTGTTATTTTATATTAGATCCTCAGGACACCCTTCTTTGTCAAGTGCATAATGAGTGATTTGTTTTTCAGGATGTCACAGCGATCCAGATGCATTTGGACTATGGGGAGGGTGCATTTTTAGGAACTAAAGATGCCTTTCCTTCTGCCAAGATTTCCCCTCATAAATTATTATACATGGAAGATCTGGAGCTTTGCAGCCCCAGTATTGCAGCAATAAGCATGAAAAAATGCAACCATTAAGAATGAGAGGGTTGAGTTTGTGACAAAGAAAGATGAAGTGGTTAACATGAGGCTGCTTTGTAGAGAAAAACCTACAGCAATCAACATCTAGCATTGCGTTGCAATTAAGAGAAACTACTGATGCTGATGATGTGGGGGATGTTGCACTGGTAACATTTCAGATCAAGTACCAACGCTGCAAGTCCAGGAGGAATCTTATTTATGAGGCAGTTGTGTTGGACTTCTAATAAGTAAGTGAGACAAAGCCAACATCACTAATAAATTTATTTCAATTATATTTCATGAGATATGATACAGTGTTATTTCAGAAAGATTCCCAAATATGTTTTAATAATTTATTAACATAAATTATCCTGATGCAGACACAAAAGTGAGTTTAATTTGGATCGAAACTCTGATCACTCTCAAACTCAATATTGTTTGCATTAGGTTATGCAAACATGGGAACAGTTTTATGTACCATAGAATTCCGAAAATTATTACCTCTCCGAAAGTAACGCCTCCTCTTCTATTAAACCCTGAATTATGTAAAGTCCACCCAAAAGTAACGATCCCCCTAAAAGTAGCAGCCCTTCAAAATGTTACCCCTAATTTCAAGTAATGCGGTAGGTGCATACAAATACAACTTGGTAGTAAATTGAATACTATAAATATTGAAAATAGTTTCCTATTATTTTATTTTACAGCGATACCACCTAACAACCATTATCTCCTACATGTATTTTCACGAACATGCAATGAAATAAAACTATAGGACTAATACTACACCAAATTCATTCCAAATAATTGTATTTGTCTCTATTTGCATGAACTTACAATGAAATTATTGGAACGCAAAAAATATGTTACGCGTCCTCTTTGTGTAAAATGGCTGCTGAATTACAAACATTTTTTAACCATCCGAATATAATGGCCACCCTAAAGTACATGTAGTGGCCCCTTCGCTTTGGCCTACCACATGTACATGTAACTCCTAAAGTACATTGTAACAGGGGTAGTTTCTTTCGGAATTCAGTTTACAGTCAGGGGCGTTCCTAGGCATTTTTTTATTGTAAGCCTTCATGGTTCTGAGTGTCATACTGAGTGTCAGTGGTGCACCATCTACGGGGATCTGAAATCTAGGTCCTCTTAAATGGTATTTTCTGCAATTTCAACGTACTTTCAAGCTAAGGTAAAACATAGTACTCTTAAACGTATTTTTTCTTACTTATTTTTTCGCATAATTTAGAAACAAAACTAAACTGAGTTAACCTTTTCAGAATAATGGAATTAAATACAGTGAAAACTCTGACTGGGACACACTGGTTGCAAATATATAAGAAACTGAGTGAAATATTGATGGAATTCTGAGCTTTGGGTGCTCGTTGATTGAATGTTCTAATAAAACTTTTAAAATAAAAATAGTTAAATACAGAATGCGATTAGTTTATTTCTCTCTATTTGCTTACCTCTCTGCTTCCTGGCAAAAGTTAAAATTAAAAAAAAAGAGTGCAGAACAACTTGTAAGCCTGTGCTTATTTGCTTACTGCGCCTTGCAATAACATGCGAACTCTCGGGAACTCTGCTCAATCAATGGTTTTGTTTTTCGCTGCCGTCAATCATTTAGTAATCCATTCAAAAGGTTACGCCCGTGGATTGTGATTGGTAGAATTCGATCCATTTTGTTGGTTTCTTTTTTTTCACGGCCCGTTGGTTTGAGTTTGTCGTCGTAATTTTATGATTGACGGCAGCGAAAAACGCAATTGTAAGTTGGGTTTTGAACTTCAGAGTTCGCGTGTTATTGAAAGGCACAGTAAAGGCAGGTACATGTACATGTACGTGCCTGACAGTATTAATGCAAACTTACATGTTACTCAACATCATTAAAGTGATTTCCAACTAAACCCGTGAAATAGTTACTACACTATTAGATACTATTAGACACTATTTCCATTGTTTTCTTTTGTTTAGTTTTGACTATTTAGCGCCTGCTAACAGTTAGATTTTGTTTCACGGGTTAAATGAAATCACTCTACTGTCGTTACAGGACTTACAATGTAAACCCACTTGTTTAGGTTCAGCAGCCACATCGTCAAATATTTTCAAAAACATTGATTCATATCTGCATACATTTAATTT
This sequence comes from Desmophyllum pertusum, assembly GCA_029204205.1. NCBI lineage: Eukaryota > Metazoa > Cnidaria > Anthozoa > Scleractinia > Caryophylliidae > Desmophyllum > Desmophyllum pertusum. The sequence continues at coordinate 1,408,951 of MU825398.1, forward strand.
TAAGAATGCTGAAGAGAAGTGGTTTCGACAATAATAATTAAAAAGCTATATTTCATTAATGTAAAATCTAATATTGATGTTCAAACCATTAGTTATGGTTGGACTACATAAATTATGTTACCCATTGACTACTGGGCTTTTTCCAAAAAAACGGCAATCTAACATCCCAGATGCCTATTTCTGGCCATTATCTCAACAGTTTAATGTCAAACTGTCTAAAACTTAGTTTAAAACACGGCAACTAACATCCCCTTCTACGTAGAAGCAACAAATTCAATATTTTCCTTGGGCATGCGCAGAAATCAAAATTTCGACATGAAAAACACACCTGACTTTAGGCTTTTCTTTTCCTTTCATTTTTTTTTGCCGTTCTTGCTCTCTTTTTTCTCTTATTTTATGTTGTGGTTTTGTTGGCCTTTCAGTCGCCTTGTTCACGTGAAAAAGTTTTAACCTAAACGTTGGGAAAAGGGAATTTTTTTGAGAAAGAGTGTCAATGGTAGTGAAGGTCGCGTTTTTTGGTGATTTTGGAGAAAAAAATCCAAGTTGTTTTGTGTGTATCTCTTGTCCAATTTAACGTTTCGTGCTCGTTTAGGCATGCTTTGTTAGACATTTTCCAACTCTATCCGTTGATTATCAAAGACATCCTCTGGCGTGAACAGTGATGACGTCACAAGTGGTACAAGTCTGTGGTCTCTTCTTGGCCGGTTATGGCCGGTTTAGTAGTCAATGTGTTAAAAGAACCTTGTTTTCTTTAAAATACAGGATTCAAGCCAAAGGTGATATCTATAAGTGAAGAGCCTGTGAAAGTCAAAAATGGAAATGGGGCATTCATCCATGTTCCTGGAAACGTCCTGTTCGACACTGGCAACACTGCAGCGACAACTTTATCTCAGAAGCTTGTGGTTACGCTGGATTTAATACCAGACAGAAGTAAATTAATGACAGTGAGGGTATTGGTGGTTTGTGTCAGTGTAGTAAAGTATCTCTTGATCTTGTTGTGAGGGGACATCCATTTTCAATTAAGGCTCTGGTTGGAGCTGTAGCTTCTAGCACTGACCTGCTTATTGGAAATGATGTCATCGAAAAGTTAATTGGACTAAAATTCACTTTTGGCTAGTGGAATGTGTGCTGGTATGTGGGGGGTGTCAGGAATATATTTTTATATCACAGTGTATATATGATTTTATGGTCCGGCTAAGAACTAGGCAAAAGAACAATAGGCCGCTCCGACTCGTGTTGATGTCAAACTTCCCGGCAGTTTTGTTTGGAAGCTACACACTGAGTCTACTGTATACATCTTGATTCGGTGTCTGTATAAATTTCAATAGGTATTTCTATTTTCACGTGCAGAACCTCGCGCCATCTGAATTGAATCGATTTATTTCCCGGAATTCTACTACAGAATTTCGTCTCCAGTATACAAAAGAACTATCAGGTAAAATCCTATGTGCTTTCCCGCATATATGTGCATGGAAAAAGACTAAACTATCCGCAAACCAGATAAATCCTACCTCAACCTCATGTGGTCATGTTACAGGCAGCAACAAACGTTCTTGAAAGAAATTTAAGAGACTTGTAGCAGACTTGTAGACGATAAAATAAGGTGGAATTCAAAAATGCATCTTACACAATAGAAAAACGAGGATAGGAGGCAGATTTACACGTCCGATTACCAAATGGAAGACACTTTCCTTCACAACTCCAATATGGCGCGTCGCGTAAATTTCGCGAGGCCAACAACTGTCCTGATTTTAGCATGATTTTTGGAAGCTCAGAAACATCTAGATCATAGGAAGTTGAACAATAATGGTTTGATTCTGTAGAATAACACTCGACAAATGACAGAACACATTAGGAAGCCGGAGGATGACAAAACGACAGCGAGGATGGAAATGGATTGCAATGTGGATTTTTGAAAAAACGTTAGGATGTCATGAGAAAAGTTTTTTAGTTTTTTCAGTTTTCAAAGTTTCAAATTTGGCTCGGAAATCTTTGAAATTTTGCAAAAGTTTTGTTGCAGTATGGAAATTCTTGAAGAAATTGCTTTTTATCATTTAGTTAGAGTTTATTAAGTTCTTATTCCATAGATTTAGGGACCATTTCATGCATTTATAACAGTTTTGAGCAAATACGCCGGGGCAGTGTCCCTTTAAGACTTTACACCTTTTAATCGATTTTGCATTTGGAAGTGAGGATGACAAACGACAGCGAGGATGGAAATGGATTGCAATGTGGATTTTGAAAAAACGTTAGGATGTCATGAGAAAAGTTTTTTAGTTTTTTCAGTTTTTCAAAGTTTCAAATTTGGCTCGGAAATCTTTGAAATTTTGCAAAAGTTTTGTTGCAGTATGGAAATTCTTGAAGAAATGCTTTTTATCATTTAGTTAGAGTTTATTAAGTTCTTATTCCATAGATTTAGGGACCATTTCATGCATTTATAACAGTTTTGAGCAAATACGCCGGGGCAGTGTCCCTTTAAGACTTTACACCTTTTAATTCTATGTATATTAGTTCGTTTGTGCCCGTGTTTTGTCAGTGTTTTTCAGATGTTTTCAACTCGTCGATGTGGGACGTGTATTCAGAGTTCCATACCTCGCTGTAATGAGGCGTTTTTCTTCTCTTGCCGAGTCTCTCGTCAGTATTCGTTGGTATGTGGGGGTATCAGGAGTATATATAGGTGTGAAGTGTCAGGGCTTTTCATCTCGGTCTCGCTCTTTCAAGCGTTCAAGTTTCTTTAGGGACTGGTCAAAAAGTATAGGGGGGGGGCCGGAGCATTTGGAAATGTGGTGGTTAAAAAACACATGGCCCACCCCTTCCTTTTGGCACAAAACTGAGTGACCCACCCCTAAATGAAGGTTGAAAATTACATGACCCACCCCTTAAAAACATGAAATTTTTGGTTGCATAATCCAATGAAACCACATTTGCGTATGAACTTGTGATGGTGATTTTTTTTTTAATTTTTTAAAACATTTTATTTTTAACAATTTTTTTTTTAATTTTTTAATTTATATTTTTTTTAAATTTTTTTAACAAATAATTTTTTTTAACAAAGTACTAGTGAGCCGCACACTGCAACAAAATCTTGTTGACTCAAGGTATATTTCTCCGACGGTTTCGTCTGATAAGTACAGACTTCATCAGGGAGTTTGAACAAGATTACATGGGGAACTTATTTTATACATTACAGATCACGTTCCCGTAAGGGTGTGAACAAACTAAACACCCATAAAAAATACGTGCAGGATATGACTAAAGTCCTGCGTTAGAATATGTGATGTTTAATTTTGGGGCTCACGGATTTAAAACATCAGAAGCACGTTACTTCAAAACCTGAAGCCAGTCGTCAAAAAGGCAGTAGCCGAGGCCAGGGAAAGCGAGGAAGATGACAGTCCTGAATATGAAAAGAATGAAGAGAGCGGTGATGAAGAGAAAGGCGATGAAAATAGCGGCGATGAAGAGAGCGTTGATGAAGTTGAAGAGCAAGAGGAGGCGATGACGGTTGAGCAGGCCGAGTTTATGGAACAATATAGAAATAATTTTATCAGCAATTTATGAAATGAAAAACACAAGATGAAAAATATATACAAGCCATGTACAGTTCTCGGTGATAATCCAAGATTCATTTTAGTTGCCTTTTACTTGTAGTCTTGTAGATGGAACAATACAGCAATGAAATGCGGGAAAAAAAACCATTCATATAGTATATAAAATTACGTGTTATAAAAAGACACAAAAGAGGTTTGAGAGGGTTTTTTATAATAATAATTTCGGCTAGATGTGTTTTATGTACAAAAATAGATTGCAGATCGGTAAAGCTGCCCCGCTTTAAATGTGTGACCAACTGCTCCAGCAGAATCAAGCCTTCGATTGTTAAAAACAATATTCATTATATTTTTTAAGTGTGTGCCTATTCCTGTTATAAAATAGGATGACCCACCCCCCATGGTAGCTGAAAATTGAACGACCCACCCCTTACTAAGGGCTCAAAAACTCAGTGATGACCCACCCCCTCTCTGCTCTGGCCCACCCCCTCTATACTTTTGACCAGTCCCTTATTGGTTGTTTGATTTAATTCCATGAAAATTAGTTCATTTGTGCCCGTGTTTTGTCAGTGTTTTTCAGATGTTTTCAACTCGTCGATGTGGGACGTGTTCAGAGTTCCATACCTCGTGGTAATGAGGCGTTTTTCTTCTCTTGCCGAGTCTCTCGTCAGTACGTCGACAAAATAACTGTTCCACGTACAGCAGATGGAAGTCGGCCTGGGCCACCCTTCATCACCTACAAGTTTCCCGGCTTCCCCCCTTTCATGTGGCGTTGTATTTGCGGTTCCTTATGTCTTCAGCCAAGACAGCATCCCCATTAAAGTCCGCCGTTCACAGTCTTGCCTGGATACATCACATTGCAGGCGAACAGTCTCCAACGGACCATCCCTTCGTAAAGGAAGTTCTGGGCGGTGCTCTGCGTTTGTTATCCATCAAAAGTCCAAGAAGATCACAGTTACTCAATTGGAACTTTTAGTTTCTCATAAAGCTGGCTTATCACTGCAGCTACGTTATATGACATTCGTTCAGTTGTTATATGTTTGCTTGCGTTTGCGGCTTTTCTCTGTTTTGATGAGCTCGCACGACTTATTAGATCAGATGTGAAATTAGCAAATGTTATGTTACAGTTGTTTATCGAGTCTTCCAAAACTGACCAGTTGGGTCGTGTTGGCCGCTTCAGGCAAGCCCATGCACGTGCCCTGTGACCGTGATTAGTAGATACTTAGATAAGGCTAAGTTAGATGATGATAGTCCGCTTTTTTACCAAATTTGGTTATAAGCCCAGAACTAGTTTTAGAGTCCCTAAGATAGGAACACATAGTTTGAGAAGTGCATGGCGGTGTTCCGCGGCTGCTAATGCTGGAGTTGTCGATCGTCTTTTTAAACGACACGGTCGCTGGCTTTGCGACAACGCTAAAGATGGATAGAATTTAATTCGTTTTTTTTCGGTTCACTGTTTAGCTTTTTGGCCCAGCCCGGGAGGTCTTTGAACGCGGGGTACAGCTGGCCCGGGGTTTTCCTCCTAGGAGCAAGTGGACGTTACGGGGAGGTTTTTCACCCAGCTGTTGTTCCACAACCCCGTTCAGGTTAGCTTTTGTTTACATAAAATACGTTGTTCGTTTTCCTATTATTTCTTCATTATCCGCTAGTATTTTGGTATTTTACGTTTGTCATTTGGTTATTAGAGAGATTAAGCATCACGTTTGTTTTTCCCGCAAACGGCAAAAATCCCACTTTTGTCGTCTGGCGTTTGCCGTTTGTATGTCAAAGAGAGTAGATTCGCGTTTATCGCGATTTTTCTGATGGATTTTTTTACATTTTGTAAGAATTGGATCGAGTGCAAGCTGGCGTTTGCCGTAGAACGTGGTGCTTAAATCTCTCTATTGTTAGTTCCCGTCGGTTACGTTCTTGTAAATAAACTATTGGCAGCGCTTGGCTTGAAGCGAGCCACACCAATGATTGTGTGTATGTGTTTTTTGGGGGGGTCCAACTAGGATTTATAGAGGAGAGGGCATTTTTTCATTAATCTTAGTTTGCCTAAGGCAAAATTACTCCGAAGATTCCTAAAGATCGACCGAACCCTACCGAAGATGAACCGAAGATTTCCAAAAATCACCCGATGTCCTCCAAAGACCACGTACCGATACAAAGTGACTGAAACGCCAGAAAATATTGCTGAAAAGTCATTTACCTCAGTCTGACGGAAGGAGGAGGTCTTAATAGAGAGGGGGGCATTATTATAAAATCTGACTTCCAAAGGGGGGCATGGTTGATCCTACGTATTTGTTTTTAACTATTTGTTATGTATAAATAAGTGTTAGTCTGTTTTTACGTCTTAGGGACCGATTGCTTATAATTTACACCCCAGGTGGTGGGTGTGGCTTTAGAGGGGGGGGGGGGAGGGGGTAAAAATCTGGAAGTTGCACTTTTTGGGGAGGTATTTTTATCTTCTTGAAGAAATGGGGGGGAAGGGGGTTAAATTTGAAACCAAATAATAGTAATTATTAAACCATAAAAAGATAAGATAACGTAGATAAAAACTGAACAACTCTAAGTAACAAACAATTTGAAAACAAATAAAAACATTACGTTTTTTTTTCAATTCAAACACCTAGAATAACTTTAGTTCAAGTTCCTGCACAATTTCACAGTCAAAATTTCAGACAAAAAAATACCTGTGCTGGACACAGTGATATTCAAAGGGGATATATTTAAAAATAAATCCATCCTAGATAGTATGTGGCGATCTGTGAATCACTATATATAAGCTGACAGAAACCTTTCAGTGCACACGATTTACTCTTGCCACCCAGAAGCTGTGAGACTTAATAAGGTAAACCCTTCACCAAAAACCCTTCACAGTGCAGCACTGCACGAAAAGTTGGATTTTGTCTCATCTTTGATTCGCGTCAAAGGTGAGTCAAAGATGGACGACTATCTTTGCCAGCAGGACAGTGGTGGATCCAGAGCTGTTTATAAGGTGGGGCCCAAAAAATTAATGTATTTCCTCTGTATTTCAAATTGTGCCTCTATCCAGATGACATTGTAGAGAGATCACTGAAGATGCAGCAAAGATCATGGTGCACAGTTTGATTACATCAAAGTTAGGACTATGTTACTGAATACTACTTCCTGACTAAGTTCTGAATGGTCTAATCAGTGTTCAGAAAACAGCCGCAGGACTTATCTCTGGGGTTAAGAAGTACGATCATATAAACTCCACTGGCTACCAATCAAACAAAGAATCGAGTTCAAGATATTAACTCTTTCGTTTAAATGTCTCAATGGTACAGCTCCTATTTGTCCGAACTCCTTCAAAAGCGCTGTGACAGGGGAACTAGAGCAGATGGCAAGAACCTTCTAGTTGTGCCTAAAGTGAAGGTCAGAGGTCGCAGTTTTAAGAGTATTCCTCTATTGTGTGGAATAGCATGCCTGTTAAACTGCGCCTAGAGACAATTTTTAAAACTTTTAAAAGCTTTTGAAAACTCATCTTTATAATTTAGCTTACGGTTAAATGTTAATTAATTTTTAATTTTTATAATTATATCACGACCTCTGGCTGGTACCGATTTTCTGAGCTTGCGCAGAGTACTCGTTTTCTTTTGTCTTTTGTCATTTTCGTTCCCAGATCCTCTGTTTCTTTTGGTCACGTGGTTGGCGAAACGGAGGCTCTGGTCTCAGCCGTTACCGGATGTCCGAAAATTCCGGACATTCATTCATTAATTCGTGTTGCGCATTCATTTTTTATCAGCCAATGAAAAAATTCGATTTTTTCCTTACAACCAGGACTACTCGTTTCCGGCGCAAAGAAAAACAACGAGGAGCTCTGGGAACGAGGATGGTCTTTTGTCTGTTCATTGTTTTAACAGCCAATCAAAAAATTCGTTCTATCTGTACCCGCCAGAGTCCGAGATTCTTGGTGCTGACCAAAAAGATCGCGGACTCGGGGGACGAGAATGCCTCTGATCATATCATATAACTAATAAGAGAAGAAATTGGGGCTTTTAGTGGGGGGGCTAGATAGATTTTTCCAAATGTATTAAAGAGGGCCAGGGAGGAGGAATTAATTTTTATTTAAAAAATATTTCGGGGGGGGGGGGGGTGCAAATTTTATTTAACGTTATTTCTAGAAAACCACCACCTGAAACCCCCACCCCACCCCAGGATGTAATAAACGATCGGTCGAGGTCCCCTCTTGAAAAGTCAACTTCCGGTTGGTGGAGTAACTGATCTGCGATAAGAAGAACTGAAATAGTGGCCCGGACTCTTGAACTGGTCTGGAACGCGGATGAAAGTCGGAATAACTTTTCTCAATATTTTATTACAGCAGGAGCCCATCCCAGTAAAATGTTTCGACAAGATAAAACAGAAAAATAACAATTTTATCACAAGGATTGTAAGATTCAGCAGTACCATTGTCTCATCTTTTTACAATCCTCGTGATAAATTTATATTTTTATTTGTATCTTGTCGAAACATTTACTGTAAATATTGAGAAAAGTTATTCCATTTTTCCACTTTCCAGTTCAAGAGTTCGGGCCACTACCGTATTTCTTCAACACAGCTGATGGGCGCGCGAGGGAACTCGGGATAAATGAATCACGTGGTCACTCGTCAACCAATCAGACATTTTTCGCCATCGAAGCATTTCTTTGGCGGTTCATTCAACATTCGGGAGCATTCATTGACTTCATTGTCAAGTTTTTAAACTCTTCTGAAACCGTCTTTGCTTGGAAATGTTGGCGACGGCGGCTATTGATGTGGAGAATAATGTTCGTGACTCCTGTGTGATTATTGCTATTGCAAAGGCCCACAGCAATGGTTCCACAAGTATAATTTACTCCAGGAAGCTGGAGAACGATTTAGACGGCGAGGGCCATCCTTTCCGTCTGGCGAATATGAATTTCAAATACATATGGGACAACGAAGAGATAACGTTAAAAAAACTTAAATTCGGATCAATTGTCGAATACTCACAAGTTAGAGATGTGTTTCTTTATCGAGGCAACACCAAACTTTCACGTCAGGTAAGAAAAATAAGAACTTTTATGTTTTCGCGCGAAAGGCCTTTTCACAGCATCGATTCACGTAAGCTTAAACTTAAGCTTAAATGGAAGAGTTTTTCCTGTTTTAATACTTGCTACCACATTTACTCGTACGGTCCAGTCACAGAATGTTTGCTTTATACGTTAATTTGTTTATTGAGTAGGACAAAATAACTTAAGCTGCTTAATTTTTGTGCCTTTGGGACTGGGAGTCTTGGGGACCTTGGGAGTGATCGATTTACCCCGGCGTATCACATCGAACGTTCGGAAATCGAACTCAATCGAACGATTTAGTTCGATTTAGTTCGGTCATCGAACGAAATCGAACTCGCACAAAAAAATTTGCGAATCGAACAAATCGAACGTTCGGTTTTCGAGCTTTTGATTATAAATACATCATAGATTCAGGCTCCATCTGCCCTTTGGGTCATTTACAGGACTGAGACGACGACATTCGATTTCGTTCTATTTGGTTCAGAAATCGAACTCACAAAAAAATATGTGTTCGATGACCGAACAAAATCGAATTTAATCGTTTGATTGAGTTCGATTAAAATTTTGTTTGATTTCGTTCGATGTGATACGCCGGGATTACTAGATTTCAATCGAATGATTGAGGTTTGATTACTCCAGGATTACTGAATGTACGATTAGATGCCTCTGGTGTTTTACTTTGGCGGGGAAAAGACGTGGATATGTATTTGTATACAAGCTTACCACTGCGTTACACAACACAAATTTGCATAATACCCGGGGTGGCCAATCGATAATCGATAGAAATTGATTAATTATTTCAGAAATCGATAAAAATCGATAAAAGGTTTTGTTGTGAGTAATCGATAATTATCGATTTTTCAATTAACGTTATCGATTTATCGATAAATATCGCAGAAACTTGAAGAAGAATTCCGCCGAAGTTGCAGGCGAGAAGCCGGACAAGGAAACATAACTACCCAATGACCCGTAATGAATAAAACCCGGCGTAATGTTTTGTAAAAGAAACAAAAAAATCATGAATAAAATTGCATAAAAACATAATGGTCTCATAAATTGCCTTCTAAACAAAATATCTCACAGGCATAGGCGACCCATAGGTGACTATGTTACGGGATCTTCGCTAGCACCTTCGAAATCTACATTTAAATAGTCACAACAAACGCTGCCTCAACGGACACAGTTTTTAAAGCGTAAAACCAATGAACAAATACTAAATTTCAATTGATTCTATAACGATCGATAAATCCGATAAAATCGATAAAATCGATAACGTTGAAACTTCACCAGCGTGTGAGTATCGATTTTTATCGATTGATCGATAAAATCGATAATGGTTAAATTCAAATTATCGATTGATATCGATTTATCGATTGGTTTTCCGGTATCGATTTTTATCGATTGGCTACCCCGGGCATAATAATGGCTCCGTCAATTCCAAACCCGCTCACTCCTCCCCCTCCCGGGCATTTGTCATTTTTTTTGTCAGAAGGATGAAAATGCCCCACGGTGGGGTCAGCTTACATGCACAAAATCCCCACGGTGGGGCTTCAGGAGCAGTGCAAATACCCGACCCACGGGACAAGTTCAAAACCTTTTTTGAGAGGATCGAGGAATTTAAAAATCTAAATTCCAAGCAGAACTTACTGGGACTTGCAAAAAGGTGATCACTTAACAGAGGTCAAGTTTTATACAATGTTTGGGGCTTTCTCTACTGATCACTAAATACAAGGTGACCGCTTAAAACAGGGGTGCTTAATACAGGTTTGACTATAATTGATTATACTTTCTTTTTTCTATAATTATACTTTTCTTTTTATCTAAATGATTATTTAACAAACCTCTTTGTTTTGCAGAATGTTGACAAAATCCAAATGGACCTTGACTATCATGACGGTGCTTTCAAGGGAATAAAAGATGCATTCCCAGATGCAAAAATTGCTGCATCCTTGAAAGGGATTTACCAAGAGGACAGACCACCTGATCGAAGGATTTGCCTCATTGCCATGAAGTGTGGTTATATTGAAAATGAACGAATTTGTTTTATCACAAAACTTGGTGAACTTGTTAATCTAAAGCTGAATTGCCGGGAAAACTTAGTTTTGTCCACATCGCCTGTTGTATTACAAGTGAGACGTGTGGCTGATGATGAAGTTGGTGATGTAGCAGTGGTGAGAATGGGAGACTCTGAATGTGGCGTAAGGAACCCTACTTACCAGGGTGTTTGCGAGGGTTTGATTCTCAGTAAGTGCATCATTATGAATTAATTATGTATTGTAATAATCATTATTAACTTGTTATCATTATTGAACCTTGATCATTTCCAATGTAGTCCAGGTGGATGATATTAAAATAATATATAAATTATATCATCGCCAAAACAGGTGTGATCCCATGTCTATGATCACATGATCACAAAATGTGGTTGTTCAAGTGCTAACGGGTTTAACCCAGTGACTCCTAAACTGGTGAAAAACCGGCCATGAGGGGACCACGTGGTCCTTGACCAATTGTTATGTTATGATTTTTCATGCCAGAAGATGTTTATAATAAATTAATAATGAGCTGAAACAAATGCCTCACAGTGGGAAATACCTTTCAAAGCATTCATAAATGAGCACATGCAATAGGATGAATTGGGCCAGAGATACACACAATAAAACCTATGAATTTTTCTCGCAAAATCAAAGAAAAACGCTACCTTCTCTACCATTGACACTTAGTTAAAAATGTTCACTTTCCACAAAGAAAGAGAGGGGAAAAAAGAAAACAAAGAACTGGAAAAAAGTTTTACCTTCTTTTTCAAAATTTGTCAAAAAAGAAACTTACCGTGAAGTAGAAGGGAATGTTAGTTTTCATTTTTTTTATGTTGCAAAATAATGAAGTTTTTGAGATAAGGGCCAGAAGAAGGCCTCTGTGGCATGAATGTGCCATTTTGGGAGGAAAACTCAGGAATCATTATGGTTAAACAAAATTTGACTCAATTTAAACCATTTGATTACCTTTTCTGTTTAGAACTTAAGCCCAAGGTTATTTCCATTGATGAGGAACCAGTGAAGATCATTGTAGATGGAAACATCATTCGTTTTCCAGGAACTGTGAAGTTTGACACTGGAAATGATTTCGCTACTGCCATATCCAATGAACTAGTAGACAGTTTGGGCCTGGAGCCTGATCACAGTAAGAAAGTGAAGGTCTCTCTACCAGGAGGGGGTGTGCTGCAGTGTAGCAGGGTAAACTTTAAATTGATTATTCGGCAACGTAGGTATAAAGTTAAGAATGCACTGGTTGGTGCTGTTGCACCGGTACTGACTTGTTAATTGGGATGGACATCATTCAAAAACTGAATGATAATGATTATACTCTGGGAGTATAAACTGAACTATAGTGACGAATCATTTTAGCTCAAAGTGGTGTAAAGGGCACCAACAAGGCTACACCTGCCCAGTGAACTCTATCTGCAAATGTTCTCTTTGCCTACTGCAAGGTGATGTTTGCCTCATTTTACTTTTTAGTTTTATCTCCTTGACAAAAAATTGACCAGCTTTCACTAGCCAGTATCTGGAGCATAATTAACATGTAATCAGCAGTACAAAAATGGTATTTTTATTAGATTGGGTACAGTAGGGACCAGGTTTAGCCATGTACAGTAAAAACCCACAAGTAAGAACCTGCATTTTCCCAAGTTAGCCTAAACAGGTTCTTACATAAATGGTAACTAGCACAAATTTAGGCTATTTAGGTTCTTAACCCTTTCACTCCCAGAGTCAAAATTGGAGCCAATAAAATGTAGTTGCACCTTTTGAGTCTGTGGATGAAACCCAAGTTTGTGACCATTCAAATGAAAGCTATTGAGCAGTGCTTTCAAGTGGTGCTGTTTGTTTTTAACAATTTTGCAAAATGAAATTCAAGATTTCTTCCCTCAGTTTTAAACTTAGCCCTCTTGGGAGTGAAAGGGTTAAATAGGTTCTTATTTTCTGAAGAAAAAAATTACATTGTAGCTAATAGAATTTAGTGGTATTCAGCCTATTCCTTATATTAAATCTGCATACCAAGTAAGTATTTATGTAAAAATGACTGACTGTGTCTCCAAAGAGGATCCAAAATGTTGACCTATCTTATTTACCCAAGTGTACACATTTTTTTATATAGATTTTAGAAAATAAGAACCTGTTTCAAATTTTAGGCTAAACAGGTTCTTGTATAGAGGGGTCTAACTGGCAAATTTTAGCCTAACAGGTTCTTAAAAACTAGGTTCTTACTTACGGGTTTTTACTGTATTGTCAATTGTAATTGTTGGTCAAAATGTGTATGTGTAGGGGATGTGTTTTTGGGTAGAATTTCTAGAAACAAAAATAAGTAAAAATAAATAAAAATAATAAAAGTGGAAAACTTCATCGGAGATCCAACTTACACAGTATATACGGCAGTAGTGTCTTTTTAAGCTCCATGGAAACCCTTTTTTATGACCAGAAATTAATTCTTTTCAAAAAGTTATATCATTGAAAGTGCATGTTTCAAGAGACCCACATGCACATTTAACACAATGCAATACATGTACATATATTTCATTGATTGTTAACATCTTAAAAAATAATTAACAGGAGTCTAACAAAAAAGCTTTGAAATTATTTTAGAAACTATTTGTGTATGATTTGATGGAATATTTATTTTTGATAGAACCATAAACTATGATTTTAATATTTTTTGTATTTGGTGTTTGCTAGCTGATTTAGTCCTAAATTAAGGCCAGGTCGTCTAAATAGTGGTTAAGGGTCATTGTATTGTCCTGAAATTTGTGATATTTTTAATATCCTTACATGTATTTTACTATTACTATACGATACTTAATTGCAAAGGCTTAGCTACTGTAGAAGCAAAGCAAGTGGTTCAAGTCTGTTTAGGAGACACTCAACTACTGGGGGGGGGGGGGGTACTCCCTGAAATTTTTGGTGGGGGTGTGCGGCCTGCTTCTTGAAACCCTTACCCTATTTCAGACCTGACCCAAAAATCGATATCCTATTTCAGACCTATAAAATAGTACATGTGTCTAATACATGTACATGACTTCAGCTAGCCAGGAATGGATTCCATTTGTGTAAACATTTGAGATAAGCTTCAAATTGCCTGATGTTAAATGGCAAAAATAGATTTATCTAAAAGCCAAACCAAATTCCAGGTCAGAGTGCACAAAAACATACCGTATTTCAGACCAAAATGGTCAAAATCTATACCCTATTTCAGACCACAACAGATCAAAAACCATACCCTTTGGTGCCGCACATACCGTATCTATATAGCTTATATTGGGGAGTACCCCCCCCCACTTCCCAGGCTCAACTGCATGGTGCTTGTATAAGGGCACTAATAGCTTTAACAGTTTTTAGAGTAACAAAGTTAGTGTGCTTTATGTGTATAATATCTGTCTTAGGAACATATACATATATTTACCTGTTGAAAGGACTTTAGGTCTTGTGTAAGCTGCAGAGTATTTAGGTGGAAATGTTAAAATGAACAAAACATACCTGCAATCAGGTTTGTTTTACTTTCCCTCAGTGAAAAACATGGATTTTTCTAAGCAACTCTTATACATACATACATACACTTTATTGAGCATCCCTGAAAAGGGCTTTTCAGCATCAATATCAAAATGAACTGGTTTTCAATTGAGTGTCGATTAATTATTCTGAAAGGTCCAAAAAATTGTGCAACCTTCTCAACCAATCAGATGCAAAACTAATCACAACTGCAGGGTTGCACATATTTTTCCGTGCTTGATCATTGCCAGTTACGTGTACAGTCAACTCTCTAAAGCGGACACCCTGATCAGGACCAGCTCTAGCTGTCCGCCTTAGAGAGGTGTCTACATTAAAGAGAGTTTACAGAAAAACAAGTGAAATTCGGCCGGGCCAGCCAGCCATCCATGTCCGCCTTAGAGAGGTGTCCGACTTACAGTGGTGTCCGCTTAGAGAGAGTTGATTGTATTGGATTTGAGCTCTCACTGGTTCATTGTGCTGTTTATAAGTATTTTTGCTGTGATTGGCCATTGTACAATATTGCTTTGGTTTTGGTTTCACGACACTCGGTTAAAAAACAATCTGTATGAGAACATGAGTTTTAATAAATAATTTTTAATGGCCAATCAAAGAACCAACAACTGCACTTACACCAGGGCCTGGTTGTTCAAAGTAGGATTCAGCTATAAATCTAACTCTGCCCAACTGAGCATCATGTTCTTAATATGCCACAAAACCAGTATTTTCACCCTGACAATTGACTTTTAAGTACAGCACTTGAGCCTTTAAAATAAACAAGAATGGTATTTTAGAGTAGTTGCCACATTTTAAGAACTTTCTGCGAAGTCATGCATATTTTGGTGTGGAGAATCTGTATGTCCTACACCAACATAAGTTATAACGAATGCATACAAAGTTATCTTATTGCAAGATATTCGTTTGTCAAGAGAAACTCTGCCCTAAAGGTTGTTTTATTTGACCTCCTCCAATCCCTAATTGGCTAAATTAAATTTGCTTTTAAAGCAAGCAAAAGAAAATGCAATGATAACTTCAAAAGCATTGTGTTTTTTCTTAAAACCACCTATTCAGGTTAACTAAGCGTGTTTACGCGGATATCCCAAGATATCCAAAAATAACCAAGAGTTTTAAAAATATGCTGCAAAAGTGACAATATATGAGGAGAATGTAGGCCATCAAATGGTCTTTGCATGTAATAAATAAAAGCTGTGCTAATATTCACGTTGTTACTCTTTGAGTTTGAAATTGACTGGCATATTAATCATACATTCCCAAAAGTGATCAATATCTAATCTCTCCTTACAAGTGATGAGAATAAAGAAAATCATCAACTAGGGGATATTGTCTTAATGTGCCACAAAATTCTCCCAACCATTTAAGTGTGGCAGGGAGAGGCTACTGTTCACAGCCTCTCTCTTTTCTGGACACTAAAAAGCGAGGGTGTGGGGAAATTAGAGAGGCTGTGAGGCGTCCACCACGCCATAATATTTCCCTCTCCCCAATCCCTCACGCTCTATCTTGACAGCGCGCTTGAATATTGAAGAAGCAATTCGTGGTAAGATACCGGTGATTTAAGAAAATCTTGTTGCCTCGCATTTCAAAACAGTTTCACGAAAAGCAAAGCCGTTTTCTACTCACGGAACAAGGTCATTGGAGCCATCGCAACGTTTTTAAACGCCCATATCTCTCAATGCCGTTGCAAGCAAGTGTATGTAAATTGAACTCAATACGGACAGGGCTGAATAACGTCTGCGCATGCTCCAAGCGCTTGCCAGAAAACCAACATAGGTAAAATGGCAACAACATAGGTAAAATGGCGTGATTTTCAAAAATACGACACATTGCAAAGGTTTTCGCAAAGATTAAGAGTTTGCCTGTAAACTTAAGCTTTAAAATCTTGCAGTGGATCCGCCTGTTACTGAGTGAAAACATATCTTCTGAACACAAGGGTTTTTTTTCTGAACACTCGCTGAAAATAGCCACGAAGCGCCCCACGATGTCAGAGTCCGCGAAGATGCAGAAACGAAGCAGTAATGATATACTCAAGTTTTCTCGTATTCCACGGCATTTCATGGCGAAAAATCTTCGATGTAAACTTTGAAGTGTTCAAATTATTATTTGCGAAAGTAGGAAAAGGAAAATTCCCGTTTTGGAGCGGAAATATAAGACATTTATCTCTCCTTGCCGTCGTGTTTCAAAACCACACAACAACTAGCCTCCTCGCAGACGTTCTTTGGGCTCGTCACGCAATCTTTCCTCCCTTAGTGGGGAGGAAAGATTGCGTGACGAGCCCAAAGAACGTCTGCGAGGAGGCTACACAACAACACGTTCGCGCCAAAATTTGCTGTTGCTGTCATGAAATCCCGCACATGCGCAGACGTTATTCAGCCCTGTCCTCAATACGTGACTTCCTGTTAGACTACAAGTTGCTGTAAACCGTCAGTTTTTCATTAAATTCACGCTTGTCTTGCTATTGGTGGTTTTCATCAACATTACAAAAACTGTTTGCTTGCATGAACAACATCAGAAAATTAACAGGTAAAGAACTGGCAGAAAGAAACGTTTTGTCCAAATTATAGCTTTATAGCGTTTTCATCGCCGAGTTATTGCCAAACTAATTTTCAGAAAATTACAGTGTTTAGTATGTCGCCGCCATGTTTGTGTCCTTCAGAGAGGCACAAATATGACCGCCATAAAATCCACAAGAAGTAGAGTAGATTCTACCGCCAATATCATTAGCTTTCACTTCAAATCTGTTTAGACATCACTTCTAAATTATTATCACGTCTGAAAATTTAAAAATGATATAAAAATATCCGTTTTTGTGACAGTTCAGAAACACGAAATATATAGCGTGTTATTGAACTAGCGTGAGGTCCGTATTGGGAAAATATTGGCCTATTGGTCGAGTTCTTTTTTGCAAGTTTATGGACCGAGCGAACAAGCTAGTTCAATAAAGTTTTTATTATAATGGCTTTTTTAAAAATTTACTGATAAATTAATGCAACCATTCTCGGCTAACGAGCGCGCGCCAAAGCTAAGCATATTCTTACATTTTTCAGGCCACTTTGCAAAAAGTTTAACCAAAATTGTCCGCTAGACAAGAGAGAAAATGTTTAATTCTCTTGGTTCAATATGTAAAATCAAGAACAATTTTATTTAAAATAAGTCGAGCTGCTTCGAAACGCGTTGCTCTTTTAGGGCCTGTTTACATGGAGGGAGGGTGACCCGGGTACCCGGGTCACCCTCCTAGCCGGCTAAAACATAGCCTGCCTTTATTAGTATGGGCGCGAAAAGACAGTCGTTAATTGCCTGCAATCTAAACCAAAGAAAACGGTAATTTTCGACGTATGCATAGAGCAACCTTCGCTTTTCATTTGAACTTTTTTGAACTTTTTTAGTTACACGCTATAGACGTCAGTACACTGTTGTTCTCTCCATAATACGGTGAATTTGGTCATTTGACGTTGTTGTTTTTGCAGAGAACGGCTAAGAAATGTACAAATATGTAAAACGCAAATGCAGAGCCATTGTACGTTTCTCGTCCAATGGCTCTGCATCCTCTGCATATTATCTGTACCACTGTATAATGAAAACCGCTGACTTGTAAGAGTTGAAAAATACTCTGAGTGAGTCGTAAGTTAGAACAAAGTAACATTTACCTACGGGAGGAAGGACACCTCATGACAATATACCACATAATATAGAATAGCACGAATTAGCTCCTTTGTTACTGCGCATACATTCTGCGCATAATTTCTCGCGTCATTAGCGCGCGCGCGCATACAGAACATTGCGGAATCTCTTTCAGACTAAGCTCGGCAGGGAAATATATGGTCATTTTCTTCATATAACTTACAAGAACGCGTGGTGACTCCTACTTTTTATGTTATAAAATGGAAGCGGTAAGCCTATTAAACATATGATTAATTTTTGTTGTGTGCAAAAGTTATTTAGACTGTATTTTTGGTATACCAGAGGAGAGCTGTCAGGGATGATAATGGCTACGTTGCGATGATTTTTAATCAAAAAACACATAAACAGTAGTTGTTATATTACCATTTGTTAAGTATTTAAAGCTTTTTTATATTTATTGTTGCTTTTGTGTATGTCAAGGCAAATTCAAAGGGAATCTGCGAAAAAAATTATTCTTTTTTCCGAGAAAACGCTATTTCAGCATTTTTTTTCCAGATTGAAGCTTGATTATCTCTTGAAAATGCGTGGTTACCCCCAATTTTCTTTTTGGATTCCAATAGCCCTTGCTAAGATCTGCTTTTCCCGCATAGTCATAAACCGCGCAAAAATACTTTGGTATTAGGAGGCACCGTCCTTAAGTGTGATTTCTACTTCATGTATGAAAATATTAGAAGTCTTGACGAGAAAAAACTCCCGTAGGTAGATGGTATGTCACAACCGAGCTCCACCTGTAGCAGCTGTCGTAAAGTCCAACACTATTGGTAGAACGAACAATAGGACATTGAATAAAAACAATGTCAATAGCCCTAACAACACAATAGAGCTGCTACACACAGAGGGCCAATGAAATTCCGACAGCTGCTACACTTGGCGCCACTGGTTCCATTTTGACGGCCATATTTCCTTCATTCCTTCAACATGTACCCTATGGCGGTTGTTATCGCCCTAGCGCAAGGTAATCACGAGGGAAATTCGACGCTTGTGTACTGTTTGGAAGTTTTTGGCGATCCCGAGAACGAAGAATTCAAGAAACTTTTGAAATAGGACAGCCATTTCGGCTTTACAACCAAGTTGGCCAGTCCACACGGGGGAATCCCATTTGGTTGAACGACCAGCTCAGAAACGAACATGTTACATGTGGGACAGTAATATTTTTTCAGAGAACACATAGTGAACCATCTACATGTAATAACCATCATCATATATATTGTTATCGTGGTAATGTTGAAGTGTTGGTAAGTAGAGTCAGTAGAAACTAGAATCAGTAATCAAACGCAGCTCTTCGTGGTAAAAATCCGCCATTTTGAAAAGCTTGGCGTGAAATAATTGTCAAGAAGATTTTTCGGAATAGGAGTCGATTAGAAGCGTAAAAGTTTAGGAAACTTAAACGTTAAAAAGTTTATAATTTCTTATTAACTGTGTAGTTTAACGAATATAAATTTTGGAATCGAATTTTTCATTTGACGTCAACAAAATACTAAAGCTACTGGTACGTAATACCGTGACTCGCAGGTCCTCGCTTAGGCTCTATTTTCCAGCCGTTTTGAGAGTCCGGTTTGCATCCTCCTCCCAACTAGTGTGGGACGAGGAACGAACGCGGGCTCACAAAACGGCTGGAAAATCGAGCCTAGTCCTCGCTGGGATGTGGATTAATTATTTTTGGGGTGTGAGGGTGATCGACTGAGAAAAGTTATAAATCATAATCTTTCGCATGTACCGCACTTCGAGCAACTGTTGATTATCTTAAATTAAGTTAAATATTTACAGTATTATACATTGTGGCAGAATAGCCCTAATAAGGGAGCCTCGATAAAATGTATGTAACTGACTTTCAGCCGGATGAGTTGCATGACACCGATTAGAATATGTCCTGAAGTTCCGACAAATTTGCACAATTAATTTCATGCAAAGAACTTTTAATTAATGTATTTTTATTTTTTCAATGCCATGAATACTGAAGCCGTGAATATTTTGACTGCGAAGCATATCAAATCGATTTGAAGGTTTGTCAGATAATTTTCCAATTGCGGCGTATCTTGTTGAAGCCGAGTTAGTTTCAGAAATTGATGGACTATTTCCCCGCTTTAATTTTCCGTCGAATGAAACCACCTCACTTTTGTAGCTAAAATATTCTCTTATCATTTTTTGTCATGACAATTTTGTTGGATGTGTTAGGGACTCAGCATGCAAAGAAAGTAGTGTCCAATAGCCTGGGGCTAGTGGATTTTTCTGTCGGGCTAGTGGATTCTATCCTTCGCTTGCCCGACGGGCAAGTTAAGTTTTTGGGGGCATTTTAGTTTGTTAGAAAAAGTATCAAAATTGAAATTACAGAAGTACTGTAAGAGATCTAAATGTTCTGGTTACAAATTCGTCTGACTCAAGCGGCAGGCGACTAGCTTCCTATTAGGACGACCCGATAAACTTACCGGTCGCCCAGCCAGGCAACCTACTTTTTCAGTTCCCACTTTGCCATAAAATCAGTCACACAATAAATTAAAGTTAAAAAACAATTTATCTGGTCTTGTTTTGCTTTAATCACGAGAAATATGGGCCAAAACGTCAACAAACTCAGTAAAACAGCCATGTTGAAATAATCGCCCCATAATGCATTGCAAGCCGTGCAAATCGTTGAAACGTTATGTATGCAAATTAATTGTGTCTCTCGTGCTGAATTTATATGACCGCCAAACATTTTTCTTAGGGACAAACCTACAAACCAGTTTGTAACTTTGGAGGTAAATTAAACCATAAAACATTAAACAATACATGTACACTGTAGTCATCAATAATTTAGGAATTGACTTTTTCTGAAAGAAGACGACCGTATGATGAACACTGACTTTTATTTAACAAATAAAGAAGCCAAAACCATGTATTATACTGTCATAAAACACTCCGGAATTTGAGAACACTTGAGAAATATAGAAACACGAGCCGCAGGCGAGTGTTTTCTAAATTTCTCAAGTGTTCTCAAATTCCCGGAGTGTTTTATGACAGTATAATACATGGTTTTGGCTTCTTTATGTGCTTTAAAATATAGATTTACGCGCGCGAAACGATAAAACACGCTTTTCTATGTTATATTTAACAAATAGATTCCATGTTGCCGTGCGTCTGTTCAGTAATAGATCACAGATGACGTCAAAATGTGGTAAGAACAAAAAAGTGGCCAACGAGCCGCTGCGGCGAGTTGGTCACTGATGTTCTTACCACATTTTGACGTCATCTGTGATCTATTACTGAACAGACCCACGGCAACATGGAATCTATTTGCTTTATATAATTTTGGAGATATTCGCTTCGATTTTAACTTGATTGTACGCTAAATAAGCCGATAAAAATTATGTCAACAAACATCGAGTTTAGGCCACAGTGTTTTCATGCACTCAAATAAAACTTTGTGAAAACTAAACGGCTTAACATAAACTACAGCTCAACTCAGCAAATGTTTCGTAAAGCAAATATTTAGAGACTAACCTCTATTCCGTCCTGATATGAGGAAAAACAATCTGAATTATTCCAGTTCAAATCCCGTTGCAAGTGTTCACGGCGAACGATAATCCCGCTAAATTTCTCGGATTCTGTTCACAATAAGCTAAAAGTCCATCATATTTTCCTCCAAGTGCTAGCCAAGCTTGAACAGCCGATTTAAAATTCGTATCAATTGAACTACATTGAATTTTCCTACGGAATATTTCCAGTTTGACGAAAATATTTCTCTGTTTTCAGGGGCACCCAACGGATCGTTTCGGTGGAATATCTGTTCGGAAGGCCTATAATCGCCTCGGATATTCGGTTAGGGAAATGTCATCTCAAACTTTCGTAATATGGGAAAATTAATGCCTTTTGTTTTCGGAGAGATAAAAATGTCGTTTTGGGTACAAAAGCAGGTCAGCTAGGATTTTCGGAAAGGCAAATTCAGCTCGTAAATTCGGGTAATAAGAGTTCAATCCCTAAAATTTTCTGATGTTTGAAAGTTCAGCTAACGTATCCGAAAAGAAACATTTTTCTTAGCGATTAAAAATAAGCCATTAAACTGCACAAAAAGCACAATTATAACGTAAAAACAACGTTCCGACACCTACAAGAAAAGTTTGTCGTTGGGTGCCCCTGTGTTTTGAGCGAAGGATTTGTTGGAGCAGGCAGGGCGCCCGCGCGTTTTCCCGCTTCGTGACGTCATTCGTGCGTCTGTACTCTAATAGATAACAGTTCTAAACCAATCACGGCACGAATTTTACACAGTGAATTATATAAACTCTGATAAAACATGGTTTTTAACCAATCAGAGCGCGCGCAGTTTTCAGTCTATATTTTAAAATATAATATAAGCTTAATATTTTATAAATAATTTTATTAATCATTGAATTTTGCGGCATATTTTGCTTGTAGTCTAATGTGACTATTTTTTCATCCTGTTTTTGCTGCACGGAATCAGCAAAGGTCATGGGTTCAAATCCCGTTGGAGCCTGATTTTTTTTTCAGGCCTTCGACTGCTTACATATGTATAAGTTGAAATATAACTACAAAGATCTCATTCTCTTTCGTTCGTTTTTGTTTTGTTTACAGGACATAAATATGGTTCTTTCCAAACTACAGTTTGGCAATGGAGTGGCCTACCGTGGGATTGCAGATGCATTTCCTGATGAAAATATTAAGTTTTGTCCTAACTGCACTGCCTTGATCAGTGTAAAATCTGCTAAAATGTTAGATGGCAGAGTTTTCTTTAAAACACGTGAAGACGAGGAGTGCAATTTGAAGAACAACTGTAGGAACTACATGCAGAGTACTATTGATGAGGTAGCTTTACCGGTACAAGTGCCATTGTCTCTCAATGATGTTGGCAGTGTTGTCCTGGTTAGTTTTAGAAAACCAGCAGGTAGAGGGTTGTTCCTACATACGATGCGCAAATTGCCAGCAGTTTGTGAAGGGATTTTGATTAGTTCAGGTAAACCTTTCTACAGTCGTAAGTAAATTTTGTTATATAGTTATTATTAGTTATTGATTAAATTCTCAAAACGGCCTGGGGTTTAATTGAGGTCCAGCATTATTTGAATCTGGCCTTATGTACATGTATCTGACTCTCGTCGATCAATTGGTGTAAACAGTTCAGTTTATCAGTTTTGCTCACTCCAGGCACATAAAGTATCAATGAAAGTGTTTGACTAGAGACGGAGTTGATGACATTTTGGTCTTGTTTATAGTTGACGTTTAATTTTATGTAAAATGAGCAAAAAAATGAAGAAAAATACCCACGTGTTTAATAAATGCTGGGTCCCGAATAAACGACAGATTCGAATAAACACCGGATCTGCAAATAAACACCCCCTGCTTTAAACAAGAAAATACGGTATTGGTGTCACGATTTACTGATATGAAACTAAGGCCCCGTCCACACATATCCGTTTTCGTTTGAAAACGCAAAAGTTTATTTCCGTTTTCGCCTCCCGTCCACACGTATCCGATGAAAACGGTCACCGAAAACGGAAACTTTTGAAAACGCTTTCCAAAGTGGAAACTTTTCAAAACGGCGTTTTCGTGTTCTCGTGTGGACACCTGAAAACGGAACTTTTCGAAAACGATGACGTCAAGAGGTCGAATTCAATTCACTGCGCATGCGTTTGTGCTGACCAAAAGGATCGCGGCCTCTCGTTTTCGACATTTTTGAATGCTTTTTTCCAAAGACTAGCAAAACGAAAGCGATAAAAAGCCACAAACAACTCGCAGGTTCGGCTAAACTCAGTGGCGCGCATGCCCTTTAGAGGCATTTGAAGCGTTTTCAGTCGTTTTTGCGTATACGTGTGGACAGGCAAAAACGATTCGAAAACGCTACGTGTGGACGGAGAAATTTGAAAAACGGAAAGAAACTTTTGCGTTTTCAAACGAAAACGGATACGTGTGGACGGGGCCTTAACTCTGTCTAATTTTAGCCAGGTTGTTTACAAATAACGTATCAACCGGTGCTTAATTTTGTTGGTTTCCATAAAACTAAGTGACTAGTAGTATTGCTAATCCCTGGATGGGATGCAAGTCTATCACAGGTGTCCCACGAACATTTTGTTGGGTTGACCTGACAATTTGCCAGTACCCATTTATAGACTAAGAGTATTTTCACGGTGGCCATATTGCATGGTGTTCCCAAACAATAGGAAATGTTTACATAAGAAAATAACTCATTTCCCAAAGGTGTGAAATTTCATTGTTTGTGACCAATATGGCCGGCTTGATGTCATGATCTATGAAAATGCTCAAAATTCCTGTCCACTGGATAGCAATAAATTTGATTATGTTTTCCCATAACAGATAATTCTAAGACACTGCAGTAATAATGAAAAATTTGCATAATCAAATCGAAATCGAAAGGCAATAATCGAAATCGAATTGAAGGGTAGGTGGATCGTTGCAGCCCTAAAAGTGACTAGGAGTATTGCTACTTCCCTGGATGGGATGCTATCAGTGATCACCGGGCTCCCAGAATTTTGTTAGGTTGACCTGACAATTTGCGAGTAACCATTTATAGAGTGTTTTCATTGGTGTTCACAATCAATAGGAAACGTTTACATAATTAGAAAAGAACTCATTTCCCAAAGGTGCGAAATTTCATTGTTTGGGACCAATAAAGGCCCCCGTGACGTCATGTGATGTCATGCTCTTTACTGCTGTCCACTGGATAGTTAACAAATAAATATTCCAACAGCAATTTTGTTAAACAACAGACTTCAAAATATTGTAATTCCTTTTGTTGTTTTTATTAGAAACTCCTGGACTCCAAACATATGAAATGAGCAGTAATCCACGTGGAAAGTGCATCATAATAAATAACTCAAACTTCCAACATGAAGCTAACAATCGTCATGGTGCTGAATTTGATGAACCAGCGCTTGAAGATCTCTTTGGCCGGGAACTCTCGTTTCATGTGAATGTCGTACCAAATTGTACCGGGAGTCAAATGCGGGATGTCGCTATTGATGTTGCAGCTCAAGATCACAGTGCATTTGATGCTTTTGTGTTCATCATCATGTCTCATGGAGGAGACCGTGATAAAATTTATGGTGTGGATGGCAGATCTGTGAGAATTGAAGAATTGATGTCTGAGTTCATAGCAACCAAATGCCCAACACTTCAAAACAAGCCGAAGCTGTTTATCTTTCAATCTTGTAGAGGATCTTCAACGGAAAGTATGGTACCCCCCAATTGTCACATTGACTCTGTGCCCGAGTTTTCTGCCGACTCTACCCTTGCTAGAGGTACATGTCCACAAGAAGCCGACTTTCTACTGGCTTTTTCAGCTGCCCCTGGGTATTATTCCTATCGAAATCCAAAGTTTGGCTCCGTGTTCATTCAAGTGGGTATAAAGATTTTTTGTTTTATCAAGTTAATCATTTGACATTGATTTTGTCAATCTTTAAATCTCTTACTCGGTAAGAGATTTAAAGATTGAGAAAGGCTTGCACCTTCCAACCAAATGCCTCATCTATTAACATGGCTTTACTACTCAGTACTGGTACATGCATCTAGATCTGCAAGAACTGATTTTCTACTTTTTACATTGTAAACTTTGTCTGCATGCAAACACTGAAACACCACACTTTAAAAATCTGCTTGTAGTAATAATAAATTATCATTATATGACTCTTTTAAAACTTTGCTGGCAAATTAACACATCCATTCTTGGCAAATGCGCAAAGGCGTACTTTCTTAAAAGTTTAACCAAAATTGTCCTCCAGACATGAAGGAATTAAAATCTTAGTTTGTACTTAAAAAACAGTTTTCTTTTTTTTTCGATGTTTCATAAAAGGAATTCGGTGAAATTTATTCATTCGGCAATCCATCTGTATACTGAGCAAAATTCGGACCACTCAGTGAACCAATAAGAATGCTTGTTTTAATCATGGACTAGCAAGTTTGCCATATAATTATAATAAATACACTGCAAAATCTATTTCATACTGTTCAGGTGTTGCTGTCTTAATTGCAGACATTAAAATGTCAAAATATTCAATCATGTGTATTAGCTCAGCCTCCCAAATCCCAGATGCAAAAATCCCTCAATCTGTAATTTAACCCCCAAGCCTGTGAAGGCAGACATACTTCCGACTGTTGTTTCACGCTGCTGAAACAGTTTCCACAGCATGAATTTAGTGACTTAAGGTATCGCTACTCCCTGGATGGGATGCTAGTCCATCACAGGTAACCCCCAGCAAATGTTATCAGGTTGTCATGACAATTCACTATTACTGTGAGAGTAAAGCGTCTTGCCCAAGAACACCATTACAATGTAGTCCACCATGTCTCCCCTCCCTAATAATTAGTGCAATTTTCATTTTATTTGTCATTCAACTTGTATATATGTTCTGAAACTTTTTAGGGAAATATGAGCACACAGTTTTTAGCTTGATAACATAGAGGGTAAATTACTGAATTCTGATTGGTTAAGACAGAGGGCATTTTTCATTAATTTTTGTTTGCCCAAGGCAAAATTACTCCGAAGATTTCCAAAGATCGCCAGAGAACTTCCAAAGAGTGCAAAGTTCACCCAAAGACTTCGGACGATTTCCAAAGATGACCCGAACTCTTCCGAATATTTCCGAAGATGACCGAAAATTAGTTTTCCAAAGATTTTTGAATGTGATGGGAAGGTCAGCAAATATTTCCGATAGTTCCCCGAAGATTGCTGAAGACCACTCGATATCTTAAAAAAAAACAACAACAAGTAATCGCATGATTCCTCGTAACATTAAGGATTAATATCACTTGTGTTTTCAGAATTTGCAAATTTCCCTTGTCGCTATGTGACTCGGGCAATTTCTGCAAATTTCTCAAAACACGCATTATATAATATTATTTATCCCTAATTTTACTTGGCCCCATGCGATTAACTCTTGCTCTCGCCTCGATTAGTTTTGTAACTAGTAGCGGGGCAAGCACTCTTGTAAATCTTATATTTAAAAAATAGAATAAAAATGTTGTTGTTGTTGATTACCTATACATATTGTATCCTAGAGTTTCAGGTCTATATTGTGATTCTAGTTTCCTTTTTGAGTTTTCAGCCAATTTCGGACTGTTTCCAGATTGGGGTGGTAATCAACAAAGACGCAAAGAAAACTAGAATCGCAATTGAAAAAACTGCACAAACTCAAATAATGCCTTTCTTATTCTGTTGGCCAAAATTTCATGTTTGATGGCTGCTTGTAATAGAAGGCCATGCAAGGATGTTCCAAGGACCCCTGTTTTCCAAAATAAGTAGAAATGCAGAATAATAAATCTCCTGTCTTGTTACTCTTCTGATCTTAGGTTCTGGTGAATGTTCTCCGAACACACCATCACGACAGTCACCTGTCTGAGCTGTTACAAGAAGTCACCAGGCAGGTGGCTGAAACAGGCACAGCACAAGCAGTTCAAGTCCCAGCTTATAGCAACACCCTGAGAGCCAAGCTGTATCTGTAAGATTTAAAACAAGACCTGAGAGAGGTAGTTGATGAACTGCAGGTTGATTGTACAGCTCTTTAGATTGTTTTGAGTGGACTGCTTGAGCTGCTATTAATTACCATAGTTTATTCACTTCTGTGATTCCAGTAGTTCAAGATCCTGCTAATTCCATCCTGCCATTTCACATTCATATCATAAAGCTCTATAAAGCCCCCCTCTAGATTTTTAATTGCCAGTAAGCCCCTCTTCTAAACAATAAAGCAAATTATTTGGAAGTGATTCATAATCAATTATGTTTCTAGAGTTATACATCTACCACATTTAATTTTTATTGAACTTTTTGGCAAACGTGTGTTATGAAACAGAAGTAAACATTCAAAAGTCTCCTTCATATATGTTTATGCAAGATTTATAAGTGATTTATGATTTGAATCAAGTTCCTTCCCCCCCCCCCCCCCCCCCCCTCTCTATTGAGCCCATATATATACAGTATGTTATTTGCCGGCCTTGGTCGGTCCGTATATCGGTCTTGAGTACGGCCCGAGGCTGTACTAGGTTTGGTAATGCTATAAATCTTGAAATCTTGTTTTGCAAAATCTGTTTTTCATGCGCGCATGTATTCCTTTAGCTGATCGCAAGGTCGCTATAAAACGACCGAAGAAATAACACTAAGTATTATCTTAATAAATCCAAATAGCAAGAAACTCGGACGATGAATTTTTACACCAAAATATGTAATTACAGAAACGTACGTAGCTGTGAAGAACAGACGATGGAGACTCAAACGGAATTTCACCACCAAAAGAGAGCAATTTGTTATTTAGGGATACAACTGCTTGATATGTTTTTAATTAGAACAAACCTCTAGTTACACAAATGAAATAAGGGAAAAACGGTTACCATATTTAAAAAAAATGTCCCAGTTACCTGAAAATAAAACTACAAACAATGAAATGATATTAGTACACCCTTGACCCTCTACCCTTGACCCTTGACCCTCTACCCTTGACCCGCGACCCACGTTTTAGCAACGCCGAAAGATCACCTTTAGTTTGGACCTCCGGAGATTCCAAAGTTGACCCGAAGACTTCTGAAGATATCCGAAGAAGACACAAAGACTTCCGAAGATGACCCAAAAATTTTAGATTTCCGATGATCACCTGAGGACTTCATTTCACTAATTTTGTAGACTGTTCACAGTCCCTCTATTTTTTGCGCTGAAATCGTCGCGCTGTCACGATCGATCGTGGAGCCGCCATCTTGGATTATTTGGCAAGCGAAATCTGGGGAGAGGACCAAACTCCCCTGGGTACGGGGGCGGGGAGGCACGAAAAAATAGAGGGACTGTCCGAACTTCTCATGTTTTCCCGTTCAGGGCTGCCGTTGCTCCAGCAACGGCAGCATCTGATTGTCCATAGACAAAGCGCGTTAAAACATTATTGACAACTTGTTGACAAGGTTGACATAAAACCGCTAGCTAGATAAACAGTTCTTTTTTCAATAAAATGTTTCTGTTGATACGACGCTCATTTCCAAATCCGTTTCTGTGACGGTAATAATTTCCAACTTTTCCCGCAACTGATCCTCCCATCTGGCGTCTTTTTTTCCCCTTCCTGTTTCTGGAGCATGGGAAAAGTTTATTACCCGGCTAAAAACTCACGCTCTATTTTACTCAGCGCCTGCTGCAGAATAATTCTGCGGCAGAATAATTCAAGCCGCCGGTCTTCTTGTGATTTTAGAATTTGAGAGCTGTACAAAACCTAGCCCGGGACAGAAGGACGACTCTTCTTTTGAGGTAGATCAGGGGAAATGATGTTCAGTCTCTTGCAACGATCGTCTTCTGGCTTGTTTCTCGACAGCGCCTCGAATGAATTCGCACAACGTTATAGCCAGGCCCACTGATTTATATGTCGCATTTCAGTCGCGTCGAATATAATTCAAGCCGCAGAAATCTCGCTGGTATTATCTGATTCGACTACGTTGTAATACACCATGGAAGCAACGTGCTCTACTTTGCTATTTGTGTGGGCATTGCACTGATTTAAAGCTTGAGTTTCCGGGACTTGAATATTCGACGCGACTGAAATGCGACGTATAAATTAATTGGGCCATACTTATGTTCCGTATCTTGAGGGAAAACTTCACACAAACACGCGAAGATCCCTTGTCATATTTGCTGCTAAATTCATCAAGAAGTTTCTCCAGTAGCTCTGCGATGCGAGGCTCCACGCCGGACTTCTGAGGGATCCTAGATATATTTTCAGTGGAGATGTATCGATTCTTTCCACCAAAATCTCCCACAGGAATCTTGAAATTACATGGCACAAGCGACACGCATCCGATTTTCCATATTTTACCTTTTTTTTTTTAAAGTAGAAGACGCAGGTGTTTTTTCTATAATAAATAGGCAATAAGCTACAGTCGTTCAGCAAGTTGCAAGTTGTTTCTCAAGGGGAAAAGAACGACCGGCCGCCAGTCATTTTTTTCGCTTGCGAAACTCTCTCGTACGGTGGCCCACAGGGGCAATACAAATTTATCTATTCCAGTACAAATATATATATTCTAGTACAAATATATATATTCTAGCACAAATTTATCTACGTGACGTGACGTGTACGTTCAAAATAAGAAATAAAAACTCAACCTCGAAGCGCTTCACGTCCATTTATTGTTTTGCCGTACTCTCTGTTCGCAAATGTTTCCTTTGTAAGCAATTCTTTTTCACGCAAATCACAATGCAACAAACCAATCATAGCCGTTTTCTGTTTTGAGCTTGACCTGTGATTGGAAACGCAAACATAGGATCGAAATTCATCAGAGGTTTTCCTGAGGTGTTGACTTGAATTTGCAAATTTGACAGCTATCCAATGTGCATTGTACGCGTCTGATTGCATGGAGGAGCGTGCAGGAAAGAATGTGAGCTGTCGCAATTTTATACAGCATATTCTTCAATTTCCACTTTGTTTAAAGTCCGCGCAGTTTTTCAACAATAGCACAATGACGTCAAAAGCAACGCGTGTTGGCGTATTCTTTTGCTCTATCGCGAGCGCGTTTCTCAATGAAAAATTAACTCAAGCTAATTTTGCACATATTTTTTCCATGTTATTGAAGAAAAAAATCGACAACATTTTTTTCATGGTCTACACTCTTATAGATCATATA
Organism: Desmophyllum pertusum; assembly: GCA_029204205.1. Classification (NCBI taxonomy): domain Eukaryota; kingdom Metazoa; phylum Cnidaria; class Anthozoa; order Scleractinia; family Caryophylliidae; genus Desmophyllum; species Desmophyllum pertusum. Next base: position 1,439,353 of record MU825398.1, read on the forward strand.
AATTACGCTTGAGTTTTGAACATTTTTATGGCGTCATTTCTATGGTATATAAGAGTGTAGACCACAAGAAAATGTTGTCGATTTGTTAAGCATCCCATTCAGTGATAATTTTATGATTGATGGCTGCTTTAACCATTATGATCAATAAATGCCAACTTTAAAAATCCATTAAATAAGTGGGAATGCAAAATAATCTCCTGTCTTGTTACTCTTCTGATCTTAGGTTCTGGTGAAAGTTATCCGAACACACCATCACGACAGTCACCTGTCTGAGCTGTTACAAGAAGTCACCAGGCAAGTGGCTGAAAGAGGTACAACGACACCAGCAGTTCAGGTCCCAGCTCATAGCAACACCCTGAGAGCCAAGCTGTATCTGTAAGATCTAAAACAAGACGTGAGAGAGGTAGTTGATGAACTGTAGGTTGATTGTACAGCTCTTAATTAGATTGTTTCGAATGGACTACTTGAGCTGCTACTAATTACCATTACCATAGTTTATTCACTTCTGTGATTCCAGTAGTTCAAGATCCTGCTAATTCTTGCCACAAATTATTTTCTGGACTACCGTAATCACTGAGTTCTTTCTTGAATGAAACTTAATTTTGTTTAGGAAAAAAGGGAAACGAAAAGCGATTAAAACTAAGGAATTGAGTCTAAACACAGAGATTTGTAATTTAAAAACTGCACGTTAACTACAGAGCGCTGGCTCTTACAGTATTTAAAACGAGCCTGGCAGTTTTAAAATGCTAAGCAAAATTTTCCACTCAAGTAAATTGCGGAGTGATCGGAGTAGTCCGTAACTTGAGGTCCGTACCGGTAGGATACAGACCGCTGGATCACGCGCACTTAGCCAATCAAATTCAAGGATTTGGGATATGGACCGCTCAAAAAAAAAAAGTACATGTAAGCCCCAGGGGCAGTTTAAAGAGTTTTTATAGTATTTTGAGAAACTTGAGCACTGGTCATAGTATACATAGTATACATAAAAACGTATAGTATACATTTTTTTATTAATACTGCTAAAAAGTGGTTTTACTTTTTTTAATGTTTTTATGTTTTTGTAGGTCTTACAAAAAAGGGGTAAAAAATCAAATATAGAAACGAAAGAAGACATTTTTTTTTAAAGCATGTTAAAATAGTGACATTCAGCCGTAGAATTTTGTTTTTAGGTCTCCTATTTAGACAATGTGGGAGATGTGGTGGCCTAATGGTTAGTGCGCTGGATTCCAGACCAGCCCTAGTGGCCGGGGTCATTGTGTTGTGTTCTTGGGCAAGACACTTAACTCTCACAGTGCCTCTTTCCGCCCAGGGGTATAAATGGGTACCAGCAACAAAATGCTGGAAGGTAACCTGCGATGTACTAGCTTCCCATATATGGAGACCTAAAAACAAAATGTCGCTATGTTAACATGCTTTTATGTTACAGATTGCAGAATTGCAGTAATATTATGGAAGATGGAGGTTCCAAAAGCATATTATGATATGTTTAAATTTAATAGTGGTCATTTAAAATAAATTGCCCATATCATGGCCAGGGCAGCTTAGTGCAATAATACTAAACAGATCATGGGTATGACCCATTGGCCAGTAGAGTACTTTGAAAATTAAGCCATAAAAATGGTCCTAAAGTAAATAAAATGTTTTCCATAATTAATAAAATTATTGTTGTTTTCAATTTTTATTGTCTAGATATTTATTGTTTGTTTTTTATGTGACTGGCGAGTTCTCATGTTTCAAATGCATACTATTTAACAAATGCATAATTTTTGAAATAAAGAAAGAAACAATTATCTAGAGGTCATCAGATTATTAGGGCATACTAGCCCTGGGCGGTTCTTCGAAGCATGGATAACGCTATCCACCATATAAATCATGTGGATTTAGCGTAGTTTGTTTTGTTAAATTAAACGCCTTTTTTTTTCTTCGGGCTTTTTTAATTCCCAAGGGAGATTGGCTATGCATTACCTGTTATACATAAAATATTGTGAGCTTTTTGTCTCACTGCATACTGCTTGGGTATTTTAGAAAAAAAAGTTTTAACATCATACAGTCAAACCGTACATGTATAATGTATAAAAAAGTAAACTGAATGTGAAACCAACATTCTTTCAAAAGCATGTCAAGTCCGTTTTGGCGCCAGTTTCCTGCATCATCAGAAAAAGGCACTCAATTCAGGGGCGGATTTAGGGGAGGGGGCCGCGGCCCCCCTTTTGTCTGGGATTTTTTTTAAACAATGGCTAACCGGGCTGAAAACACACTGTTGCTGCCCTTTCAGTTCACAAGGACATAGCTTTGTATTATGGTGCAATTGTTGACGACTATGCTAAGCGCAACCACCGCTCGGTCGTGACTAGAATGGATACCCCAAAATAAGATCAGACGTTATCCCAACCCACAAAAGAAAGCTAATAATTCTCAGAGTTACAGTAGGCTAACCGGGGTGCTATTCTCGCGGTCACGCCAAAACGCAGACCCTGCGGACTGCAGACTGCAGACCGTGCAGACCACGCAGACTGTGCAGACCGTGCAGACTGAGTACTTTTTTTTTACCTTGATCTCAATCTAAGTTTCATTTTTTTTTTACAAACAGCCGTAGACGGCCGACTTCGGATCTCGACGCGACGGAGAAATAAACCTCTGGTGCCCAGGGTACCGTAGACGAGTAAGGAATCAGTTTCTAGAATAAATTCTCCAAACCACTGATCAGTTTCCCGGTAAATGATGCCCTATTCTAGACCGAAAAGTTATCTCTTCAGGATTTCTATATCTTATCCTGAAAATTACGCTAACTACAAGGCTGTGTTAACAATCGAAATGCGGCGAATAATATTACTTACAAGTTATTGCGGTCCTGAGCCAAAACTCGAAAACACTGCACTTCAAACATGGCTAAACTGCTCACAGAGCATGAATTACGCGTCAGCGTTACTAACCCGTAGCCAGTAGCCTGCGTGCAGACGTCTCCTTTTCCTTTCTTCCGCGAGAAGAAAGGAAAAGGAGACGTCTGCACGCAGGCTACTAACCAGCGGTAATATCAAAATGTAGTTAATGTAACAATCATGAAGCTTACACGCTCCCAAGCAAGGCAAGACTTTAATAGGGGTACCACGCAAAGTTGAGTTCACCAAAACTCACACACGTGTTTGTATCAAGCTGTGTAAACACAGATGTAAACACTGGCAGGCGTGTTTTCTATTTGATACAAACTAATTGAAGACTTGAGTCTTGTCTTTCCCGCCCAAATTAATTATAATAATTATTTTGGCTCCCCGCAGAGGCGAGTAAAGTTTTGAGTTTTGCACATGTTCGACCACGACCTGACGTTCTGGCTCGTTGTAGCAGTTCACCTGGTGGATATTACGTTGCTCAGTGAAGTAACTCTAAAGTGTAGTCGGCCGTGTAACTCGATAGATTTGAAATTGATACATGGGTTCGAACTTTCGTTTGTTGTTCGTGTGTAATTCTTAACTGGCTCACTCTGATATATATATATAATATATAAACGAACTCTATTTTGATTTGTTCGAGATAAAATTGAGAACAAGTTTAAAAAAAAGTACTCAGTCTGCACGGTCTGCACAGTCTGCGTGGTCTGCAGACTGCAGTCTGCAGTCCGCACAGTCTGTCCGCATGGTCTGCGTTTTGGCGTGACCGCTATTCTCGGGGATTCTCGGGGCTAATCAGTGTTTTTCTCGGGGCTAATCAGTGCTATAGTAGGCTAATCTTATTTTGGGGTATCCATTTAAGACATAGCCCTTCCCGCTCGTGGACGTTTGGCGGGAAACAGTTTGGTCATGTGACCATGAATCAGCCAATGAATGCGCGCGTTGTAACAATTATGTAAGGCGGAAGTTTGTTGCTTATTCAGCTTCATTCCTTCAACATGTTCAAGATGTCTCTCGCCTGTTCACCTGTTGGAAATGCGGTTGTTATCGCCCTAGCTCAATTTCAAGGTAATAACGAGGGAAATTCAACGGTTGTGTACTGTTTAGAAGTTGTTGGCAATCTCGAGAACGAAAAAGAATTTCATGTGATCAGACAGCCATTCCCGCTTTACAACCAAGTTGGCAATGTTGTTGTTTGGTCAAACAACCAGCTCAGAAACGAAGTTGTTGCACGTGGGACAGTAATTTCTTTTCAGAGAATACAGAGTGCCAGCCTTCTTTGTGAAGCTTATCGTGGTAATGTTGGAAAAGTGCTGGTAAGTAGAATTAGTGTTTGAATCAAACGCAACTCTTCGCGGTTAAAATCCGCCATTTTGAAAAGCTTGGCGCTGTGACGATAAGTTTTTCGGGTCAACGGACACTTTAGGACTTTAGCTGAAAGGCAACTGAAACTTGGGGAAATTAGACTCAAATGGAAGCACTGCTTGGCCTGCGGGAACAGAACCTCGTCACGCGTTCTTAGTACTCGGGATCTACTTCACTGGAACTTCTTACGGACGTCAAGGAACAGACTGGATTTGGGTCCAACAGTAGTTTATTCAGAGCTCACTGGTAACTGTAATGTAACTTCAGTGCAGCATCGTAATCGGCGATGTAATTAATTAAAGCTTTACAAGTTACTTCCTTATATATGGTTCGTTTAAGCGTTGATTGTTACAATCTTGTGACTTGGCAAACTCTGCCACGTGTAGAGACAATAGGAACGGAACATACACTGTTTGAAGTTAGCGATTACTACTTAGAAATTCTGCTTACATCCGAAATTGCTTTGTTGCAGGAAAGTGACTGACAGCAAGGGTTAACTCCCTTTGAATAGAACAACTTAAAAATATATGTTCAGCTGGAAAACTAACGTGGGAAGAAATATTATACAAAGAAACTGCTTCGTTGCAGGAAAATGACTGACAGCAAAGGGTACCTCCCCTTGAATAGAATAGCTTAAAAACACATGCTCAAAAGTACAGCTGTACCAGTGTACAAAGGACGAGGAAAAGCTCAAAGTACAATGTCCACGTTGAATAACAAATTAAACTTCTAGTTTTGTTGTATTTAAAAATTACTGTTGGCTTTTAAAAAGGTTTTAAAACACTGAACATGGATAAACTTTGGAATGATTGAAAACGGTAATTCCTCTCATGACATTCCTTCCACCTTAGTTACAGCTGTCCTCAGCTGTGTTATTAAACATCAAATTTCTGATATTCTGGTCTGGGATAAACAAAGATAAAACTACACAATGGAATAACTGAATAAAAGTTACATGAATTTCATTTGAAATCAAACGATCGACAAGTATCATACTTTTCAAACTTACTTGAAGCGACTTAAATCTTCAATTTACCTTAACACTATATTCTTGACACGGGAAAACTTTGGACTCTTCTGAAACATGGGCACTCGCAAGGCCCTCAATGGACTTTTATGTACTGACGGGGCGTTATGACGGAACACGTGTGGCTATCTACTGTAGCTGGACGACGGAAAACTTTTGAAATAATGTCACAGAAATTGTGTTTTAGTTTAAATTCAAATTCAATTCTCTACTTGTAGTTGAGTGGACAACACTACCAACATGTTCAATATTCAAATTAGATCCAAGGTTACTATTGTTAAGTAATTACCAATGTGATATTCAATCTTGTTACTCTTTCTGTCCTTCTTGACTTACGTTTTATCGCTAAGGTTTTTTTCTTTTCTTTGCCGGCCAAGAACTAAGATGTGGTCTTCTGATCCAAATCGGCTGTTGTTCCTGTGTTTTTCTTTTAATGACAAGTCCTAGTATCTCTCTTCTTCTCCTCAATAATCAATGTCACAAATCCTGTTATTTAAAATTTGACTGTCCGGTAATTTCTCAGAGTACTTCTTCTCAGTTGAGGGATTTCGATTCCATGCGCGCGTCTTTCTTGATTTTATTTTCCATCTCAGCCTGTTACTTAATAAAACAATTTTCTTCTCAGCGATAAAGACATTTGCACACGTCATTTTATGCATGCACGGCCGTGCGTATATTGAGTTATGCATGCACGCACGCTCGCGCTATTGAAGTAGATAGCGTGATTTTGATGGGTATGTTATAATAACGAACGCGTTTTTCAACTGCAGTTCTCAGTACTACATCCACAGCATCTACATACATACATTATTGAAGCTCCCTAAGTGGGTTTTTCAGCATCAAATACAAATTTAAATTAATTAAGAATATAAATATAAATATAAATACAATAATAAAAATAATAGCATTAATTGCTCTGTGATGTTCTAACAATCCTTCCATTTCTTGTTCTACTGTACCGCCGTTAAACAGAAAATTGAGTTATTTATTTTGTAGGCTTCTAGTCTCATTGAACTCCACGTTCATCTACGCTGAAGACTGGTCGCTTTCTTCCTTTCCTCTCCTTCCTCTGGTCTTCCCTTCTGTTGTTCCTCTACCTTCCTCTTCAATAATGGCAAAATCTACCCGTTCCCCTCCTCGATCCCCGATGGGAAGCAATCTCGTACATGTTCGGGGGAAGGGTTCCGGCCTAAGTCACTAGCTTCCTAGCTTAATATCGCTACATCTGCCATGACAGACATGACTATTCTTGGTTTGCAAGTCATCGCCGCCATATTGGTGACCATTAACAAAATACTTCTTATTAGCTTTTATTGTTTGTTATCCAACAATTGGCCGCCAGCTGGGTCTTTGTCATTTGAATCCGTCGGAATGGTTACAAGCCAGCAATAACAACAAGAAAGCAAAGCGCAATTGAATGCTGACCAAAAGGATTGAGGGCTCTGGGAAAGAGAATGGTGTCACAGAAGTCATGAAACCAGTCACGCAAACTGACAAATACGGATGAAGTTGCTTGCAAAATTATTAACTGATATAAAACAAAATCACAGTTCACGGCAAATTAAATGCTGTATTCTCATTTCACGGAAAGTTATTATAGCTAAATCACGTTTCGTGCCATATTTCACGTTTCACAAAGAACAATGAAGGCAATTAATGTCGGTTCACTAAAATACCCTTTCCCACCCTCTTTTAAGTAGTCACTGAATTTTGCATGTTTTGCTTGTAGACTTGTGACATTTATTTCAATATTCTTTTTTGTGTTTACAGGACATGAATATGGTTCTTTCCAAACTACAGTTTGGACATCAGGGTTATAATGGAGTGGCCTACCGTGGGATTAGAGAAGCACGTCCAGATGTGGTGGTTACAGACAGAGGCATCATTACGCAACAGTATAATTGGCCTAATCCGTGTATTATTTTGATCGGTGTACAAGATGCTAAAACGTTAGATGGCAGAGTTATCTTCAAAACAATTCAAGGCGAGGTGTACAGTTTGAAGAACAACTGTAGGAACTACATGCAGAGTACTATTGATGAGGTAACTTTACCAGTACAAGTGCCACGGTCTCTCAACGATGTTGGCAGTTTTGTCCTGGTTAGTTTGCAGATGGCAAATATGTCAGGCCAATATTTGCAAGCAGTTTGTGAAGGGATTTTGATCAGTTCAGCAAACCTTTCTACTCGTAAGTAAATTTTGTTGTATATTCATGTATTAGCAGATCAAGCTTATCACCTTTTAAGAAGCGTATAACTTTGATTCAATGCTGTGGATTATTCCCAACCAATCAAAATTAACTTCCTTATATGGAATGGCAGATGTCTGACGTACGCAGGATTTCACACGTTTTTTTTTTGTGTGAATGTTTTTTTCGTTGAGGTGCATACGGCGTAGACGATTTTCCTGGAATCTTGTCTGAGAATCAACCAGCTTTAATAAATCATACGCATTCATGTTACATTCTTTTTAGCAAAAAATATCAACAACAACAACCATGGTTTAAAAGCAAGTGTTTTATTGTGTGCTACAACTTCATAAAACGATATTTTCTAGCCACAAAAACAAGCGGCCTATAACGTACAACAAGTGGAACAAATTCCAAGCGACAAGCTACAGCTCACTAAATAAAGACATTACATTAATTCAGTAAACTGCTAATAATACAAGTTATAAATCAACCCATAAAGGCGGTGTAAAGAGGTTTTCGGGTCTGAAGAAATGCTCTAAAAGTGCAAGCGAATGCACAAAATAATTTCAGTAATTTCTGAAAAACTAAGCAAACAAACATTGTACTTAAGCAAACTTCACCTGCAAACAAGACTCAAAATAAACCGCAAATAAAGTTTCTCGACTACCATGTCTTCAGAACCTTCCAAAAACATTGTTTTTCTGGATGAGCTTTTCCGGCAAGGCTGATTGCTCAAATTGTTGTTTTCAAAAGCTTTTTGGTCGATTGCTTCCCAACAGAAGCTTATTGCCGAGCCCCCATTACAGGTAGTTCACACAAGGAGCGCAAATCCTAGTTTCCATACAAGGGCAAAATTGATTTAGCGATTCTGATTGGTCGGGAATAATTTCCAGCATTGTTTCAAACAGATTAAGAGAAGTTACACGCTTCTAGGTGATAAGCTTCTGATATTAGTTATTGATTTAATAACATAGAGGGCAAAATTACTGAATTCTGATTGGTTTAGACAGAGGGCATTTTTCGTTAATTTAGTAATTGCCCTGAGGGAAAATTACTCTGAAGATCACCTTTAGTTTGGATCTCCGAAGATTCCAAAGTTGACCCGAAGACTTCTGAAGATATCCGTAGAAGACACAAAGACTTCCGAAGATGACCCAAAGATTTTAGATTTCCGATGATCACCTGAGGACTTCATTTCACTAATTTTGCCCTTTATGTTATTAACAAGTAATTGCACGTTTCCTCGTAAAATAAGGATTAATATCACTTGTGTTTTCAGAATTTGCAAATTTCCGAAAACATGTGTGATATTAATCTTTAATTTTACTCGGCCCCATGATTACCTATACAAATTCTTAACCTTGGTTATGGCATAATTTCTAGCTTTCTCATCAGTTCAGACACACTGGTTATGTGAAAATGGTGCAAAAAATACCCTATTTTCTTGATTAAATGCTGTGCCCCAAATAAAAGCCAGGCTTAAATCAACATAGAGTCTAGACGTACTGCTATCATGTCAATAAGTTGTAATTAAATTCCCCCGGTGATTAATTGAGGTCCGACATTTATTTGAATCCGGCCTTATGTAAATGATTCTCATCAATCAATACATGTAGGTGTACTATATCAGACAGTTTATCAGTTTTGCTCTTCATTCCACACTCCACATACCAGGCACTTGAAGTACCGCATTCGCCATGACTTGCGATTGTTTATATCAGTGTTTGACTAGAGATCAGACAGAGTTGATGACATTTTGGTCTTGTTTAGTTGATGTTTTTGAGTAAAATCAGCAAAAAATGGAGCTGTCAAAAATGAAGAAAAATACCTGTGTTTAATAAACACCGGGCCCTGAATAAACGACAGATTCAAATAAACGTCGGATCTAGGTGGCTTGCAAATAATGTATCGCACTGGTACTTAATTTTTTTGGTTTCCATAAAACAAAGTGACTTGGAGTATTGCTACTCCCCTGAATGGAATGCTATCAGTGATAACAGGGCTCCCATAAATTTTGTTAGGTTTACCTGACAATTTGCCAGTACCCATTTATAGAGCGTTTTCATTGGTGTTCACAAACAATAGGAAATGTTTGCATAAGAAAATAACTCATTTCCCAAAGGAGAGAAATATCATTGTTTGGGAACACCAACATGGCTGTCGTGACATGTGATGTCATGCTCTATACTCCTGTCCACTGGATATATAGCAATAATAAGTTTGCATTCCAACTGAGCATGTTAACTGTTAAAGTGCACCTAACCCCAAAAATTTTTATTCGTTTAAATGAATTTACTTATAATTTGAAACTTAATGCGAAGAAATTTTTCGATTTGGTTGAATCCTCGATTTTCTGTGCCCCGACAAAGTCTCCAAAATTGCACCTAAAACGACGCCATTTTGTTGCACGGCCGCGTTTGAAGGGAATGAGTTCCAGCGGCCGTGTGACGTCTACTCGGGAACGTTCGATCCTTCGCGTCCACTCATTCACTTCAGAAAGATGCGATACACATTCGAAAAGTGTGTAGAAACGCCTTCCAGGTGCGTTATTGGGCGTTGCAGCAGCACACCAGATTTAGATAAAGGTATACTATACCATTTTAAAGCGATGGTCGAGAACATGCGAAAAAGACGGTGGATTTTGTAAACTCAAATGAGCGAAGTGGGACTGTGCGGAGAGTCAAAAATTTGAGAACTCTGGAGTTTGTCCGCGCACTTCCAGTAGACTTCGTAGGGCTATTTTCAAATCTACCCGGTCGAAGTCAACTAGCAATTCGACCAAATGTTACCGAAATGTTATCTCTACCAATGACATAGCAGGCAAAATTCAGTAGCATGAGCGTGGAATCCGAGCGTTCATCCGTAGTATCACGCAACTGTATGGCGTCAACATTTCTTCCTCGTGCGAAGCAATTCAGGAAATTTTGAGGTAAGTCAAAGACGAATTTCTTTCGAATGACTAAATAAGAAAAATGACAAAATATTTTGACTCTAAAAGTTTTTTATTGAGGCCGGGAAATAAGCAGTGCGACAGCCGTGTGTACAGATCGTAACATCAATGGGTATCGATGCGGACCACTGAGGGAACATACCCACTTCGCTTATCAAGGAAGAAAAGTCATTTATTTCACGGTTTTTACTTGAACATTAACTTGATTCACTATGGTGGTTATTTGGAGTAGTAACGACAAACGTTTCTGGATGTCAAAACTGTAGTGATGTGGCTTGTTTCCTTTGAGTTTGTTTTCTACGGCTTAAATTTTCAGGCCAGCGCGCGAGCAAGCCGATTTTCAATCGATCGACTATCTCTTGGCTGCGCCTCAAGCAACTCTTAATACGCTTCTCTATAAACTCTCGATAGACGACCTTTAAGCATGGACCAATACTTAAATAGAACTGAGTCAAAACAAGCTTTATTGGATGGCATATTGGTAAACTGTAACCTCGCTAAACAGACATCTACGAAAGCATCTAAACAAAAGCCTCGAGCGAGAATTCTTACAACTGCGACGGTTACTTGGCTGTTGCAAACATTAAATGGTGAAAAGCTGGCATTTAACAGAATAACCATTGCTTTACGAAATGCATACTCGCAAAAGCAAAAATATAAATGTCTAAAACGCTCGTCGGAGTAGCAAAGTTTATAGGTGACACGAATATTGCTTACCATTGACTGGCTTCTTCAGTGCTATCTAAGCGGTCCTTGAGCTTTCTTTTCGGCTCTTCATTCGCTTTGACCTCCTTTTCACATTTATTTGTCCATTCCAGGTCTCGAAGCGGTTCATCTGCGAAGATTTCTTCCTCATTGCCGCTTGAAGTATTGATTGAGGAACGCATATTTATGTATAAATCACGCATCGATTCCAGCTCGATTTCTACTTCAGAAATGAAGTTTATTTCGGAGTAATTCGAATCGAAACTTAACTTTGACTCCGAAGATGAAGAACGCACAATTTCGAAACAAAATTCTTCAGTTTAAGTCCCAAAACACATAGAAATGATCCCTTTTATGTTCAATTATCCAACAAATACAGAGAAATGACAGAGGCGCTATATTGTGTGGTTCCCGAGTAGACGTCATAACTCGGCACCAGACTCCCTATACGCGGTCGTGCAACACATCGAACGTGACTTCAGCAGAGCATAGAAAATCGAGGATTCAACCGAATCCAATTTTTTTTTCGCAGAAATACTTCGAATAAGATGTAAATAGAAAATTTTTTGGGGTTAGGTGCACTTTAAGCAACAGACCTCAAATATGTTGTAATTCTTTTTGTTTGTTTTTATTAGAAACTCCTGGACTCCAAACATATGAAATGAGCAGTAATCCACGTGGTCTGTGCTTCATAATAAATAACTTAATCTTCCAACATGAAGCTGACAATCGTCATGGTGCTGAATTTGATAAAGCAGCGCTTAAAGCTCTCTTTAAGGAACTTTTTTTTGCTGTGCGTGTCATAAAAAATCTTACCGCAAATGAAATGCGGCAAGTTGCTATTGATGTTGCAGGTGAAGATCACAGTGCATTTGATGCTTTTGTGTTCATCATCATGTCTCATGGAGGAGACCATGATCAAATTTATGGTGTGGATGGCAGACCTGTGAAAATTGAAGAATTGATGTCTGAGTTCATAGCAACCAAATGCCCAACACTTCAAAACAAGCCGAAGCTGTTTATCTTTCAATCTTGTAGAGGATCTTCAACGGAAAGTATGGTACCCACCAATTGCCACATTGACCCTGTGCCCGGGTTTTCTGCCGACTCTACCCTTGCTAGAGGTACATGTCCACAAGAAGCCGACTTTCTACTGGCTTTTGCAGCTGCCCCTGGGTATTATTCTTATCGAAATCCAAAGTCTGGCTCCTTGTTCATTCAAGTGAGTATGAAGATTTTTGTTTTATCCATTTCAACATTAATTTTGACATTATATAATAATTATTAATAAAAGGAGCACTTATAATCCTGAAGAACAGGATTAATCCTGAGGCACACAATAATAATTATGTTAGTGAAAAATGGACTCACTACACTCGGGTATGTGCATTTGCTTGTCTCCAGACTGAGGTATCCACAAGTGAGTCCATTTTTCACTAACATAATTATTATTGTGTGCCTCAGGATTAATAAAGCCCCATTTACACGACATTCATTTTGGGTCCGGCACTCCTAAATTTTGGCACGCGGGCCGATAGTTTAGGGCACGGCCTGCTTGATTTTTGCCGTGTAAATGCAAAATTTTTGGTACGCGTGCCCAAAAAATTAGGCGGGCCGAGACCACCTCAGGAGGTAGTCTCGGCCCGCCTAAAAAGAGGCCTGCGTGCCAAAAAGAGATGCATTCTCGTTTCCAGAGCCTTCGGCGACACAGAGAAAAAAACTAGGGGCACCAAAATTCCAATCACACATGCGCAAACGGTGTGTCCTGACGAGATATGTCTTCATGCCGTAAAAGCTTGGTCTAAAGAGGAATATAAATGGCCTGAAAGACAGAGTAATCAGTTGGATTTCCACTCGTTTGAAGTTATAGATTTTATTATAAGGCTTATAACAACAACGGGTAGTAAAACTTGTTTCTTATAGCGAGTATTTTAACCGACGTGACTGATTTGTCTATGTCGTTTTCCATTTTGGACACTAACTACGGCTTTGTTCGACCCTTGTAATTTGCTTCATGTAAATTACTGAGGAATTAAGTCATTCATAGCAGTAGGATTATTTTAGCTAGAGGTGATGTATCAGTACATGCATGTTGATAAATTCACATCATGCGCCATGTTTAATTTGACCCCTCGGTATTGCAGTAATCTGTTCAGTAAAATGTGGTTTTTAGTATTACAATGTCGTTTTCTGCTTATATGGCTTAATTTTTAGATCTTCTTTGGCTCGGCTGTATTATGAGATACAGGCTTTTTACACTGTTTTATCAAGAATTCGTTTTTGAACGCTAATGTCTCTCGTACCACAGCTCTCCGACTTGATTCATTTCAACATGTCAAACCAGGCAAACTGAAGAACAGGGATGATATGTATGCATACCTCTCTCAAGCGCAGAAGGATTAAACAGCTCAATATAGCTTGCATAAATTAAGCCGTACTATCGCTGCTTCAATGCCACGGTGCAAGTGGTGACCTTGTTTCATACCTCATTTCTGTCAGGACTTTTCGTTTTTTCAAGGCGCATCAAGCCATAAAATTGCTTAGGCAATCGACATTGAGTATCTGACATTTTGATTTTGAACGAATCCGCTAAAAATTATGTGAGCCGCTGTTAAATAATCTCGGGGCCTCACACATTTAAGAGTGCCGTTCTTATTTTTGGGGTGCCGCTCAGAAATGAACATTGAAAAAAATCGAACATATTTTGTCGTGTAAATGAAACGGGCCGTGCCCTAAACTATCGGCCCGTGTGCCAAAATTTAGGAGTGCCGGACCCAAAATGAATGTCGTGTAAATGGGGCTTAAGTGCTCCTTTTATTTGCCCGCTCATGGACGGCGTATTTTTGAGGTGTTTCGGTTAGTCAAACTAACCTACCCTCAACGGTAGTCTAAGACTACTGGTGCGCTCGTCTCCAGAGATCCACCATGTGGTGGTCTGACCTCAGTGCCATGGACTATTTTACAACAACTGTCAGATTTCTTGTTGGCTCATTGGTCAAGAGCTATATAGTCGATGAGAGTATAGACCATGAAATGACGTCAAAAGCAACGCGTGTTGGCGTATTCTTTCGCTCTATCACGAGCGCGTTTCTCAATGAAAAATAAACTTGAGCTAATTTTGCACATATTTTTTCCATGTTATTGAAGAAAAAAATCGACAACATTTTTTCATGGTCTACACTCTTATAGATCATATAAATTACGCTTGAGTTTTGAACATTTTTATGGCGTCATTTCTATAGTATATAAGAGTGTAGACCACAAGAAAATGTTGTCGATTTGTTAAGCATCCCATTCAGTGATAATTTTATGATTGATGGCTGCTTTAACCATTATGATCAATAAATGCCAACTTTAAAAATCCATTAAATAAGTGGAAATGCAAAATAATCTCCTGTCTTGATACTCTTCTGATCTTAGGTTCTGGTGAATGTTATCCGAACACACCATCACGACAGTCACCTGTCTGAGCTGTTACAAGAAGTCACCAGGCAAGTGGCTGAAAGAGGTACAACGACACCAGCAGTTCAGGTCCCAGCTCATAGCAACACCCTGAGAGCCAAGCTGTATCTGTAAGATCTAAAACAAGACGTGAGAGAGGTAGTTGATGAACTGTAGGACTACTTGAGCTGCTACTAATTACCATTATGATAGTTTATTCACTTCTGTGATTCCAGTAGTTCAAGATCCTGCTAATTCTTGCCACAAATTATTTTCTGGACTACCGTAATCACTAAGTTCTAGATCTTTCTTGAATGAGACTTAATTTGTTTAGGAAAAAAGGGAAACGAAAAGCAAATGATTAAAACTAAGGAATTGAGTCTAAACACAGAGATTTGTAATTTAAAAACTGCACGTTAACTACAGAGCGCTGGCTCTTACAGTATTTAAAACGAGCCTGGCAGTTTTAAAATGCTAAGCAAAATTTTCCCCTCAAGTAAATTGCGGAGTGATCGGAGCGGTCCGTAACTTGAGGTCCGTACCGGTAGGATACAGACCGCTGGATCACGCGCACTTAGCCAATCAAATTCAAGGATTTGGGATATGGACCGCTCAAAAAAAAATAAGTACATGTAAGCCCCCAGGGGCAGTTTAAAGAGCTTTTACAGTATTTTTAGAAACTTGAGCACTTTTCAGGGGACATTCCCTATTAGAAAATATGACATGGTCATAGTATACATAGTATACATAAAAACGTATAGTATACATTTTTTTATTAATACTGCTAAAAAGTGGTTTTACTTTTTTTTAATGTTTTTATGTTTTTGTAGGTCTTACAAAAAAGTAAAAAATAAAATATAGAAACGAAAGAAAGAAAAAAAAATTTAAAGCATGTTAAAATAGTGACATTCAGCCGTAGAATTTTGTTTTTAGGTCTCCTATTTAGACAATGTGGGAGATGCGGTGGCCTAATGGTTAGTGCGCTGGATTCCAGACCAGCCCTAGTGGTCGGGGTCATTGTGTTGTGTTCTTGGGCAAGACACTTAACTCTCACAGTGCCTCTTTCCGCCCAGGGGTATAAATGGGTACCAGCAACAAAATGCTGGGGGGTAACCTGCGATGTACTAGCTTCCCATATATGGAGACCTAAAAACAAAATGTCGCTATGTTAACATGCTTTTATGTTACAGATTGCAGAATTGCAGAATTTGATAATTTTGATATTTTTTTGCAGAATTTTTTAATATTTTTATATAATGACTTTTACTGATTACAACCATAACCATTACCATATGTATTGTTATAGAGTATGATTTTAGACATCATTTCTTGTAACAATGTTACTGTGTTTTATAGGTGTTATACATTATATCTGTAGTTGTTTTTGCCAATATGTTAGAGCCAACAGGCACAAGTGGAAACTAAAATACCCTTTGTTTTGAACTCAACTTAATGCGATGGCCTAATGGTTAATTAGGTAAATATAGATCATGGTAAATATAGATTAGTGTTAGTTTAAAAGAGATAAGCTGAATCAGAAGTACATAACTTGGATCCTCCATCTGTACTGAAAAGGAGCAACAGGTACCAAGTTTGGGGTGGGAAAAATCCAATAAACAACGCGAGTGTAGGTGCCAGCAGCCAGGAACTCACTCTACTAATATCTCTTGCTCCTGTACTCACATCAATCAGTGGATTTATCATCCAAACCCCCAAACAAACCTTTGCAGCCTTTTGTTTTGTAATTTGATTAACTCCAACAAAGAAAAAAGCTTACACTCATCGTAGTTCCCCGGCGTTCTTGCAGGGCTTATTTTGGAAGCCTGAATCGCACCTTGAGCAGTGACATCATCACTTGCCAAGGAGAGAATACCTTTTGAGTAATGTTATTATGGAAGATGGAGGTTCCAAAAGCATATGACATGTTTAAATTTTTAAAATAGTGGTCATTTAAAATAAATTGCCCATATCATGGCCAGGGTAGCTTAGTGATGCAATTACTAAACAGATGGGTATGACCCATTAGCCAGTAGAGTACTTTTAAATTGGAAAATTAAGCCATAAAAATGGTCCTAAATTAAATAAAATGTTTTCCATAATAAATTGTTGCTTTCAATTTTTATTGTCTGGATATTTATTTTGTTTGTTTTTTATATATGTGACTGGTGAGTTCTCATGTTTCAAATGCATACTATTTTAATAACGAATGCATAATTTTTGAAATGAAGAAAGAAACAATTCTCTAGAGGACATCAGATTATTAGGGCTGAGCCCGGTTGTTCGAAGCATGGATAACGCTATCCACCGTATAAATTACTATCCAGTGGATAGCGTAGTTTGTTTGTTGACACTTATCCACTGAATGATCTGGTGCATAGCGTTATCTACCCTTCGAACAAGTGGGCCCTGGTTTATTCCTTGTCCAATAATTCAACGCCTTTTTCCCCCGGGCTTTTTTTAATTCCCAAGGGAGATTGGCTATGCATTACCAGCTGTTATACATAAAATATTGTGAGCTTTTTGTCTCACTGCATACTGCTTGGGTATTTTAAGAAAAAAAAGTTTTAACATCAAACAGTACTAAAAAATTAAACTGAATGTGAAACCAACATTCTTTCAAAAGCATGTCAAGTCCATTTGGCGCCAGTTTACTGCATCATCAGAAAAAGGCACTCGATGTGTGCAAAGTTACTCAGTAAAGATTTGCGTTCACCAAGAATTGCACTGTGTAACGAGAACTCAAACGACCACATAAACAATATTGAAACAATAAATTGCATAATTTAACAGCCATGTGCACAGTTAGACCTTTCTCCAAAATGGCCGCCGCAAAATCAAAATGATTAAAATTAAACTGAACGGAAAATCAATACCAGCACCCGAAAGCCCACCTCTTGTTTGGTAATCGTATGAAGTTTCGTTAGGTTAGGTTCTACCTGAGCCGAGAAAACGGAAGTTGAAAACTGGAAAATTTAGAGACGTTTGTATGACTGGGGGTACGTCTCTAAATTGTAGGGAGTATGCGACAGAGATAGACGGCTGAAATTCAGCCTAACTAAGATTGTCAATGAAAAAAAATCAAAATAAACGATAAATGAAACCTCCTCAGACCTACAGTCCTACGTTCAACAATCTAAAGGTCCATCACGTTCCAACAATTACATGTAAGTTTGGAACCGAGGCTAACCAAATATGGTAATGGCCTCATTTTGAAAACGAGGATTGGTCAGTGATTGGTAAATGATTCCCGCCACATTCAAAGCGTTCTTTTCATCAGGCTGCGTCGCTGTGATCAAGTTGTGTTTTTCGTTCTTTCCTTCAACATGCCTTCTGCTCCACCGTTTTCATGTAATGTTGCGGTTGTTATCGCCCTAGCGCAAGGTAATAACGAGGGAAATACAACAGGCACAAATGCAAGCTAAAACATTTTTGTAATTGTGTATATGCTCCTTTTGTAAGCTGTAAAAATAAATAAACTACAAAAAACGAGAGCAAGCTGTCAGCTGATTTCTGCTTTGAACTCCCTGCTACCCTGCCTCAACCATGCCTCAACTCAGTTTCTAATTGTTAGTCATTGGCTTTTGAAAAACCGTAGACATGTACCGTTATGGAAGGAGGGTGAAAATTAATAAGAACAGCCGTAAGTTGGGGACCACAGGACGAAAGTTGGGGACCACAGGACGAGAACCCTTGAGTTAAGGGGGCGGTAACAATTTCGCAACAGTGCGTAATATTTTGCAATAGAAAAAGCACAAAGAGGTGCGAACGGGAGTACAAGGTGCGGGGAGTTCAGACCCCCCTAAACTACCCCCCCCCCCCCCCCTCCCCCGTCAACTCGTAAGAATACCAATTTTGAGGCCAATGATGGGTATGCGTAATATTTTATGGAGACTTTAATATTAGAAAAATGAAATAAGGCAAGCTCAGGCGCTCAGCTTGTTTCTGCCTTAAGGGGGCGAAGTTATATATATTTTTACAGATCGGGCAAAATCGGTCGGACGAAGTATAAAGTTTCGTCGTGCCAATCTGTAACTTCGTCGTGCCGACCATGAAATCTCTAATTGTACCTGTTTACATTGTAACGAAAACAGACGATATATTATTTTATATTTTACGCCGAAATGTGTATGTAAATTGAACTCAACACACGAAACAGGTGTTTAAATTGAAAACGCAAACAAAATGTGATACGTGACTTCCTGTTAGACTACGAAATCACTGTAAAACGTTAGTTTTCGCTACATTTACCGGCTTGCCTTGCTATACCTGCTAACTTATCACTTGTTTCATTCATTTGTTTCATTAATTATGGCAAGCCAGGACGGCTTTCATACTGCAATCAATAATATTTTCGCCACGAAAATAGAATATATTTGAAAAACATCAACATCCACGCAAGATTCATATCTCAACCCTCGCAAATTTTGTTGGAAAACAATCGTCGCCAAAACAAACCCAACAAAAAGACTGCACTTTATGGCATCGCCTGTCACTCAACGCTCACTGCGCGCATCACGTGCACCAATCACAAAGTACAGCTCACGGAATTGATGCAGTTAATAGGTTTCTACTTTGTAGAGCAAGAATGTCTTGAAACGCTCGTTCGTAAACCGCGTTTTTTTTTACAATCCCTGAGCACGCTCTATGAGCCACAGACAGTTGGAGACGAGGAAATAAGCCGGTGTAAACAGGCTCAGATTCGCTTTGGTCCTGGTCAGATTACAGTCTAACTGTATGCAGTGGAAAATATATGGAGTTTATTCTGGCCTTTTCGCTAGGATTAGTCAAAGAAATTTACTGGTCGATAAGCAGTGGTAAGTTTTGTTTCTTAATTTCTGGTTAAAATGATAATTTTATATATACATTTCTGTTCTAACAAAATTCGCAACGACGAGCGTTTAATATGAATTATTCCTGACACAGATTACCGTATTTGGCAAAGTTGCGGACGAAGCGAGTTTACCTAAAATTTTATTATTTACTAAATGCGCTTTCTTGCATTTGTTTAATATTTTAGCTCAGAGATATTTAACTAGAGAGTTGCAAAGGACATAAAGTGTTGATATACATGTAACTGAGTGACCCTTCATTTTCCTGTATGAAAAATAATGATCAAATTAAGTTCGATAGCATACTGTCTCTTCTGTCTGTAACATTTAGTCTACATGAATTTTGTCTTTTTGTCCTATACCTTATTAGCGATCAACAAGAAAACACCTTGCTCAATCTATTTATTCATATTAAATTCATGTTTAAATATTCAATTGAACGTGGTTAGTCTTTTGTCGGTTCTACAAGTTTTGAAAAATCCACGAAATTCTCTGTATAGCACAAGCGTTTATATTTTGAGGTAAATTTTGAAAATCTAGAAAAATTCAAATTTATATTAAGCTTAACTCACTCCTACAGTACGTGCGTGAAAACATAATCTTTATTTGATCTAATAGCCACAACAAGTGTTGTGCTTAATTTTCTTCAAGCTAATGTTCACTTTTATCTCGAGCGGTTTCAACTTATCTTTTGAAGTTGATATTCCTAGCCTTTCTCGTTTGTAGCATAAACGTAACGTTTTAGTCGCGATTTGACGGAAAATATGGCAGGTACTCTAATTGAATGTCAACTTAAAAATGAAAGCATACATTTGTTTCTCCTCGTATCTCGATCAAAGGCTCTACCGGTGATATAAACAGCATCGTAGTCGAATCGTAGAAATTTTTTACCGGAAAGGAAATTGCGCTAGGTTGAAATGTCCTCTCGCTATTAACGTTTTTTTTTCTTCGACTTGTTAATGTAAAAACAGGTTTCAGTTCATTACAATATTTTAGAGGCTTCATTTGCGACAGAAATGTGGAGAAAATCGTGCATATTCAAAAATATGTTTTGAAGCCCTCCGGGCAAAATGAAACGGTAAATCACTTGGTCGCTCCGGATACTATCCATTTTACCTTTATTTCAGATTCATTTTATTATTGAAGTAAAATGATTTGGAAAAAAATTGAGCGTATGTATTATCGGTACTTCCGTTCAGTTAGAGTTCGATTGGCATCACGCCAACCCGAAAGCACGCGATTTCACGCGATCACGCGAGCAAACATTAGCGAATGGAAATAGTCACGCATCTTTCTATCACTTGTAATTTTCTCAGTCGAATGTTCTAGAAAAGCAATAAGTGGTTTTATAGACTTATTTTAATAATGCGGTTTGAATTTTTTGTGACTCTATTTTTCTGTTTGAAAGACGTGTTAAAATGCGTATACACGATTAAGATTACATGATTAGAAAATTAAACGAAGCCATTTTTTAATATTGAGCAAAGCTATTTTTGTCACTAATTCACCTGTCCAAGCGATAACCATGCCTTGAAAGTGAATTTCAGAATAGCTAAATTAATGCAGATTTTTTTAAGGTTCTACAAGTAGCCGGGTCACGTAAATTCTGTAACCTACAAATCTTTAGGTGTTAAAATCTACTAAAACCTCGCCGTCTAAATAAATTGATGGGTTTAAATTCACAATATAGTCGGTGACCGCCGAGAATAAACGTCGTCTTTTGGTAAATCGTCGTTGAAGCCGAGCACCCGAAGCGTTCCCGATTCTCAGTTGACCAATCAGAAATAGAACGAAAACTTCCCGAGTCGTCACGTCAGCTTTTCACCCAGGATACGTCACGTTACTTAGCAACGTAGTTATCGACAGAGAAACGTTCTTGGTTAAAACCCTAATATGGATGGAGAAAACCCTAGTGTGTGACCATTCAAATGAAAGCTATCGAGCTGTACTTTCATATGGTACTGTTTATTATACTGTACAAGGTGGTTCAAACTTTTAAGTCTGTGGATGAAACCCTAGTGTGTGACCATTCAAATGAAAGCTATCGAGCAGTACTTTCATGCGTTTATTATGCTAAATAGGGTGGAACTGCTAATTTTGATTTTCATTGATAATTTTTTTAGGTGTGGTCATGTAATATTCTCACTCTCTAAATCAGTTCTGCATTGCATGTAAGTGCGGAGTCAGAAATTAGTCGAGACAGTTCATAACAATCACATGACAGTTGTACGATAATTTTAAAATCGGCGCCACAGCCTCGTTCTCAGGGTCTCTCTTCTTCCCGCCAAAAGCGATCAATCGCTTTTGCGGGAAGAAGAGAGACCCTGGGAACGAGGTTGTCGGCGCCACTGCCAGGTTTGTGCGAGTTCGTGAACTGACTAAAAACTGTTTGGACAAATTATCACCTAACACTTTCCCATGTGCATTTTATTTGTACAGTATTTATTATATGTCATGCGGTGCTCTCTGCCACTTTCAAATCACACAAACAATTCAGGCTAATCTTGGGTAATGGAAGAGTTTTAAAAGTATTTTTTGTCGGCTATATAGCTTGAATTCCCAAGTCAAGTTTTCACGGCAGTTAAATCTGAAGTACTACAAATCAATTCCTTGACATGTTAAGTGTTCCAACAATAGAACTTCAAATGTCACCGGGGTAACCCAAGTCTTGAGAAAACCTTTTTATGTGGTTATGAATATATTCGCAATTTACTTGATGACGACAATATTTGTAAGTTCGATCATTTATTCCGCAACGGCCCGGTTTTTCGCACGGATTCCAACTGAAAATTGGAAAGGAAAGCCAGTACTGTTTAACAACAGAATCACATGGAATTTTCAGAATCGAGATTCAGTTCATCAGCATATAACGACATTACAGCGGTGGGTAATATTGGATGTGTTTTCTTGAAATACTATTGCTCCGACGAATTTTAAGAGGTAAGTCCATATGTTGAGGTTTTTTTATGTTTTCTCTTAAACAAGTTGATGTTGACAGCTAAAATCCCAGATTACTGGCCTCCAAACTGGCAAAACAATATTAGTAGATTGTCCTGTTTGGCAGTCAGTGGTGTTTTACGATTTTCGGCCTAGCACGTGTATTATATGAAGTAAACATTTATAGTAAATTAAATGCTAATGTGACCCTTGTAGTCATGTTGTTAAAAAACGGAAGCCAATTAAATGCTACACGAGCAAATTACGAACATTTTCGAATTAAAATGGCTTTTTAAAAGCTTTTTGATGGCTTTTGTTTTCATTTATATCATGAATATTTGCGCAAAAACCACGGTTAGGAAAACCGGATAGGGAACACATGAATTGAACGGATATATACTCTGGCAATAATTCATTCCGCAAAAAATTAAACTTGCTCTATTTCTGGACGTGAAGATAGCGAGATAAAGATCTTTCCATCGGTATGATCTAATGAGATTGATTTTTAAAAGAGTTCTGAAGCTCCTATATTGACGGCAAATCTAATGACAAAAGCGTGCAAGCGTGATGTTATCAGTTTTAACGGCAATTTCCGCCTCTTGTATCGGGGGAGAGAAATGCATTTCCGAAAGATCCATTCAACAAATTCACCGCGCAGCTAGGACAAACAAATAAGCACGCCCTTCATAAATGATAATATTTATTTAGTAATTGCCATTGACGAATTCTGCTCGCATTTAAAAAATAATAAAATAAAATACCCTATTTACTTTATATATAGCCCAGCGTCAATAAATAAATCAATAAATAAATTGAAAGAACGGGTTTACAGAATGCCTCACGCCTTAAATTAACAGTTACATTCGCAACACTTTTATCTAATTTACTGTAGTTACTGTAGTAAGTTGAAATACTTGATCATGATTTTTATTTTTATTGATGGTGTAAAGACAACTTTTTCTCATATAAACGATAAACGAGAAGCCAAAATGAAACGTTCTTTCTTCCGTTTTGGCGTCACACGTAATACAAGTTTGAATTGACCAATAAGAACGTACCTGTCGGCCGACTGAAAATGGCGGGAAATTTCACAATGTCTCTCAAAACGGTTCAGAAAGTTCAAATATTACCTCAAGAAATGGTAGTAGCATTTATAAACATGAAAACACACCCCGCTAAGTTTGTTATATTACTTAGTTTTAAGGACAGAACTTCTCTATCTGTTTGGTAATCTCGTACCCAGATCTTCTCGCTTTACGTAGAGCAAGACAATCTGGGAACAAGATTATCTGTTTGCTGCTAAATATGGTTGACAAACAAGATCGGAAGATCTTCGGTAAAATTCAGAAATTTTCGGAAAATCTTCGCAGTTCTAATTTCTTTATTTGCGCGCGCGCGCGTGTGCCAATAATGTACGTCACAATGCAAAAATCACAGCAATTCTTTCTTTGGTCTGAGTAAGACGTGCAATTTTTGCAAGCGAGAAATTTTTTGCTGCTTTTCGTTCAAAATGGGTAATTGCCATTCGCGCCTCTGCTGTACGAATGGTGATATCGACGATGCATACCCGAAGACAAGTGGTTCGGAAAAAAGCGCGCAATTGGAGGAAAATCCCCGTTGTTCAAACTCCGCGCAAAGCTCGTCGCATTCCGCGAGTGATCGCGTGGATAGTATGCGGACGTTATGCCAGAATCAACGCAGACGCTGGGAAGAAGTACAAATAATAACTGCGAAAGCAGAAGAAGAAAGGATCGCCCGTGGCCTGAAATGTCCCGCTAAAAACTACATGGATGACCCCAGTCACCCAATAAACTCCGCGAAAAAGGGCATCAAGGAATTAACTGAAGCTACTACAAGTTTGCTGGAGGGCATGTCAACGATGGACGCGGACGAGCAGAGTCGCAGGAGAGAAGAAATATCTCAGCTTCGCCTGTCTGTGTGGAAAGATGTACAAGAAGGTATTAGGCAAACGCGAGAAATAGCACTTGCCAGAAGAGAAAAGGGCGTAAACGAAGGCGCGTCTACATCCGGAGAAAGCCCTTTAAGCGACGAGGTTGATGAGTGGCTGATACTCAACCATCCGTCTGTGTTCGAACCTGACGATGTGGAAGTAGATCTTGATGAAGATGACAATCACTCGTCCCAGTCCTCTGCAACGCGATACACGTTCAACGAACCGGAGACGGGCGAGACGGACAGTCTGCCTAGAATTCCGAGCAGACATCGATACAATACTGGCAGGTGATGGCGATGACCACCGTACCAGCAGTAGTGGGTGTAGCTTTCTGTCATCCGAGTCTCCGAGTCCAAGACCTAGAGTGCGCACCCCGGTAATAAGGTGGCGGAACGATTCTGTTGAAGGCACGATGTCCAGCAGCGGCAGTGAAGGGGTGGAAGAAGCCCTTCCTCAAGGGCAAACCGCAACGCCTTCCCCAACTAATCGGTCCAGAAGAAGCAGATTTCTGAGAAATGTTTTCGACAGGATTACACACAGAGCCAGGAGAAACCGTGTTAACGACATCGCTTCCAGCGGTAGTCCTCAGTCCTCAAACCTCAGTGCCTCTCGCGGTAACAGTACCCATGGCAGTCCCTCCCGCGATAGCGGTACTTCTCAGGGCTGCACCCGCAGTCCTCCCCGCCGAAGCGTTACTCCGTTCATGAATATAACCCGCACTTGGCACGATTTTATCGGTAGATTCTCCCCACGCCCTAGCCCTGGAGGTAAAGTCACACAAATTTTAGTGCGTCCTTATGATGAGAACCAAACCAAGAAGGGATGTACGCTCCTGCCCTCGCTCACCGCCGAACAAGCTGAACAAGTATTAACGCCAGCCTCCGTGGAAGAAGCGACAGCGTCAGCTTCGCAGTCACCAGCCCAGAGCTCCACGTCCTCGAGCGTCGCCTCCTTTGAATTTGAGGAAGAGATTGACCTTTGCTCTCTAGCGTCGAATCCCAACATCGACGCACGTCCCGCCGAATTCGGCGGGACGTGAGAGCCACGCCCCCTTACAAGTACTTGGCCTCAGGCGTCCCCGGTAGCGTCGAACCAAAGCACCAACGGTAAGTTCTGGGGAAGGGAGGGGAAGGGAGGGGAGAGACAGTCAATAAAATTGATAGGTAGGGTCTAGGGAGAGAAGAGAAGGCATATGCAGTCAATAAATTTATTGGGGAAGAGAAGAGGGGGAGGGACGGGGGAGGGAGAAGGAGAGGGGAGGGGAACCGGGAAATGATCATTGAAACTATCGTGTTGTACTTTGAATAGCGCACGGCATCTATAATTCCAAACTAAATAATTTGCTGTATTTGATGGTCTTAAAGCGATCAAAATAAACACCCTGTACCAAAATTTGACCTCATCCCTGCAGATTAAAATTCCGATGCCGTCCGAACAGCCCTTGTATTTATTTCTTATTTTTAAATTCTGCAAATCCTATTATCAGCTTTAGCTGCAGGATACGACGATATTTTACATGCTAACTTAAATTCCCAGCGATTTCAAGCTAAGAGTAAAGAAAAAAAAGCTAGCAATATTTCTCATGCCATAGTACTGGCTTGTTTGTTATCTAGGCTGTTTTCTTTTACTGACTGCACGTTCAGCGTGATGTATAAAAGAACTTCCTTTGTGCGTGAGTAGTTTCAAACCAATGACGTGACTGACGTCATGCGGCAATTTCACGCGACCGAAGCGGGACGCCTAAGTATATACTTCCAGTACAAGGGTTTCCTTTTACGTCAAGAATCCTCATTAATATGTCTGATGCATGATGTTTGCGGCTGTTTGCCTTGCATGCGCGTTACCCGTGTGCACGAGCAGAGACTGGTACCAAGTCATGAACAAGACAGATAAATAAATGTTCTCCAGTGAATGTGCGGAGAAAGCAGTTTTGTTCTGTATCGTGAAATAAAATGCAGAAGCTCTCTAATGTCTGTCATGTCTTGTTGATCAGGTTCGAACGGCCTTAACATTGATTGAACTTTATCGCGCATATGACGAACATCACATACACATCACAAGGTGACTGTTAGTCAAATTTAGGGATAGAATCTTCGGACTTCCGGAACGTGACGAGCCTCAAGGACGGATGAGCCCGAACACGGACGTAGGACGAGTTTTTTGGGGAGCATGGATAGCGCAGTGGCGAGAGCGCTCGCCTCCCACCAATGTGGCCTGGGTTCGAATCTCGGACCCGACGTCGTATGTGGGTTGAGTTTGTTGTTGGTTCTCATCCTTGCTCCGAGGGTTTTTCGTCGGGTACTTCGGTTTTTCCTCCTTCCACAAAAACCAACATTTCTCAATTCCGATCTGGAAAATGAATGGAAGAGAAGAGCCACTCTGTTGATTACCAATTCATTTATTTATTTTATTTTATTCGTACGCCACGCTACGATCCCGACGCGAGCGAGAAAAAACCTCTGGTACCCAGGGGGAACGCCACGCGCGCAATTCCGCGAAACAGGTGGGCAGCAGTCGCCCCTGGGTTCCGCCTGTAAGATTAATTTTAAAAGATAAATTTGAAGCTAGGAGATGTTTATCTTTCATATCCCACTCCCTCGGCCCTATGTCCCACCGCAAAGAAAATTATTTGAATCCTTTATTTGCAATTAAATCTGTTGTTCAAATATGATTGGTATATAAATTCTCCTTACGGTTCTTACTGATTTCTTATAGTATTAATATTGGGAAAATTAAATTGGTGATCAGATCCAGAATTCGTAATACCTGCTTCCTTGACTTTGTATCGGCATTTTGAAGAGAAGTTAAATGATGATCACAATCAGGGCTCTATCTTCCAACATTTGCTGGCGTTGTAGACTCAATTGCCTTCGTTCTGCAGACAGGAGACAATTGGGGAAACCGAGCCCAGTGAGAGGCCGGTGTTATTGGAAATAATTAATACCGTCGATTTGTTTATTCGTCGGAAGGAAATACACACACATATATTGCGCACACTGGGTGCGAACGACTGATTATGATCGATCATGACTGCAAAGTCATTGAAAGGAAATACATTTTGCATCAGTGCATCTTCGTTCGTCACACTATAAATCCGCGGAAGCCTGTTCATTAATCAGTTGTAATCGATAACCGAGATTTCAATACACCGGTATTGCGCAAAGGTATTGAATTAATTGAAATTTCTGTTCACTTTTCGTGGCATTACTCGAGAAAAGACAAGGTTTTCGACGCGAATAGAATAATCAAGCGTAATTATATAATTGATCTCTTTATAATAGCGGTATTTTCAGGTGCGGAGGTGGACCAAAAAAACAGGCGTGATTTTCCACTTTTTCCCTCGCTCGCGGTCAGACTATTTTGGGCCCGTGTTGATTTAGAGGAATCATATTTCCTTTCAGGAAACTGAAACTCCATCAATTGAGCAATTCGCGGCAAAAACATAGACCATAAGAATTTTTATGAATAGACAAATATTCAGTGAAATATTTTTTCTAATACTTGAACTTAAAATTAACCACAAAGCAGAAAAGTAAACACATTTTTACACAAAGAAGAATCTATCTGACCATGATAATAATAAGAGGACAAAGTTCGATACGGGGGTGGTGGGGGCGTCGGAGATCCACAGGGGTAGGGGGTAAAGAGAAGTCTAGATTGTTCTTGGTCGAAAACTCGATGGCTTATTACTGACTCCTGAAATAATAGAGACATTGCTGAGAGAAATTCCTTACCTTCTACAACAGAGTTGACCCAGTATCACATGCATTAAACAAAACAACGGAAACAACTGGATACTATTTTGGAGTAATTGCAGTGCTCTTGATTATCATAAATTATCTTTGAGGAAATATCTGCCAAGGTCAATCAGTTTTAGTTTCCGTTAGTCCGTGATAACAAGTGTAACATATACCGGTACTGTATCAATTAATTAGGAAATGAGATTTGTTTTGATATTTTCTGGATTGATACAAGCCAGGAAGACCAACTCAGTGTTGTTCATTCGACGTACCTCTGTCTCTCATCGTCACCCTAAATCAACATGACTGCCAATGAAAGTGTATTTAGGTAATAAAATATTTGTTTTGCACATTAAATCTTTGTTTTAAACAGTCAATAGAAGTAGACGTGAATTGATTTTTCAGGCTGAATTCTTCAACAACATATAAATATTGGAAAACGCTTTCCGTATCAAGGTCAATTGTGCCAAGAATGTGGCCGGAATAGTGAGTTATTTTATTTTCACGGTTTTGACGTCAATTTTGTTTACTGAACCGATTACAGTTTTAATTAACAAGAGATTAAAATTCCTTGTGTAATTTACAAATCGACAGACGAAACAATATATATTTTTTTGGTTTCGTTTTTTGATGGTTTACATTCTTTGAGTTTCATATACTTTGAAGACTCGTGTAATTGATTGACATGTCTTGCTGTGTTTCCAGAAAATTGTTTTTTTTTTAAAATGAAAACGCCATCGTGGTTCAAAACTCATTACATTAGTTCAGTAAGTCTGGTAAAACAATGCTTTGGCCAGTCCTTTCTCGTTAGAAACAATAAAAAAACAAAAAACAGTCAAAACTGTATTGTGAATCATAATCCAGACCAGGTATTGTGTTATAGAAACTGCAACCAACTGGCTTTTTTTGCATAGAAAACATGCACACTCAAATATTTGAGCGGATAATTATTTTGATTGTAAAACTTGTATTTTTGATATATCTAAACTTCAACTTAGTTGTAAAATGTTCAATCCTAACAATGTCGCAAACGGATTGGTTGCCACTAGTTTCAATGGTTTACGAAAACATTGAGTTTTCGTAAACAAAATGTGAATAAAAACATGTACTATGCACGAATGACTCGCTTTGAAGTTCCTGCTTGCTCACGCCAGTTTTAATAGACTCGGAAAAAAGCTATTTCTTTTGTTATTAATCTTTAATTTGTCCTTTATATGGCTGATCGATTTAGAGCTAATAAGAAAGCTGTTTGAATCTGTTTTGGACGCAAAACTGTTTTGTTTTGGAAAAGACCGGTCCGGTGAAGTATTCAACGCATGTTTTGATTGGTTCTCACCGGAGTTGTAATTATCACATCATTACCATGTGACGTCATCACGCGGCCCCATCTCGTTTTGTTCAGAATTTGCATGGAGGAATCTTGTGCCAAGTTGTGGTCGTACTTCGTTCATTTTGCTCTAGTAACTCTACACTTCTCTCTGGAACGTGCAAAAGACATCTATACTCGCTAAAGACTTCAAACTGTTCGACTCGAGCACGTGCAAGGGGTTCGAATTTCACATCTACGATGATGATCTGAAAGCCGCCAGCGGTCGAGTCAATTGTTTTGAGTGGGGAAGATAGTTTCCGACGCTTCTTTTGCCGACGGTTTTCCTTCCTGCAGGCAGGCTTCGATTAATTTGCTTTTGCTGCGTAAGGCATGAGAGCGGATATAGTGCTTGGTAGTATCTCTTGACGATATGCCCGAGATCGGTGAGCATTTTATGCCGCTTCGGCGAGCTTCTTGTGTTATGTAAAGTTTCGTGTTTAGACGGTTGGCTGTTGAAGTTGTCAGATTTTGTTTAAAACCGCGCTATCGTTGCGAAACAAGAAATCGTTAAAGCCTTTATGGTGTCAGAAGGGATTTAAGTGTTGTTTTTAAGTGTTCTCTGTTTAGAATTGGGTGAAAGTTGCTTGCTTTCGAGAGAATTTCACATTAGTTTTGGTCTGTTACCGGTTTAATACCGTGTGTGTGTTGTGTTGTGGTGTAGAACGTTTGAACTAATGTGACACTGCTATTGTATCCTAGGTCGGGATGATTTCGACCACTACGAGAAAGGTGAGGCATTTCTCGTAATTTCTTGATATTTATTTGTTTACTAACGACTGCAGTATAATAGGAAAGCTTGTCGGATTTTCTTTGTAGTTTGTACATAGTCCAAGTGCCATACCAAAGTGCTGTATGCATATTAAGTTTACAAGATATATATTATGTACATTTTCCCGAATACTCGTTTAATTTGTTTCCCAAGCAATATAACTTAAGTTTTAACGGCTAAGGGATGGTCAGATTATGTTAAATTTCGAATATTCATTGCCATTTTTCGAGCCTAAGGCGTTTGAGAGAGCGTTTTAGCTCACGAAAGATTATTGTTTGATCAAGTTAATTCGTAGATGGCTTGCAGTTGTGAAACTAGTTGAGTACACAAATCGCTTTTAATTCTAAAGTTGTTGGAGGTCTCGGGACAAAGGGAGGTGTTGATGGGCCACGAGAAGAAGTATTCCTGCTAATTTTGGTATTTATTTTAGAACTCTTCGAGATATGGAATTGGAAATGTATTTGAAATCGAATGGAACAAGTGATCACTTTCAATTTCAGTGCTTACACAGTGAATTTTTACGAACGAAATGCTTAATCCTTACCCCAATATTATTTGAATCTAAGCTAAGGAACGTGATTTTCTTAAGCTTATATTCAATCTCAGCAGGCATTAAATTTCTTCAACAAATTGCATTTATCCGGAGTATAAAACGTAGTACAGAGGCGTCCATTTATAAATATAAACGTTTTGTTAACAACCTTTGAACTGTGTTTCAACATTTTAGGTGAACGAAGGGTTTGCCAGGGGAAACTCTGTTCCAGCAATGTGCAAACAGAGAAATATTACGCTGTCAAGGTTAGATTTATTTAAGTTCAGTAATTGCATGTCTGTGATTGCTTTTTGTGGTTCGATTGTCACAAGAATTTTTTTCTGTCTCGAGAAAAATATCGTGATTGTTTGATTTGCATATCAATGCAAGGGCAGCTTTATATGTCAGCTTAAACTCACGAGTTGTTGGATTTCTAGGGGCTTATATATCATTCTGTGATTGTGATCGTTCACAGTATCACCCTTCAATATATTAAATAGACAATAATATAATAAGATAACTTCACTATTAAAGTGAGTGAATTTAATAATCAAGCCATTCAAGTCGGTTTCTAATGCAATGTTTTTTAATTTAATGGTTCTTGTGGGAGTAATCTAAAACAGTTCCAAAGTATTTATTTTTAGAACATACAATCTATCTTTCATTCGATGACTCACGTTTCATGGACATGGGTCCCATAGGTCACACTATTTTGGGCGGTTTTGTTACATGGCTGTATGCATGCATGATCCAGAAAAAACTGAAAAACTCACAAGGAATACTAAAACTTTCTCGTATACATTTGTGGACAAATTGAAAATAGTTTACAAAAAATCATAACATGAATTCTATGAGGTAATTTTCATTTCAAAGACACAAAAATTACCCCAAATAGCCGAACTTAGCCCATTTAATTTAATTAACTGTAATTTGATTATAAGTCTGCAATCAGGTTTCACCAAAGTAGAAACTTGTTTTAGATCCTTTTATATTGTAACATGGCTTTATGGCTGGTATATCATAGCATGTACAATGTACATTTTTTAACAAACATACATTATATAATGGACTTTTAATTAAAACATAAGGCTGAAAGTAGAAGTTCACCTTAGCATGTTCAGTACTTGTCGTTTCTGGGAAAGTGGATATTCTTGATTAGTAGTATGCAAGCTTTTAGCCAGAAGGGCATCCGGGGTTCTGTGGATCCTGGGAGAAAATGATGAAAAATTTACCAATGAAAGCTTTAACAAATTTATGTGGAGGGGGGGGGGGAGGGGGGGGAGGGGGGGGGACGCCTCCAGGACGCTCATGTTTCAAATTCTGGCTAAAAGACTGGTAGTATGGAAATATTGATCCATAGATCAGATACCAAAATGCACAGAGAATAGAACGTTATTTAAGTTCTCAACACTATAAATTTAAGCTGATCACTGAATGTTAACCAAAATGTATTTCATGACATTTCGTCTGTCTGCACTTCAACCTTGACCATGCAGGGCTGTTATTGTTCTTTTGTTACTAATTTTGAGATGCTGATAACCAAGTGACCAAGTTTAGTTAAGGTTAATTCAGATCTTCATCCCAAATAACTCTTGATACAAACAACTGTTAATGAAGATGAACTTGATAAAGATCTACATTTTTGTGACATACAGTGCAGGGCTGCAAATATTTTTATTTTCTTGAAAGGACATATGTCCGACTATAAGTCACCATTTGGTCGGACAAAACAAAATGTGGTCGGAGATCATATTACAGACGGGCTGTACTGCTTGATAAGCGAACCTGCTAAACTAATGCGTTATCAATGCAGAGTAAACTAGTTTGCGTTTAGAACAAAATGCGTTACAATGCATTAATTAGCGTTGGAAGGCAAAAATAAATGTCCAGACATTATGTCCGACCACAGTTGGGATTTCATCGGACATTGGCAAATTTTGGGCGGCCATTGTCCGATGACCGACTTGCAGCCCTGCAGTGGAATCCCGATTTCTAAAACCTCCAAGGGAAACGAAAATTGGTTTGAGAAATATCGGGGGTAAAATTACAGTGAAGCAAATCCAAGGGAAACGACTTTTGGTTCGAGTTATCGGGGTTTTTGAGAAATTGAGGGTTCGAGAAATCAGGATTCACTGTAGGTAGAATTAAAGAGAATGTTACAGTGGTATCTAGTCTTGATTGTTTCTGAAAACTAATTTTATGGTCATGATGTATAGGCGAGCACACATTGAATGTAATGGACTTGAAAATAGTTTCACATGTACTGTGTAGCACTAGACGTGCAATAACAGGGTTCATGACATTTCAATTCATTGTTCTATAGTTATGAATTTGAGATGTAGATCTCAAAATAACTCAGGCACGTACATGGCTTAATCCAAAGAGGTGAACGTCTGCTACTAAGTAGTGCTTAACTGTGAGGATTGAAGATTTCTATTGTTCTGTACTGTATGAATTTGAGATGTGTACAGATAACCAGTGGAGCAAAGTTTAGGTCTTGATACGACATAACTGCATGTACATTAATTAACAAAACATAACATTAGGTTGGTCTTGAAGATGAACTTTTATTTTATTGTTTGAGCAAACTTTTGTGAGAATATGATAGATGATATAAATTATAATTTCATTGGTTATAAATATTAAATATTGTGAGTTTACTGGTCGTATAATTACTATGAAACACATCAAGCCGTATTTAAACTACTGGGCTTAAACTTAGCCTGGAGAAAAAATAACCATGTTTGATCGTTCTATTGTCTGTTGCTGATTGAGATGTTGATATAATGAGTTGATCGAGGATCTGATCTTGACCCCAAATGTTTCCCAAACATGTACTACATAAGTTTTGCTATGAAGACTAACTTCAACTCTAATTTACATGTAAATAAATATTGTTAATAACCTAACAGGAAACAACGCTATACAGAGTTACCAACTGGTTAAATGGATATTGACAAACGTTTGACATCAAAAACCTCACTTGCCTTCTGACAAGCAAAATTTCACAGCGAGACAAACTATTGCCCTGGCAAATATTTTAGAGTTCAAAGATTAAAAAAATATTTAGTTTTCTATTTGAAATCTGTGTCTATGCATTATAGTCTTCACTACTGTGTCAAATGTTGCAAAATTAATGTCATTTGTCGGTTTATAAATAGCTGTCAATAAAATTAATAGTATTTTAATATAATTAATGATAAAATTAATTTCAGTTGATTTCTCTGTAAACGTTGCAAGCCAAATCATTTTGTTTGCTGGCAAACTTCATTTTCATAATTTCATTTTCAGTAACAGAACATAAAAGAATAAGTTCTATCTTACACCTAAGTGTATTTGTTGTTCCAGGAGGATTAAATGTATACATGGAAATGGAGAGATAACATTCCTGCACATACAGCTACTAACTAACTAAATGTTCCTTATGAAGGCATGACTTTGATAAATAAGTCAATATTGTTGGTTTACAAA
The DNA here is from genome assembly GCA_029204205.1 of Desmophyllum pertusum. Taxonomy (NCBI): domain Eukaryota; kingdom Metazoa; phylum Cnidaria; class Anthozoa; order Scleractinia; family Caryophylliidae; genus Desmophyllum; species Desmophyllum pertusum. The sequence goes on from MU825398.1 coordinate 1,473,518, forward strand.
AATATTGACCTGACTGTGTTTAACATGATTAATTTGATAGTCCAAGCTGAAATTATTATTTTTTTTCACCCATTTGTGACTAGCATAAGATTTTCTACCAACTTTAAAGGAGCAACGACACGGTTGGTGTATCTTGAAAAAAATGGCCCATTTTTTCAAGTTCGCCATTCACAATCCGTCTTAATCTTCTCCATCCTCATTCCTGCTTGGTTTATTATTACTTCTTTGGTGTTTTTCTACCGTAGTAAACTATTATTTTGAGGCTTTCTTCTATTTGAAGGTGATTTTGCACTTCGCAAAAAATCTCGTGACATAGCTCCTTTAATCATGTAAGGCTGATATTGACAATATTTAACAGTGCAATAGTTGATGTTATTGTTTGGATATTCTGTCTACCGGTATGTCATTTAGAATAGATATCAGTGCTAATTCAATTTTAAAACCATGCGCTGAAATGTTTTAGGGATTGTATGGTAAAATTTTAAAAAAGTCAGTTGAAATTGAAATTTTAGCTTTGATGTCTATTCTAATAAGGCTGAACCGTGGTGTGGTTTATGTCAGTAGTAATTCAGTTTAGAGGTATCTAATTTACGGACATGATTATGAATGCAAATAATTTGATCTCATTAGTCCCTGGAAAATTAATGAAATTAGCATGAATCACTCTTCACATTATTTAAAATGCAATTAAATTTCAATGCAACTTTCAGTTAAATTCTTTCTAAAATCCTGTTAATTTTTTGTTTGTACAGAAGGTACACTTAATATGTCAATGACCTTGGTTATTGAGAATATGTTTATTTTTGTATTTTCCATTTTTTTAAACCAGAAAGTTCATGCACAATCAACCTATTGTTCGTCTGGAAAGAAAAGAATTTGTAAAATTTTAAAAATGCATTTCACTGTGAAGGAAGACAAAATAGCACCCTCTTGCTATGCAAAATTTATTATTTTCCTAAATAATAGACTATTTCAAAATAACAAAAGATAAAAATACGACAGCCCTGCTGGGTGGAATGATGTTTAGAAGGTTGCAAGTTCAAATCATTTTTAAGAATCTATTTTTGTCCATACAAAATAATATTTTTTATATATGCATAAAAATGGCTTTTGTTTCTGACAACTATTGTGATAAAAGTTATTTTTGTGCCTTGTCTCCAGCGGTTTTCATACGCACATACATTCACATTCTGGTCCGCTGGTGAATGTTAATACTTGACTTCTTGCCGTCAATTAAACCAGTAGGCAAGACAGTACACCTTTAGTCTCAACATGGTCTCAAGACTCTTCATGTTTGTCTGTTTATGAGAAGTTTTTTTTCAGAAAGGATATATGTGAACTAAAAAAAATTCATCTCATGGATGATCTGTACTTGTCTAGCACAAGATGCAACTCTCTTTTGCAGCCTTAATTCTGTAAAAATGTTGTAGTGACTATACATTGTGTAGCACTGATGGAGTTTACGTCTAAGGTGAATTTGAAATATGTAGCACTGAATTTAAATGCGTAGACAGATGGTTTGGGACTGTTGTACATGTATATGGATTTATGACTGTAAATATCCATTTGAACAGCTGGCTCAAACAAAATTAAGATAGTGTTATGAATCACGGTAATAATAACGACGCCTACACATACTGGGAAATCTATTACTAGAAGAGAACTAAATTTATCCAAAGTCAATGTTCGTTCCATTAGCTCTATGCAGTTGCTGCATAAATTCTATAACAAGATTATTTTGGCTTCACTTTATTTTGTTGTGTTAATTATGCAAACCACTGTTAGCACATCATTTGCACTTAACTTAATCTCAACAAGATTCCTCTATGTTTGGGTCCTAAGTTATTATTAGTTTCAATTCTCTGATGGGAGACATGGCAGGCTAATGGTTAGCTTGTTGGACCCTGGATGGAGCTGTCTCGGTTCGAGCACTGGCCGGGGTCATGGTGTTGTGTTCTTGGACAAGAGTTTACATGCAATTCGATCTTACAGTGCCTCTCTCCACTCAGGAGTATAAATGGGTACCGATAACCAAATGCTGGGGGTAACCTGCGATGGACTAGCATCCCACCCAGGGGGAGTGGCCATACTCCTAGTCGGCTTCATGCTATGGAAACTGGGATAAGGTCCGGCAGTGTGGGCCAGTTTGACCCAAGCACGGCTTACCTTACAAATGTACATCTCTAATGCATTAATTTGTGAACACCAGGTTTGTCACCATGAAGATTGCCAAGAAACAAACCGCGGCAATCCCCTACTACTCTGTTTAAGGTGTGACGAGGTTCACCACCTTGGTGCTGGTTCAAGCCATGCAAGGTTCGACGTACCGGGTAAGGTTCTTAGTTTGCTTTAAAGGTGCTACATCACAGCTTGTGCATCTTGAAAAATTTTGTCATTTGTAATAAAAATTATTTGTCTTAATCTTCTCCATCCTTAACCGTCCTTGTTCCTGTTTCATTTCTTATTACCCTTCCATGAGGTGGGGGTGGGGTATGGATATTTTCAGGAACCAAACATAACAAGGAGAAAGTAAGCGTTGATCGCTGTTCTTGTCTTTTCTTCAGAGAGGCCAAGTACTAATTTATTCAGGACGCCATCCAGCCATTCGGCAGGTTCAGATTCAGGGAATGAAGATGATGTGGAATCTGAACCAAAAGTGTAAGTATATAATCACCTTTTAATTATTTGGCAGCTTGAAAGTTTGAAAAATGCTCCAAGTGATTTGTATGGAAAAAGTGCAGCAACTTTTCCCCTAAAAATCCTTTAAATTTTCAAAACTTTCGTCAAACTGCCATAAAATCCCACACTTAAACTTCAGCGGTCTTACCCTTCCACTCCCAAGAGTGCTACAGTAACTGAGGGGAAAATCTTGAAATTTATTTTTGTCAAATACAAACAATACCACTTAAAAGTACGACAGCTCAGTAGCTTTCATTTGAATGGTCACACATTAGGGTTTCATCCACAGACTCAAAAGTTAGAACCACCTTGTACAGCATAATAAACAGTACCACATGAAAGTACTGCTCAGTAGCTTTCATTTGAATGGTCACATACTAGGGTTTCATCCACAGACTTAAAAGTTAGAACCACCTTGTACAGCATAATAAACAGTACTACATGAAAGTACTGCTCAATGGCTTTCATTTGAATGGTCACACACTATAGGGTTTCATCCACAGACTTGAAAGTTACAACCACATGTATTGACTCAAGGTTTGACTCTAGGAGTGAAAGGGTTAAAATTGGCAATTGTGTACTAATTTTGGTATCGTTTTCGGTATTAATATATTCTTTGATTGACAAGGTTCTGCCAAGGACATATTATGTCATCAAGTACATACACTCCAGTTGATATTAGTATCACAAGACTGAAATGTAGCTCCAATACATCATCATGATGGAATACATTTTTAACCTGTTCAGCATGAAGCTAAAAATATGAACCCTTCAGTCCCACAGAGTTCAATTTGTTTTTGAAATCAATAAATACAAAGAGGTTTTTCAGCGGAAAGTTGTGTAATACAGCTGGGTATTTTTACGAGAAAAAATACCCAGCCATATTACACAACTTTCCGCTGAATAAATTGTTTATTATACGACATAATATCTTTCCTAAAATATAGGCTTTCAACACTGAGTGTTTTCCGTAGCGCGCGTTCAGGGGGCCTAAGACCTGTGTAATACGGTCTCATATTTGCACTCGTTTTGGTGCGTATTCGCACTCCAAAATGCGATGTCGTATAATAAAGTTATATATAAACCCAGTGTTATGTTTGATATACCATTTAAAAAGGTGTTGATCTGACAGTGTGTATTTCATAAGTCATATCATTGGCATGCATTTCTTTGGATTCATTAAACTTGTTCTGGGGATTTGCTGGTAGATAAAAAAAGGTTGATACCCCATAACTGATTACACATTCCGGTATTTTCTTTATTCTCATGACCTGTCTGTTCAACAATAATGAATATTAATATTATAACTAGGAGAAATGTTAATCAGACTTGGGAATTAAAAGATTATGAAAATGAGGGGAAACACATCTAGAATAGATGAAATATAGAATGATTCTTAACCAATATAAACAGTGAATAGAGAGCTACAGTGTATCCAAGTTTTTGTATTTGAAATTACGTTGAATGGAAATTGTGCATCTTTCACCAATAATTATTGTTTTGTTTGCGGTTATGATAAGACTTAGTGGAGGATTTTAAGAATTAGCGAGATTAAGATACCAGTATTCCACAGCTTCCTGTCTGCGTGGAATTACGTTATACAGAATTATTTTCCATAATTTAGCTCAGATGGGTGTTTCGAAGCCATGGGTATGCGCCAAGCTTGATTTTGGGCTTTTTCTTGTACACCTGAGAAGACAATGTCAATTATTTTATATTTATTATAATTAACCATCTTTATTTATTTGAGTTCCTTTCAGTTGAATATTGTACATAATAATATGTACACTTTAATTACCAGACAAGCCGGAAGCGGTTTTTTCAGTATTGGTTTCCCCCTGGTTCTATTTCTTCTCTACCTTATTTGGCAGTCTGCATTTCAATCAAATCAATTGAAAGATAATTATGTTTTTTTTAATGCTTAATTTAGAATTTTGTTATTGTTCTTAACAGAGACAAGAAAAACAGAGGCTATTCCTCTGGGAAGCGCATGTTCAAGCTGAGCGCTGCTGCCAAGAAGAAACCCAGGAGACATAATACAGAAGTGAGTGTTTGAGAAAATCTTGGCTTTGTCACTGCAGTGCCAGATGTACAAATATTTGTACAGTAGAAGAGTTTGTCGTCGTAACAGATCAGACAAGTCTTTCGCACAGTTATGTAGGAAGTCGTGATTATTAGTTTATTTGATTTGAGTGCATGCTTTACATATCTTTGATTGAATAACTACAACATAAAATCTGCCCAAGGTCTTTGCGTTCAGGAATCATTCAATCTGTCCTTTTATGCTGTAATTGCATTTTACATGGACATTTTGTGGGCCTTAAACGTTTGAGACAGACATTTTGGTGTACGGTAAATTAATATAATTTAAGAATGAGTTGTAATTCAATTAGGAACTGCCAGTGGTAAATGTCAGTATAATATACCATACTGTTAACAATTTTGATTCATGATTTTAGCTTTTTTAATTCCTCACCAAATAATTATGTTTCTGGAACCACGAGAATATGAAACAGTTACTGCATTCAAATTACCATGAGTCTAAATGCACTTGGCCAATACAGTACTGTTGAATCCCGATAACTCGAACCCTCGATAACTCAAACCTCCCGATAACTCAAACCTTTTTCGATTCCCCTTGAAGGTTCATGTTATTGGGATTCAACATTACTGTATTTCTAAATAAGGTTTTGCCACTGGATATAAATGTTAAAATATATTCTTTCATATCAGGAGGTTTTTATTTTTCATTATAATATTATTGTGCATCTATGTTGGATCTCACTATTCATAATATTAAATGCTGCTGTATGTATACCTACAACAAAGCAAATTTGATCCTGATTATTTTAATAAAAGCGAATATTAAATACTATTTAGCAGCCAATCAAAATTGTTCTTCTCATTGTGATTAATGTTTGAAACTGATGTTAAACTAGTAGTATTTAATACTGACTTTTGAATTTTCTTCTTCTTTTAAGGACCCAGGCAGGGAATTCTTTAGTATTAAATTCTATGACAGCAGAAGTGGTGAAGTTCATATCGATGTGGTTCCTGCACTGAAAGGGAAATCTCTGAGGTAAATTATTAATAAATAATATTCAATAATATGTATTTATTTCATTCATATTTTTGTACATGTATGTTTGGTGCTATGGATCTAGTGTAACTACAGACAGACCCTGTAAGCTTAAGTATTGATCGCATGCAAATTCTCCTTGCTGGTTAGCTGCAGTTCTTATAGTAAAAGTTGGGAGAATTTGTGTTTGTTGATTTTTACAGCTGTCATGTTACAGTCAACTCTTGCCTTGCGAACACCCCGTTATTAGTAACGGACACCCGCTATTACGGACAAAATCCAGCCCTCTCCCTGGCAAAAGCTATAGAGGTTTGACTGAAAATGACTCCTGCTATATGCGGACTCTTGTTATTATGGACTCAAACTATGTCCCGAGGGTGTCCGCTATAACGAGAGTTGACTGTAGTCCCAAAGATTGGCAACATGACTTGTGCAACTGTTTTAAATACAGTTTTATTGCTTACACTTAGTGATGTTCTTGTCCAATACAAGAAAGATGTTTCAGTTATGTGCTGTGTCACAAAATTAATTATTCTTTTTAATTCTGTATTTTTTTATATTTTATCATTTTAATTTCCTTATCACAGGGACTCTATTGAACCACTTTTTGACGCTCAAGAATTTTCATTCACCACCCATTCAGTGTTTCTAGATTCATCTAATACACCGCTTCCGTTAGCATTTGACACTTTTCCGCTGGGCGGAAATGTTCTCCATGTAAGAGGTAGGGGACAACTTGCTTGTTTTTTAACTGTCAGTTTTACAAAAATATTAGTTAAGTTTTATAAAAATTGCTGTCAATTCTTGATTTAATGTAGCTGCTGGAGGTGCTAGCTATTAATTCTGACCTGCAATATATTAATTCTACATGGTGGTATCTCACATGCACTCATTGATCATGTATTTTAATGTGAATTACGTTACGTCTAGTTTTCTGTCTGCATGGACATCTGAGACAAATAAGCTCATCTGCTTATCTGTAAACATATGGATATCTGTCTGTAGTGAGGGAAAAAAAACAAACAAATTAAAACAGCAATGCACTCTTTGTGTTAAAATGCACGAATGAAAATTCTGCTGATTTAATTATTTAACAAGAGTTTTTGAATACATGCAGTCAAAACTCCCATAAGCGGATACCCTCGGGATACAGAATTTTTAAGTGTCCACAACTGGAGTTGGCCTCTTATGGGAATGTGTAAATACAGAGTTTGTATGAGCTAGAGTTCAAACAGGGTTTTGTCAAGGTGGCCGTAAGTAGAGCTGTCCGCTCACAAGAGTGTCTGCCCAGAGGGCTAGTGTCGTATTTGAAATCTTGAGCAGTATTTTTTTCTAGTACAGTACAGTAGCATTTTTTATTGGAAGGTTCACAATGATGATGTGTTCCGAAGGATAATTTACAATGTTTCTCTCTTCAGCCAATGAAGACTTTAAGGTTGATGAGAGAGTCATCAACATTGTGAGAGATTCTTACTCGGAGGACAAGAGTAATGCCGATGACACAGCTCCTCGGCCAAAGAGTTCATCGTTCATGGCGCGGACAGGCTCCTTCACCACAAAGACTAAAGACAAGGGCAGTCTTAAAAGAGATGATGATAAGGAGAAAGACAGCTTGAAAGATGACAAGTTGCTTCAGCAATTTAATAAGAATGTACGTTGTTTGCAGGTTTATTTCCAGCTGTATTACTATTAATAGCACAACATCGGACAATTAATAATTATCCCGCGAAATCACGTGGAATATACTTACTGCTGATGAGCCGTAGGCTGCCTTAGGCCGAGTTGGCTAAAATCAGTCGATATTCCGCAAGATTGAGCAGGATAATTGTTTTATTATTCAACAAATTAATAACACAACTAAAAAATACTCTTCTACTTTTATTTTAAGAACTGCCTTGAACATTTTACCATGCGCATACGAAATTACATATATCGCAGGATATCTCTTGAGTACGGCCGACAGATATTGGTGCATCATGACCATAAATTATTTGGACAGTGTTACAATTGAAGGGCATGCTGGAATAAGGGCATAATTAACAATATAATTCTATTGTCGTTATGCCAATTTGTTTCATAATAATACTAGTTGAGACAAATTTAAACTATGCCTGTATTTTCCTGTGTTCTGAACAAAACGACAAGCATGATGAAATAAATTACCATTCTCCCCTCTCCCCTCTTGCAATGTTGTTTTGGGTAACACAAGATTTGTGCAAATTGAATCACATTGTACGACGAGTGATGGACTCAGCTCTTTTATGAATAAATCTCGTAGACAAGAGAGTCACATATTATTTCTTTCACCAAAAAGTTCTCAGTAAGTGCATGTGTTTCCCAACCAACAATTTCAACTGGTACCTGTTCCGTAATATGCTGCCATTTTGCATATGGACCATATTTGAAGTATACTTCCCATAAGCGGACACCCTTGGGACCAGAAAAAGTGTCTACTTAGGAGAGGTGTCCGCTTATGGGAGATTACAAATGTAGTGTTTGTATGTAGCTGGGTACATGACCAAGTGTCCGCTCACAGGAGGTGTCCGCCTACAGGTGGTGTCTGTTAGCGGAGGTTCATCATATAGTAGACAATGCATTGTTTGTTGAGGATCTTTGGTTTAATTCTCTTTTGTAATGGTCTTGTTTACATGAAAATTACAGTCGAACCTCCACTAACGGCCACCTCTCTACAACGGCCAGGATTTTTCGTCCCAACCGTACACCGATACATACACTTTACTCTAATTCTAACCTCGCTACAACGGCCACCTCTCTACAACGGCCAGTTATTTCGGCCCCAAGGTGGCCGTTGTAGAGAGGTTCAACTGTATGTAACTTGTATGTCTCTCAACTCTATTTTAATGTTTGCATTTCTGACATTAGACTCAGAAGGGCAAGAAAAATATGGAGTCTCTATTTGGTAAAGAGTTTGGAGGTACAATGCCGCCGTCTCTTTCAAGTCCAGTTCTCCCTGGCGGAGTGCATACAAGCGGATCTGGCACTATGCCGAGACCCAAGTCAGCCAGCAGTCGTCTGACGGGTTGTTCAACCAACCTAAACCTATCAAGGTATAGCAATGTTTTATATACATGTAATAATCATACGTTTGGTAATTAGCATCCCATCCGGGGGGGGGGGGGGGGGGAGTGGCCATTGCCGCTTTTGGCTATGGAAATCAGAGATGAGTGACGATCTGTTGAGTTTCTAGGCTCCGATAAGACTTTTACTATAACTTATGTACATGGACACCTTCAGATAAAAACAAAATGGAAATATTACATCATTCAATAATTTTTTTTTTGAGTTTTATGTCTCTGACAGACTACCCTTGTCAATTATTATTTTTCAGGGAACTCTTAAGGACTCATTAGAACGCTATACCTTGTATGGCTTGGAGGAAAGTGCCGGCTATGAGTGTGGCTTTAAAAATGAGATCGAGGATCAGATTAAACTGGAAACATCATGGACTGAGATTGTTGACCAAAGCCGTATTGAGGTAAATAAATTCCCAGACTTCATCACGTTTTTATTAGTGCAAAGATACATTTGTTAAAAAAAAAATAACAACAATAAATTAATTTCATTTAGGGGTTTCACGGTTAAAAGAATTGATTAAATCATTGAAGACTTGTACATGCACCTATTGGGGAACTCCAGCCCAAAAGGTGTTTATATTAAATATAAACATCTTTTTTTCCATGTAAAGTTGTGCATCTAATCCCAAGCGAGCCATATTTCCATATTCAACCATTTAATTATACATGTAAATTAATTTTATTATTTTCCCATCAATGTTATTCAGGACATGACAAAGAAACAGAAGGACCAACAAGAAGCCATCTGGGAACTGTTATCCACAGAAGCAGCATATATATCAAAATTATATGTCCTAAAGAAGGTATTAAAGGTTATGAAATTGTAATACAGTTGAACCTCCTGTAAGCGGACACCCTCAGGACCAGAAAAAGTGTCCGCTTATTAGAGAGGTGTCCATTTATGGAGGTTAAAAATGCAGTGTTTGTATGTAGCTGGGAACAAGACCAAGTATCCGCTTAGTCGAGAGGTGTCTGCCTACAGGAGGTGTGTAATGATTTTGGGACTGCCTAATGGCTAGCGCATTGGACTCCGGATCAAGTGATTTGGGTTTGAATGCTGGCCAGGGTCATTGTGTTGTGTTCTTGGGCAATTCTCACAGTGCCTCTCTTCACCCCCAAATGGGTGTATCCTTGAACTGTTCGGGTAACCTGACACAATGCTGGGGGAGGGGGGAAACCTGGGGGAAACTCCCAGGGGGAGTAGCATTAGTCCTAGTCGGCTTCATGCTACAGAACCCAGATTGCAGCTTTACATGCCCTTCGGACAGATCATCACACTGTCAAAGTTTCTCAGTGACTATTATTATGTAGTTCTCCAGAGTAACCTGTTTAATAATTTTTGTTTTGTTTGCAGTTATTTTTACAATGTTTGCGAAATCTGCAGAATGAAGGATTTTTAGCAGAGGTAAGAGTGGTTTTTAAGAACAGGTAAATTCATTTAGCTGTTAAGTCTGATCTGATGGAAGAGCTTATGCATTAAAGAGTAACAGAGTGAGCTGCTCGAGCTGAAATCAAATCACAACAAAACAAGCATCCAACTCAAACATTTTAATGTCCGAGTTAGCAGCTTGTTTTGGTGTGAATCGATTCATCCCTATGACACACAATTCAGACTTACGTCGTGTTCTATTGGGATCAACTGTTTTAAGTTGGTTGGGTTGGTTGAGCTTTTACGTGTTCTATTGGGGAAAAAAACCCGTTTTCGGTTGATTTGGTTGTTCAACTTTTTCAACCGGCATCAAACTACAGTTGAAACAGTTGATTTGGTTGAAGTGTCCCAATGTAGAACACTTTTCCAACCGTGTCCCACTAGAACAGTTTTCCAACCGTTTTCAGCTGAAACGGTTCATCGATATCCAACAACCCTTTCAACCAAATCAATCAAAAACAGTTTTTCCCAACAGAGAATGAAAAAAAACTCAACCAACCAACCCAACCAACTGATCTGACATGGCCTAACAGTTATCAACCATTTCAAGGTCCAAAAACAGTTGGAACAGTGTTCTATTGGCCGGGACACTTCAACCAAATCAACAAAAAACAGTTGCGGTTTAAATGGTTGGAACACAACCTTGTTGTTTGAATCTTAAACTAAAGCAGTAACGTTGTTTCTTGAATTGAATGATTATACAGCTTCCAATCCATAGTCTTGTAATAATTTATTTTTTAATCTGATCTCATTTTGTACATTGATGTATTTATTTACAGATTGAAGCCTCCAAGCTTTTTAGTAATGTTGAAGAAATTTATGAAGTTAATTTAGCATTTTGGACTGAGTATCTCAAAGTCATTGAAATTGTGAGTACATATTATCTTAATTTTATTAGACATTTTAGTGTGTAGTATCGCTGTATATTTTTACGAGTCTTGCCGTAATGTATTTTGGCGAGTCAAAATACAAATGACGAGCACAGCGATACTGCACACTAAAATGTATAATAAGAAAATTATTATCTAACTTTTCCCCCCGGAATCCCGCCTTTGAACTGTGTTTTGAGTTGCGTGCAGATACTCGCGAAGACTACAAGATATGTCCAGGATTGACCGCAAATGAGATGCATGCTCCTCATGATAGGCATCACAAAGTGTCCTCATTGATAACAGTTCACCAAAACACACATAATTTTGTCAAATATGAAGTAATATGAAAAATATGACAAATAACCCAGTCATATTGAAGTATTTACAAAACAATACCTGCATTCAATCCTGGACATAAGTGGAGACTACAGAAAACCTGTTTAACCGGTCTTCTGGAGTACAAATATTGTGACAGATATTTACAGTACTTGTTTTGCGTGTTATTTGTACTGAACTGAGTGGAGTTGGATAATAAAGTTGTCTACAAATATCCTAATAAGAACCCATATAATTTGCTATAAAATTAATATTAGTAATAAATTATGTCTACATATTTTCTTCAATAGGCGAGACATACCAAGGACCTGCTTAATCCAGTAAAAATGGAGATAGGATTCAACATGGTAAGCAGGAAATGCACATTTAAAATATCTGATTTGTATTACATGTACATGTATCTTAATTGTGGAATTTTTATTTAACATTGATATATAATAATTATTATAATTCATTTAAAAGCTTTTAGCCAGAAGGGCATCCAGGTGTCCCGTGGACAAGCCTGTTCCAGGTGTTCAAGTGCAGTGGCGAGGAAGCCCCTCTCCCCAATCCCCTCACCTTTTATTCACTCACCGCTCTTTGCACTTTGCATGTCTTTATGCGTCGCTACCCCACTATCCGAACGCCTGGAACAGGCTACCTGTTGACGCCCAATCCTGCCAGGGGGACATGTCTCCAGGACGCCCACTTTTCAAATTCTTGCTAATTGCTTGGGATAGATCCTTCTTACTAAATATACACCTATCCTCCTAGTCTCATTAATTGCTAAGAATTAAAGCATTGAACATTCTGTTTAATTTTCTTGTAGTTTGAAACTCAATTCGACCCATATATAACGTACTGCATGGAAGAGGCAAATTGCCTGAAATATTTCAAAGAGAAGCTGATAGAGAGTGAAGATTTCAGGAGTTACATTACGGTAAGAATTAATTTTAGCATTTCTCTCCAGACTATTTCTGGTTTTGCCTTTCATCTGCAACAAGCCTGCTGTAAAGCCTCTCTTCTTTGATTTAGCAAGCTATGACAATACAAAGTTATCAACAATCATGGTTACTTTGGGGTACATTTTTTATTGGTTTCCAAGTGATTTAAAGTACTGTTGTTAGTTGGGGGTGGGGGGGGGGGAGTTGGAAGGAGAACTGGGCTGAGGTGGTAGGAAGTTCAGATCCTCCATGCCCCCCCCCCCCCCCGTATCTTGAACTTCCAGTTCTCTCCCCTTTTGTGCTTTTTCTATTGCAAAATATTATGCAACATTGCAAAAAAAAATTTCCCAGTTCCCACCACCTTGCGAATCCCACTTCCCGCCCCTCTCTTCTCCCGCCTCCCATAGACTTCCCGTCTCCCGTGGACTTCCCACTTCCCCCCCCCCCCCCCGTGGACTTCCCGCCCCCTTTACTCCCGGGGTCCTGCCCCCTGTGCTTTCCCACTTGTTACTTCATCTCACTGTTTTGTCATTTTTCTCTGTGTTTGCTTTTCCTTGCCAGTGGTGTGAAGAGCACAGGTATTGTACAGACCGATTGAAGTTAAACGATCTGCTGGTGAAACCCATGCAGAGGGTTACAAAATATCCCCTGCTACTGAAGGCAATTTACAACAAAACACTGGAGGATGACATGAAAGTACCGGTCATCATCAGAATGGTAAGCTCTCACTAATGCAGTCAATCCTTCACCAACAGACACACCTCCCCCCCCCCCCCCCCCCCCCACCTAGCTAGGCAACCAGACACCTCCCCTAGGCAAGCAGACACTCCACCTAGGCAAGCAGATACCTCCTCTAAGTAAACACTTCCTATGTGGACAACTGTCCTTACTGGATACCTTTCCCAAGTGGCCTCTTGGAAAGTAGATACCTCCCCTAAACAGACACCTCCCTAGGTGGACATCTCTCCTAAGTGGACACCTCCTCTAGGCAAGCAGACACCTCTAAGTAGACATGCCCTATGTGGACAACTGTCCTTACTGGATACCTCACCCAAGTACATGGCCTCTAGGCAGGTAGACACTTTGCCTAAGCAGACATCTTTCCTAGGTGGACACCTCTTCTAAGTGGATACCCCTCCTAAGTGAATACTCCTTCTGATAGGCAAGTAGACACCACTTCTTTGGAGAAACCTTTCCCATGTGGACACCTCTCCGAAGTGGACACCTCTCTGCAAGCAGACACTTTCCTGAGCAAAACCTCTCTTATACACATGTACCCAATGCAATGTCCACTTGTAAACTTAATGCTGAAACATTCCATAGCAACCCTAGACTTCAGGAATAATTTCTGAAATTACGTTTTTGATACTAACCTCCATCATTTCACTCCCTTCTAACAGAGATCTTCATTGATCTATTTCTATTTCAGCGTGATAAGGTCGAAGCCTTTGTCAGTAAAGTAAATGGTGCGATGAGAGTACGACACGAGTTGGAGAAACTCAAAGCAACAGCTGACAGAATTAACAACAATTACAATGTAGTTGAAGCTGTTAATGAGGAGATGGAAAAGGTAAGCGTGTGATCAACATCAAATATCTCCATATGATATCAATGCATTGTTAGACAGGTGAGTGATGAGAATAAAGAAAATCATCAATTAGTGGATATTTTTTAAACCGATCTGTTTTGTTTTTCTACTAAATTTTCCGTGGCTTCTGTCCACCTTCATCAGAGTGAAAAAAGTTTGTTGGTGCTCGCGCTATACACCTGTGCGTAGATGACATCTTTAATTTTGAATTAAAGGGACGTAAGCGTGAGGGAACGCTTTTCTCTCGTTCACGGCGTCGCTGTCCAAAGTGGAGTGCCATGACTCCAGGAAAAGCCTTTTATGGTAGTTGGTCCCACCGCGCTTGAGGATCTGGGCGTCTCTCGGATGGATATCATGATCCGTTGTCTCAGCATATTGTTTTGATGTACCACCAAATTCTCATTACTAACATTACAAGAAATGTATGATGATCAGTAAGGAGAATTCATATTTCAATCATAACATATTTTTGTATTTATGATAGATCCTCCAAGATTACAGCTCGTATGACTTAACACGACCAATGCCAGGTTTGACGAATGACGAGCATCGCTGTGTTATCCATGAGGGATCGTTGAGGCTTCTTGAAAAACAGGGAAAGGTATTTTGATGCCATTGTGACAGCTACTGTCTCTTTGCTTATGCAGTCAGTAAAACGCTATCTCTTTGATTGATTATTGCCTAACACATGCTTTTTTTGTGTTTCTTTGCAGATGGACGTCTATGTTTTTCTGTTCACGGACTTACTTCTTATCACCAAAGCAAAGAAAGGGGATAAATTTAAAGTCATCAAACCAGTAAGTTCTTCATAAATGACACCTGTATACACCTGGACATCGCTCAATCCTGGGCTACTCAATTCTACCATGCTAACCATTACGTGTACATACTGTAGGTCATCACGTCTCTCACACTCCCATTTTTTTTTGGGGGGGAGGGAGAAATTGACGTAATGTTGTATGTATATATATATATACTGTTGTCTTATAGCTGTGTTGCCATTTTTCCGTTGTTAGCCTCTTCAAGTAGACAAGCTGTTTATAAGCACTTCCAAGGATCAAGGTAAATTAGCCATTCAAAATTCTAAAATTGTATTCATTTTGTTCTGTTTTGAGACAAAGTTTTTTATGATCACCAGTACAGGGCTGCAAATTATTATGTTTTCTCGAAAGGACATGTGTCCGACTAAGTCATCATTTTGGTCGGACAAAACAAAAATGAGGTCGGCCATCATACAGTACTGCTTGATAAGTGAACCTGCTAATCTAACACATTGTCAATGCAGAGTAAACTATAGTTTGCATTTAGCACAAAATGCGTTATAACGCGTTAGCATTTGCATTGGAAGGCAAAAAAAAATTGTCCGGACATTTGTGTCCGACCGCAGTTGGAATTTCATCGGACATTGGCAAATTTGGGTTGGCCATTGTCCGATGACCGACCAGCCTTGCCAGTATATATCACCAATGCATTTCTTTTCATTTCATTTTATTTCCCTTTCATTTCTCTTTATTTCCTTCCATTTCCAATGCTTTCCCTTCCACTCCCCTTGCATTCCTCTCTATTTTCCTTGCATTTCTTTGCATTTGCTAAACTTTCTCTTTCCCCAGCTTGAGTTACATTGATCTAACCGCTTTCTGATTTTAGTTTGACTTTCAATACAAATGCTGCCAAGTTGGAATTGATCGTGGTTAATATATTTCTATTTTCACTTTCAGGAGCTTTCTTACTTCTTTATGTAAATGAGTACAACATAGCAGTGCAAGCATTCGCCCTCCAGGGGACAGTGGCTGATCAGACGCAGTGGTTAGATGCAATTAAAAAGGCTCAGGTACTGCTGGAGAAAAATTGTAACCACCACCCCCCCCCCCCCCCCCCCCCCCCCCCCCCTCCCCTTGAGCACTTTAAGGTGGCTGCATGGTAACAGTTTTGATGGATCAATACTTCCACCCTACATAAGTAATCTTGGTTTTAAAATAATGGTATTAAATGAGTGCCCAATCATTGGTGAACAAGTTATGATCATAATTGATTACCATAGCCAGTGTTCCCATTAACGCACAGCTGTGCGTATCTGACGCACAAAAAATAAAAAGGACACACAGTTTTTAGCCACAGTACGTCCCAGGGACGCACATAAATCAGCGCTCAAAATTGCGAGTGTTTTCATAGTTTGGTCTACTCTTGAGATAAATAGGATTTTTCAACATACAAAATACACATACGAAACAATGTTAAAGTTTTACTAGTTTCCTTTACCTTTCAATTACCACTCCAAGCTGGAAACTATGAACATTTGGCTGCAAACTCAAAAACGAAGCAAGAATCACGATGATAATCACGCGAACGAGCGAACAACTCTCGGCTCATTGATGGTCAGCGGTCAATACTTCATGTAATATTACATGATGTGTATATCACTTAAAATGCCTTTCTCACTAGGGGACCCTTAAAAAAATAGAAAGGACCCCCAATTACTGGAACTGGGGGTCCTTGGGACTCCTGTTTTCCAAAATGAGTGGGAACACTGCATAGCAACAGTATAACCTGTTCAAAACACCCTTAATTTTACCTTTCTCTTCTATCTGTTTCAGAAATTATTCATGATAGCCAAGTTAGGACAAGGGTCTTCTAATATGCTCCAGATGCGAACAACCAGCGATAATGACCTGATGAGTCCCTCAGGTCTGGTTACGCCATCAGGCCTTTCTCCAGCGTTTTCGCGTCTAAAACGTCGCAGCTCTTCGGCGTCATCGATTATCTCCCTTGAATCAGACTCAGATGACGAGTCGGGTGTGGCTTTTCTGACTTTAAATGCTCGTGTACGCTCCGACTCTGCATTGACATCTGCAAGCAGCACACAATCATCTATCAGAGGTAAAAATGGTGAGAGTGAAGAGAAGGAGGATGCTGTGCGGCAGCCACAGGCGGAACTTCTGTCACCAGAGGAGGAAGAACTATCTCTACTCGGAGCAATGGCAAGGCCACGGTCTGAATCGCTTGGGAGGATCTCGCGATCTTCTTCTGCACCTCAGAAGGAGCGACCACGTGTTGTTGATTCTAGTTCTTTATCGCGTTCCTCATCTGCCCCTCAAGGACCTATACCAGGACGGGTGTTGAGTCTGAGAGAGGGTATCATTATGAAGAGGAGAACTCTTGAGGAGCGGGATGGATCAATAACATCGTCCTCTGCTTCATTAAATGACTCGGCTGGTGATTCAGAGATTCTATCACAATTACGAACTTCATCGGTCGATTTTCCATCTTTGCCTCCACCAGAACCACAAGAGACAACTGAGGTCAGAAATGAACCGCAATCACCCAATCAAGAACAACTCTGTGGGACCGAATCATTTCCACTTCCTGCTGAAGAGGACACACATGAATATCTATCGTCCCCTGAAAAAAGATCTTCTGTGTCTGATATTGAATACTATGAAGGTTGTGAACCTGGCGTGGATCTAGAGAACTCTTTTGAGGAGCCACAAGGTTCTGAAGATGATTCATGTGTGGTGGATCTTTCTATTCCGCAGCTGGGCCAAACACCAGGCTCGCTGGAATCAACATTGAAAACTAATGGACCCACTAAACAAACGCCACACATAAAATCTCAGCTTATTGCACAGCATAAGATTCAATCGGCCATGACAGAAACGCCACGTAAACGTTCATCCTTACCTCGCAGATCTTCACCGGTAGTCTCACGAAAATCACGACCTGAAAAGTTAAAAAGAGAGAAAGCAGATCAAGATATCAATGGAATTTTACAGAAAATTCGGGATGCATCAGCTACGTCAGCTGCCGGAACCGTGGAAGGCACATCCTCAGACATTCAAGAACAACCCTGCAAATTGTTAGGGAAAATTAATAAACGTTCATCTGAGTCTTCCAGGGTTCCTGTCAAGCCTGATAAATCACACTACCCTGTCGGTGCAGATCTCAAGGCTGACGGCAGGAAGGAGAGACCTCCGAACGCGCTGACAAATACTCGAAAAAAGAGTATGTCTCTCTCAGACCTGTTGAGCATAGGCAAAGATCTAACCAGCAGCAGAGACAAAAGTAAAGATAAAGAAACGGACAAGGACAGGTCCAGACCCAAAAGTTCTGAGCCAATAAGTCCGCAGACTGACGAGGAGGCTATGTCACCGACCTCTCTTGACGGACAAGGAGACCAAAAACAGGAGAAAAAGTCGCGATTCAGTAGACTTAGACGGAAATCCAGTCGAGGAGGTGGTGGAGAACTGAAGGACGGGATTGCATCTGGTCCTAATATTGATCCTAAGAGAGCCTCCAGACATTTCTTTAAGGAGTCTCTTATGCTCGAGACGTCGTAAGTAGTTTTGTTTGTTAACAGTTGGATGTTACCTTGCAGCATGACTGGCCACTACCAATATTGAAACCACAAGGGAACTAGCTTGAAACACCTCGGATGTCGAGCTTAGTTTACTGGCTCCCCAAGATAAAAGGTCACCGTTAAGTCGTTCAAAGGGTGGATAATTCTATGGACTGGGAAAATCACTATCCAGTGGATAGCATAATTTGTTTTGTTCTTACAGTCAAAATACTCAGCACATTCATGCACTTATTATTTGAGAATAACTTTCATTAATCGTGAATGGATTGCATTCCTTTCAAACTTCCAAATGTAACATCGATTGGGTTAAGTTTGGAAGGAATAACACAATCCATTCATGATTAATGAAAGTTATTCTCAAATAATAAGCATTTAACGGACTTCAGGAGTATATTGACTGTAGCACTTGTTCACTGGATAGATGGTTATCTGGTGGAGAGCATTATCAACCCTTTGAACAACTGGGCCCTGCAAGATAGTGATTTATCCGGTGGGTAGCGTTATCCACACTTTGAACAACCTGAGACCTGCACTTCCTCTGATTCCACTCCCAGGTCTCCACTCATTGATCCCCTGCCATTAAATTATTTCCTTTTACAATCACCTTGTTCATTTGGTAGTGGCCAGATTAAACTGTAAGTGAGTTATTTGTACCTGCACATGTGTTAGCACTGGTTCAGAGAGTTTCTGATCCATGTTGTACTAATAGTCACAGGTAATTATTAACCACTGGCGATTGATGTTATAAAATGTTAATGCGAGTATAACATCTCACTGTGATTTGAATGATAATTTATTAATCACAGTTACACTCTGATCACTCAGTTGTAAACTTAATAATATGCAACATCAACATTAATTTTAATTGTTAACTTTTCAGTCTAACTCTATCAGTGTCAATCAATCCAAAACAGGAAAGCTCTTTTTATGTGGACCTGCAAGTTCTTAGAAAATATCTTTATTGTGCTGTTCCAGAAAATATCCATACCCACCGGCCCCAAGGAAGGTCATTGGAAATTTTGAGGGGGAGGAGGGTCTCTATATTTTAAAGGAAAGTATGATGCTTTTAAAACTGGAAATTCCAGTGGGTGGGGGCTCAAAGCCCCCAAAAATTATGTGAGGGGGGGGGGGGGGGGGGGTATTTTCTGGAAACACACAATGTCAGTTCAAGATAGATGCCTGTGGAAAGTTCAGTGTACAAATTCTCCTTACTGGTCTCTCTGCATTGTTACATTACTAGTTGGGAAAAGTTGTTCAAAAGTCAGGACAACTCATCTTTGGTGACCATTTCCTAAATTCTCATGACCTGTATGCAAGAGCATCCACTGATTTATTATGAGAAATTAGAAGCTGATCACTATTGGGGCTTAAAGGGGTAACCCTCACTTTTTGAGAATAACTTACATGATCACCAGAGGAGAAAATCTGTTGATATAACTCTTAATTCTCCCAAACTGAATTATGTACAACTTACATGGAAGAAGTAAGGAGAATTGACATTCTGACCTTGTGGGACCAGATGCTGACGTTTTGAATTGATTGACACATTTAGCACCACCATGCACCTGTCACTTCAATCTATCTCTTTGAAAACAGTCGGGACAAAATTCACAGCCATGCTCGACTGTAGTTTAAACATCTATGCTCCAGCCCAAATATACATGAACAAGATAAACACCACTATTAAAAATAATTATTCATTCATTCTTTTAAAATACACCATTTCTGAGTTCTGATGCATGTGGGGGTCTGGAGAGTGGTGTGAAAATACAACATTGGAACAAGGCTTAGTGCAAGGCAAGCTTTGAGCCAGAAGGGCGTCCGGGTGTCCTGGGAGAAAGTGATGAAAAATGCACCAAAACTTTAATAAATTTATGGGGGGGACCTGCCTCCAGGACGCCAACTTTTCTGGATAAAAGCTGAAAGTGCAAGTGACTGTTTACTTATAAGTATTGCGTTGCCATGACAGTGTGAAAATGTGTGAAACATAGCACCTTTATCTACTACTAAACAAACAATGCCTTGTATTAAGCCGCCTCGTGCATCGTGTACTTTTACACCAACCCCCATGGTAAATCAGCTTTTGTGCTTGTATAAAATTGATAAAACATGTAACATAAACTAAGTTGTCCTTTCTATACATTATGACATCAACCAGCTTGGTGCATTTCCCATGCAATTTTAATTTTAAGAAAGCTAAAATTAAATTTGAACTGTATATTAATCAAGTAAATAAAATTATGTTTTAAAGAGTACTTAACTTTGCAGCGAACTTTGTCATACAGATAATGACGAATCTTCATACTTGTACAAATGTTTATAAATCTTCATTATTTAAAATAATTTTTATAAGCTAAGACAATAATCCAGACAACTACCGTAAAAGCTCTATTAAGCCCCCGGGGGCTTATTTAATTTCAGGCCTCAAGAAGGGGGGCTTATTAGAGAGGGGGGCTTAATAGAGAGGGGGGCTTATTTCAAATCATAAATTTTCAAGAAAATTCACATTGCTTTTTCAAACTTTACTATTACACCACTAACTAAAACAGAACAAGAAATGGGTTATGTATGACCGTCTTACAAAGGAAACGTCATTTATACCCTAATTCGACGATAGTTCTGGAAATAAAGACCACGTTTTAATATAAAGTGACTGAAACGCCAGAAAATATTGCTGAAAAGTAATTTACATCAGCCTGACGGAAGGAGGGGGGACTTAATAGAGAGGGGGGGCTTATTACAAAATCTGACTTCAAAGGAGGGGGGCTTATTAGAGAGGGGGGGGCTTAATAGAGAGGGGGGCTAAATAGAGCTTTTACGGTATATCAAACTTATTTGAGCATTTTGATAAAGTTTGTGACAAAAGCCAGTGTTTGGTTGCATTTCAGTGAGAGTTACATGAAGTCTGTAAATTATTGTGTCATAATTAAATTCCATTGACACTAATTTATTATAATTTATTTTGTAATTATTACTACACTCAGAAAAGTGGAGTACATTAAATAAAATTAATCACCGGTAATTTGTTACCTCTAACCTTAAGCAATGTGAAAATTGTGAGAAATAATCTTTTATTCTTATTCAAGACATGTATAACCATTCTAACGGCTTGTTTTTATTTTTACAATTTATTAAGCATAACACTTTGTCTCGATAAATAAATTTTTGAATTAATTTTGTATGTAATATTTAACCTGTAACAAATAAAGTCACCAGTTTCTTTTTATGTTGTAATATTTTATTTGCGGCATGATTATTTACCCCTACTGGTTGTTTTATGACGACTTTGTTTTGTTATCATTACTATCATCATCATTATCATCGCCGTCATCATCATCTTCATCAACGCCATATTTGTCAGCATGAGTCTAGTAGCTACAGTAAAGTTTTTGCTATAATGTGATTTTAATACTAACATTTTCGTCACAAATCTCATTGTTATCCTGTGAACACATTCTGGGAACATATTTCTTTGTACATTTTCTTCACAACCGCCTTTGTCATCATCACCATACACCTTGCCCTCTTTAAATTGGTGACTGGCGAGTACAATTTAAGGTTAATTTGCACACATTTCTTCAAAGTTTTCATGCCATGGGATTAAAGCCATGTTTTGTGGCCCACCATGAACATCATCAACTAACAAACTAAACCAGGGTTATGACTTAAATGGATACACCAAAATAAACTGGGACACTTTGTGATGTATACACAATAAAACATATTCCAAAATAATAAAGTTGAGTAAGTTATTTTATTACTTTTGAATATGTTTTATTGGAAATACATCATATAGTGTCCCAGCTTATTTTGAGGTGCCCATTTACACTAAACCAGTGCTCAAGTCCAAATAAAAATAATTATCTTTAATGAGAATGCTGAAGCTGAATCCTAATAAAAAATATAACAAAAAACAAATACATAATGTAAAGGTAATATATGATCAAGTATTAATCATTGCAATGGGATATGTATAAATGCAACAAAAATATAATCTAATTTTTAAAAAAGGCCTGTTTTCAACAAACTTTAATTTTGAAGGCTTTGACTCTAATAAATTTTCATCAAATATTGTTTTTGATCTAATTGATCTCCATTGATTTACAAGTTTTGTTCAACTGACTTAAGTTATATAACTCAGTTTCAAGCCAACTGAATATAAGAAACTGTCAATCAGAATGAATTTCAGTCTTGGCCAATCAGGTTTCAGAATTTTCTTTCTATGTTTAACCAAATGGAAGCCAAGGCTATAAATAGATTAGCATAAATATACATTTACTTTTCATTGTTTGCATTTTACAAAAGATGGAACGTAAATGCATATTTTTGTTAATATTTTCTCTGCACTTTAAAAAACTTCTTCTCGCACATCTGCACAGTTACCTTGGCAACGCTACAGCTAATGGCAGTCGCCTCTAGGCTCTTGGAATATTGAATCGTAATATTGTAATATTTTTCTGCGTGGCACATGCACTTGGATCACTAATTGTCTGCACATTGTTATTCGCACCGTCAAAATTAAAAACTTTGTTTTGGACAATCTAAAAGGCCATGTTATGTCCTAGGTAGAAGTTCTAGCCCAGAAATGCATTGAAGCTTGCAGACGGCAGGTATTTGAGTGTGTGAACGCAAGCAACAAACAGGCTTGTACTTTTATCTTTGTGTGTGAAGAGCTATGGCCATGTGCTGCTTGCTGCTAAAGGCCATTTGCTGCTAAAGGATGCGCTTTTATAAACTAAAATAGATTAACTTGCGCTGTGATTCATGGATTGCAGTATGAAAACTGTGGTATTGGGTGTGATTATTCGCGACCTGTAGATCGGAGTACGAGTACGAGATTGACTACAAGTATGACTTTCAAATTTCAAATCAGTCACCGGTTCCTAGAGCCCTCGCTCCTCCCTGTTGCTGACCAACAGAGAAGGAGGCTCTAGGAACAAGTTTGGTGTTAGGTTTGAAAATTTGTACTTGTACTCAATCTCATACTCGCACTCTGATCTAAAGGTCGCTAATAATAATCCTTGGTACTGTTAATAATATTTGGTACTGTTATTCAAACAGTACCAAGGATTAACTTAATCATTAACCTCATTTAACTAATTCTAATAGTAGTGACATTGAACTTATCTGATTAACTTCATTGTTAACCTGTTGGGTTGATACTGGTGACATTATTTTGTAATGCAAATTATTTTTAGTCAATGTTTCTGATGTTTAAAACCGAACATTGTTTAATCACTAATAAATTTAATATCTTTGTATTTTTTACTTACCCGTGACAGACTGTCTGAGCATCATAGCAGCCTCAAATGCTGTCAATCAAATTTGAAACATTATAAGAGATTTTTAGTTTCCCATACCAGCTCCCAGGAGGGGTATACTGAAAAAATCGACAGGGTGGTGCAAGCTGTGAGTTGCCCCATCTCCCCCACCCTAAAATATGTCAATTTTTTAACACCCCCCCCCCCCCCCAAAAAAAATGTTTATCTTAACTTTAGACCCCAAAAATTCCAAAATCTCCAATTTCTTACCACAAAGGCCCTTTGCACCCCCCTGTCACTTTTATTCCTGAATACTCCCAGGGCACTGACTAGTTTTAATTTCATGTAATGATGCACTGAAATGACCAGTCAAGAACTGATGACTGTGTGGCTGGTGTAGCGAGTGCGACTGTGACAAGAGATGCTATCACCATGCATTGCGGAACAAAACAAATAATTCGAAAATGGCGCAAAAATATGGTCGGGGAGGTTTCCAACTTGGGTTATTTGGAGCCAAAATTATTGTCAACTAAAATAATCGGGAAGATGAGGGGGAAAAGGGGAAAAGCACAAGGAAAGAACGCGAAGAGCAATAATTTGGGTTTGGTTCAAGGAGGGGAGGGGGATTATCTGCTGTGATACCAATAGAACAATGGGGTAGCAGCAGGTACTCGCCTCCTCACACCACCCCTGATGGCACTTTGTGTTCATTGCCCCTCCCCCCACCCCACCCCTCTTGATTCCTCCTTTAAGGCTTCAATAAAATTTGTATTGCATTTCTACTCACTTATTTTTGAATGCTTAATCGTTTTGGTCATGCGGCATGGTGAGCTCTCTTTGTTGTTTGTCACGCTTGTTATACTATCTGCGCAGTAACCATTTCAGAGAACATAGAAAGGCGATTTGGCAATTTGTGCTCCTTTCGACTCAAAGTTTTAATTATTTATCTAATTATGCTTTTTCTTTTTTCTTTCAGAGAGTACGTATAAAGGCAACTGCAGAGGAATCTGCTAAAGAATTAATTAATTAAATGTAACTAGAATGACAATAACTAAAATTATTTTAATGTCAGGATGAATTTGTATTCATCCTGACACAATCTTAGATGTTCAAAGGGCAACGGTAGACAACCAGATTCAAATTCAGATTTAACGGATGTCTTTGTTAGGAATTTGTGAGGAATGAAAGAACCTTCTTGGTTCTTTAGGGGTGTGGCTAAAAGGGGTGTGGCTAAGAAGGGGTACAAAATGAGTCTGGCGAAGGGTATTGCTTGATTGACACTGGATATTGTTTGGAATAGTTTGCTCCATAACCGGACTGAGTCGTGGGTTTGTTTCCCAGTTGGTTAGTCCCTGTTCGGTAAAGAGTGTGGTTAGAAAGGTAATGGGTATGGATTGCTCCTTGCCAGACTGAGTCGTGGGTCTTATTCCCAATTGGTTTTGTCCCTGTTTGGTAAGGTGCGTGGCTCGATGGTGTGTTGGTAAAGGGTGTGGCTTAGACGTCACTGGATATTGGTTGAAAAGTTCTGCTCCGAAACCAGGCTGAGTCGTGGGAGTATGCTCAATTGGTTCGTCCCTTTCTGGTAAAGAGCGTATGCCACCTACACCCGTTCTCCCGGTTCTCCGGCATGCCAGGTTTGCTCCGTAACCAGAATGAGTCGTGGGTGAAACATTCCCAATTGGTTTAGTCCCTGTTTGGTAAAGAGTGTGGTATGATGTAGAAGGGGTGTAGGTGGCATAGGTTTGCTCCGTAACCAGAATGAGTCGTGAGATACTCCCATTGGTTTTGTCCCTGCCTGGTAAAGAGCGTGCTTTAAACACGATTGATAGTGGTGGCAAAGTTTTGCTCACGGAGTCGGTGATGGGTGTAGTGGGTGGATACTGAATCAATATCCAGTCGGTGATGGGTGTGGCAACCGTACAACAGCTTGTCCAGACTGGTTGTACTCCCAAAACAGCCGAAAGTAGCGATTAGAATAAAATACTAACTGTTCAAAATTGTGGCTATTATCAAAGTTATTTCCACCAAAACGTTAACGATGGTTTTGTCTCCAGAAGTTTGCCTTTTGAACGATTTTAACCGTTTAAGTTTGCTGAGTTTTCCTTGAGATTTTTACCTCTTTTAAATGGATTAACAAATCTGAGTAGAAGAAAATCCGAGTATGGCAGTGTGAAGATCTTTTACGCGTTTCAATTTTATGTAAAGATTGTTTGTAAATATGGATTGTACATTTTCAGCTTTTTATAGCTTATATTGTTGAATTTCAAGTGAATGCCCAGTAGCAGGGAATGTTTTTTTTTCATTGTATTTATTGAACATTTTTTACAAATATAAATACAAATCTGAACTGAGTGCCACAAAATGCTAATGAGTGTGTAGTTGCTGTTTCTTATCTTATGCGTGAAACCACAAGGAGTATTATACATTATTATGGCTCCGTCAATTCCAAGCCCGACCATCCCCCCCCCCCCCCCCCCCCGAGCATTTGTCGAGCATTTTACAACTTTTCCATCCCTGGGGTGGGGCATTTGTTATAACCGGGCAGCCCGGGGGTGGGGCATTGTCAAAGGCAACGCGATCTTTCGTATTTTAAAAAGACGTACACGTTTTGTTGTATATTTAAAATTTCCTGATTGCCCCCGATAGAAAAATATAAAAACTGAGTTGATATTAAACCTCGTTTGAGTCCCGCACTTTTCAAGTGTACCGTAGCCCCACCCCCACCCCACATATGCAGACATTTGCACCGTTGCTTTCCACGTGCGAACCCCCTGAAAGATGTCAAAGCTTCGACATCAACGCCTTTGCAGTTGTAATGAAAAAATGTTCCACAAATCATGATTACAGGTATAAATAAAGAGCTATGTATTTGTGAACAATTATAGTGTCCATCATTAATAGTTCTGCTTGGAATTTAGATTTTTAAATTCCTCGATCCTCTCAAAAAAGTTTTGAACTTGTCCCGTGGGTCGGGCATTTGCACTGCTCCTGAAGCCCCACCGTGGGGATTTTGTGCATGTAAGCTGACTCCACCGTGGGGCATTTTCAACCTTCTGACAAAAAAATGACAAATGCCCGACAAATGCCCGGGGGGGGGGGGGATGAGCGGGCTTGGAATTGACGGAGCCATTTAAAAAAAGTAGGTTACGCTCTCCTCCATCTTTGCCGTAGTATTTCCCTTCGGTCGTCATCCTCGGAGACCCAGGGGCAGATAGTGGGGGCGAGCGAAAAAAATCGGCAAAGAAAAGTAGGAGCGAACGAAAATAGCTATTTTCGTTCGCTCCTACTTTTCTTTGCCGATTTTTTTCGCTCGTCCCCACTATCTGCCCCTGGGTCTCCGAGGATGTTCGGTCGTGGGCTATGGAGCTGCATTCTGGCCGCGCGAAAATTGGGGCGAAAGCAAAAAGTCGGGGGTGGGGAGAGGAGGAACGCTTGCAAGCAACCCACGATTCTGAAAAACACCGATTTTTCACGGTTGATTTCATTTGTTGATTGACAGCTTGTCAATAAATTAGACAATAACAGATTACCGGATGTAAATTTTTACTTCCTTCAAAATATAATGCTCCACGTGAGTTCCTTGTCAAATCCGCGAATAACTAGTTTATCTTTCAGTCAGCAAGGCGCCCAAAAGTGTGACCACTTTTAATTAATTTACATTGCAGACTACCCAATGAGAAGCCGAAGAATAGATATCCTTGACTTCTGATTGGATCAGTATACGTGCGTGAAAGAATGTGAATTTTAGTTTTGTCTTAGCCTCCTCCGCAGGCAACTCCTGGGTCTCCGGGGTCTGGGGCAAGAAAGGGGCAAAAGAGCGGGCACTGGGGCCGAGGCGAGCGAAAGGCGGGGTTGCCTGCCAAATCCCAAACTCTTCCTTCTTTTTCCTCTCTTCCTGTCCCCCAACCCACTCAGTCACCTTTTTGTCCTCCGTACCAGTCTCTCACTCGTGCCTTTATGTAAGAGTTGCCTGCGGAGGAGGCTAGTTTTGTCTTTAGAATCGGTACCGTGAGTCTTGGGGGTGAAAATTAATTCGAGCCACGCCCACAAAATGAGATTCTGGAAGGACTGTTGCGTTTCAATAATGTGAAACGGTTGGGCTAAAAGGGATTTTACGTGCACAAAAGAATACAATTAGCTCATTGTACGCATTGTGAAGCGCAACCAAGAGACCTTCCCACCCCCACTCGGGATTTCCACGAGACAGTCTACAAAGGCGTGTTTGTGTCCTCTGACGTGATTTCCACTGCTGCTGATCAATACCCGATTCCCCCTTATGAGACGCGCCTGCAGGGAATTATGGTAGTTGTATTCATCAAAACATGGATCGTAAAAAGATCATGATCAAAACAAGCTGAGTGTCTATAAAATGCACGCGCAAATGGCGAATTACGCGCAAATGACGAGTTTTATACGCGTCCGTTGTTTGTGGCGAAGAAAAATGAATCTCTTCGTCTTCGAGTTAAATACGGTTTTATTCTCTAGTTAGAAAATAGCACTCCGGTTAGGCAGAGAATATATAGAGTGTTCATCTACAAAATTTATAGTAAAGCAAGTTCTGGGTTGTCATATGTATAGTATATAAGTACCATTCAGGTTGCGCGCGAACAATTAGTAAAAGAAAAAAAAAATTGTCATTTGCGCGTGCATTCAGGCGGCCGTTTTTTAGGCAGTCGGAAAATAAACTGTCAACACGTCGCTGAAAATGATCTTATCCGACAGGGAATTATGGTAGTTGTATTCATCAAAACAAATCCAGTCCAAGATGGCGGCCGCTTGCGAATACTTCCGCGTCGGTTAGCACTCATCTCTATACTCCAAAATGACGTGACGTCATACGATATTCTTCGGATTCACTTCGGGCAAGGGCTCGGGCAAACAAACATGGCGGACGATATCGCTGTTGAATGAAAGCCTGCATCGTCTCCGACTAGCATTATGGCGTCGAAAAAGTTACGGTAAGCGTTCTTTTGTTATAGAGATTGCTTTTCACATTCATTTTAGGTTAAGTTTTACGGTCTGCGACTTAGTTTTGTAACGTCGTTTTGCAGTCATTTTGGAATATGGAATGTTCCATAAGCTTACATCAAAATGACAATATAATTTTTTAAGTGTTCACCTCAAAATAATACCCCATATCCGAATCGATTCTCTGCTCACCCCATCAGAAAATATCCAAAAGATCTAAGAGGCACTTTAAAGCTTAAATAAAATCTAAAATATTTATTTATTTATTAAAAGTAAATTATAAGCTTAAATAAATTACAAATAATTATTTAAGAAAAGTACACTAAAATAAAGAGTGGAGAGGGGAACATCCAAAAAGCACCCTTGACACCATACGATGGATGCTCCCAGTAATATTCCAATATAATATCTATAGTACATGTATAAAAAAAAATAATGTATAATATAAAAAATATATATATCCAAAATTCTAAAATATATCAAACAGTTGACTTTGTATACTGAATATAGAACTAAGTATTACTAAGAAAAGACATAACTTTGTGCTTAAAACTAGAAATATGGCTAAAATATAGCTCACAAAATGGAGAAGGGCCGTAGTGGGCAGGGAACAGGGTGAAAGGAACCCAGGAGAAAAGGGAATATTTTGTGTTTCAAAACTTTAAAATTAGCTTTGCTGTGTGATCAAGTCAAATTTTGTGTTTCAAAACTTAGCTTTGCTGTACTGTGTGTGATCAAGTCAAACAGATGAATATTTTGTACTTATAATAATAATAATATAGCTTAAAGGGACACTGTCCTGATTTTAGCATGATTTGGGGAAGCTCAGAAACATATCTAGATCATAGGAAGTTGAACAATAATGGTTTAATTCTGTAGAATAGCACTCGACAAATGACAGGAACCCATTAGGAAGTGAGGATGACAAACGACAGCGAGGATGGAAATGGATTGCAATATGGATTTTTGAAAAAACGTTAGGATGTCAGTTTTTCAAAGTTTCAAATTTGGCTCGGAAATCTTTGAAATTTTGCAAAAATGTTGTTGCAGTATGGAATTTCTCGAAGAAATTGCTTTTTATCATTTAGTTAGAGTTTATAAAGTTATTACTCCATAGATTTAGGGACCATTTCATGCATTTATAACAGTTTTGAGCAAATACGCCGGGACAGTGTCCCTTTAAGCACACTTTTCAAAGTTAAAAGTCTACAACTTGTTTTCGTTGATTTCACTTAGTTTTCGGATAAAATTGTAGATTAACACTTTGGCTACAAAATGCGTTGCAGCAAATTTACGCCTTTTCTCTCTAATTGTGGCGCTTTTATTGAGTGTCATGCTTGAATAGCCCGCCGTAATAGCTCACATTGATATGGGCAAGTGTCGCGCCATTCTGCCGTATGACGGTTTATTTTTTCAGCTCGCACATTTCGCTCAAATGCTTTTATGGAAACAATATCAAAGAATGTCCATTTTAATTCATTTAATTATAAGTATTTTTCACCTTATTTGATTATTTTTAATTTCTCGGAGATACTAGCATATTTGTTGCTACTCATAAAATCCGAGTCGAAATAAAGTTATATGTATGTACCACTTTCTATCTGTTTTCACCTGTAATGTATTAATTGATTTTTTTACTTGTTGTTTTCAGCAGGACAGCTACCACCCTTTGGTAAGTTGGTCATACATTGGCCCATCTACATACATACATACATACATACATACATACATACATACATACATACATACATACATACATACATACATACAAATTATTTGACCAAGGCATTCAAACTGATAGATCTGTGCAACTTACATTCTTCGAGGAGACAAATTTACATGTAGGCGCAGATTTAAAGGTGTTTTAATGTAATTCTTAATTCTTAATTCTTAATTTGTATTACAGTACAGTAGGTCCACATCAGCCCTTTGGCTGCCTTTTATTCAACCTACTTATCAAATAAAGTATGTATGTATGTATGTATGTATGTATGTATGTATGTATGTATGTATGTATGTATGTATGTATGTATGTATGTATGTATGTATGTATGTATGTATGTATGTATGTATGTATGTATGTAGATGGGCCAATGCAACATAAATACTGTATGACCAACTTACCAAAGGGTGGTAGCTGTCCTGCTGAAAACAACAAGTAAAAAAAATCAATTAATACATTACAGGTGAAAACAGATAGAAAGTGGTACATACATATAACTTTATTTCGACTCGGATTTTATGAGTAGCAACAAATATGCTAGTATCTCCGAGAAATTAAAAATAATCAAATAAGGTGAAAAATACTTATAATTAAATGAATTAAAATGGACATTCTTTGATATTGTTTCTATAAAAGCATTTGAGCGAAATGTGCGAGCTGAAAAAATAAACCGTCATCCGGCAGAATGGCGCGACACTTGCCCATATCAATGAGCTATTACGGCGGGCTATTCAAGCATGACACTCAATAAAAGCGCCACAATTAAAGAGAAAAGGCGTGAATTTGCTGCAACGCATTTTGTAGCCAAAGTGTTAATCTACAATTTTATCCGAAAACTAAGTGAAATCAACGAAAACAAGTTGTAGACTTTTAACTTTGAAAAGAGTGCTTAATCAAAACTCCTGAAATCCATTTTTTTTTTTTTTTTTAAATTTTTTTTTAAATTGCAACACAAAGGTACTACTTACAATACCAATATGTACTTACAATACAATTCTTACATTACTTGCAATACGATACTTACACTAATTACAATGTGCTACTTACCCTACTTACAATACGATATTTAGAATACAATGCTTACACGAGTTGTTGTTTTTTCCACTTACAAATATTACGGTATATAATACGGATAAATCCTGGAAACGTCACAAACATTATTAATTTAGTTTTACTTCCTGCTTTGCTTTATGTGTCTCTATATTTAATTTTTGTTTGAGAAAAACCGAAAAGGCATCCCAAAAGTAATCCTCCTCATTTCTTGAAGCGTTATAAATGTAGTATTTAGCGATCATCATGCAGAGGTTTAAACCAAGTTTCTGAGGAATGGCGTCAATAAAACCATATAAAATTTTGTCTTTATCAAGGGTGACTAGGTTGCCGTTCTTATTATTCCACCAGTGGATAAAGCTGGCCCAAAAGATCTGAACATTGGGGCAGGTAACGAATAGATGAGTAAGCGTTTGCCTGTCGTTACACAGATGGCAAAGATCATGGTCTTTGAAACCATCTCGAAAGAGAGTCGCATTAGTAGGCAGAAAGTTGTGTGTAATCTTAAATTGAAACATAGACAGTTTGATGTCCTTCGTTACACTGAATGGTAACTTATAAATTTGCTGTATCTCCTTATCGTTTATATCAGATTTTTTGAACCATTTCTCAGCAGTAGGAGGAATAAACTTTTGTGTAACAAAATAATTTGTAGCAAGTTTAATTTACAAGATAACTTATCAAGCGATATTGTATCAGAATCTGAAGGTTCCTTCAAAGGCGCCTGCAGCTTACCTTTTATAACTTTTATCCAGTTTGTGGTCTATTCAACCCATTTCGGCTTTCTTTTGATAGATCAATCAAAGTTAAGTAAAAAAGAGCCATTTCTGGGAAAACAAGGTTCTTTGCTTAACCCATTGACTACTGGGCTTTTTCCAAAAAACGTCAATCTAACATCCCAGATGCCTATTTCTGGCCATTATCTCAACAGTTTAATGTCAAACTGTCTAAAACTTAGTTTAAAACACGGCAACTAACATCCCCTTCTACGTAGAAGCAACGAATTCAATATTTTCCTCGGGCATGCGCAGAAATCAAAATTTCGACATTAGGCTTTTCTTTTCCTTTTATTTTTTTTGCCGTTCTTGCTCTCCTTTTTCTCTCATTTTATTTTGTGGTTTTGTTGGCCTTTTAGTCGTCTTTGTTCACGTTGAAAAAGTTTTAGCCTAAACGTTGGGAAAAGGGAATTTTTTTGACAAAGAGTGCCAATGGTAGTGAAGGTCGCGTTTTTTGGTGATTTTGGAGGAAAAATCCAAGTTGTTTCGTGTGTATCTCCGGTCCAATTTAATGTTTCGTGCTCGTTTAGGCATGCTTTGTTAGACATTTGCCAACTCTATCCGTTGATTATCAAAGACATCCTCTGGCGTGAACAGTGATGACGTCACAAGTGGTACAAGTCTGTGGTCTCTTCTTGGCCGTTTATGGCCGCTTTAGTAGTCAATGTGTTAAGCTATAAGAACAAAATATTCATCTGTTTGACTTGATCACACACAGTACAGCAAAGCTAAGTTTTGAAACACAAAATTTGACTTGATCACACAGCAAAGCTAATTTTAAAGTTTTGAAACACAAAATATTCCCCTTTTCTCCTGGGTTCCTTTCACCCTGTTCCCTGCCCACTACGGCCCTTCTCCATTTTGTGAGCTATATTTTAGCCATATTTCTAGTTTTAAGCACAAAGTTATGTCTTTTCTTAGTAATACTTAGTTCTATATTCAGTATACAAAGTCAACTGTTTGATATATTTTAGAATTTTGGATATATATATTTTTTATATTATACATTATTTTTTTTTATACATGTACTATAGATATTATATTGGAATATTACTGAGGAGCATCCATCGTATGGTGTCAAGGGTGCTTTTTGGATGTTCCCCTCTCCACTCTTTATTTTAGTGTACTTTTCTTAAATAATTATTTGTAATTTATTTAAGCTTATAATTTACTTTTAATAAATAAATAAATATTTTAGATTTTATTTAAGCTTTAAAGTTTAGATCTTTTGGATATTTTCTGATGGGGTGAGCAGAGAATCGATTCGGATATGGGGTATTATTTTGAGGTGAACACTTAAAAAATTATATTGTCATTTTGATGTAAGCTTATGGAACATTCCATATTCCAAAATGACTGCAAAACGACGTTACAAAAACTAAGTCGCAGACCGTAAAACTTAACCTAAAATGAATGTGAAAAGCAATCTCTATAACAAAAGAACGCTTACCGTAACTTTTTCGACGCCATAATGCTAGTCGGAGACGATGCAGGCTTTCATTCAACAGCGATATCGTCCGCCATGTTTGTTTGCCCGAGCCCTTGCCCGAAGTGAATCCGAAGAATATCGTATGACGTCACTGTTACGATGAAGTAAATACGGATAAACAGTTTAACATGTTTAATATACTCCAGATGACTCTGTCAACCGCATGGTCGAGCAACACGAGAGTTCGAGGTCACGTGTCTATAAACGTGTACCGGAAATGAGATAGTACAACATTAACAATGAATACAGGAAGTAGGAATATCATAACATCTTCCTTTTTATAAACAAAACGAGATATTGTCTCAAAAGTGTTCAAACAGTTCCTTATCTAATGAATAATAAACAGTCTCCTTAAAAGGGTTCTTGAACAGTTCCTAAGGTGTGTAATCCTGAAGGCGGACTGGTGGCTTAACCGTACGGCCACTCCTTGTAACAGTAGAGTAGGATGGCAGTTTGAAATGTTCGGCTGATGGCTGAACGACTGGGGCAGGGGTAGATCCTTGAGAATCACTCGTTGGTGATGCATTCTGAGTTGGTACTTGTTCGTTGGCTGTATCCCTTTGCTGTCGCTGAACTGCTGGCGGGGATTCAGCAGGCGGAACTGATCTCAGCTGTCTGCGATTTCGACGATAGGTGCGATTACCGGATACAACCACGTATGAACGAGGACCCATCATTTTCTTGCAAACAGCTTCAGTCCAAGTAGACTCGTTTGGTTTCTTCATCCTGACTGTCTGTCCAGGTTGTAACTCAGGTAGTTCTTTACCTTTCAGGTTGTAGTAGAAAGCCTGTTTTTGTCTAGAGTCAATTAGCTTCTGTTGCACATCCTGTGTGGGAGGTGTTTCAGGCTCTAGCAGTTTCTTTGTCAGTGGTAGCAAGTTGCGTGTTCTTCTGCTGAACAGCCTTTGCGCCGGGGAAGAGCCAATTTCCGTTGGTGTGTTTCGATAGTCTAGGAGAGCAAGATATGGATCAAACTTTCCACGTGCTGCCTTCTCCATAATGTTTTCACAGATTTTTACTGCACTCTCAACCTTGCCGTTGCTCTGAGGATTGCGTGGAGAGGAGGTAATATGTTGAAAGTGCCACTCCCTTGCAAACTTTGCAAACTCGGTGGAAGCATACTGGGGGCCATTGTCAGAAATGACTATCTCTGGTATTCCATGACGACTAAACTGCATTTTCAACTTGTCAATCACAGTTCTGGAATCAGCTATCTCCAGCTTATCAACCTCGAAGAAGGAAGAGTAATAATCAACAGTAATCACATACTGGCGCCCATCAAACTGCAACAGATCTGTGGCAATCTTTTGCCAAGGCCTTGATGGAATTTCGTGAGGCATTAATGGCTCTCGAGGCTGCTCTGGCTTGTATGAATTGCAAATATCACACTTGATAATGAGATCTTTTAATTCAGCATTCATACGGGGCCAGTAGAACACTTCTCTCGCTCGCCGAAGACATCCCTCGATACCAAGATGGGACGAATGAACCTTTTCCATCATCTGCTTTCTAAGCTTGGCAGGTACAATGAGACGCTCGCCCTTGAACAGTAAACCATTTTGGGCTGTAATTTCTTCTCGGAAGGGGAAATACGGCTTGACCTCTGCTGGAACTTCAGCTTGTGTACTAGGCCAGCCTTCCAGAACCACGGTCATAAGGATCTGAAGGTCGCTATCAGAGGCAGTGCCTTCTTTGAAATCCTTCAGTCGAGCTTCAGAGATGGGGAGATCCTCCACTAGTACAATTTCCGCAAGCTCGTTACAACACTCGGTCTGGTTGGGGGTTTCATCCAGGTAGGCTCGGGACAATGGATCAGACATAACCATCTTGACACCCTTTTGGTACTTTACATCAAGGTTGTATCGCTGAAGGCGCAACAGCATCCGCTGAAGGCGCTTGGGAGCCGAGCCAAGGTCCTTCTTGCAGATAGCTTCCAGGGGCTGATGATCTGTGTTAACGTGAACTACGTCTCGACCAAATAGATAGGTATCAAACCTCTCACATGCGAAAACTACAGAGAGAAGTTCCTTTTCAATCTGCGCATAACGAACTTCAGCTTGGGTGAGAGCTCTTGAAGCGAATGCAACTGGCTGACCCTCCTGGAGTAAGGAGGCGCCAAGTCCTGTGAGCGAGGCATCACTTTTGATAGTAACTTCCTTAGTTACATCATAGAACTTCAATACTGGTGCTTCACAAACAAGACTCTTAATTTTCTGGACAACTTCATCATGGCCAGGAAGCCAACACCACTCAGCATCTTTGAGCTCCAAACGCCGTAATGGCTCAGACACACTGGATAAGTTTGGTAAGAACTTTGCCAGGTACGTAACCATGCCAAGAAATCTCTTTAGCGATGTGACATCTGTCGGGGTAGGCATGTCCCTTATGGCGCGGACTTTGTTTGGGTCAGTGACGATACCATCAGCAGTAAGTAAGTGGCCCATGAATGGTACTTCAGACAGGCGTAGCTTAACCTTCTGAAGGTTAAGAGTTAGATTTAACTCACGGCACCTTTGAAGGAATGCTGTTAAATTTTGGTCATGGTCCTTGACTGCTTCACTCACTGTGTCTCCAAATCCGCAAACTAGGAAATCATCAGCGATAACCTCTACTCCTCCAAGACCCTCTATGGCTTCATTCATCTTTCGTTGCCACACTTCAGGAGCTGAGCTAATGCCGAAAGGCATTCTCAACCAACGGAAACGTCCAAAGGGTGTGTTAAATGTAGTGAAATAGCTGGAGGTCTCCGTCAATTTCACCTGCCAGAAACCACTCTTGGCGTCTAGAACACTGAAAACCTTTGCCTTAGTGAGTCGAGTAGCAACATCTTCCACTGTGGGTAGAGGGTAGTGTGAGCGCTTAATGGCAGTGTTCAAATCTTTCGGGTCCAGGCAAATTCGAACCGATCCATCCTTTTTGGGCACTGCTAAAACACTAGACACCCAGTCTGTTGGCTCAGTAACAGGAGTAATTATCTTGTCTGCAACCATCTTGTCTAGTTCAGTCTTCATTGACTCCTTCTTTGGTACAGGTACTTTACGTGGTGGGTGTACTACAGGTTGCGCATCCTTGTCCAGCTGAATACTGTATTCTCCAGGTAAACATCCAATACCTTGAAACACATCAGCAAATGGACTAAGCACAGTATCCTTCATGACGTTCTCAGATACTTCTTGCTCAGGGGGTGCAGCTACATGATTGACCGGTGTGTGAACATCAGAAGCCATAATTTTCACGAGACCCAAACCTTGGGACGACTTCAAACCCAACAGAGGTGTAACTTTTTGGTCAACAATAATTAACAATTACTCCATGAGCCCGCGTTGGATATGAGATGATAACATAACCAATGAGGCGCGCTTCGCGCCGAATTGGTTATAATCATTTCATATCCAACAAGGGCGAATGGAATAATTGTTTTATTAAATACTTCACTAACTTAAGGTTAACCTTCGGTATTATACTTTGTAAAAATTTATAAATCGACTGAGTGATTTTTCAGTTCGATCTAAATGAAGCATGATTTGAAAACCGCGGCAAAATGTCTGGCGCGGTGTAAGTTGGCAGGTTGAATGAAAAGCCGAGAGCAAGACAGAATGTTCTTCGGAGGGAATCTTCGCTCTGTGTCTTCTAAAGTTTCGTGTATTCTGGAAAATTGTGCAAATGATTTAGCTTAAAATGGGGAGATCCGAGATAATTGTGGAGCTGAACATTATATTCATTTTACAAGTTGAACGGAGAGCTGAACGAAGCAAGGGTTTTACTATTTTTACGGTGAGCAAATCATACGCGACTACAGAATTAATTGTGTTGAAACGAACTGAGCTGAAATCAAGTTCACTGAAGTAAAGAACATCAAGGAAACCCTCAATATCTACATGGATGGAGAGAAAAAGAGTGATCTTCGAAGGTAATTTCTCTGTGAAGCGATCTTTGATTGTACCTGCCGTCAGCGCTTGACGAACTGCCGTATTTATGCTCCGATATTTATTGAATTATTGTGCTGGTTTTAAAAGCTTAGTCCAGCTGGAATTGGCAAGACTCTTCGAAATATAAGGTAACAATACTGAATAGGCTAAGCTTTAACTTGTGT
Organism: Desmophyllum pertusum; assembly: GCA_029204205.1. Lineage (NCBI taxonomy): Eukaryota > Metazoa > Cnidaria > Anthozoa > Scleractinia > Caryophylliidae > Desmophyllum > Desmophyllum pertusum. The sequence goes on from MU825398.1 coordinate 1,511,233, forward strand.
TGTAAATAGGTTTTCATTGTTTTGAAGAATTAAGCTTAATTGTGCCGGTTTTCGGAGGATCTTCCCGTAAGCTTAAAATAATTGTTTCAGGCTGCCTTTACTTAGTGCTCGTTCAGTCGCATTTGTGGTACATTTACAGGCATTTCCCATTAAATAATTCGTTCCAAACTTCGTGCATTATTTAATGGACTTGACTTTTGTTTGATTTAGAAGGGCCAAAGTTTTTTACATAAGGATGATTTTAGCCATCTTTTTCAAATTTCACTCTCTCGACGAACGAACTACCCTGTTATGAGCTACCTTATTTGGCAGAATCCGTGTTATGAGCTGATAACATGGGCGCAAGGAGCCAATCAGAAGGCCAGAAATGCAATAAAAGTGATTGAGTATTTAATAATAAAGTTTAGTTCATGCTTGCTGTCATTATGCTTTACTTTCAACCTTGCAAAACCCAGTGCCTTTCGCTTTGACTGATCATGCATTACAAGCGTGATGTCCTTAGGAACAATGCTTGCTGTGCTGACATCATTTGTAGCCCTGATGTAATCCTGTAATGGCAGAATGTTCGCTGTGGAACCAGTATCAATCTGAAATATTACTAAAGCTGAATCATTCACATTGAGCGAGACAAGGGCTTGATCTTTACCCATGATACTGTTAATGTAGAAAACTTCCTCAACCATGTTAACTTTCTCGTGCCCAGGCATGCTCCGACATTTGACTGCGAAGTGACCATCTTTTCCACACTTCTTGCATTTCTGACCGGCAGCCGGACACAATTTTCTTTCCAGCGGATGGTTACCACCACAAAACAAACACTCTTTAAATTTAGTAGGAAGTCCCTTGCTGGGCGGCGGTTTGCGAGGCGGAGTTTTCCCGCGCTTGCCTTTTCCTAGAAACTTCGACTTGTAGTGCATTGCGTTGATATCTTCGTGAATTTCTCCTGAAATCTCCGTAGCTCGCGAGTGAGTGACTTGGCTTGCCTTGATAGTTTCGATGGCTTTATCCAGGTCGAGATTTCGCTTTCCAAGAAGCTTTTCGCGAACTTTGTCATCTTGGACACCGAGAATCAATCGGTCGCGAACCAGAGATTCACGCAGGGTGCCAAAACCACATGACTCCGATAATTTCATCAACGCGGTGATATAGCTATCTAGAGGCTCGTCCGGCGACTGCTCGCGCTTGAAGAAAACATATCTTTCGTAAGTCTCGTTACGAACTGGTACACAACGTTCTTCGAACTTTTCCAGAACCTTGTCGATCTTCAGAGCATCCGACGCCTCATTCCATTGAAAGGTTTCGTACATATCCATGCCAATTCAATTCAATTCAATTCAAGTTTATTTGCCCCATGATTGATGTTACAGTAGTGTAAGTCATAGTTATGATAAGGGAGCAGGAGCTCTCAACAAACCCTACTGGGCTTACAAGGAGAGCCCCTGTTACATCATGTTTTTACCTACTTTTCAATAACATGGCTATTAGTTAACTATTAGTCATTACCTAAATCATATTTCAATACATATGTATATATATATTTTAATTTTTGCTAAATACATTTTTTTTTTCAAGAAGATTATTTACAGAGAAGATATTCTTTGATTTTTTTCTTAAAGATATATATTGACTTAGACATTTTTATATCTGGTGGAAGGTTATTCCAGGTTTGACTTCCTCTATATTTTATTGAATGTTTCTTATAATTTGTTCGTACGTAGTCTACATGAATCTTTGTCGAAGATCTGGTATTATGGCTGTGCAAATCCCTATTAAGGGAAAAAAACTTGTCAAAAGCCATTGGCAGCATTTTGTTGAAGTAGCGAAACATGAATAAAGCAGTTTTCTCTCTTTGCCTTCCTTTCCAATCACATTTAACAACGATGCCACCCGAACATCTTGCGCTTTCTTATGAATGCCAGCTGCAATCTCATAGAACTTCCATTCCCGACGGAACGACTTCCAATTCTCTCCTTGATGTAAACGATCCGATAAATTCAACGGAGAGGGAACTTTGGCTGTGGTGCTGACAGCAGCCATGACACTTGTGATGCGACGAACCGAACGCAAACTATAGACAACCGTCTACCAATTGTGAACGAAGCGCTGAAACTTGAAGATTTCGAAGCAGCAATGTTAACATCAACAACTAGGACGGATCCCGCTTTCTGACACCATGTTACGATGAAGTAAATACGGATAAACAGTTTAACATGTTTAATTGCCAACGAGCCAGCCGGGCGAAGACGCCCGGCTGGCGAGGCGGCAGAGAATAGTGCCGCGCGAAGAAGTGGTTTTGCAGAAAAAAAATCGAAAAGCTTGCAAAAATTGTAGCATCATGTAACCGTGTAACCAACCTAATATTGAGCCAATAGCAAGGCCGGAACTAAATAGAGCCAATGAGCGAGCCAATGGAAAAACGTGTTAGATCTTATTGTGACCACTTGGTGTGACGTCGTTGCTTTGGTGTCGCGTACTCGCAAAGGGTCCGCAAAGAACTGGCGTGTTTTGAACAGGCGACTCGTATTTCTTCACGGAGGAAAGTACATAAAGCTGTAGGCATAAAATGTATTTCGGCTAGACGTTTTGGTTGTATGTTTCACTTTGAATTTTAGATCGTTTGTAAGTAAATAAAAAAAGTTTACTTACACAGCTTATCGCTCGATTTAAAAGTTTTCACAAGACTAGTCGAGTAAAAGGTAGCACATCTCTTCATTGCTAGATTGGCCACTGTATTTCTTTCTGGAAAGGAGTTTTGAAAGGTGGCTAACACAACATTTTGTGAATGAAAGTCTCGGCTTCGCTCACAGTACAATGTATTTGTCTCGGGGATTTGTGTATGACAAAATGTCTCGGGATTTCAACACTAAAATTGGCTTTCATTTTTCGCTTAATTCTTTCAATACTGAAAAACAGTCAACGCAATCTACAGATCCGAAACTGAACAAAATCTAAAATGGTCTAATTCGAATGAAATTTGATCCCGTTTCAGAACTTGTTGTCTAGCACGTGACCAAAATCTGCCCGATGTTATCGGCGGTGGAATCTTGATACACGCAACGCAACGACGGTCGGCCTGATTTCGCGAATTTCTTCAAATGCTACACAATTCATGTAAATGACAAATTATCTTCAACGTGGACTGTTAATGCATTGTTCATTTTCTTGGAGGCGGACTGTGGATTTAGTTCTTCGACATTTTGAAATGTCGGAGAACTATGATTTCAACGTAACGTGTTTTGTTTCCTATGTAATATTTGTCACTCAACCAACCAGTTTTTGGAAGCGGAAAGAAGGCACGAAACGGTGGTTTTAAATCAAGCAAGCATAAGTGAGCGTAAAAGTATGGATACTGAAAGTAAAATAGGATTCAGTTAATAAAAACAAAACATCTTCACGCAAGCCGGAGTCGAACGATGTCGGGCTGTGAAATGTAAACAGATCGACCCGCGTACACGCACATGGAAATGCGAATCGCCCGGAATTCCTGCGAATATCTATCTTAGAAATCTAGCTTGGGTTGGGCGACTGTCGTTCAATTTTCAAAGACAAGAGTTCGAATTGCTTCGGAGTTTCCTGTCAACATCTTACACCGCGGTACTTGTTTTGTCTCCCGATAAAAAATACACGCACTTAATGAGTTAGACCCAGCCTCTGCGTGTAAATTTTACACGCACTTTCTGAGAAATTGCGTGTATTTTTTTACACGCATTTGCGTGTATCTGCGTGTATTTTTCTATTACTCGCAGGTAACGCGCGCGTAAATTGCGTGCAATATGGCGTCTTTACACGCATTTTACGCGCGTGTAATGCTGCTATTCGTTTGGTCGGTACTGTATGATCATTAAGACCCCCTGTTTATATGGAACAAAAGGGGTTCTCTGCTTATGCCTACTTTCAGTAAAAAAAAACCTTTTGTGTTTATGGCAACTAAACCAGCCCACCATTTCATTACAACAGAAAGAAAATTTTATCTAGAAATACATGTTTTTGTTGGTAAAAGTGTTATCACTTATGTAACATTAGTAATGTTGAGATTCAAATGTATTCAACATATTTTCAGTTGTGAATAAAGGCTTTATATTAAAAAAAATACTCATTTCATAGCTTCCTCTGATTTTATTCATCCCAAAAAGATACACCTAGTTAGCTAGCCTGCGAGCAAGCTCTCTGTGGGGTTTTTGGGGGGTGGGGGTAGCGGGAGAGGAAGGGGTTTTTTGAGGGGCGGCATTCAAAACTCTGAGACATGCTGGCAAGCTCTCCTTCCTCTCCCGCTACCCCCACCCTCTACCCCCCAAAAACCCCACAGAGAGCTTGCTCGCAGGCTACTAGTTAGCGAGCTTTATTTCGTGAATACATGTATAAAAAACAAGCAAACCACTTCATTTGTGCGTAAAAAAATATATATATGCTGCTAGCAGAGCGTTGAAATTTCATGCAGATGATTCGGTAATTTTGTATTTTTTTTTCCATATCATTTTGATACATCCAACCTTGTTCGTCACGACACTCTTCAAAACTTTATAGCAGGTTCTTTAAAAATGCCATAACACCGTGGTAGCTGACTCTCTTCTGTACAGCTCCGCAAATGATCCCGGGACCGCAAATGATCCCCGACCGCAAATGATCCCCAAATTGGACCGCAAATGATCCCCGACCGCAAATGATCCCCAGAATGGACCGCAAATGATCCCGCTAAAAATCGAGGAATGGCGTGGACGGTGGACGCGATTTTTTTCCGATTTTGAATATTTTCCCCAATAACTGAATCTGTGCACGCTAGACATTTTTATGACGGAAGTGATATATATTGTTTCATTATTTAAGGCATTGATGCAGATTTTAGAAAAAAAAATAAACTCAAAATCACTGAACGAGAATACCAGATATATTCTAAAAATAGTTAATTCGAGAAGGTGTTATTTTTGGTTTTCGCTGTAAACTTCATCCGCGTCTAGAATGATTGCAGATTTATATTGCTTTCGCGTCACCAAGATTCATTTATCTATAAATTTCGAGATTAAAGACGGTATTCTGCGCCATGAAACAAGCTATACATGGAAATTGAAACACCCGTTACAGCAACATACTTCACGAAATCGGCAAATAACATTTCTGGTGAATTATCGTGATTATTTCATGCTGTTTTGGCGGCATCGACTGCATTTAACACCCGGCCCGCTTTGATGAAGTGTGAAAACCGTGAAATTTTTTTCAGGCTAAACTCACTCTCAATCAACAACACGACTTTTTGAATTCTCCTTTTTATTTGTTAATAATATCATTTCATTTAATCTGTATTTCGAGCAGATTATATATGAAAACGTTACATATCCTTTCTTTACTATAAAACGTTCACAAGTCCGACGTGACTTATCACACTTTGATATTTCGTGATAACATTGTACATTTCAATTATTTCAACAATAACATAACTGACCATAACTGGCAACTTCAACGGCAACAACGCAATGTTTTACTACTTTTACTTTAATTAGTTTCCGTCCAGGTTTCACAATTTTGCTCGATGAATGCCGTCCACACTGTTTAACTGATTTCATGTAACAAGCACACATCACAGAAAACGTTGTCGTCTGAATAGACCTGTAAAGCTCCACCACTCTCAAAAACTCCTTGGGTATAGCACTGGAACTTCTTTCCACTATTAGGACAAATTTCCTCTGTGACTTTTCCCTCGCCGTATCTGTTTTTTAATTCCTTCGCAACGGACAATAAAAAGGAGAATTCAAAAAGTCGTGTTGTTGATTGAGAGTGAGTTTAGCCTGAAAAAAATTTCACGGTTTTCACACTTCATCAAAGCGGGCCGGGTGTTAAATGCAGTCGATGCCGCCAAAACAGCATGAAATAATCACGATAATTCACCAGAAATGTTATTTGCCGATTTCGTGAAGTAGATCATTTGCGGTCCAATTTGGGGATCATTTGCGGTCGGGGATCATTTGCGGTCCCGGGATCATTTGCGGAGCTGTACACTTCTCTGTAAACCTTTATACATGTATCATCACTTTTTGGAATAAATTTTCCAAAATAATTCTCAGAACGAAGAGAACAACGAAACTGTCAAAAACATAATCCCCTTGCCACACAAAACATAAATCATTTGCTCGTTGGCACTCTATTGGTAGATATACCTAGTATACTCCAGATGACTCAACCTCGTTCCCAGGGTCTCTCATCTTCCCGCCCCCTGGAGCGAGAGAAGAGAGACCCTGGTCTGGTCTGGTCACGTGTCTAATTGACATTTTCAAACCCCAGGGAGGGCTCCTATAATTACGAATTTTTGTCGCGCTTTCTTTTGTCGACAACAAAGCGAGGCCAGAAGCTATGACGGCCACTGTTCACAGGCAAGCGATGTTTTTATACAGCAGTCTTCAGTTCGCTGTTTGCAGCAGTTACTCCAATGTTTAGATGCAATTTACTGTGGCCGAGATGTTGTTGCTGTATTACTGACCTGCTGACGGGCTACGGAAAATCGATGAATTTCCAGCGCGCTAGCGCTGCTCCACGGCAGGCAAGGTCTCGAAAGGTCAATGTCGTATCGGAGTCAAAGAATTACACTTACGTCTGAACATTTCCACAAAGAGGAAAGAAAAATATTAAGATACCATCGGCTTAAGGCGGGATTCTACCTGAATGCCATTTTTCCGCCACTTAACATGGGTTTAATGGAAATATCTCGTTCGCGTTTCAAGCAATCCAAAAACTCTCCACTCATCCCATGAATCTATGTTATGGGGTGTTTTGTAAATTTTTGGGTGATTTTTGGGTATTTTGGGGAGGAAATAGTTTTTCTCAAAGGAGTTGTAAAATTTAGGGAAATAAGAAATATTGAAGATTTAATGTAGTTTTAAAATTAGAATTTGAAGTTAAAAATTAGTAGATTGACAATTGACGACAGTTGATAACCACGCAAGAGCACCCGCGTGGGTATCAACTGTCTGTTGGTGTTCCAAATTTTTTTTTCCCCTTCTATCCCTTCTTTAAACCTCTTAAAATTTCATTGAAATTCAGGTAGAATCCCCCCTTAATTCAAGTTTAATAAACCAAGCTTATATTTTGCGAGTCGCTGACTCTTAGTCTAAGCGCTGTAAAATCTAACACATCACGTACACATCGCACACTCAAGAATATGTAAAACAAAGTGAATGCATTGCATGTCGAGTTTTCCTGTTTAAAGATCGATATATCTTAAGGGTAAAGGTGAGGCGAGTGCAATAAAAACAAACAGAAACAAGCAAAAGTACGTAATTTACCTGGAGTTGGGTTGAATTTTCTTGAGGATTCATACCGATCGCGGAGACTTGCTCTGGTCGGTGATCATTATTTTTGTCACCTTTTATCATTTTCGCAACGCCGCCGGTAGCGACGAAATACATGAGACCGTCAAATAACCAGAAAAAAGAATCAAGCAAAACATCGCCGCCGAATAAATAAAAGCTATAAAAATTTTCTTTATCCCATTTCCTGCCCTGGATTCGAAACATTAACTCCTCGAATCGTCTTCGCGGATCTTGATCAAATGTGCGTTGTACAGATGGCGATATTTCGATACATCTAAGAACCCTGGCTTTCCTTGATCGCGGTCTTGAAGGCTTCAAAATTCTTTAATCGTCTTTTTGGCGTCTCGGAACGGCCAAAATGTTTACCACGAAAGCTCGTCCACATGCGGTTATTTTGATTTACAACACTTTCCGCTCACACCTAGGCAAAGTGGAGACAAATTTCACACTCATCTGCCCCTCCCACTAATCTTTTATTTGCTACGTCCCAGAATCTGGGATGCACGTGACCAGACCAGACCAGGGTCTCTCTTCTCTCGCTCCAGGGGCGGGAAGATGAGAGACCCTGGGAACGAGGTTGCAGATGACTCTGTCAACCGCATGGTCGAGCAACACGAGAGTTCGAGGTCACGTGTCTATAAACGTGTACCGGAAATGAGATAGTACAACATTAACAATGAATACAGGAAGTAGGAATATCATAACAGTCACGTCATTTTGGAGTATAGAGATGAGTGCTAACCTTCCGGCGTCTGCATCGCAAACCGGCTGTGTATTCGTAAGCTACCTCCATCCATCTTGGACTGGATAGGACTGGATTTGTTTTGATGAATACAACTACCATAATTCCCTGCAGGCGCGTCTCATAGGGGGAATCGGGTATTGCTTCATTTCCGCCATGATCGCGAGTTGTTGTCCGTGTCCAAAATGCGATGGAAACGGCTAAGGAATGTTTGTCGTCAAAGTACTTCAGTTCGTTTGGTTATATTGTAGCCCTTTCCTACCTTCCAGCTTTAATAACATTTGCTGGATACACAGGAAGCCTGAGAACCAGCGAACGTCGAACATTTCGCTGTCCGTCTTCGCCTGATTCTCGTGACGACTGTTTGGTGAAATATGACGAGCAGTACAACTCTCCTTTTCCACTCTATGGATTTGTTTTCGTGTGTTTTGTTCCATTGTTGGTCGTATGCATCGCTTATTCCTGGTGCTTTGTTAAATCGCGAGTTGATGAGCTCGAAACCGCCTTGAAACCAGATCCGGAAAACCCTCGCCGCAGGCCGAGAGTGACAACTCGCCGAGTGTTCTGTTTCTACTTTCTTCATCTACTTGTGCGATTCGTATTGGGTATTTTGTTTACAGTGTTACAGAACTTGGTGTTTTATCCATCTGGCTTTCCTTCGAAATTCGACTGCGTTTCTTCAACCGTAAAGCCCGCAGTAAATTCCACGGATTTCAATGCGACAAAAGATGATGGCTCTGCTTTTAACTGTGACAATTCTGTTGGGTCCGACAACGCTATCTGCGCGAAGGGAATTTGGATAGTGAACATTCTGTTTGCATTTCTCGTGTTTGGAGAAATGTGTTATCTTTTAGCAAGAGCACGGAAAAGTGTAGAATTCACCTACGACTCCGAATTTTGCCAAAAGTACTTTTTCAACAAGAGTGGAACTCCGCTACGTGAGACCCCATTGCGCATGAAAAGACAAATACTCGAAGACACAGAACTTCTGGAACCATTGATTGCTGATGAACCCGAAAGTAACAGAGCTTTAGACGACATTTTTGTCGATCTTGTCATTTACACTGGAAGAGCGCAACACTTGTTTGGAGACTTGTCGGAAAGACACGAAATATTTGACATTTATTTGAAGCCCCAACATGAATCCATAGCCATAAAAGAGCTTGGCGAGTTATTTCTTCCCAACAAAGACACCAAAGATCCTCGCAAAATTCTTATTGTTGGTCGCCCAGGGATGGGAAAGTCTTTACTGGGTGCTTACCATTTAGCCAAAAAATCCGGAAATTTCGGTTGAAAGTCAAATGGATCAGCCATTTTCCGGAAAATCCGTTCGGAAATTGTGGACTACCTCCAGAGGTAGTCCTATTTTTCCGTTTCGGAACGGAGCGTCGGAAATTACCGTACCATTTGAAAGTTTATTCCGTTTCCAGGCTCCCCTCGCGCGGTTTTAGTTGTATTCAATATGGCGTCAACGAACTTTTACGAGTGTGGCGTTTGTTTCTTCAACTCAGATGGACCACAGAAACGCCAGCACTTGTTGTTCAGGAGAAATAGGATGCCTGCTTCTTGTATTCCCTGTAGGAGTCCTTCCTATGTTTATAATTTCCCTGCACAAGATCGAAAATGACTTTGAAGCTCACTCGTGCGGAAACTCACTCGTGCGAATCATAAACTCACTCGGGTATGTGATCTCATATCTTTGAATTCTGTTTAAATTTCTTGGCATAAAAGTGGTTACGGCACCAATGGCCATGGCATCTTCTTCTTAGGCAACAGATTTTAGATTTCCAGCTAAGTCCGCCATATTGACTGAAAGGCCGGAATTAGAATATTGTAAATGGTAAGCCTGTTTCGGTTGGTCGTTGAGTTTGGAAAATTTCTTACCATTATGCAACGGTCACCCCAACCGGTTTTTTCTTACAAATGGTAAGCACCCACTATGTACGAAAATATCGCGTGACTGGAGCAAGGGTGATCTGTTGCGTGACAGTAACAAAAGCTTTGAACATTTGTTCGTGTTCCAATTTCGCTGGTTCAATACTGAGACAACGGAGAAGATATCTCTCAAACAGTTATTAAGTCGCTTATGTTCTGAAGGAAGTATTGACAATGAGATGTTCCAGGACATATTAAATAACCCTGAGAAAGTACTTCTTGTATTTGATGGTTTGGATGAATTTAAGCACCACGAAAGCTGTTTGGAGGATGAGCGGGCACAAGGTGGAAATAGTGCAACTGAGGAGATGCCATTCTCTGCACTTTATGTGAAATTGGTGAAAGGAAAACAACTTTCTGGAGCCACAGTTCTAACAACTTGCAGACCTAATGTAGTACAGAGTGTTGCAAGCCTGGAGCCCAAATTTGACAGGAAGGTGGAGATAATGGGATTTACACCAGAGAAAGTTAAGGAGTATGTAGAAAAATTTTGCAAATATGACACAAAGACAGTGAACAGAATATGGGGACATATCAGCAACAATTTAGAATTGTTGTCTTTGTGCTATATTCCAGTGAACAGCTTCATTGTTTGTTCTCTTTTGGAAGAGTTGATCAAACTCCATGAAGAGGAAACAGCAAGTACTTTACCAGCAACTTCAACAGAAGTTTATGAAGGAGCACTAAGATTGTTTCTCTTCAAGCATCACCCAGAATTCAAAGGTAAACCATTGACAAAGGATTACCTAATGGGAAATGTTGGCTTCTCAGGTCCTATAGAAGAAACTTTGTGCCAAGTAGGATCGCTGGCAAAAACAGGAATAGAGGAAAGGCGACTGGTGTTTGATTCAACTGAAGTGAAGGGAATGGAAAACTGTGGCTTGTTTAATCGTATGCCAGACAGTAAAGTTTCACTTCTTGGATGGAGGGCGAATTTCTGCTTCATTCATTTGACACTCCAAGAATTACTTGCTGCCAGGGAAATTGCAAAGATGGATCCCAGTGAGCTCAGTGATTTTATCACCTCAAATGCTTCAGATCCAAAATGGCATCTAGTTATTCAGTTTGTGGCAGGTCTGCTCCGTTGCAAGGAAAATGAAGCAGTTAACAGTTTTGTTGGCCTTCTTCATGACTCTTTGGCACGGTCTCCATTGGAATTGAATAACAGAATACATATACAGAAGGCTATACTCATGATGAAGTGTTTGCATGAGTACAATAATGAAACTACTGTGGAGAAGGCAGCTTCTAAATTGAAGAAGAACAGTAAGTTTAATAACAGAATTGATTTTTCTTCATGTCAAATAACCCCTGTTGACTGCACAGCAGTTTTGTATTTTATAAAGCACCTGCATGAACTCACTGAGTTGAACCTTGGTAATAACAATATAACAGACCAAGGTGTGTCACATCTGTGTGATACACTAAAATATGTCAATTATTGTAAACTCACTAAGTTGAACCTTAGTAGTAACAATATAACAGACCAAGGTGTATCACATCTGTGTTGTGCACTAAAAGATGTAAATTGTAAACTTACTGAGTTGGACCTTGGAGGTAACAATATAACAGAGCAAGGTGTATCACATCTGTGTGGTGCACTAAAAGATGTAAATTGTAAACTTACTAAGTTGGACCTTAGTAGTAACAATATAACAGACCAAGGTGTATCACATCTGTGTGGTGCACTAAAAGATGTAAATTGTAAACTTACTAAGTTGGACCTTAGTATTAACAATATAACAGACCAAGGTGTATCACATCTGTGTGGTGCACTAATAGATGTAAATTGTAAACTTACTAAGTTGGACCTTATAATTAGTAGTAACAATATAACAGACCAAGGTGTATCACATCTGTGTGATGCACTAAAAGATGTAAATTGTAAACTTACTAAGTTGGACCTTACTAATAACCATATAACAGACCAAGGTGTATCACACCTAGGCCTGTGTGGTGCACTAAAAGATGTAAATTGTAAACTTACTAAGTTGGACCTTACTGATAACCTTATAACAGACCAAGGTGTATCACACCTGTGTGGTGCATTGAAAGATGTAAATTGTAAACTTACTAAGTTGGACCTTGGTTATAACATAACAGACCAAGGTGTATCACATCTGTGTGGTGCACTAAAAGATGTAAATTGTAAACTTACTAAGTTGGACCTTAGAAGTAACAATATAACATACCAAGGTGTATCACATCTGTGTGGTGCACTAAAATATGTAAATTGTAAACTTACTGAGTTGAACCTTAGTAGTTACAATATAACAGACCAAGCTGTATCACACCTGTGTGATGCACTAAAAGATGTAAATTGTAAACTTACTAAGTTGGACCTTGCTAATAACCATATAACAGACCAAGGTGTATCACACCTGTGTGGTGCACTAAAAGATGTAAATTGTAAACTTACTAAGTTGGACCTTACTAATAACCATATAACAGACCAAGGTGTATCACACCTGTGTGGTGCATTGAAAGATGTAAATTGTAAACTTACTAAGTTGGACCTTAGAGGTAACAATATAACAGACCAAGGTGTATCACATCTGTGTGATGCACTAAAAGATGTAAATTGTAAACTTACTAAGTTGAACCTTACTAGTAACAATATAACAGACCAAGGTGTATCACATCTGTGTGATGCACTAAAAGATGTAAATTGTAAACTTACTAAGTTGGACCTTACTAATAACCATATAACAGACCAAGGTGTATCACACCTGTGTGATGCATTGAAAGATGTAAATTGTAAACTTACTAAGTTGTACCTTCATTATAACAGACCAAGGTGTATCACATCTGTGTGATGCACTAAAAGATGTAAATTGTAAACTTACTAAGTTGGACCTTACTAATAACCGTATAACAGACCAAGGTGTATCACGTACATCTGTGTGATACACTAAAATATGTAAATTGTAAACTTACTAAGTTGTATTTCAAGTGATAAATATATCTTTGGCACAGTCTCCATTGGCATTGTTTGAAATAATACATGCACAGAAGGCTATACTCATGATGAAGTGTTTGCATGAGTACAATAATGAAACTACTGTGGAGAAGGCAGCTTCTAAATTGAAGAAGAACAGTAAGTTTAATAACAGAATTGATTTTTCTTCATGTCAAATAACCCCTGTTGACTGCACAGCAGTTTTGTATTTTATAAAGCACCTGCATGAACTCACTGAGTTGAACCTTGGTAATAACAATATAACAGACCAAGGTGTGTCACATCTGTGTGATACACTAAAATATGTCAATTATTGTAAACTCACTAAGTTGAACCTTAGTAGTAACAATATAACAGACCAAGGTGTATCACATCTGTGTTGTGCACTAAAAGATGTAAATTGTAAACTTACTGAGTTGGACCTTAGAGGTAACAATATAACAGAGCAAGGTGTATCACATCTGTGTGGTGCACTAAAAGATGTAAATTGTAAACTTACTAAGTTGGACCTTAGTAGTAACAATATAACAGACCAAGGTGTATCACATCTGTGTGATGCACTAAAAGATGTAAATTGTAAACTTACTAAGTTGGACCTTACTAATAACCGTATAACAGACCAAGGTGTATCACGTACATCTGTGTGATACACTAAAATATGTAAATTGTAAACTTACTAAGTTGTATTTCAAGTGATAAATATATCAGATCAAGGTGCAACACACCTGTATGATGCACAAAATGGTTATTGAAATAATTTGGTAATAACAGACCAAGGTTAAAGGGTCCCTCTCAACCAGTGTGCTTTGCGGTCGCGTGTTATTGTTTTCATCCTGGGAACTCAATCTCTTGTGGGGCTAATGTATGCCATACTTTCCAAATTGTACTAACTTGGATCGTCCAACTGCTTTTTGTGTCCAGAACAAGGCCAGAATCCTGTAAAAAGTAGTTTTTAACTTCAAGCCGCTATTTTCGCGGCACCCGAAAATGGCCACCATAGGAGTATTGGCGTGCAAAGCACACTGGTTGAGAGCTAGAGGGACCCTTTAATCACACCTCCTAAAAGATGGAAATGAAAAAAATGTACTCTTATTTCGTAACATGTGGAAGTCACAATAAAAGACAAGTTATTGTCAGGCACTGTAATACCGTATAATTCCGAAAGTTACTGCCCTCGTGTTAATTTCGGATTTAGCAGGCCAAAGGGGCTGTTACTTTCGGGTAGCCGCTACTTTAGGGTAGCAGTTACTTTCGGATGGTTAAAAAACGTTTATAATTCAGCAGCCGTTTTACACAAAGAGGGCGCGTATTAGTAGTAGTAAATCTTATTTTAAGCAGGGTGGCCTATTCAGCTCTAGGCTGGTATCCATAGGGGCCCTGCGTCTAAAAAATACATTGTATTACAATTTAAGACGCGAGGTCAGGGAAAATGAAGCATTGAGTGGCAGAAGTTGAAAAATCGATTTCCTTCATTTTTTGCTCATAGATACCCATTAGGTAGGAAAGATACCTGATGTAGTTTGTTTCCGCCAGAAGCCGTTTTATTTTAAGAAAAATAAGAAAATCGGTTTTCGTTTTCTGACACTCAAAGTTGAACCCTGAAATTCGCTACTATAAACTATCCTCGCGTTCGCAAACCAAACCATACAGAGAGCTTTGGACACTTTCTAACGACAGAAAAACTATTTCTCATCCACTGGATGACAATTTTTATGGCTGTAGCAAAATGTACCATAATGAAACAATTCAAAAATAAGGGAGAGGTATTCACGATAACAGAAACTGTTATTAGGTAGACATTTTCTATGGCATAATTCATCATGTGGTATAACTCCAAATTTTCTCAATCCTCGCTTAATCGCACATTTAAACATTAATCTAAAACATACCTGAGAATTGGCTTGGGTTCTTTAAGGCATTCTCTTGGAGACAGTATATAAGTCAGCCAATATTTCGATATACCAGCAAATTAACGTATTGACGGGTCCACATGCTTTCGTTCCGAAACAAAGCGAATCAGCTATTTAAAGCCAAATATTCTCTTGTTTCTCCTTTCTTGGTGATTGTCTTTTATAATAGTCCTTTTCTCGCCAAAAATCTGAGAGCCAGGAGTCCACAGAATCGATTTTTGTAGCTTCTCCGAAACGCATAACTCTCGCTTTGATATATTTTGTGATTTAACGTGACATCCAAATATGCAAATGTTGTAGATTGAGTCTGCGCAGTCGACTTCTTTAGTCACGGAGTCTAGGTAACGCAATATAATTCTTTCCAGATAATTTGCATATTTCACTGCAATTCAGTTCGGAGAGGCTACAAAAATCGATTCTGTGGACTCCTGGCTCTCAGTTTTTTGGCGAGAAAAGGACTATTATAAAAGACAATCACCAAGAAAGGAGAAACAAGAGAATATTTGGCTTTAAATAGCTGCTTCGCTTTGTTTCAGAACGAAAGCATGTGGACCCGTCAATACGTTAATTTGCTGGTATATCGAAATATTGGCTGACTTATATACTGTCTCCAAGAGAATGCCTTAAAGAACCCAAGCCAATTCTCAGGTATGTTTTAGATTAATGTTTAAATGTGCGATTAAGCGAGGATTGAGAAAATTTGGAGTTATACCACATGATGAATTATGCCATAGAAAATGTCTACCTAATAAGAGTTTCTGTTATCGTGAATACCTCTCCCTTATTTTTGAATTGTTTCATTATGGTACATTTTGCTACAGCCATAAAAATTGTCATCCAGTGGATGAAAAATAGTTTTTCTGTCGTTAGAAAGTGTCCAAAGCTCTCTGTATGGTTTGGTTTGCGAACGCGAGGATAGTTTATAGTAGCGAATTTCAGGGTTCAACTTTGAGTGTCAGAAAACGAAAACCGATTTTCTTACTTTTCTTAAAATAAAACGGCTTCTGGCAGAAACAAACTACATCAGGTATCTTTCCTACCTAATGGGTATTTATGAGCAAAAAATGAAGGAAATCGATTTTTCAACTTCTGCCACAAAATCCCGATTTTGCATGGTTTTCCCTGACCGCCATTCGTTACAATAAGTATAGGAAATCGTATGAACGCGAGTGCAATTCGTGATTTATGGGCACGAGTGATGCTTTGAAAGTTCTCAAAATTACACGAGCCTTTAGGCGAGTGCAATTTGAGAACTTTCAAAACATCACGAGTGACCATAAATCACTAATTGCACGAGCAGTTCATACGATTTTTTGTTTATAATATTCTCAACAAAATTTTGCTGCGGCCATCACGCTACTCTGCACACGAAACGCTTCACTAGTTTCCAAAGTGCTCACAAGTTTTATTTGAACGCGCAGGCAAACCAAGCGTGAACCTTTTGAAAGAATTGCAGTACTATAGTTTAGAAAACATTTAACCATTAACTTGAAAACTTATTTCAATGCCATTAAGCGGCAAAAAACGTCTCTACTTGTCCGGTACCGTTTATCGCAATTCCGTATTGCACTCTATAACCTATTTATGCATTCGTCATTGACCAATCAGAAGCTGCATATTTTGTTGAGTATATTATAAGATAAAAAATACTATGATAAAAAATACAATACTAATTATATAAACATATTTTTCGTGTTCCATTTATTTCATTGTAAGTGCAAATAGAGACAGTTATTTGGAATGAACTTGGTGTAGTATTAGAGACAAGAGACGATTGTTTGGTCATTCGCTGTAAATTAATGGGAGATAATTTTTTTTGCAATATGCCAAGTTGTATTTGTATTTTTTTTTTGCCATAAATAACTGCATTACTTGAAACGTCACATTAAATACGATTTTATTGTTTTTGAGATTTTTGAAGGGGCTGCTACTTTCGGGGGGCCGTTACTTTCGGAATTCTACGGTATGAAATGCAATAATTATGTTGTTCGTTTTTAACCACAAAACACTGAGGTTAATCTCTTAGTGTTTCGGGGCCAAACTTGTAGAAAGACTTGAGAGGACTTGGCAGTAATAAATATCTTGAAAATATCTGGTTGGTTATTTTTGTGAGTTACAAATGGAATTGTTGGAAACAGTTAAAGCCTGTGAGTGCAGTCAACAGTCATCACTGATATAGTAAACAGTATATTAGTGAGCAGGTGCGGATCAAGGAAAAATTATGACTGTTTTTATAAGGAGTGTGAGCCTCTATGGGGCTCCAGAATCCCTGATCCCGGGAACATCAGTTCTTGCATTTTGTAGTCATTCTGAGAGATCAAGGTTTATTAACAAGTTCCATTTTCCGTGGATGAAGTCTTGCAAAATGTGATATATAATGTCATCGACATTGAGGCAGCGCTATTATGGCCATATCTTCATTATTAATATGAACTCGGGAGTTTATTCTATTGTTTTTTAAAACCAAAATTTGACCCATTTCCGTAAAATGGTGAAAACCGGTCTGCATCCTGATCCACACCTGAACGGTGAAGGGACAGGGTTTTTATCTCCCTATTATTTAACTCATTTTTCTCCCTAGTTTTTTCAGCCATTTCTCCCTCCAACCATTACCCAGTTACCTAAACCATTCCTCTCCGCTCTATAGTAACAGTGAGCAGTGAGAGGCTGTATTCACACCTCTGAAACAGACCTGGTGGATGTTTGCCAGTCATCGATGACATAAATCCACCATTGAAGGGAAACCTTTAAAAATGGATGACCAAAGAAATAAGGCTCCTCCAATTGGACAATAATAGGTCAATTGGACAATAATAGTTCAGATCTATCCACATTAATAGGCTACTCGAGGCAGGTAAAGGTGCATTCTGGCCTTACTGGCCCACACTGGCGACTGCCGGAGCTTATCCCGGATTCCGCAGCAAGCCGACTAAGAGTATTACAATTCCTTCTGGATGGACATTTTATCAGGTTTTCTAACAGTTCACCAGTGCCCATTTGTAAGTGTCTTGCTCAAGTACACAACACAATGACCCCAGACCAGTGCTCAAACCTGGACCGCTCAGCCCAGAGTCTGGGACCCCAGACCTGCCCAGACCAGTGCTCAAACCTGGACCACTCAGCCCAGAGTCTGGGACCCCAGACCTGCCCAGACCAGTGCTCAAACCTGGACCGCTCATCCCAGAGTCTGGGACCCCAGACCTGCCCAGACCAGTGCTCAAACCTGGACCGCTCAGCCCAGAGTCTGGGACCCCAGACCTGCCCAGACCAGTGCTCAAACCTGGACCGCTCATCCCAGAGTCTGGGACCCCAGACCTGCCCAGACCAGTGCTCAAACCTGGACCGCTCATCCCAGAGTCTGGGACCCCAGACCTGCCCAGACCAGTGCTCAAACCTGGACCACCCAGCCCAGAGTCTGGGACCCCAGACCTGCCCAGACCAGTGCTCAAACCTGGACCACTCAGCCCAGAGTCTGGGACCCCAGACCTGCCCAGACCAGTGCTCAAACCTGGACCGCTCATCCCAGAGTCTGGGACCCCAGACCTGCCCAGACCAGTGCTCAAACCTGGACCACCCAGCCCAGAGTCTGGGACCCCAGACCTGCCCAGACCAGTGCTCAAACCTGGACCACTCAGCCCAGAGTCTGGGACCCCAGACCTGCCCAGACCAGTGCTCAAACCTGGACCACTCAGCCCAGAGTCTGGGACCCCAGACCTGCCCAGACCAGTGCTCAAACCTGGACCACTCAGCCCAGAGTCTGGGACCCCAGACCTGCCCAGACCAGTGCTCAAACCTGGACCACCCAGCCCAGAGTCTGGGACCCCAGACCTGCCCAGACCAGTGCTCAAACCTGGACCACTCAGCCCAGAGTCTGGGACCCCAGACCTGCCCAGACCAGTGCTCAAACCTGGACCGCTCATCCCAGAGTCTGGGACCCCAGACCTGCCCAGACCAGTGCTCAAACCTGGACCACTCAGCCCAGAGTCTGGGACCCCAGACCTGCCCAGACCAGTGCTCAAACCTGGACCGCTCATCCCAGAGTCTGGGACCCCAGACCTGCCCAGACCAGTGCTCAAACCTGGACCGCTCAGCCCAGAGTCTTGGACCCCAGACCTGCCCAGACCAATGCTCAAACCTGGACCGCTCATCCCAGAGTCTGGGACCCCAGACCTGCCCAGACCAATGCTCAAACCTGGACCGCTCATCCCAGAGTCTGGGACCCCAGACCTGCCCAGACCAGTGCTCAAACCTGGACCGCTCATCCCAGAGTCTGGGACCCCAGACCTGCCCAGACCAATGCTCAAACCTGGACCGCTCATCCCAGAGTCTGGGACCCCAGACCTGCCCAGACCAATGCTCAAACCTGGACCGCTCATCCCAGAGTCTGGGACCCCAGACCTGCCCAGACCAGTGCTCAAACCTGGACCGCTCATCCCAGAGTCTGGGACCCCAGACCTGCCCAGACCAGTGCTCAAACCTGGACCGCTCAGCCCAGAGTCTGGGACCCCAGACCTGCCCAGACCAGTGCTCAAACCTGGACCGCTCATCCCAGAGTCTGGGACCCCAGACCTGCCCAGACCAGTGCTCAAACCTGGACCACTCAGCCCAGAGTCTGGGACCCCAGACCTGCCCAGACCAGTGCTCAAACCTGGACCGCTCATCCCAGAGTCTGGGACCCCAGACCTGCCCAGACCAGTGCTCAAACCTGGACCACCCAGCCCAGAGTCTGGGACCCCAGACCTGCCCAGACCAGTGCTCAAACCTGGACCACTCAGCCCAGAGTCTGGGACCCCAGACCTGCCCAGACCAGTGCTCAAACCTGGACCGCTCATCCCAGAGTCTGGGACCCCAGACCTGCCCAGACCAGTGCTCAAACCTGGACCACCCAGCCCAGAGTCTGGGACCCCAGACCTGCCCAGACCAGTGCTCAAACCTGGACCACTCAGCCCAGAGTCTGGGACCCCAGACCTGCCCAGACCAGTGCTCAAACCTGGACCACTCAGCCCAGAGTCTGGGACCCCAGACCTGCCCAGACCAGTGCTCAAACCTGGACCACTCAGCCCAGAGTCTGGGACCCCAGACCTGCCCAGACCAGTGCTCAAACCTGGACCACCCAGCCCAGAGTCTGGGACCCCAGACCTGCCCAGACCAGTGCTCAAACCTGGACCACTCAGCCCAGAGTCTGGGACCCCAGACCTGCCCAGACCAGTGCTCAAACCTGGACCGCTCATCCCAGAGTCTGGGACCCCAGACCTGCCCAGACCAGTGCTCAAACCTGGACCGCTCATCCCAGAGTCTGGGACCCCAGACCTGCCCAGACCAGTGCTCAAACCTGGACCACTCAGCCCAGAGTCTGGGACCCCAGACCTGCCCAGACCAGTGCTCAAACCTGGACCGCTCATCCCAGAGTCTGGGACCCCAGACCTGCCCAGACCAGTGCTCAAACCTGGACCGCTCAGCCCAGAGTCTTGGACCCCAGACCTGCCCAGACCAATGCTCAAACCTGGACCGCTCATCCCAGAGTCTGGGACCCCAGACCTGCCCAGACCAATGCTCAAACCTGGACCGCTCATCCCAGAGTCTGGGACCCCAGACCTGCCCAGACCAGTGCTCAAACCTGGACCGCTCATCCCAGAGTCTGGGACCCCAGACCTGCCCAGACCAATGCTCAAACCTGGACCGCTCATCCCAGAGTCTGGGACCCCAGACCTGCCCAGACCAATGCTCAAACCTGGACCGCTCATCCCAGAGTCTGGGACCCCAGACCTGCCCAGACCAGTGCTCAAACCTGGACCGCTCATCCCAGAGTCTGGGACCCCAGACCTGCCCAGACCAGTGCTCAAACCTGGACCGCTCATCCCAGAGTCTGGGACCCCAGACCTGCCCAGACCAATGCTCAAACCTGGACCGCTCATCCCAGAGTCTGGGACCCCAGACCTGCCCAGACCAATGCTCAAACCTGGACCGCTCATCCCAGAGTCTGATGCGCTAACCATTAGGCCACTGTGCCTCAAGGTAGACTTGAGATAAAAATGGAAGAAAACTGATTGAAAGAATTAGATAAACAATGGTGATAAAAAGAGATGATCAATCATCACTTCAGATATGAAATAGAGCTAAATGGGGTACAGTAACACCCGGGGGGGGGACTCCCATATAAAAGTGACGGGGTGATCGCCAGATATTTAGAAAAGAACCCCTAAAAGGTACCAAAATTTTGTTTGTGGGTGTGGCTCAAATTCATTTTCACCCCTAAGAGGTACCAATTCTAAGACAAAACTAGTCCCTGTTATATATTTTTTCCAGCTTATTACCCTAAAAGGTACTGGAATAACTCCAACGGCAGTCATTTTAGATTTTAATACCCTAAGCGGTACCAAACCACAAATTTTAAACCCTAAAAGGTACTGCGATCAGCCCCGTCACTTTTATATGGGAGTCCCCCCGGGCAGTAACACTCAGAACTGGATACAGGAAATTAACTAGGAACATTGCACAACACATTGGCAATTTTTATTCAAAAATCTGTTATTTTTCTGGCCATAATTTTTTTTACCAGTAATAATGTTGCAATAATGTCTACAGCATTAACTATGAGTACCTATAACTGTAAAATTTTAAACAAGAAGTTCCACATTAAAAATGATGGCCCCTCCCTTGTAAAAAAGCCGCCGGGATCTTGCAGGGATCCTGGCGGGATTCGTGCCGGGATACCGGCAAGGACTTGGCCGCCGGGAATCTAGCCTGCGAGAGCAGACGTAATTTCCGGCGGGGAAACTCGAGCCGGAAATTACGTCTGCTCTCGCAGGCTACCGGGAATCCTGCTCCGCCAAGAATCCCATCCGCTCGTCTCAATCCACTCTCGTATCCAATCTTCTCTCATCCCAAAAACATATAAATAGCGACTGGGTACGAGTCTGCAGGACGCGCACATGGACGCGCACATTAACGCGCACATGGATATGTACGCCTGTGCGAGCCTATAATCTACCCACAACTCCCCGCTCGCTTGTAGACATCTAGGGCGGAAGTGTATCCTGGGTAGTGTAAATCCAACATGGCGGCCACACATGAAGTTGCACCGGACGCTTTGCCGTATTTTGATCAAGGATATGACGATCAAGGAGTCAGAGAAATGGTAAGATTGTAAATACAACCTAAATTATATTGACTGCATGTTGACTTCACGTTGTTGGAAAGCAATCTAAAGGAGAAAGATGTGTATTTAACGAGCACGAGATTTTGGAATTTGAAATAAGTCTCTGCCCACCATAAGGGTGGGAGGGATGGGAAAACAAGTAAGAACGAACTAACGAACAAGAACAAATTCGAAGTACACTGTACAGTGACTGTACAATCAATGACCATGTGCTATATGTACATAGAGTGCTACACTATATATGGTAAAGCGTGTGCTGTGAAATTCTAAACTAATGATTGTAACAAAATCTAAGTGATAAATGATAACTACAATACCCAAGATAATGGGAATTAAGAATTTTGAAGAGTCCTCCAAAATAAACCATTTTGACCATAAAATTTATATCAGACTTGAGTGTTTTATACCAAATCGCTGTGTTATTGATTCAAGCTAAGAGATGTTTGTCCCTGTGCATGTACAAAATATAAGCTTTGTCAGTCTCAGGTGACCGTTTGATTGATACTTGCTAAAGTTTTACCAAGGCATATAAAAAAATCTGCCTGTATAGTCTATAGGAGTGTTCACTGTTTATCAACATTACGTCACATTTGTTTTGTTATTCAAATTTGCCAACCATTAAACAAAAGAACTCTTTGTTTCAACAGCCAATAGTTCTCTGGTTGGCACATTAATAACAATAGGTGACGTAACGAGAAACATCGCTATAGATAGCTTATACAGTTGAAGCTTTTGTAAGGGGACACCCTTGGGAAACAGAAAAAGTATCCACAACTGGAGCTGGCTGCTTATGGCTGTAAGTAGAGCTGTCCACTTACGAGAGTGTCCGCTAAGAGAGCTTTGACTGACTGGTTCATTCTTTTATGTTGTTTGCATTTGGTAGGTAAACCAGTTGGTTGAAGAAGAAACAAGACGTTATAGACCAACAAAAAACTATTTGGACTTTCTTGCTACTCCAGATTATGAAGCGTTTGAGGTAAGAACTTTTCTAATTCAGGACATCTACATGTAGCTCGTGTTTTCATAAGTCTGGAATGTCTGGGACAGTCAGAAAACAACAAAATTCCTGATCATCTGGGATATTCCTGACATATGAAAACCAAGCTTAAGACATGGTTTGTTTGTCTGTTATCCGGGTTTTAGCACTTAAAGACTTGCTATTTATTGCAAGCTTCCATAAAAGAGTTGAATTTCAAAGATAATCAGGGCTTTAAATAGTACTTGGTAATATCCAAATCAAAATACCCTTGACTGAAACTAATGTATGTGATTACTGTAATATTTTTAGACACCGATCTTGAAAAAGGAATTTGAGAGAATAACCAAAAGACAGCCTATGGATTTACTGAGCATGAAAAGGTATGTATTATGTTGTAAATGAATTTATTCCTGAAATCAGAAGAGTGTAATCACACCATGTTTACTTTTTAAAGTGAACTTTTAGCTTCTCATACAGTACAGCTCTGACAGGGATAAGTACTAAAATAGATACATAAAAAGCAATGGCAACCAATGGACCTTAATCACGAGGCGGCCATCTTAAATCCCAGAGGATTTAAAACCTTTGTTTCCGCATCTGAAACCCCGCGTAAACTCGTTGTGAAACGTGTGAATGCGAGGCTTGGGGACCTTGGGGAATAAAAAGCTATTGTTTTTACCAACATGGCGGGCTGTGATTAAGGCTCATGCCTCAATGCGTTAGTGTTTTTTGAGCATCAAAAATGTACCTGTCTGCTTATTATATTACATTCCTAATTCATCCTCAGATATGAACTTCCCCAGCCAACTGCAAACCAAAAACACGATATCACATCCTGGACAGAAGCCGTGGATAACTCCATGGCTCAACTGCAACATCAAGCTGAAAGGTAAGTTTATGTGGTATTTTATTACTGGCCCATTGTTTACCATGCCGTTTGTCTAGTTTCCTTTGATGCGCCGAAAATTGAAAGTGTACTTTGTTTCCACTATGTATTGATCCACAAAACAGCCTCTCATTTCTCTCCAAGTCAGAGTATTTTTAAAGCGGAGTTACTGCCATCGGCGTGCAGGAAAAATTTGTAGGGGGCTGACCAAAATTTGCCCGAATAAACCTGCTTGCGAGCGTCGGAGGCGCGAGCCTCTAGGGGGGTGTGGGGGCATGCTTCCCCCTAAAATTTTGAAATCTAGAGGCTCGGAAATGCTATTTTCAGTATTCTCCGCGAGATATTTCGTCAAAAACATCGTTCTCGGTCAAGTGTAAAATGACAGGTAATTTGAGGGCTTACAGCAATATTTCAAAAAAGAAGTATGAAGACAAAGACATACTTCAATCGACCATATTACACTCATGTGCACTCCAAATCTGGCATAATAATCAACATGGCCGACAAATCGGCTCACTTTTCTTCTTATACGCAGTTCCAGTCCCTGCGCGGTCTTGATTATCGCTCCCAGTCCCTCGGCAGAACTCAATGTATCAACAAATTATTTGTTGTTCCATACCTACTCCGAGTGATAACAGCTATCCCATGAAGTAGTACAGAGGTAACAGAGCTCAGTTAGAAGATTAGGCGCGTTGCGGGATCAAAGCAAATAAATCAAGACATAAAATCGTAAAATAATTTTTACTGTGTCTTTGCCCGAACGGTAGATCAGTTTTGCCCGAATAATACTATTTTTTGCCCGACTGGGGGGCTGCACTGGGGGGGCTGCAGCCCCCCCAGCCCCCCCCACCCCGTACGCTGATGATGGTTACTGCATTGCATATTCAACTGAGATGTATAAAAAATCACCAAAGTCCGACATTTTGGCTTTACTGCCTTCGTCACGGCGACACCTTGATGAAGGCAGCATTGCTGAAGTGTTGTACTTTGAAATGTCTTAGCACTTTTCTATACATGTACATGTATATCTCATTTGCAACAGGACTCAGACTCCAAATCATCTTTTATGCAGAGCTTGATAGTAGCAATTAGCCACTGACGATCAAATTCTGCTAAACCCTGGTTCTAGTCAAGTGAAGCTTGTCATTTCTGACAAGTACATGCCAATGATATATTTATGTGAAGTGGTACAGTTTTAGTTAATGGTTTGAACCCAGGAGTATCAGTAGTTCATCTTGTGTGATCGTCCGGGTGATCGGAGGGTACATGTAATCCTGAAAAGGACTGTTGTTGATGACTGATGTTTCGACAACCTGAGCGGACGTCATTTTCAGAATCAAGTGAAAAGTGTTTGTCAGTCGATGGTGTCTCTGGTCCACTTTTGTTTTCATTGCTTGTTCCAATATTGCTCTATAAATGTTTTTGCTCTGACTTTCTTTGTATTATTCTTCAGGATTGAAAATCTGGAGCTGTTGTCAAAATATGGAAGTGCTGCGTGGAGAATTCACAATGAAACTTTGACAAGGATATTGGCTCAACAGCAAAAGAAACTCATGGACATCAAGTAATTTATTTAAAATATTTTTTAATAGCATTATTGTACACAGTAAGGTTATAAAATTTCCCGCAGATGGAGCAACAGAAAAATGTTTTATTTCACACCCCACATGATGTGGGCTTCTTTGAGGGGGCAGTACTGAAAACTCTGAATTAAGTTGTCACCACGTCTTTTATAACAGATGCAAGATTCTTGTTTTTTCTTTTCTCTTAGGAAAGAAATTCAAGAAGTAAATTGGCAGCGAAAGACTGAGCAGGTAGGAATATACAGTACTGTTGTTGTATACATTTGAGTCAAGTTAACATCTACAGTGTATTTGTTATTCTGGGTAGCCACAGTTTCAAGAAAGTTTAAGCTTGGTGAATGTTTGTATCTTATGTGCTTGGGGAAGAGAGTTGACGTTACTCTTACAGTGCCTCTCTTCACTAACCACAGTGTTACAAACAAACACCGACAAATTGTTAGGATACCCTGACAAAATCCTGGGAGGTAAACTGCAATGGCTAGTTACTTTGCACCATGGAAACCGAAGTTAACTTCTTAGAAACAGAGGTCTAGATTCAACTCGTGTGATTGCTCTTTGCTGCGGTTTTGGGAAAGACACTTAATTCTGACTCATACATGTAGTTCCCCGGATAGCAGGGAATGTATCATTGATTTGTGCATTCCTGTTTACAAAAGGTGCTTCACCCTTTAAGTAACATGTGAAAGTACACAATGACAGATTCAGTTCCTCTCACAAGATTTACTGTAGCTAACTTTTTAATAATTATTATTGTATTTGTTTATTTATTTATTTGTTTGTGTTGTTGCAGACAAAAGCTGGTGATCAACTTCAACACCTGGAGCAAAGGTACATTTGTTTAGTATTCCATGTACATTTGACAACTGTGAACAATTTGTTTCTAGGAAAACATGTTTTAGCAGCATGGGGTTCCTTAGTTTGTGATCAGTTCAATGTCTCATTGTCTCATATTTGTTTGTTATTAGCTGGGTTGGCCTGGTGTCAAAGAATTATGAAATTGAACGAGCTTGTGCTGAACTAGAAGCTGAAGTTGAGAGAATCAAACAACAAAATCAAGAACATGAGGAAAGATGGTTAGTAGGAGATTCTTTGTACTGGTAATAACTTTAGATTTATTGTCTGTTGCTCTTGTTCTTAATATTTCCATCTGGGTTACTGGAACTGCAGTATATAGCAATAAATTATTTTTTATAGTGAAAATTTGCGCCTAGACTAGAGAAGCACGAATATAAAAGTTTGTTACTTGGGGCTAGTACCCCTGACCCGCACGTGACAAATCCAACCCTTTGAGATTTTTCAGCAATAAATGTGCTTAATTAATATGGCTGTGAATTTTTTCTCATCATTTCTTTTTAAAATCTTCTTTCTTTTTTCCTTTTTCACACAGATTGTGAATGAACATGCCGCTAGTTTAACAAAGTACTGCAGTTGTCATCTTTGAAGGAGTTTGTCAAGTTCCATTCAACATTATGTTAAAGTGTATGAAACAACAAGAGGAGTGATAACATATTATTTATATACAACTAAAATCCCTCAGTGTCGCTCAGGCACAATGGTTCATTGAAGAACAGTAACGGACCATCCTGTTTGGACAAGTATTAGTGATGAACATGTAACAGTCAGCTGTTTGCATCTCTCTCATACTTTAAAGGACTCTTCAAACGGGCACATTGTGACCGATTACCAGCCGCTGTTTTGAAAGGAACGAAGACCGCATTCAAGAGAGCGGCAGAAATCGAGTCTAATATTGTTGTTACCTAGCCCTTGATTCCCTTTTAATAGTGACCTACTGTACGTATCGTACCAGAGACTTACAAGCTTCTCAACATACCCCACAACCCTCATCTCCAAACGCTGTCCGTTTTTCATTGTATTTCGCCCTTCCATCCTCCCAGTCCATCTCTCTTTTGCTAAATAATAAAGTATGTTTCTGAGGACGGCTTAAGTCATGCTTTTTATGTTTAAAGCCCGAGCCAAGCGTGAGAAAACTCTCGACGACTCTCAAGAAAACTTTGGACAGGTTCAAATTCGATGAGAGCGCGCGAGAGTTTCAGGCCAAACGATAGTGATCATGAGAGTTTGAACTCTCGTCCAGAGATCCGTCTCGGGGCCTCCACAGACTAGGCCAATAAATTATAAAAAGTTGTCGATAACAAAAAAGCCAGTGTGTGAAGCTAGTTGTCGATAACTAAGGCCCTTATCGATAACTACACGTAGCTTCACACACTGGCTTTTTTGTTATCGACAACTTTTTATGATCGACAACTATCTCTCTAGTCTGTGGAGGCCCTCGGATTTGTTGTTTATTGGTTTGAATTTTCGTGCACAATTAATTCTGCACCAATCAGAGACAGTACACGGATCTCTGTAGAGCTACGTCATCAATATGGAATGACGGGTTGAATCACAGGCGTCTCAGCAGGGGCTAGGTATGAATTGAGTGCGAGAATACAGATGTCTGTTTACGTGCCTCGTCTCCTGGTGCAGTTGCATTTTGTTAGTAAAGGGCGGGAAAACAGGGAGCGCGGGGCTTGATGGTTAGGAGGCGAAACGCGCCTTCTCGCCTGCATCAGTCCCACAACTCCACGCGCACCGCGCACGACATGAGTGGTCACTCAACGGAAAGTTCTGCTCTCAGTGTGAGAACGCGGTGGGTGGGATCGATGCAGAAAATATTGAAACTGGCCAAATGGCCTGGGGCAAGAGAGTCACTGACACGCACTCTTGAGGCTGCTATCAGTAACGATTCTACTCATGAATCAGTGAGGATTTTAAGTTCTATTACAAACTCTCTCTTTTTCTCTCGGTCATTGAAATAGAATGAAAACCAGCCTGCGTACAGTGTGCGTAGCAGGCGCTGATAGAAGGGCAAGGATGAGCGCGTGTGAGGCAAGGCGTGCGTCACTCCAAATCTAGCCTGTTCCAAGCGTTCGCCGAGTTAGTGGGGAGCAACTCAAAGAATAGTGAGGGGCGAGGGGTAAGGGGACTTTTGTTCACTCGCTATTCTTCGCGCCGCTCCCCACTAACCCGGCGAACGTTCCACTGATTACTAAAGCGTCTGCTACGCAGTCTAAATGAAACCTCGAATGGTTTTAAAACGTTAGAAAAATAAAATATGAGATAGATAACCAGGAAGCCGCAGAGGAAATGCAGACTCGTACCCAGTCGCTATTTACATGTTTTTGGGATGAGAGAAGATTGGATACGAGAGTGGATCGAGTGGATTGAGGCGCGCGGTTGGCGCGCGGCGAATCACTCTCGTATCCAATCTACTCTCATCGCAAAAATATATAAATAGCGACTGGGTACGAGTCTGGAGGAAATGTAGAATGACCAGTCAAAATTGTGCAGTTGCGAGCTTGCCTGTCGGGTAAAATAAGCTGGTAAAGCTTTCAGCCAAGAGACTAGATCATAGCAGAGGTCTATAACTAAGTTATAGACCTCTGATCATAGTCTCTTGTTTCAGCTTATGTGTCGTCCCAAATAACGGCTGCGAAAGAGTGTGAGTTGCCCTGTGGAAATAAAGTTTCACTTTATTCAGTGAATCGCCAAAAAATAACTTCCCACTATTAATAATACCTTATTCGTACTTTTAAAAAAAATTTCACGCGTACTTAATTTCGCGAAATCGACGGATCGGTATTTCGCGAGACTTCATTTTCGCGATTTCAGCGAAAAAAGGGCTCAAAGGCTTAATCTCTGTTAAAACCGACCAGTCGATTTTTCTTCGAAATTTGGATTTTTCTCATATGCTGGGATTTTGAAGCCTTTACCAAAGTAATCACTAAAATGAGTTTTATTTGATCAAAAATTCTAACTGGAGTTATTTATGATCGATCAAAGTTTGGGCCGGTTGGCACTAATTTCGGGCCCCCCGAAACTGCAAAAATGACGCATATTGCCGTCGCCGTGAAAAAATAAATATTCGTCCTAAAGATCCAATTATTTTTTTAATCTATAGATATATCATAGACGTTTGTTCAGACTGTTGCAATTATAATTCAATTGGTTACTTCGGCGGTAAGAATTAGATTTTCTACCACACCTAAACGAGTTTTGAACGAAACACGAAAATAGCTCAACTTTGAGGGCAAATTTTAAAAATGTGGCACCTGTTTCAGACTGCTTAACTACATAAACAGAAACTAGAAATGACCGTTAATTCGAAACTAAAATAAAATTTGTCAGCACACTACATTTGCAACTCTAACAACTGTTTTGAATT
This sequence comes from Desmophyllum pertusum, assembly GCA_029204205.1. Classification (NCBI taxonomy): domain Eukaryota; kingdom Metazoa; phylum Cnidaria; class Anthozoa; order Scleractinia; family Caryophylliidae; genus Desmophyllum; species Desmophyllum pertusum. The sequence continues at coordinate 1,540,909 of MU825398.1, forward strand.
TTGGGAAATTCTGAAAATGTAACAGAAACGAACACATTCGCTCTCACAGTGTGTTCGGAGAAATTCACTTACTATAATCTCTTATCTGGCTTTCTGATGTAATTTTTGGTCTCTTCAGTAATCCTTGATTCCTATTAAATAACGTCAGAACTCTAAACGTGTCCCTCCAGCTATATCGTTACCAACTAAAAGATATTACATGTAAGATACGTTCATCATTGAGATCTGTATCGAGCGTAACGGTCACATCACAACGTAGCAAGAACGGTCTTCTTTGCATTACTGACCATAATATTGTTCAAAGCCGCTTTGATGATGTAGATTAGTCTTGAATAGTTTGTAGAGGCATCTTGACGACTACTATTACACCACATGAACAGTATATAGAGCCGCGCATCGAAGGATGGAAGGAAGAAATAAAAGGAATGCTGCGATGTTTACATGTGTAATCGTTCCCAGTCCCCTTGCGGTTTCGATGCTGTTACATTTTCAGAATTTACCAAAATTCAAACAATTGTTAGTGTTGCAAACGTGGAGTGCTGACAAATTTTATTTTAGTTTCGAATTAACAGTCATTTCTAGTTTCTGTTTATGTAGTTAAGCAGTCTGAAACAGGTGCCACATTTTTAAAATTTGCCCTCAAAGTTGAGCTATTTTCGTGTTTCGTTCAAAACTCGTTTAGGTGTGGTAGGAAATCTAATTTTTACCGCCGAAGTAACACAATTGAATTCTAATTGCAACAGTCTGAACAAACTTCTATGATATATCTATAGATTAAAAAAAGAATTGGATCTTTAGGACGAATATTTATTTTTTCACGGCGACGGCAATATGCGTCATTTTTGCAGTTCCGGAGGGCCCGAAATTAGTGCCAACCGGCCCAAACTTTGATCGATCATAAATAACTCCAGTTAGAATTTTTGATCAAATAAAACTCATTTTAGTGATTACTTTGGTAAAGGCTTCAAAATCCCAGCATGTGAGAAAATCCAAATTTCGAAGAAAAATCGACTAGTCGGTTTTAACAGAGACAGCCTCTTAAAATGTTTGCGAAAATATCGTCTTTATTTTCGTGATTTTTTATTTCAAATCGCGAAAATTAAGACGTGCGAAAATAAGTACGAATAAGATAATTTTGCGCGGAGTTACGTAGTGAAATTTGCGCTATATAAATTTTAATAATTATTAATTAATGCAAAGTATGTAACGAAAAATCGCCAGTAAAGTTCCTGGAACTTCCTCAAGTATTAATTTCAGATTTAGAAAGAAATTCTCCCAGAGAGGTTTGTAGAAGTAAATCTAGTTAGAAGACTTCTTGTTTTTTTTTTTTTTGTAATGGTGTCTAAAAGTGGAAGGCCGGTTTTTTCAACGGGAAAATCATGAATTCATCTAAAACTTTATGTTGCTTTCTATTCCTTGATTTCTTCCTCTTTGGCATATCTCTACTCTGTCAACGAAAACAATATTATTCGCAGTTTACCTCTGTAAAATAGCCAAACATCGCCAAGCGCTATAAAGCCAGCTTAGTGCTTGTTTCGCTGAACCTTTCAACTTCTTTCTTCAGTTTTATATACGCGCCTCTGTTCAGAGTCTAAAAATAGCTTGTTTTCTCAGGATTTCATCGTATTTAGGAAATACAATTTGGCAATGATTTACTGATCTCTCACTGCACCTTTCATCGGAAGGATATTTGACAGATCATGCTGTTCGAACGGATAATATTTCACGTAAATCCCACAGACTCACTTATAAATCTTCCCACACAAAGACAGGCTTTCCTGGCGAGCAGCACTGAACTGGGTTCTTTTGATCAAAAGAGCCGTTCTTTGGATAACTTGCTCCCAAGCACAAGTCTTTGACGAAAAAAATCGTGTAAGTCTTAAATTTTTATACTTCATAGACCTTCCGTAGTTTATAATTGTGCCGCTTGCATTTGTAGCTGTCAGGAAAACCTCTCTTCATTGCCGCAACGGCGAATACAAAATCACAAGTTTTTGCAGACAAAGGGTTTGTGGTCTTTCCGATTCTTCTGTTATTGTTTGCTAGCCGTCCTAATTAGTTCCATTCAAATTATTGTTTTGAATTGTTTCGGTAGCGCGTCGAAACATCTGAGAAACACCGTCGAAATCGCAGGGAACTGAAGGAGTTTGTCGTGCGTTTGTCGCATCTAACCATCAAGCCGATTAACTGCGATATGTTGTAAGGCCAACACGAACAGTCTTTCGATGGCGAGGATTTTTCTACAAATACTCGCAGCTTTGTGCCTTTTGAGGACACTCTGTTTAGCCGCTAACGGTGATTTGACAAGATTCTGTCCGTTACCAGCATTTACTGGAAAGGGATATGTAGCATTCACCGGAGAGATAACGAGACTGTTTCTCGAAAGAAATAACCACGTTACAGCTCAAGTTCACGTGCGGAATGTGTATCGAAGCGATCTACAGCTGAGTAGTGTTACTGTAATAAACGCTATCGAACGAGCGTCATCGTGCGACCATCAACACAAGCTAGAAGACGTGAGGCTTTGGGTTGCAAAACGACATTCAAGCGGCTTTCTGACGGCAGTCGCCTCTCTACCCGTCACGATGAACATGGTTGATGAAGTTCTCAAAGCGCTTCCAGGTATGAGTAAATTGAATATAAATATTGTGTGTAACAATGCGATTTCACTGAAATAGCACGGCTCCGCGTGCGATTTATGTAATAATTGCATGTGTAAGTTGCGTGCCTTTGAGGTAACGTATGCGCACTATGGCATGACACGATTCATGCCCGGGGATTTATCTGAACACGACTCACATACTATCGAAATAACAGATCTTGTTTTGACCTTAATGTAATATAAATAACTCGGTTTTTGACACCAATACCAAGCGAAAAGCCAAACATTTTTTTTTGCCATGACGTCAAGTAATCACAAACGGATGTGGCAAAAAAGGTTAAGTCGTGGACTTCCGTTTGTATCTGTTTATGTTAATACAGTCCGCCGCAAAACACGGATACATTTCAGTCAGGGTCATACATAATTCAATCAATCAAATTTTTGTCCTGTTCTCGAATATGCAAGTGATATTATAAACAAGAATTCAATTAATTAGAATTGCAGCAGTTAAGTGAAAAATTTCGCATAAAATATCCGTTTCCACTAATCACGAGTCAAGAAACAGAGACTTCACAGTGATCCACTGACTTCAACAATAGGGTATTGTAATTCTTTTATATTTTTATACAAAGAGATATCACAATAATGAGTGATTAATTGTAGGATACCGTTAATTATTGCATGATTATTTCTATTAAAATTTAAGAACTGGTATAATAAACTTTCTCTATTTTTATAAGTTTGGTTCCAATGCGTTTCCAGGCGAGAAACGCGATCGTGATAACTAACAAATGCGAGAAAAATCGTGATCTCTGAAAATTCGAGAACGCGAGGAAATCTACCGGAAGTGGAAATTTCTAATTGGCTTTTAATTATTTATTTTTAACAAAGATTTATTACGCATTCTAATAGACTTCTGGGTTTTGATGATTTGGCATTTATTATTATTATTATTATCTGGCTTAATTAAATAGTGCTAACTTTTTTCCTTATTCTGTTCAAAAATTCCTCATTCTGGTTCAAACAGTCAAGAAACAGCTTATTTTCTCGATATTCTGCGGGCAGAACTTATTCGCGAGAGACGTCTGAGGTCGTCTGAGATTCCATATTGATGACATATATAGAGGTTATTCAGCGGAAAGTTGTGTAATACGGCTGGGTATTTTTACGAGTCATTTTTTATTTTTTCGAGCCTTTAGGCGAGAAAAAATAAACACTGACGAGTAAAAATGCCCAGCCGTATTACACAACTTTCCGCTGAATAAATTGTTTATTATACGACATAACATCTTTCCTAAAATATAGGCTTTCAACAGTGTTTTTCCGTAGCGCGCGGTCAGGGGGACTGAGACCTGTGTAATACGGTGTCATATCTGCTCTCGTCTTTGTGCGTATTCGCACTCTAAAATGCCATGTCGTATAATAAATACATGTAATAGCACAAAGATTCGTTTGTTTCTGTGGTTGCATGTTCAATGCTTGGTTAAGTCATGATTTTCCGCGCGTCAGACGTCTATCAGACGGAGTAGCCTCGATCTCGTGGGGAATGGAAACGAGGCGCGCGCGCGCGCCTGTGTCGCAGACGAACTCAACCATCGCTAAGGACAGCAGACTAGACCAGCATGACTGACGTAAAGGAGCTAACTCACGGTTTACCATTTGAAAAATTAGTCCAAATTTTTCAAGTTCGTCGTTCGCAATCCGTCTATTAACCTTTTAATAGTTTCGCGCCATGCTGTGAAAGTTATTTTTAAAGCCTTCTGATCGAGGCTCCGACACACGACTTACTCGAACTGACCAATCGGGTAGCAACTCAGCTACGGACTGAAAATTAAAAATAAATTACAAAAAATTATCATTGGAAGAGATCCATGTATGGGGGAATGCTTCTCTTAGATCATCCTCTCTTGTATAAAACTAATTTGGTTCTGCACCAGGACTCTTTTTGAAACGGAGGTATAAGGAGGAGCTATAAGACCGCGGTGGGAATGCCAAAATGTTCGTGACCTACTAGAGTTAAACAAAACACAGATTGCGGTCAGTTGAAGGTGGTATATAAAACACACTTAGCGTTGAATTTCGTTAATCTGCTTAAACACAGTTGTGCTAAATACACGTAAAACACTGACTTTAATCTCAGCTCAGTTTACCTCTTTCGTCACACAGTGCTTGATTCTCTGTCTATTTTGTATTTTTCGGACGATAAGCCAGGGTTTAAACTTAAAAAAATTCGTCCCCTTGAGGAGGGTGGAATGAGCTCAGTCTTGAGAGAATCAAAACTGCGCGAAAATTGTGTTTACTTTCTCCGACACACGCAAATCTGCAAGCGAACTGTTAACCTTAAACTAAGTGAATGAATGCCGATAAACGAATGAATAAGTTTGCACAAGAACGATTAATACTGAATTGGAGAAAACAATGAATTACAGACTAAAACACCTTTCTGTATGTATCATTTGTTTGACTTGTTAATGTCTGCTCTAAGCGTGCTTTACCTGAAACGAAAAGCGTTTTAAACCGAAAGCACTTATATCCGGCATTACGTATTAGACCGTATTAGTTTTTATTGAAGTAAAGTGATTCAAGCGCACACACGAAAGGTCAAAATAAAATAAAAGTTGGTACAAAATAAACAGTAATGAACAAATAGGCAAGTTTGATTGTAAAAACTCTGTTATATTGCCTGTAAATATCGTTACGAGCCCGTTGCGGTGTTGCGTGCGGAGTGCAGGTTTCAAGGGATTTCAGCGTTTTCGCGCCCTGGTATGCAAGTCGACGGTAATTCTTTATTACGTGGGAGGTGACCGATTAAAATTCATGCCACGCCTTATCGATTGGAAGAGATCGTGTCACGTGTGACACTGATGCCTCAAAACATTATAGCTTTCTGGATCTTTCTGAGAAACAAAACTATTGTTGACGGAACAAAGTTTGTTTTGTATCCCTTGGAGGACTTTTGCAAGGAGCAAAAACAACTTTCCCAGATACCTTGTCACGGAGCTCTATAGAGAGCTGGATCTGTTGTATCTGATGCTTTTGTAAAAGCCAATTTAACTCTAATCGCAATTCAGTACTGGCTCAAACTTTAAAATCAGAAAATCTTCGTGCATTATAATCTCATTAAATGAGATTATAATTTTTAAAATAACAAGTTTACAACTTTTTATTTGCTTTATTTCTTTAGAAATTGTAATTGATTATGATATACGCTAAACACCAAATACATTTCGCTCCCTATCTCTCAATTCTCATTGGGTGATATCATATACAGCTCATTCACGCTGGCATCAAATTATGATTTGTATCCACAGACAAAAAAGTCGTGCGTGTGTAAATAGGACCCAGTCCGTAAGCATGTCGCATGCGACAGTCGTAACTAAAATCGCAACACATGTAATATCAGAATAACAGAACCATAAGTCAGTAAATTTTTATGGATGGATTCTGGTAGTACAAATACAGTCGAAGCTCTCTGAGCGGACACTCTTTAAGCGAACAGCTCTACTTACGGCCGCCTTTGACAAAACCCGTTTGAACTCTAGCTCATACAAACTCTGTATTTACACATTCCCGTAAGCGGTCAGCTCCAGTTGCCGGGACACTTTTTCTGTTTCCCGAGGGTGTTCGCTTACGGGAGCTTCGTCTGTATTAACTATAAAATTATCGAAGTAGATGCCCATGGCAGGTGATCTTCCTAGATCGTTCGGAGATTCCCGAAAAACGACTAGTACCCGTTTTGCTCGGGTTTAATTTTCGCATTCTTTTGTTACAAGTTTGGGAGGCGACGTAAATTAAGGGGAGAGGGGTAGATGGGAGGACAACTATCATTACCATTGTATTTTACAATGAAATTTAATTTTCGTTTTCTCAGATCATTCTTTCGACAATGGTGGCAAGTTACTAGCTTTCCAACAAGGAATAGAACCATGTAACGAAAGGAACTGTCAATACGGTGGTGAATGTACAGCAGATTCAAGCGGTCGTTTACGCTGTCAGTGTAGAATATACTGTACTCGGCAATATGACCCAGTCTGTGGAACAGACGGTAACACCTACAACAATCCATGCCTCATGAGAGCCGCTAGATGCCAGTTTCAAACAGATATTACACGACTTTCACTTTGGACAGTGTGGTAAGTATAAACAGGGGTCAAATGTTCGACGCGCGCGTGTGCGGTTCCCGCCAAAACATCCGCTGGGGTAAGTACATACAGCGGTCAAATGTATGTGCTCGTGTGCAGTTCCTGCCCAAACTGCTACTGGATTAATTACAAACAGCGTCGACACAACGGTCAAATGTACGGCACGGTGCAGTTCCCGCCAAAACTGCCGCTGTGGGTACGTACATACAAATGTACGGCGCAGCATGTGCAGTTCCCGCCAATACTGCCGCTGTGGTAAGTACAAACAGCGGTCAAATGTACGGCGCGTGTGCAGTTCCCGCCAAAACTGCTGCTGGAGTAAGTACATACAGCGGATAAATGTACGGCGCGTGTGAAGTTCCCGCCAAAACGGCCGCTGCCAAATGCGCCTGGTTTTGACTAGCGACGCAAGCATAAGCACAGCATAAGCGCAAGCGCAAGAGTCCATACAAACACATAAGCACGAAGATCAAAATTATTCGATACTTGTGCTTGTGCTTACGTTTGTCATTGTTTATGTCATCTTGTGCTTGTGTCACTAGTAAAAACCAGGCCTTGCTCTCGTTTTCTTGCTTGATTGACGCCCCTCTTTTGTTGTTTCTGACAGAGTAAAGGCGCTGTTCACTAAGCAGTGTTTCTTGCAACTTGTCTCGCAATTTTTCTTCAACACAAATTGCCCGAGAAAGCGCGTCTTATAACATGCTAAGACTTCAACTGTCGCCCAACGTTTTGTATTGCAACGAGCACTCCACAAAGTCAAAGTGGCAACAATATTTTTAAGCCCCATAAAGCAAAACACATTGTAACACTTATGTTTGCGAGGCAGTTGCAGGAAACATTGGCTAGCGTCACAGCGTAACAGCGCCGCCCTAAAAGTAGACACGTGTAGCATATGGGCGTGGCATGCTTCAAGATGATGATATCGCTTTAGAACCAATCCACGTATCTTCACATTTTACAGGTGCCACGAGCTGTCAAGGCTTGAAAGATGCTGGCGTCGCTTCTACAGACGGCGAATACGTCATATATGTAAGATCAGAGTGTAACACGCCAATGAAGGTCTACTGTCATGGTATGAATACCAGTTCACCTAAAGAATTCGTCACACTGCCTGCTGGTGTTCAAAACAACTACGCCTATATCTACGCTAAACGGCTGCCTCACAGACCCTACTCGGCGAGATACAAATGTTCGGGAAAACCAGGAATGATAAACTACGGCGCAGCAGGATTGACGAAGTACCGAAAAGTTCGCGTAGACCTCCCGAGGATGGCCATTGTACGAGACGATTACACCTTCGCCAAGTCGGATCCGTTCGGTAAAAGAATCGCCTATGGTTCGGCTGGCGATTGTTTCTCAATGCGATTTCTCGGCGAGTCGTGCAGGAGGGGGCATTTCAAAGTTGATCTGACCCACACTGGGTTGCGCTTGAAGACATCCATAGAATGGCAAGCGATCGGTTTCCCCCCTGGAATTGAAATGAACGAATACAAAAGATCAAAGGATGGTACCTTGGTCTCCGCTAAGTGCGGGGGGTGGTGTGGAAGGTGTAGGCCTGTTGGGGAAATGCTGTTGGAGCAGACTGTCTGTAGTCAAGAAGAAGGTAAGGGTATTTCTTTGAACACAGCTCTCTGGAAGGCAAAATTATCACTGTGAATCTTTGTTGGATGGTTGATGTAATATTGCGAACACACGAGAGAAATTGTCTCATCCGATTTCCAAACACCGAGAAGAGAGTTGAAAATACGACGCGTAGCGGAGTATTTTTGACGAAATTCGAGGTGTTTCGAAATCGGATGAAACACTGTCTCGAGTGTTTGATATATCTTCTCCATCGGAACAAAAACTAAGGATTAAACGGAGAAATAAAATCGTAAAACCTATGCTAATTAAGACCAGGTATCCAAACCACCGACACGGTTATGATTTCCTTTGTTTTAACTTAATGAATTATTAATGAGTTTGAGAATGATTGATTGATATGTTCGGTTCATTATTTTATAAACGTTAGAAATTTTTCTACATTCCTATCTGAAGCAAAATGTTTTCGTCTGGTATCTCCTGAGTTTTCCCATTTACACAATATTGATTCGCCGTTTTCCTACTTATTTTTTAAAATCACTGTTATCCGATTTAGTTTATAGTAATTTGTTAGGTCCGTTGTAACCAGCAATTCGTTTATATGATAAAGTCGAGTAATGGCCCATTCCTAATGAATTCCGACATCCTTCTTCCGAGGGTCCGTTCCAAGGTTCCTACAATTAAAGATCGCGTGGACTGGGATGAGCGCAAAGGCGCCATATTTCAACTTCCTTAGTGTTGTAAACCATAGAGTATAGTTGTTGTCGTCGTTTTGGACAGAGACACACTGATTTATTGAAATCTAATTGTTTTAAACCGGTTTTGTTAAGTTCATCTTTTTAGCAATGCCATCGTTCACAATACTTGCTGTTTTCATCGTAAAGAGAGGCTTCAGTTCGTGTACCTCAATCAATCTTCGATTCCATTTCATTGCGCTTTTGATCTTCGTCAAGTCAGGATGATGCTTTTTGACGTTTATATTTTGCAGAGGAAAATTTATTGCAGGAATGGAAGAATATGCTCAGAGAAACTTCGGAACATCATATCCAGTGAACGTGAAGATCTCACAAGTCACTTTGATGTAACGTTCCGAAGATGACAATTTTAGTTTGCTCCAGTCAAGCTTATATTCCGTTGATCTGTTGCCTCAAACTCGGATTATCGCATCCATTATTGTAGATTTTTACCATTTTTATTTGCACTTGGAAAGAACTAACTTATTAATTTCCCTTTCTCAGATCCCTGTCAGTTGATTGTTTGTGAATTCTACTCGATCTGCCGCCGGTCCAGTGATGGCCTCAGCCATGTGTGTGAATGCCCTTCAAACTGTTCACAGGCCAATTCTCCAGTCTGTGGAAGCGATGGAAAGACTTATGAGAATGAATGTGAGCTGCAAAGACACTCCTGCTCCAATAGAGAAAAGATCACAGCCAAAAGCATGACAGCATGTGGTAAGGTTACATCTTTTTTCACTTGTTATATACAGTGGATTTCTGGTTTGCCATCTGGGTGGGGTTGGGAGTGGGGTGGTGGGGGGGGGGGGGGGGGGGGTGTGAACTTTCCACTTCCCATATCTTGTACTCCCGGTTCCCCTCTGTTGTAGTTCCTGTCTCTTTGTACTTTTTCTATTGCAAAATATTACATTATGCTCTGAATTTTTTCCCATTTCTCCCTGCTCCCCCCCTTGGGAATCCCACTACCCACCCTCTCTTCTCCCACCTCCCATACACTTCCCACCCACCACACTTTACCCCTGGGTTTCCTTCCCCAGTCCTCCCCCCTATACAGATCTATACAGGGCCATACAGCTGTCTTGAGACAAATCAAAACAGCTGTTGCAGTGAAATTTTCTCCATGTCTGTAAATACTGTGATAACTTGCAGGAGACAACTGGGTCAAAATGTTTGAAAATTGCACTTTTTTTAATAATATCACTAGGAAGCGTCTACTGCCCTAGTCTCCTATGCAGCCGTTAATTTAGAGTCTCCACACAATGCTATCCCTGTTCTGCTTTGAAAGCGTTTTGAGATAACCTAATAATGGCTGCATAGGAACTATTACTGCCCAGAAGTTCAAAGTTTAGAGTCCCCAACTACAACAATCTAACTCATTCTGCTTTGGCTTGAGAAAAACCTTGCCCCTTACAAGATTGCCTGTTCAACTGGGTATCTTTGGGCTATTTTAAAAAACAGAATGTTTTACATTACAGTCGAAAGTGTCCACTTAAGTGAGGTGTCCACCTACGGAGGTGTCCATTAGCAGATGTTTGGCTGTAGTTGATGCCACCTTTTCTAATACATTATTATTATTATTATTATTATCCTTTTTGTCATTGAACTACAGGTGTAAAACAACCTGTTCACCTCATGTTTGCTGTCGACACCACAAGTATGAATGAAATGAAAGTTATAGAAAAATCAAAACGATTCTTCAAAGATCTGGGGAACAGATTCCAGATCCCAGAACAAGGAATAGCACATGGATTTTTGAAGTTTGATCTCAGTGGCACAGCCAAGATGTATTTCATTACGTTTTACAATTATATTGCTTTGCCTGCGTATATTAACACACTGCAAAGTACTAATGACAAGACAACACTGGATCAGGCCTTGACAGATTCTGTACCTGGTCTCTTGTACAGTCTGGAGTACGACAACAAGCTCAGAAACAGTCAGTACCCTAAGGTATGATTTTAAAATAATGTATCTTGTGAAGACAGTAATAAAAATATTTAGTCAGTGCCTGTTTATATGAAGAAAATCCCCTCTATGTGTCGTCCCTCCCTCCCTCCCTTCGTCCGTCCATCCGTTCATCCCTCTATCCATCTGCCTATCCGTCCATCCATCCCTCTCTCTGTCCCTCCCACCCTCCATCTGTCTGTCCGTCCATCCCTGACCTCCATCTGTCCATCTCTCCCTGCCTTCATCCCTCTCTCCATCTGTCCATCCATCCATCACTGTTCTTACCTCTCTCCTTCCACCTTCCATCCATCCATCTGTCTTTCTGTCCTCCCTCCCTCTCTCCGTCCATCCATCTGTTCTTCCATCCATCCCTCCCTCTCCATCCATCTGTACATCTGTTCTTCCACCCCTCCCTCCATCCATCCATCCTTCCCTCCCTCTATCCATCTGTCTGTTCTTCCAGCCCTCCTCTCTCTGTCTGTCCATCCCTCTGTCTTTCCATCCATCTGTTCTTCCATCCCTCGCTCCTCGCTCCCTCTTTCCTCCTCTTAAATTTCTATTCCAGTTTTCACTGCTAATAATCTGTTGTCTTTTATTATCTTCAGGCTATTGTACTTATCACCGATGGAAGTAGTGTGACCTACCCTCAAGGCCTTGTAGCCATTGCTAAATCATTAAAGGACGCAGGGATTAAAGTCATAGTTGTTCTTGTTGGGGATGAAGATAAAGGTTTAGACAATGTGAGACCATTAGCTTCAGGGAAGGATTTCATTTTGGCTGTCGGGTCACCTGATCGACTGAAGGTGATGGTACAACCAACAGTGGACAAAATAATGCAAGGTAACTTATACAATGCAGAAAAAGATTGTCTTATAGACATTCAATTCAAGGTTTGTGCAGTTGAATCTCTCATTATTGGACACTCGTATGACCATTCGAGTGTCTAGTATTTACTATTCACAAAAGACTGTCTGCTTTGGAGAGATATTTGTATTGTGTAGGTCTTCTTTTAATACCAGTCAAGAGGAGGCTGCTGCATATGGGCGGTGTCCAACTAAGAGGAGGTGTTTCCTTAGGGGAGGGGAGGTGCTTGGGGGAGGTGCCCACTTAAGGGAGGTGTGTATTTTGAGGAGGTTAGCAACAGTGTCCACATAGGGAAGGTGTCTGCTTAGGAGACATTTCCACTTAGAGGAGGTGTCCCTTTACTAGGTGAGTTGTCTGCTTAGGTGAGGTGGGAAGGTGTCTGCTTAGGGGAGGCATCTGTTTATGGAAGGTGTTTGCTTGAAATGATAGCTGGAGTAAATAGACTTCTCCCTGTGCACGCTCAATTTTTTGCCGTTCAAGAGATGTCTGAGATTAGACCCGAAAAATTCCATACTGATGACGTAGCTCTACAGAGATCCATGTAGTGTCTGCAACAACCAATCAGAGACACTACACGGATCTCTGTAGAGCTACGTCATCAGTATGGAATTTTTCGGGTCAAATCTCAGACGTGAGGAGGGGAAGAATTGAATGCGTAAAGAGAGACGTCTGTTTACTTGTGTTATCATTTCACTCAAATTCTTATCTTGATTCTCAGGTTTGGATACTTGTGTTTGGAAACGCTGTAATTTCTACTCAAAGTGTGTCAAACGTGATGTCACAAAGTGTGAGTGTAGCCTGGTGACCAGTGATGTTAACAATCCAGTTTGTGGCTCAGATGGCAAGTCTTATAACAACTTGGATGCGATGGAACAAGCAGCCTGCCAGGAACACAAATGGATTGTACCTCGACACAGAGGAAGATGCGTCACTGGTGAGTATCTTAAGTCCCTTCCAACAAGTTTGACGAGGAACATTTCTGAAAGGGACAGCTTTCCGAAGATTTCCGACCATTTTACGAAGATTTCCGAAGATTCTCCGAATGTTGTCCGAAGGTCATGCGAACATTTCCGAACATTTTCCGAATTTTCCGAAGATTAATACTCGAAGATTGCCGAGGAAGACCCGAAGATGTTTCGACTTATTTTCGCTCATTCAGCATTGAAACACGGCAAACTCGTTAGCAAACGTGACGTCATCGAATTTTGATCATTTTTACGTGTGATGATACGAGTGTTTTTTTTTTACAGTTCCTGGCTGTAACCTTCTGGATTGCAAACATTACTCTTATTGCACGGTGCCACCTTCTGGAATTGCCACATGCAAGTGCCCTGACCCGGCTGCCTGTGGCAACTCCAGGAACCGTGTGTGTGGCACGGATGGATTGACATATGACAACATCTGCCAGCTAACAGCAGCTGCCTGCAAGCGGTACCATGAGGTCAGGGTGTTACATGCTGGACTCTGCATACGTAAGTTGTTTTTAATATTATGTACTCAACTGTAAGGTAGCATGTACTCTTGCAGTTTAATTATTGTATTTACCTTTTCCCAAGTTCAAACATAACGAAAACATCACATCATTGCGTTAAACAGTACCTGTCACATTAAAACACAGACTTAAAAGTTAGAACCACCGTGTACAGCATAATAAACAGACCACATGAAAGTACTACTCAATAGCTTTCATTTGAATGGTCACACACTAGGATTTCATCCACAGACTTAAAAGTTAGAACCACCTTGTACAGCATAATAAACAGACCACATGAAAGTACTACTCAATAGCTTTCATTTGAATGGTCACACACTAGGATTTCATCCAAAGGCTTAAAAGTTAGAATCACCTTGTACAGCATAATAAACAATATCACATGAAAGTACTATCAGATAGCTTTTATTTGAAGGTTTCAGTCACAAATTTTCAAGTTATAACCACGTTGTTTCATTGCATTGTACTTTTACAGAACAACCACTCGACCTCGTGTTTGCCTTGGACGGAGCAGGCCAGATAACCCTGGGCACTTTCCAGAAACAGAAAGACTTCATCAAGCAGTTCCTGGACACTTACGGTACTTCAGCGCCTGGAGTGCGCGTGGGTATCATCGACTATGGCTCGGGTGAAACTCTAGCAGAATTCCAGAACTATGACACAGACAATCTCAAGGACAAGGTTGACAGAGTTAGTTTAACACCTGGAGGCACAGTAGAAGGTGCTTTACGCAATGCTCAGAGCAAGCTGTTTGGAGATCCTAAGCTGCTTAGACCTCACGCAACAAAAGCATTGATCGTTCTGACAGGGGAGCGTGTTGATGAAGGTGATAGAGGATTGCGCGACGCGGCATCACCTTTAACAAGCAAGGGAGTCAGAATCGTGGCGATAGCTGTGGGCAAGACACCGGATAAACGGAAACTGTTGATTTTCACTTCCGGTGACGAATACGTGTTTGATTTTGACAGCAATGAAGATCTGCCGTCTTTAGTGCCAAAAGTTTACGAAGTGATAATAAAAGGTAACTTGAGACTATCGTTTTGCTTATCGCGCCTTTCAGTAACACGCGAATTCTGAAGTTCCCAACTTACGATTGCTTTTTCGCTGCCGTCAATCATAATTACGACGATAACCAACGGACCGTGAAAAAAGCACAAACAAAATGGATCGCAATCTACCAATCACAACACACGGACATGACCTTTGAACCTGTTGAAGTGAACTTCTGCTTCCCGAGAGTCCGCTAAAATGATTGACGGTAACGAAAAACGAAACCGTTGACTGAGCAAACTTAGCTTTGTTACAATATAAACTTCAGAATTCGAAACTGACCTTTTCCTCACCTTTTCAGATCCATGCGAGAAGAAGGAATGTAAGCACTATGCTCAGTGTGTTTCGTATGACAATGGAAGGACACAGTGTGTTTGTGATGAACAGTGTGCCAAAGTTGAAGATCCCGTATGCGGAACAGATGGACAGGATTATGCTAACGAGTGTGTACTCAAGGCTACAGCTTGCCGAGAGAGCAGAGATGTTACAGTAGCTGATACAAGGCCTTGTGGAGGTGAGATTTAGGAAGTCACCTATTTAGACACTGACAACATTGTTTTTAGTGAATGTGTTCTTTCATCACCATCATCTGTGAGATTTAAGAACATGGTTCAGACAGGTTCTGAATGGACAAAAAAAATTTACCATATATAGTCTGCATAGCAGGCACTAGAGTAATATAGAGTAAGTGTTGGAGGGTCGCACGCGTGGGAGGTAACACGTTAGGGAGGTGACGCGCGAGGGAGGTGACGCGCGAGAAAGGTGACGCGAGAGGGAAGTGATGCACGAGGGAGGTCGAGGTGACGCGCGAGAAAGTTGAGGCTCGAGGGAGGTGAACGCGCGAGGGAGGTGACGCGCGAGGCTACACAGGCTATACCATAGAGCATTCAAATAGACCTCAAGTGGTAACAAATCCAGTGTTTGTTGTATTTTCAGCCTGTGTTCACGCCATGGATATTGGTATAATTGTGGATTCATCTCGAAGTGTTGGATGGAATAACTACGAGACCCTAAAGCGCTCACTAGCCAAGCTGACAGATTACTTTCATGTGTCTAAAGACGGAACACACTTTGCCTTCATTCACTACAATCAAGACGCTGTCTTAGACTTTGACTTCGCTGACTCGTCTTTACACAACCCTGAAGCTCTAAAAGAAAAGATCATGGAAATAAAATATGACCCAGGCCGCACTCGGACGGACAAAGCTATTAAAATGGCCAACGAGAAACTGTTTACCAACATGGGTGGAGCCAGGAAGGATGTGCCAAAGTTCCTGATTATACTTACAGATGGTAAAACTAGCGAGGATTCCATGCCTTACCCAACAGTTCTGGCGCCTCTGAAGGTAAAGTCCTGATTCTAGTTCTGATTTTTTTTCCTGCCAGAATTTTGCATTTCGCTTTCTGTTAAAGCCCTGGCCAAACGGAGACGCAAGTAGACGCAAGTTTCCAACTTGCGTCCACTTGCGTCTCCGTTTGGCCACGACTTGCGTTGACTTGCGTTGACTTGCGACGACTTGCGACGACTTGCGTTCACTTTGATCGAGATCAAATTTGAGCGCAAGTAGACGCAAGTTTTTCACCGTTTGGCCACCCAACGCAAGTCAACGCAAGTTTTTTTTGTTTACTTCTAGTACTGAATTGCAGCGCGCGCAGGAGCATTCAAATGGCTTTCTTTTTGGCAACTTGCGTACACTTGCGATAAACTTGCGACTCCGTTTGGCCACCAACGCAAGTCTGTACGCAAGTTCAACTTGCGTCTACTTACGTCTACTTGCGTCTCCGTTTGGCCAGGGCTTTAAAGCTTCATAACCCAGCGGCTTTGAGTTGGTATCGTCGTTCGCTCTTTATCTGTGTTTTGAGGAACTGCTGACTAATTTTTGAAGCCCATTTCAACGAGAAATTAGGAGGGAATTAATCTTTGTTATCCAGGAAATTACCGGCATGAAACTCAATATATGATCAATTTTGTTCGCTTGCGCACAAAGACATTTCCTCGCTCACGACAAAAAATTGGCACAGAGGCGCGCGTCCACAGAGTATGCATGCACGCTAGTAAGGAAAGAGCCCGTGCTTTCTGTTAACTATGTTGGAATGACATTTATATCTTAAGCCCTGGTTAAACGAGAACGAGAATCGCCAAGAGTTGAAGGACAAGAGTTTTCTTCAACTCTCATTGACTACCATCAAGCGTGGACCAAACGAGAGAAAAATCTCGATGACTGAAGAAAAATTTGAGCAGGTTCAAATTCTATGAGAGTCGACGAGAGTGCATGAGAGTTTCAGGCCAAACGAGAGCGAGAGTTTGAACTCTTGTCAACTTTCGTTCTCGCCCCTAACAACTTGCGCTCTTCTCGACTCCAGCGCTTGCTATACAGGCTCTCGTTTAGCCCGGGCTATACTTGTATTGTATGTACTGACCATGGACCTTATCGCTAACTGCAGACTAAAGGAGTGCAAGTTATGGCGGTTGGTCTCGGAGCTGGAGCTGATGACAGCGAGCTCACAAGTATTGCCATGGAGAATGCTGAAAATATCCTGAAGATAGGGTCATTTGATCAGCTGGCGGGCAATGTGAAAAAACTCACCAAGGAGTTATGCCAAGGTATATTTGCAAGCTTTATTTTGGGATTGCGATAGAATCACATTCTTAGAGACATTTTATTCCCCAAACATGATGCACGTGACCGATGCCAAGCGCGGGAAAACGCGTGCGACCAAGTCGCGATTGGTTTTGGTTTTGCATCTGATTGGTTGAGAAGGTGGCGCGTTGTAAAGCAAAACCAAAGGCAGCAATCCTGAATTACTTTCGACACTTAATTCTATACCATACAGTGTAGTGATTATTGTGACGTTTGTATGAGCAGTTACTGAGGTAAACGTCAATGCCACAGCGGTCTAGGGACATTGTATATGACCATTTGTGGCGTAGAGCCTTTTTGTGCCTTTTTGAACAAAAAAAAAAACTCGGAAAAAGAATTCCGAGTTCTCCCAACAGGAGTCGAACCTATGACCTATGACCTTCCGCACACATTTACAGGAGACTAGTGGAAGCTAGGCCATATAACCAGGTTAAATGTTTTTTTTTTAACTCCATAGGAATAGAGCCACTCAATCTCGTGTTTGCGATCAATGCAAATGGACAAGACGCTAAAGATAACTTCGACCGCATGACCCACACTATCACATCAATCATTGACTCTTATGGGCAAAGGAAAATAAACTATGGACTTATAGTGTACGGCAGTACAGCCGTGTCACGGATTCAGTTAACAGAGAGATTTAGCGACGACGAACAGCTTAAGAACTACGTGAAGATGGTGCAGCAAGGGCGAGGTGGAGCAGATTTAACAGCGGCTCTTGAGAATGCTAAAGATCTGTTCAGTGGTGAGATTCCCAAACGCCGCAATGTGTTGGTGATTATGACAAACAGTAAAGCTACTGGCGACAAAGCCAAGATGCTGCCCACTGCGAATGATTTACACGAAATGGGTGTCAAGATTATCACAGTTGCCGTGGGTAAAGAGTCGGAGCGAAGTGAATTGCGACCGCTGTCGCCCAAGAAAGACAACAGCCTATTGGAAGATCCCAAAGAGAGCCCTAAACAGCTTGGAAATAGAATTATGAATGAGGCTGTGAAAGGTTAGTGTTCTCCTCTTTCTCTCTCTTTATTTTGTGGTGTGATCACTAGTCTCCTACAAACAAACAAACAAACAAACAAACAAAACAAACAAACAAACAAACAAACAAACAAACAACAGACAACAGACAAACAGACAGACAGACAGACAGACAGACAGACAGACAGACAGACAGACAGCAAGCAAGCAAGCACGCAAACAAACAAACAAACAAACAAACAAACAAAACAAACACTAAAACAAGCAAACAAGCAAACAAGCAAATAAACAAACAAACAAACAAACATGCACACTCACAAACAAACAAACAAACAAAGCCGGTGACGCATTCGGACTGTTGAGGTGACTTAGATTTTATCTACAAGTTTAAAAATAAAAATTTAAATCGACTTTGTTTAAGTGAGGGTGACTCTTTTAACTGTCCTATGACTGACAAACCTGTAGCCCTCGGATCCCAGATCGAATTGGAATTTAGAAATGTTGGTTTATGTGGAGGGAAGAACCCGGAGAACCCGGTAAAAAACCCTCGGGACAAGGATGAGAACCAACAACTCAACCAACATATGACTCCCGGCCGGAATCGAACGTGGACCACATTAGTGGGAGACGACTGCTCTCACCACAGCGTCATCCCTGCCTAACAAGTGTTCTCTTTTTGTTTGACATTTTAGCCATGGAGTATGTACCTTTGGTGGACCTTGGTTTCGCTCTGAGTGCCTCTGCCTCTGATGCCAGCAAGAACTTTGACAAAATGAAATCTGTGATCGATTCCATCGTTGACCAGTACAGCATTAGCCGAATCAGGTATGGTGTAGTAGTGTATGGGGACGAGGCCAAGACTGTCATTGGATTTCAGCAAGTGTTTCCTAAGGGAGCCGATTTTAAACGATATCTTTCAACGGTGGTACCTGCTTCTGGTGGCTCTAGCTTGGAGAAGGGCCTCGCCGAAGGACAAGAGCTTTTTGAATCTGGAGGAGCTCGTCCAAACGCACGTAAAATTCTCGTCGTCTTCACGGATAAGAAGTCAACAGGAGACGAGCAAATGGCACAGGCCGCAGCAAAGAAACTTAAAGATCAGGATATTAAGGTTATTGCTATTGGTCTGGGGAGCGAGAGCGATCTGGCGGAGCTCAAAGATGTAGCAACAGACGGGCGCCATGTTATTCCTGCCAAGAAGACAGACGACTCGGACGAATTGGCAGGCGAAGTTATGACACTTGTTTTCAGAGGTAATATGATTGTGTTTAGATGTTTCTTTTCGATAAATAAATAGATGTTATTGAACTAGCGTGAGGTCCGTATTGGGAAAATATTGGTCGAGTTCTTTTTTGCAAGTTTATGGACCGAGCCGAAGGCGAGGTCCGTAAACTTGCAAAAAAAGAACGAGACCAATATTTCCCAATACGGACCGAACAAGCTAGTTCAATAAAGTTTTTATTATAATGGCTTTTTTAAAAATGTGTTGATAAATTAATGCAACCATTCTCGGATAACGCGCGCGCGCCAAAGCTAAGCATATTCTTACATTTTTCAGGCCACTTTGCGAAAAGTTTAGCCAAAAAAGCCCAAAATTGTCCGCTAGACATAAGGAAAAATGTTTCTACTTAATAGAAAACAGTTTTCCTTTGTTCAATGTTTCATAAAAGAAATTCGGTGAAATGAGTTCGTTAGCGGTCCATCTTAGCGGTCCGTATTGCAAAATTCGGACCGCTCAGGGAACCAATCAGAATGCTCCTTTTCGTCGTGGACCAGTTTGCCATATAATAAATGTTATTAATATACATTTTACTCACTCTCTATTCTCATTGGCTGAGAACACACAGCTAATTCATACTGGCAACGAATTGACGCGTCATAACTAGAGACACTAGGATTTATCATGTAATTACGCGTCATACCTACAGACACTAGGATTTATGCATGTAATTACGCGTCCATTGACGTCTTGCACGTGTACCACGTGTCGTTCGCTTCATTAGCTCAGGTAGCGAAAAAGAGATTAAAATATTCCACAATCCGCGAAGGAAAAATCTATAAGGGTTTATAAATGCTAGTTTTTTTCCTTTCAAAGTAATCCCAGATGTTCCCACTGTGGACCTGGCCTTCGCTTTAAGTGCTACTGCCGCTGATGCCGACACAAACTTCAAACTGATGAAAGACACAATCACATCCTTTGCCGATATGTACGGCATGTCAAAAATAAACTACGCTGTCATAGCATATGGCGAAACACCAAGGAGGTGGGTTGATTTCCAAAACCAGCCGTCTGATTTTGAAGCTCTCAAGAAGATGGTAGATGATGTTTCCAGGGAGACAGGGGTTGTGGCTCTGGATAAAGGCCTAGAAGAAGCGAAGAAATTGTTTGATAGCGCCAGACCACAAGCTCGTAAGGTAAAGAAAAATTGAAGTACAACGACAGTGCATGTATGTGGGAAGTGCGGTGGTCAAATGGTTAGTGTGTTGGACTCTGGATCGAGTGGTCCTTGGTTCGAGCACTGGCTGGGGTCAGTGTGTTGTGTTCTTGGGCAAGACACTTTACTCTCACAGTGCCTCTCTCCACCCAGGAGTATAAATAAATGGGTACCGGCAAACTGTTAGAGCAACTTGACAAAAACTCTAAGGTAACCTGAGATGGACCAGCATCCCGCCAGCATTCGCTCTCCAGGATATAACAAGCCATTTTTTTGCCATGTACAATGAAGGAAACCTCAAAATAATAGTTCCCTTACTTACTTACTTACTTACTTACTTAATCCTCTTCATGCTAAGTGGCACATAAGGCCGTTAAAATAATAGTTCACTAATGTAGAAAAACACGAACGAGGTAATGATAAACCAAACAGGAACAAGGATGGTTAAGATTGGGAAGATTGAGACGGATTACGAACGTAGATTATTCCAGATACGCTGTCTGTGAGAAGGAGTTCCAGCAGTTAAATATTTCAATTGATTTTCTTTCTGTCAGGTCCTGGTTGTAATCACTGACAAAAAATCTGGCTCAAGTTTAGCTAATGTAAAAACAGCTGCCAAGCCCCTGGAGGATGCTGGGATAGCAGTGATTCCAGTGGCAGTCGGTGGCGAGGCGGATGTGAAAGAATTGGAAAACCTTACACCAGACAAGGAGAATATCATACAACCAACAGATGGTACATCGGCAAATGAGTTGGCCAAGATGATCATGGAGAAAATAAATACAGGTATCTTAGATCTGCTATAAATAATTATTGGTGGTATACAACTACAGTCAACTCTCGTTACAGCGGACACCCGTTATTACGGAGACCCGATATCACGGACACAATCCAGCCCTCCCCCGGTATAGGTATAGAGATTTGACTGAAAATGACTCCCGCTATTGCGGACTCTCGCTATTACGGACTCCTAACTACGTCCCGAGGGTATCCGCTGTAACGAGAGTTGACTGTATGTAGTTAATAACTGTTGTAACTTGAAACTCAAGGACATTTAGAAATCGTCTGTTAATTCTCTCTGTCAATATCAGTATGTTGTCTAGCAGACAGTGTTACGAAATAACTATATCGACGCCATTTATCGTGACAATCTAGATAGGTATCAGAGCTATCGCATTCAATTCCCCAAATAGAAACTTGAAAAATTATATTATTAATTATGTCTTGTTTAGTTCAACCTCCCATCCCTGAGGTGGACCTAGGATTCGCTTTAAGTGCAACAAGTACAGCCCATAACGAAACCTTCAAGTTAATGAAAGACATAATCACCTACATCATCGACACGTATGGCACTCAGAAGATACACTACAGCGTGCTAGTGTACGGTGACACTGCCACAATAGAAATCAACTTTGGGCAGACACCACCATCGCCACAGCAGCTCAAGACAGCGGTGGAGAAGCTCCGTGTTGGCACAGGGATACCAAGCTTGGCTGATGCGCTGGCGAAGGCAATGAAAATGTTTGAAGATGACAACAGACGACCTTTGACGCGCAAAGTCCTTGTGATAATGGCAGACAGTAAGTCAGGGTCTTCTGTAGATGACGTCAAAAGAGCTGCTAAGCCCTGGAGGATCAGGATATTGAAGTGATTCCTGTTGTGGTCGGGAGGAAGCTGATCCAGGTGAACTTGGGAATACCACGCCTGACAAGACGAATGTTGTTGAGACTGGTAAAGAGGATGATCCAAAGGTAGTTGGTGAGATGATCATGGACAAGATTCGAGGTAACTGGAATTTGTAGTTTAAAGTATAAAGTGTGAAGTATGAAGTGTGAAGCGCGAAATGTGAAGTGTGAAGTGACTGAAGAAATGATCCTCGTTGTTGGGATTCTTATTAACCATGTTATATATGTTTATTTGAAATATTTGTTTTCGTCAGTTTGAGTGGCATGCCTGTAAACTAGCCTTGAGGTAAGATTTATTACAACTATAATATCTTCTTTTACTAGATGAGCCTCCAGTTCCAGAGATTGACCTCGCCTTTGCCATCAGCGCCACTGCGTCAGATGCAGATGAGACTTTCACTCGCATCAAAGATACAACCAAGTACATTGTCAACAAATATGGAACAGACAAGATTCATTATGGTTTGCTGGTGTTTGGGACTGTGCCCAGTCGTGTGCGGGACTTCCGTCGAGAGGCATTCTCCAAAGATGAGATGATAAGACTGCTGGAGTCCGTGCCTAGAAGCTCTACAGGTTAGACCTTGAGTGAATAAATGTGGTTGTACCTTTTGAGTCTGTGGACGAAAACCTGGTGTGTGACCATTCAAATGAAAGCTATTGAGCAATATTTCAATGCGGTACTGTTTATTATGCTGTGCAAAGTGGTTCAAACTTTTACGTGTGTGGATAAAACCCTAGTGTGTGACCATTCAAATGAAAGCTATAGAGCAGTACTTTCATGTGATACTGTTTATTATGCTGTACAAGATGGTTCTAACTGCTTTTGGAGTACTCGTCAGTGCTCGCGCTAATTTCTGATTGGATAAAAAGATTCGGAAACTCTTCGAGTGCTTCCACGAAGATTTGCCAAAACCGGCACTTGTTCTCCTGACTGTTCTAGTGTGTTTCTTATGTTGACAAACAAATTTGTATTTTTTTTACAAAGGGCCTGACCTTGAGAAAGCTCTTGAGGAATCACTGAAGCTATTTAAGGGACCAGGAGCTCGGCCAACAGCCAGGAAGGTTCTGGTCGTGATAATGGACAAGAGCTCTGGTGCTGTAGAATCACGTATTAACGATTCTGCCAATAGTCTGTTTGAGCGCTACATTAAGGTTATCCCAGTGGCTGTTGGAGGGGAAGCGGATAAAAAAGAATTGGAGTTGACCACAAAAGACGAAAGTAATCTGATTGAAGCACCAAAAGTCTTTGTACCAGACAAACTTGGAGAAGCAATAATGCGAAAGGTTTTGAAAGGTATATGCCCTTTGCTTTTCAGCTTTATATAACATTAACATTGGAACACCATGCCTCCCATTTCTCCATAAGATGCTGGTACTGTTACAAGAGAGGATGATCTAAGAGAAGGAGAAACTAGGAGGTTAAAAGACGGATTGCAAACAACGAACTTGAAAAATTTAGGCTACATTTTTCAAGATGCACAAACTATGACGTAGCCCCTTTAAGTTCAGTCAGCTCTCTCTTAACGGACACCTCTGTAAGACGGACACCTGGCGTTGGTTCCTGTGCGCCGTTTTTCAGTCATTTTACTGTATCTAAAGTCTCTATAAGCCGGACACTTCTCTAAGACGTGCAGTTGGTGCCGGTCCCGATGGTGTCCGTCTTAGCTCAAGAGAGTTGACTATAGACAATAATGCTGTGTAACAAAAACCTCTTAAAATGATTTTTAGAAAACCACAATTTATAATTGTTATTATCATTATTATAGCACCCATTGTACCAGAAGTGGATCTGATATTCGCCGTGAGTGCCTCGACTGGAAAAGCAGCAAAAACCCTTCGCACCATGAAAGACACTCTGGCGTATGTGATTAACACTTATGGTGTCGGCAGCATCAGGTATGGTATGATCTCATATGGTACAGACGCCACCATTGTGCAGAGATTTGGGAAGACAGGATCCATCCCTGACGACCTCAAGCTGTTAGTGCAAGGTTTGCCTGCAAGTCAGGGACGGCCGGCTTTTGATCGTGTACTGGATGCGGCGAAGAATGTGTTTGAAGGCGCAGGTCTTCGATCAAATGCTATGAAGGTAATAGCACACTAGTTTTGAGAAGTGATATTATTTTTTATGCTACAAAACCTCTTTTGCCTTGTGCGGGTTTACTGCGCCTTTCATTGACACGCGAGCTCTGAAGTTCAAAACCCAACTTACAAATTGCAATCATAATTATGACGACAATCAGCGGACCGTGAAAAAAAGAAACAAACAAAATGGATCGAAATCTACCAATCACAATCCGTGGACGTAAACTTTTGAATGGATTACTAAATGATTGACAGCAGCGTAAAACGAAACCGAGCAGAGATCGCGAGAGTTCGCATGTTATTTGATGTCTTCTCGAAGTCGATATTATGTAATTGTATAGCCTGACAGTGCTGCAAAATGAGTACTCATATGCCTGACTCGTCCCCAGTCGTCTCTCTTGTCTCCTATTAATATTAACGCGGCCGAGGGGAGCGCAAGGGGCACAGAGAGACGACTGGGGACGAGTTAGCTCATATGCTACTTCCGGTTTTGTTTTAAGGTCGTGGTGGTAATCACAGACGATCGATCCAGCTCTACAGATGACGAAATCAGGGCCGCAGCAAAGCCCTTAGAAGATAAAGGCATTCATGTCATTGCTGTAGGTATTGGAAGTGTCCCGGAATTCAAACAGTTAGAACAAACTACACAGAATAAGGAGGATGTCATCACAGCGCCTACAGGTGTCGACCCAGCTCTCTTGGGAAACAGGATTATGGAAAGAGCTTTTCAACGTAAGAATGTGATATCTACAATGTTATTATGAGAAAGATATCATTCAGTCAGTGACACAATCTACTTGGAAACAAATTCGAGTTTTTCAACATGAGTCAAACTTATGACCTTCCACACACCGCGCGGTCGAACGCTCTACCACTGAGCTACAGGAGACTCGTGGGACGTTTAACTAGGTTCAAATGTGACAAACTTCCCGCATACTGCTAGGATTAGATTTCTTGATGAGTGATGTTGAGAATGTGTGGAAGAAATGATGGTATATTTAAGCTTGGTAGAAATATGAGAGAGATATTATTCTGTCAGTGACACAAGCTACTTGGAAACAAATTCCGAGTTCTCCTAATATGAGTCGAACCTATGACCTTCCGCACACCGGTCGGACGCTCTACCACTGAGCTACAGGAGACTCGTGGGAGCTTAGGCCATATAACTAGGTTCAAATGTGACAAACTTCCGCATATAATTACTGCTAGGATTAGATTTGTCGATGAGTGAGAATGTGTGGAAAGAAATGATGGCATATTTTAAGCTACTCGGAATTTTTTTTTTAATAGAAGTGTTACTAAAATATTGTTTTGCTTATCTTAGCTGTGTTACTGCCCATACAAGAGGTCGACCTGGTAGTTGCTATGTGTGCAGTGTCTGCGGCATCCAGCCAATCCTTTAAGCTCATGAAAGACACCGTCAAGTCAATTGTCGATAAATACGGTACCTCGAAAATCCACTACAATGTGGTGCTTTATGGAACACTGGCTGTCCCAACGCTGGAATTTTCAGACAAGACGCTCACCAAAGAAGACGTTAAAAAGTACATTGATGATCTTCCCAAGCCCAAAGGTAATATTTATGAGGTGTTTCTCAGGAGTTTTTGGACCTAATCAAGAGATGATGATCTAAGAGAAGGATTCCCCGTGCCCCTTAATAATTCATAGTGATTCTCTCCACCCAGCTAGGAGTAACTTAGTACTGGCACCTGGTCAACCTTTAATTTGTCGTTCACAGGTAGTCCTGTCCTGGACCAGGCACTGAAGTCTACCAAGTTTCTATTTGAAGGAGATGGTGTGCGAGAAAATGCAAAGAAAGTTCTTGTCGTGTTTACAGACAAGAGCTCGGGTTTGGATGAAAGCGTGCTTAGATCCGCGGCTGCTGAGCTGGAGAACAAGGAAGTGGAAATCATTGCTGTATCTATAGGAGATGAGTCGGATGGCAGTGAACTGGCGTATATAACACCACACACGGGCAACATCATTGATGTACCGACAGATGAAAACCCTGATAAGCTGTCCACTGAGATCTTGAATCTAATTATTACAGGTTGGTTCTGCATGCTGTTACGTTGTATCTTGACAAGTACATAGAGCGGTTTTAAATTGGATATCGTTAACTCAAAACCATAACAATCACAATGGTCAATCACATCAAACGCCAACAACACAATGAACCAATGAGAACTCGAAGCAAATACACGTAACCAGCGCCAAGCGTGGGAAAACGCGTGTGACCAAGTCGCGATTGGTTTTGGTTTTGTATCTGATGGTTAAATATGTGGCGCGAGTTTTTTTTAAACCAATCACAGAGCGTAGCAAAGCAAAACCAAAGCAATTCCGGATTACTTTCGACACTCAATTGAAAGTTGCTCTGTGATGAATGACTTCATATATGAACTGCGGATATAGTGTGAAATCGGACGAAATCATCCTACCAGTTGTGTTTACAAGTTAGGCAATTTCAAAGAAGTCTGATGTCATGATGTCCGCGTTACTTGTGCGGTGCTCTACCAACTGAGCTATGAAGCCACACATTATATGTAAGTGTCACAGTGAGCCACTAGTGACCGGAAGCGCAGCGAGAGCGAGCGTAACCAGCGCTCTGGTGTTACGTTAGTAGGCAAGACACAAACTCATTAATAATTCATGAAGTTAAAACAAAGAAAATCATAACCGTGTCGGAGGTTTGGATACTTGGTCTTAATTAGCATATATTTACGATTTTATTTGTCCGTTTACTCCTTCGTTTTAGTTTCGATAGAGAAGATGTATCAAACTACTCGAGACAGTGTTTCATCCGATTTTCAAACACCTCGAACTTCGTCAAAAATACTCCGCTACGCGTCGTATTTTCAACTCTCTTCTCGGTGTTTGGAAATCGGAGGAAACTTGTTTTAATTGTATATTACTTCTAGCACACCGTTCCACTGACATTTGTGTATCTTCCTGACTTGGCGTTCTCTCCGCTTTTTTCTGATAGATCCGCCACCCGTTTCGACAGAAGTTGACGTTGCCTTCGCAGTAAGTGCAAATTCCGTAAACTACAGACAGACATTGAGGCTAATGAAAGAAACCATCTCCTGGATAATCAGCAAATATGGAACAGAGAAGCTGCGATATTCTATAATCCTGTTTGGTACTGATGCAAGCATAGAACTGGACTTTGATGGCGACATTTCGACCCCAAATAAGCTGATAGAGTTCGTTCAGGGTCTTCCAAGACGAAGCGGAGGTCCTGATCTCATCGGAGCTCTGAAAGAAGCTGAAAAAGTGTTTGAATCTGCAAGTGCACGACCCAACGCCTGGAAAGTATTGGTGGTTATCACTGATAAAGGATCTGGCTCCAGTGTATCTGATATCGAGAAAGCTGCCGGGCCACTGGACGATAAAGGGATTAAGGTGGTACCAGTGGCTGTAGGAGGGGAAGCTGACACTTCAGAGCTGGAGGCTACTAACCCAGAGAGATTTGTTATCGCGGTACCATGGACTGAAGAACCAAAGACATTAGGACAACAAATCATGGATCATGTTATCAGACGTGAGTCAACATAAGAAATTAAGCTGTTGTAGGTCAGAACATTATTGTTATAGCTACAATTCAATTCAATAGTTAACTCAATTTTTAGAGTGTGCCTTATTCTACCTTTATATTTTCACGATTTTCGCTATTGAAACAAATTCTCGGGGGAAAAAGTGCCGCGAAAATTGAAAACGCCTTTCACCATTATCCATAGCAAAACCATCTCCAGGATCCACCAAAATGCACTTTTCAGAGCCTGAAATCTCAATTTGTTTTCTGGGGAAGCCTCACCAAACACCCCAAATTGAAGGGGAGCGCCCCCCACCCGCAAATAAACCAAACAGGAACAAGGATGGTTCAGGATGGAGAAGATTAAGACGGATTGCGAACGGCAAACTTTAAAAAATGGCCGATTTTTTCAAGATGCGCCGTCCATGACGTAGCTCCTTTAAGTACGCGCGAAAATTAGTGAGAATAAGGTACATTGTTTGTTTTAATTTTGCAGCCAAGTTCCTGCCTATTGATATCGCCTTTGCTCTCAGTGCGACTGGGTTATCAGCTAATAAAACCTTCAAGTTAATGAAGGATACAGTTCAGCGTATTGTTGACAAGTATGGCACGGGCAGCTTGAGATACAGCTTCATTGTGTACTCGGATTCAGCCAATCTCATCGTGCGATTCAGTGACAAATATTCCAGTCTTGACAAGTTGAAGGCATTCATTGAGGCTCTGCCTGCAGTCACTGGAGGAGCCTCTCTTACCCAAGCCCTCGCGGCCGGCAAGCAGGCCTTCCAAGACAGCGGGGTTCGCAAGGATGCCATCCATGTGCTTGTTGTTATCACGGACAAGAGGTCTGGAGAGAGTCAAGACGTTGTCGAGAAAGCTGCCAAGCCTTTAGAGGATTCTGGGATCGTTGTTATTCCTGTTGGTATTGGAAACCAAGTTAATGTTAACGAGCTTGGTGAAATAACAAGCAATAAAGAGAATGTAATACTTGTTGACGAAGAAGAGGACCCCGAAAATTTGATGGAGATGATCATGGCGAAAGTTAATGGTATGGCGTTTATATAGGATCTTGTTAAAATACATACATAATTTTGCTTCTTTTTCTCAGTTACACTTATACTTACATTCGATAATTAGGTTTATCCCATCAACACATTGGGGCTACACTTGTCGCCTCTTGAATGGTTCGTAATCGTTTTGTACCAGGCTGTCGCAAACGATTGAACAGCATTTCTGTGATCTTAATACGTTAGGTGCGAAACAAACAGAACTGATGTTCGGTGTATGCATCATTTCTTTGGTTTAGCTGTTTGTCTTAATAAGTTTCGACTGAACTTTATAATTTTTTCGTAAATCTCTCGTGCGAAGTGTCCAAAGGAATCAGTACCGCCAGTTACATGTTTTCCCGCGCTTTTCGTTAGTTACATGTTTCCCGCGCTTTCCGCTGGTTTCATGTTTTCCCGCGCTTACCGCCAGTTACATGTTTTCCCGCACTTTCCGTTAGTTACATGTTTCCCGCGCTTTCCGCTGGTTTCATGTTTTCCCGCGCTTACCGCCAGTTATATGTTTTCCCGCGCTTACCGCCAGTTACATGTTTTCCCGCGCTTGCCGTCGGTTAAATGTTTTCCCGCGCTTGCCACTGGCTGCATGTGTATCTGCACTTGACGCCGGTTATATGTTTCCCGCGCTTGCCGTCGGTTAGTTGTGTTGCTCTAATGGCCCTGTTTTTGCAGTATTGAAAAAACAGTAATCATCATGTCATGTTTTCAGAAACACAAAGACCACCACCAGTTGACCTTGCGTTTGCTTTGAGTGCAACCTCAGTGCAGTCTCGCAGCTCCTTCCAGCTGATGAAGGATGTGATAAACAAGATCATTAAAGACTACGGCACTCGGGACATACGCTACTGTTTTATACTTTATGGTTCTGACGCTTCCACAAAGTTCAGCTTCACAAATGACCCGGTAGATCCAGACAACCTGCAAAACTTCGTGAAATTCATGCCCGTTAGTAATCCGCCCACATCACCTCATGTTGCTCTAGAGGAGGCCACACAAGCCTTCAAGGGTCCAGGAGTGCGTGCCAATGCTACCAAGGTACTCGTGGTGATGACAGACATGAACGGGGATTCAGCTGAAGAAGAGATTCAGTCAGCCGCTGGTCCGTTGAAGCAGATGAAGGTCAAGGTGATAGCCGTGGCAATTGGTACAAGTGTTGATACAAACGAGCTGGTAAATGTTACAGGAGATAATAACAATGTTATCACAGCTCCTGTGGATGCAGATAAGGATTCTCTGGCCATTGTATTGATGAAGAAGGTTTTCCAACCAGGTATGGAGATTATGTAATGTCTGTCACTGGTCAAACGAGGATGAGATTGCTAGTGTTCAAACTCTGTCTCGTTTCGCCTGAAACTCTCATGTACTTTCAGCGACTCTCATTGACTCTCTTGCGCTCTCATCGAATTTGAACCTGCTCAAATTTATCTTGAGAGTCGTTCAGAGTTTTCTCTTGTTTGGCCCGAAGTGACGAAAGTCGATGAGAGTTGAAGAAAACTCTCATGTAACCTGTTCCAGGCGTTCGGATAGTGGGGAGCGCGTCTTTTCGTGTCGCGTACCCACTATCCGAACGCCTGGAACAGGCTAACTCCCACGAGAGTCAACTCTCATCAACTGTCATCCTCGTTTGTCCCGGGCTTAATTGGCTAAAAATGGCGCGAACTTTTCTTCATCTGTTAGTTACACGTGCAGAATTCTGTGCTTTTATTAAGTTAACATGCCTCTTACTCTTCCAATTTTAGTTCCGCCTGTCGTACCTGCAATCGATCTTGTGTTCGCAATAAGTGCAGTGTCGTCTAGTGCTGATGATGTGTTCCAGAAGACACAATCGACGATCACTTCTATCATTGACAAATATGGTACAAAAACATACACTACGCCGTGATCCTCTTTGGAGCGATGCTCAGGCCTTAGTGGACTTTAATTCGTACACCACAAGTGAGCAGCTGAAAGACTTGCTTATAAACCTCCCTCACATTACCGGTGGACCTGACTTGGATGAAGCTCTCAAGCTTGCCAGTCAAGTGTTCACATCTCCGGGGACACGAAAGGATGCACACAAAGTCCTGGTTGTGATCACAGACAAGAAGACCTCCTCGAATATTAATGATGTCATATCTGAAGCAAATAAGCTTGAGGAGATGGCAGTGGCAGTGATTCCTGTGGGGATTGGTAGTGAGTCAGACAGAAACGAACTAGAAGAGATCACTCCAGATGTGAGTGACGTCATTATAACTTCCAAAGTTGACGATCCTGACGAGTTTGGGAGAGAAATCATGGAAAAGGTTTTGCAAGGTATGAAATGTGCTGCCTCTCAAACTCATTAATAATGCATCAAGGTGGTGAGAATCTTAACTACAATGCTGTTGCTATGCGAGGGTTCACATAAGTAATCCAGCTGTTTTCTTTTTCGTTTATAAAATAAAGCCAAAAAGATGCAATGTTACGTCATAACCATGTTACTGACATAGCCGACGCATGCAAAACGTTACACAACCAATCAGAGCGCGCGTTTATGATCAAAATTGTATATTTTATTTTTGTAACTCGCTTCTTTCCTTTACAGAACGTGCCAAAGTACCAGAGATTGATGTGGTATTTGCTCTAACAGCTACAACAGGAGATGCAGATGACACTTTTCAGCGCATGAAAGATGCTGTCGAGATAATAACAGACAAATACGGCATGAACACGTTGCGTTACAGCTTCATTGTGTACGGAGCCCTTCCAAGAATCATATTTGACTTCAAAACAAACTTTCCCAGCCGCGCAAGCTTGAAATACTTCATTGACCAGTCTCAAAGAGCCACAGGGCGCCCAGATACCAAGCGGGTCTTAGATGAGGCCCTGCAAGTCATTACAGATTCAAGTGTTCGCCCATCAACGAAAACAATTCTTGTCCTCCTTACAGATGGTGCTTCGCACGATAATCCTGAAGGTGTAAAAAGATCCATTAAGATCCTGGAAGAGATTGGCGTTCCTGTTTTAACCTTTGCGTTAATAAACAATCCCCAAACTGACTTGGAAGTTCCAAAAACCGTAGAACCGGGAAACTGGCTGAAAAGGTTATGGAGATAGTCTTTGCTGGTAAGTGCAACTGCTATACCTCTCTGTGATTAAATAAGTGTTTTCGACTGTAGTTATAGCTGCGACACATTAGTAGGGGACTAACCACCAGATATATATCTTTGTTTTGCTATCAGCGTTGTTGGAGGGGAGAGGGGGCTTATTGAAATAATGATTTTTTTGGGGGGGAGAGGTGGGGGGAGGTGAGGGGAGCATATTAGGCGGAAATAAAGATGTTGGAAGGTCCACGACCGTGCACAAATTTTTTGTTTTGCGCCTCACCCACTATGGATGAATTACGTAACCAAAACGTTTCTATTGCTTAGTTACACGGATGCAACTCAAAACCTATTATGTTTTGTGCACTGCCAA
Source organism: Desmophyllum pertusum (assembly GCA_029204205.1). Lineage (NCBI taxonomy): Eukaryota > Metazoa > Cnidaria > Anthozoa > Scleractinia > Caryophylliidae > Desmophyllum > Desmophyllum pertusum. Next base: position 1,573,168 of record MU825398.1, read on the forward strand.
GGAAAAGCAGACACAAACATGGTACAAATATTTTGGTGGGCTACACAAACATTTACCTTCATTAACTTTGATTAGAGCGTTTACTATACTTGTTTTTCTGCTTTTGTTTCAGCTATATTAGAGCCACCAGAGATAGATCTTTGTTTTGCTATCAGCTCTACCGCTGCTAATGCTGACACCACCTTCGCCTTGATGAGAGAAACCATAAATGATGTCATAGACAACTATGGCATCAACAAGATCCGCTACAGTGTCATCGTGTTTGGAGCACAGGCCAGGCAGGTAGTAGGCTTCGATTCTGGTATTTCTGATCCTACTGAACTGGAAAAGTTAATCAGTTCTCTCAGTCCAATCACTGGTGGCCCAGCAGTAGACAAAGCATTAGAGACAGCACTGGAATCTTTCAAGGAAAACGGTACTCGTCCTAGTGCCAGGAGGGTGCTTGTTGTCATCACGGACAACAAATCAGGTCTCCAAGTGAACGACATTGTGGCCAAGACTAAAGCTTTGGAGAAGGAGAGGAGAATTCGTGTCATTGCTGTGGCGGTTGGGGATGCCGCTGACCAGCAAGAGTCAAAAGCAATGGCTTCGGATAGCAGAGATGTTTTGACTGTTCCAACATCTGTACAACCCAGCACACTTTCCAAAGATATTATGGTTTTGGTTCTAACAGGTAAGTTGATTCGGTTTGGATGGTGGATACAGTGGTTTTCAATTGAGTGTCAAAAGCAATCCGGAATTGCTTTGGGTTTGCTTTACTACCTTCTGTTGTTGGTTTGAAAAACTCGCGCCACCTACTCAACCAATCAGATAAAAACCAAAACCAATCGCGACTTGTTCACACGCGTTTTCCCGCGCTTGACGCCGGTCACGTGTGTTTGCTTAGAGTTCTCATTGATTCGTTTGTTGTTTACGTTTGCTGTAATTGCTTTAGTTTTGGTTTTACAACACTCAATTGAAAACCACTCTATGTGTACATGAAAGTAACTAGTAGCTACTGGCATCAATAAACTGCCTGGTGTTGGATGTTCTGATGGCGGGACTCGCTCAGAAGCAGTGACTTTAACTTTGACATATCTCGGTTTGAAACCATGTGCTACGTAGAATATATCATTTATGCATATTTTATCTGTCTGTCTGTCTGTCTGTCTGTCTGTCTGTCTGTCTGTCTGTCTGTGTCTCTGTCCTGTCTCTGTCACCATCTCATGGTAGATTTGTCGTCTGTACTAACGAGAATCCACAGCAATAATGTATTGTGCTATTGTTTAAGCCTGATCCTTTGTCACGGTAATGAAAATCCAGCAGTTTCACAGCATTTTCCACAGTCCACAGCAAGTTAATGTATTCCACAGCGCTTCAACATCAATTAATGAGACCATATGAGTTAATCGAGAAACCACAGCATTAAAGAGGACCAAAACATGCGTCCTATACTACTCGCGTAAAGCTAAGATTTTGCAATTTTGTTTTCCAATTAGGTGCAAGACTACTTTAGAACGGAACCTTTCAAGATCTAAATGAAATTTCGAATTTGTATTTTTAGATCGTCCCCTGAATATACCTAAGCTTGACCTGGTGCTTGCCATCTCATCTACCGGTAATAATACAGAAGAAACATTCAGGCTCATGACCAAAACCATAGACTGGCTACTCCAGAATTACGACTCAAGTAAGATTCGGTACGGCCTTCTTGTGTACGGCGATGATGCTACTGTGTTGGTTCACCTTAAAAACAACACAGCTGCTGACCAAGTCCAGGAACAGTTGAAGACGATCGTGCAATCTGTTGGTCGATCAGCCTTAGATAAAGCTCTGGAAACGGCTGCTGAAATGTTCGCCGAGGCTGGTGACCGCCAGGATGCTGACAGGGTCTTGGTGATCATGACCGATGAGAGCTCTGGTCTTAGTGAAGAAGTCGTTGCTGCCGCAACTAAACCTCTTGAGCGGATGATGGTGAAAATTATTCCTGTAGCAGTTGGCGATGATGTTAAACCAGAGGAATTCAAGATAGTCACCCATGACTTCAACATCATGACAGCCAAGGAGGATGAAGATCCTTTTGTCCTGAGTCATAAAATCATGGAGAAAGCGAAACGTTAGTATAACTTGAGATTTTGTTTTATTTCCTATGTGCCTATCTCCATAACAGGGATTGGAGTATGGTACACGAAGAAGCTCTCAGATATAATTACTTGTAATAATTCCTATGAAGTGTCTTGCATTATTTTAACGTTATGAATGTAAAAACCTGACGTTTGGCAGTGCTACCTTGATGCAAAACGTGCCTGGAGACAGCACTGCCAATCAAAACGTCGTTTCTTGACATTCATAGCGTCGAAAAGGTATTTTAGTTTCACTTCAAGAGTCTCTCATAGGTGCGGTGGCCTAATGGTTAGCGCGTTTGACTCCGGATCGAGTGGCCCGGGTTCGAGCCCTGGCTGGGCTCATTGAGTTGTGTTCTTGGGTAAGACACTTTTCTCTCACAGTGCAACCCTTCCCCCAGGGGTAAATGGTACCAGCGAATTGCCAGGGCAACCTGACAAAAATGCTAGGGGGTTACCTGCTATGGACCAGCATATCCATCCAAGCAAGTAGACGGATTTAAAGAGTCTCGGTATGCCAGAACTCGTTCTATAATTTAAAGATGCCGTTTTCTTCGTAGATGGAATCATTCAACTGCCGGAGACCAACTTGGCCTTTGCAATCTCCGCCACAGCGCTTGAAGCTGAGGAGACACATACATTCATGAAGGAGATTATCAAGTCGATTATTGCCAAGTATGGAACAAAGAGACTGGAATACAGTGTCATTGTGTACGGTGATTCGGCTTCAGCACAGGTCACCTTTGGTGAAATTTTCGATTTAGATTCTGAGTTGACGAAGGCTGTTGGCAGCGTGTCTCGAGTGTCCGGGGCCCCTCACTTGACAAGGCACTGGAAGTAGCTAAAGATCAGTTTGAAAGTCCACTTATTAGACCCCACGCAGCTAAGGTAATGTGTGCGCCAATAGAGCGCTTTTCAATTGAGTATTGAAATTAATCCTGAATTGCTTTGGTTTTGTTTTACTACGCTCTGTGATTGGTTAAAACAAAAAACTCGCGCCACCCACTCAACCAATCAGATACAAGACCAAAACCAATCGCTACTTGGTCGCACTCGTTTTCCCGCGCTTGGTACCGGTTACGTGTATTTGCTTCGAGTTTTCTTTGGTTCATTTGTTGTTTACGTTTGTAGTGATTGGCCATTGTAATTACTTTGGTTTTGGTTTCATGACACTCAATTGGAAACCGCTCTATTTTACCGTGTTTTGTTAAGATTGTTTTAATCGCAGCAAACATATCAGGGTATGGCATTTCGTGGACCCATTTCTGCCAATTTCACACTCATTTAATACATTTCTCGTAGGTGTTAGTCGTTATTACAGACAGATCATCAGGCAAAAGCCCACAGGACATCAGAGCAGCGGTAAGACCCCTTGAAACAGCCGGAATTCGTGTCATCGCAGTAGCTGTTGGGATTGACCCTAATAAAATAAAGGAGATATCAACGGATGGAGACGTTATTGAGACTGACAACAAAAAAGACCCTGGTGATGTAGGAGAGAAGATAATAGACAAAGTTGCAAATGGTAAGCCAGTGTGTTAAAGGAGCTATGTCACGATATTTTAAGTCATTTTGCAAAGTGCCTTAAATTGAAGAAAACCTCAAATAACAGTTTACTTAGGTAGAAAAACACCAAAGAGGTAATAATAAACCAAACAGGAACAAGGATGGTCGAGGATGGAGAAGATTAAGACGGATTGGGAATGGCGAACTTGAAAAAAATGGCCAATTTTTTCAAGATTCGTCATCCGTGACATAGCTCCTTTAAAATAGTTTGAAATGCAAAACTAGCCTCACAGACATAGAGAAGGGCTAATTTCGGCTAGTAGAAGTAGAGCTAGACAGAGTGATACAAAATTTGACAGCTCCTAACGTTTAATTGTGTTTATTTTATGTTTATAATGTTTAATTGAGAGTTAACTGTCACCGGGTGTTTACTTCCAGTTTGTAATCCATTTCCATCCTCACCATCATCAGCTACCTTCACTTCCTAATGGGTTCCTGACATTTGTTGAGTATTGTTCTACAAAATGAAATTATTCTCGTTGGATTTCCTGTGATCTAAGCATGTTTTTGAGATTCTCATGCTAGCTGAAAATAGATGACAGTGCCTTTTTAAATTGAGAAATGATGGTAATAGGACTGAGTGGAGTCCAATTCGGTCTGCAATCATACGAGTGTTTAACGAAATTTGTTCTACATCTACATTTATATCTATATTGCGATACTTGACAAAGGTATTCCCATCACGGCAAACCAAGCACGAGCATGATTACAGACCGAATTGGACGGCAACAAGTCCTGTCACCAATTAATCGTAACTACAACAAAATTAAAAAACCCGAAAAGTTTAATTTTTGGTGAATAAAAGGATCGAGGACTGGTCAAAAGTTGAGATTGTTTTCAAGATCCATGAGAAAAAAGCAACCCATTTTTCAACTTTTCCACAGGTAAACTTCCCATACCAGAACTGGACCTAGGATTCGCTATTGCAGCTGGCTCATTGGATGCCGATGAAACATTCCAACTCATGAAAGACACTATTTCAGCGATCATCGGTGAATACGGATTGGACAAAATCAGGTATGGGTTGATAGTCTTTGGAGACACTGCAAGCATCAAGATCCAATTTGGTGATTTCTCCAACATTGATAACATGCTACGGTATCTTAGCATTCTTCCCAAGAAGAGAAGTGGGGCTGCTTTAGACGAAGCGCTTGAAGAAGCAGAAAGGCTGTTCGTGTCAGGTAGTGTTCGTCCCAATGCCAAAAAGGTATTGGTTGTGATCACGGATTTGGCATCAGGGAAAACGCCATCTCAAGTGAGCGAGGCAGCGAAACCATTGCAGGACAAAGGGTGAAGATTGTTGCTGTAGCCATTGGCAAAGAAGCTGACCCGAAGAGTTGGAGATATTCACTCCAATGGAAAAGATAATTGAAGAGGAAAAGAGTGTACAACCCGATGATCTTAAGAAGGAAATTATGGCTAAAGTTTTAACAGGTTAGTGAGCTGCAGTCATTTTAATATATCTTTGTAAATGACTAGATTAAAGGGTAGCTACCCTGCTTTTTCAGTGAAATGATCGCAGAAAAAAAGAAAAATCGCTCAGTTGGCAAAGCATGGGCTCAAATCTCGTCGTAGCCCTGAATTGTTTTTCAGACTTTGAAATTGCAAACATAACTTGGGTCTCTTCTTCACTTCATGCTCTATCCGCAATGCATATGTTATTTAATTTATATATATAACTTGTTATTATTTGTTGAATGTGATTTGAGTGAAGCAAAAACCAAGGCAATTACAATGGCCATTCACAACAAATGTAAACAATACAATGAACCAATGAGAACTCAAATCAACTACATGTACACGAAACTGGTGCCAAGCCCGGGAAAACGCGTGTGACCAAGTCGTTTTGCATGATTTTGTATCTGATTGGTTGGGAGGTTGCGCGAGTTTTTTAAACCAATCACAGAGCGTAGTTAAGCAAACCAAAAAATTCAGCGATTACACTCATTGAAAAGCTTTATCCAGCATAAAAAAGCGATTACCATTACTATCTTGTATTTTTTGTTTTTATTCAAAGAAACTCCAACATTTCCCGAGATGGACCTTGTGTTTGCTTGAGTGCTAACTCTGAATCTGCTGATGCTGCTTTCACCCTCATGACTGACACGGTCAGAAAGATCATCAGAAACTTTGGATTTGGAAATGGCAACATTCAATATGGTGTCATTGTATATGGAGCCACAGTAGAGGTCAAGGTCCAACTGGGAGACCCCTCTTTCAAGAACATTGAAGACCTCAGAGAATACATTCAAAAACTACCAAAGCAAACCAGTGACCCTCAAATCGACAAGGCTCTGCAAGAAGCTTTGAAGATCTTCCAGGGACCCAATGCTCGCCCCGGTGCTAAACAAGTGCTGGTTGTTTTGACTGATAAGAAGTCGACATCGAGTGAGGAGGTCATCAAGACAAGTGCCAGACTCCTAGAGGAGAGGCAGATCCGAGTTATTCCTGTTGGTGTTGGAAGTGAAACAGATCCTGACGAATTGAGGAGTATCACACCTTACAAGGACGATGTCATAAAGGCAAATGAGGAGCCTTGGAGGTTGGCACGTGAAATTATCATAAAGATCTTAACAGGTACGAGAGACCTGTGTTGTCCAGAAGGGTGACACCGGTGTAACTACTCAAGAATTATTAACCTAGAGTAACTAGCCTAATAGCACTCTGTATTGGGCAAAATTGGAAAGAGCCTAATTATACAAAACTGACAGAAACATTTTACAGTGGAATCCAGATTTCTCGAACCTCCAAGGGAAACGAAAATTGGATCGAGAAATCAGGAGTTCGAAATATCGGGGGTAAAATTACAATGACACGAATCCAAGGGAAACGACTTTGGTTCGAGTTATCGGGGTAGTTGATGTATAACCTAGTGAGGAGGGTAGAAAGGTAGGCAGTTGAAATTAAAAAAAAAACAGCAACACTTGTTTTGCAGTTTGATACTAACTAGATAAACAAGAAACAACGGCATGGTAGTATGAAAAAAATTAATGTTGTGAATGTGTTGATTGGCCTGTTATGCTATGTCCATAATATTTTGGTTTGAGGCCATATCAGTAACCCACAAGAAGGACGTGTACAGCATCAGAAAATAGCTCGCCATTTGTGACATACAAAACACATTGATCCCAAGTACCACTGAAATAATTATATTTAGACCAAGAGGAAGGTATGCAGTGTATTGTTGGGATAAAGCCTCAGCAAGGGTTATCACTTTTGTATCTTTTTAGTCTAACTGTTTTTTTTTATTTTTTATTTATTTTTATTTATTTATTTATTTTTATTTATTTATTTATTATTTTTTTTTTTTGAGTCTAACACATTTATTGCAATCAAAGACAACTTACATGACTACGCTTACACTATATAACTTGTAGTACAATACTTACATTACATTTACATCGCTTTCCCTACATTACATTTTATCATTATATACCTCGGTATTACAGTATTATGCAGACAATTTTTACATCGATATTGCCCGCGCTGACTTCAAATTTATCGTACTTAAGTCTAACTGTTTGTTCATTTCAGAACCAACAAAGATTGCTAAAGTTGACCTTGGTTTCGCCATTGGTGTCGCATCACGTGACGCCTCGAATACTCTTCAACATATGAAGGACATCATCAAAAGCATCGTAGATAAGTATGGCACTGATAAGGTTCATTATGGACTTATTACGTTTGACAATAAGGCCAGTATCAAAATACCCTTCAGTAGCAGAATCGACTCAGCTGCGAGCCTGAAATCCCTTATCGACTCCGTGCCAGTGACAACTGGTGGCCCTGCCGTAGATAAGGCTCTAGAGGCAGCCATTACTCTCTTTGGAGGCGAGGGTGTTCGTTACGATGCTCAGAAAGTTCTCGTGTTGATGGTCGACAAGAAATCAAGTGGAGATGACGCAGCTGCCACGAAGACCGCAATGGAGTTGAAGGATAGTGGAGTTAATATCATCACCGTTGCAGTTGGAGCCGAGGCTTATCCCAATAATTTGAAAAACATCTCATCTACTCCTGATAATGTGGTAAACACGAGCACTACGGATAAACCTGATGAAGTTGGAAATCAAATCATAGATAGAACAGGTGCAGTAGTAGATAATGTCATAGAGCGGTTTTAAATCGAGTGCCTAAAGTAAGTTTGCTTTGGTTTTACTTTACTACGCTCTCTGATTGGTTCGAAAACTCGCGCCACTTTCTTAACCAATCAGATGCCAAACTAAAACCAATCGTGACTTGGTCGCACGCGTTTTCCCGCGCTTGGCGCGGTTACATGTATTTGAATCGAGTTCTGATTGGCTCCTTGTGTTTCCGTCTGTTGTGATTGGCCAGAGTGATTACTTTCGTTTTGGTTTAACTGCACTCAATTGAAAACCGCTCTACGAATCTTAGGGAAATGGTCTCAACTACTAACTTCAATTGCTTTTGCTGTTTAGTAACCCGATGGCGTATTGACCTATACAGCAAACGTTTGCTGTTATGAGCCGGAAGAATAACATGAAAAATCTGTTTTTCACATTGTTTCTGTTTGAGTCATGCATGAAAATTAAGAGGCAATGTAGAATGCCTAGCAGAGGTTTGATTCAACTTACGATTCTGATCGAACATGCAGAAACGTTCAAATGAATGCTCGCGTTCACTAGAAGACAGTAAACTCCATGTTTTCACGTTTTGAACGTCGGGTAGAAGTACATACTTACATACATTCAACTTTATTTTACAACGCTAGCCACAGAGAACTCATAGTTGGTTTCCACGTTGGGCGTTACTAATTACAGGTTGACATCGACAGTTAACATTATACGGACAATTTGGTTACAGGTACTAAGATCGTCATCGCAGCGCTCCTTGCGAAATTCACCGAGCATAGCACCACTGTAATTAAATTGTACTTTTCTTACTTCTTTTCAGATCCATTGAAGGGGACAAACGTAGACGTGGGCATTGCCATCAGTGTTACATCTCAAGACGCTTCAACAACACTCAAACTCATACAAGATTCCATCAAGTCCCTTATAGACACCTATGGAACAAGCAACTTGCGCTACAGTGTCATGACGTTTGGCGACCGTCCAAAATTCTAGCCCCGTTTGCAGACAAACGGTCCCCAGAGGATTTAAAGAAGATTATCGAGTCCGTTATGCCTAGTTCTGGTACACCCGATTTGGAGAAGGCGTTATTAGAGGCAAAGAAGTTGTTTGATGGTGCGGGTGCCAGAGCAGATGCCAAGAAGTTCCTGATAGTCATCATAGACAACAAGTCAGGGAATGAGAGAATTGAGATCACTGAGGCTGCCAAACCGTTTATTACAGAGGAATGTTGGGTGATTCCTGTTGCAGTGGATAAGGAAGTGGATATTGATGAGCTTGAGGCCATTACTCCTCTGAAGAACACAACTGTCGAGGTACCGAACACAGAGGATCCTGACAAACTAGCTGAGGAAATTATCGATAAAATGAAGGAGCGTAAGTGTTTGTTTGCTATGACAGTTAACCTTGGATATACACTCTATTTATTTAGTACAAACAGGAGAAGATGATCTAAGAGAAGCATTCCCTCATACATGGGTCTCTTCCAATATATTTTAATTTTCAGTCCATAGCTGAGCTATTTGTAAGAGTACTACCTGATTGATCAGTTCGAGTAACGAGATGTCGGAGCCTCGATCCGAAGGAAATAAAAATTACTTTCACAAGAATGGCGCGAAACTATAATAGATTCCAAAAACTTATCATGGGGCACAGGGAATCCTTCTCTTAGATCTTCCCCACTTGGTACAAACTAACCATGGTCTATTGCGAATCCGCCAATTTGATTGGCGTTGCCATCCTTGGACTACTCTAACCGGGGCCATCTGTTTCCATCTACAACGCAACTGAATGGTTTCCGTTATCCATGTGGCACCGATTACAGAAGACGCACTGTGAAAGCTTGTCAACTGATTACTGTGCGAATCAGAAAAGCGTGAACACTTTGATTTAACGCTTGAATTTTTCTTTGCCCAAAATTGGTCTATTTGTTTTTCTGAATCTACTTTATTGCTATTTTCACAAAGCTTTTCTGCAAAAACAAAGTGTAAATTGGAGTTTCCTGACTATTCTTCTTGAAGTTTGATCATTTCAAAGTTAAATAAAAGTGTTCACGCTTTTTTGATTCGCACAGTAAACTTTATATAGGAACATTCACTGTACCTTGTTATCACTAATTTTCGCGTGTACTTAATTTCACGAGGCTTTATTTTCGCGATTTCAGACAAAAAAGGGCTCCAAGAAAATATCGTACTTATTTTCGCGTTTTTTTTTTCTACATCGCGAAAAGCGCGAAAATTAATAGTGCGAAAATAAGCGAGAATAAGGTAAGTGTTTCAACTGAGTAATAAATGCATTCATTGTTTTTTTTTGTAGTTATCCATCAACCAATGGTTCCTGAAGTTGATCTTGGTTTCATCATATCTGCTGGTTCAACCGATGCGACAGCAACTTTACAACAAACAAAGGACATTATAAAATCATTCATTGACAAGTATGCCATGAACAGACTCCGGTATGGTATCATCTCTTATGGGAGTACACCTCGCATAGAGCTAACCTTAACAGACAGCTTAAAACCAGATGTGATACAACAAGTCGAGGCAATTCTCAGACCAGGTGGTACTCCAGACCTCACCAAAGCTCTGCAACTTGGCGAGAAGCTTTTCTCGCCTGCTCGCCCGAATGCTAAGAAAGTATTGGTTATAATCACAGACGTCAAGTCTGGCAGCTCTGTGCACAAAGTGAAGCTTGCAGCACAGGCTCTTGATAACGAAGACATCCGGGTCTTCGCTGTCGCAGTTGGCAGTGAAGTGGACCCTACTGAGCTTTCTACTGCCTCTGGTTCTGGTAAAAATGTCATAAACAGTTCAAATACCGATGAACCAGGAAAGGTCAGAGAAGAAATAATGGAAAAAATTAGACAAGGTAAATGTAGCGAGATGTCTGTATTTTTAGTTTTAGGTGTTTAATATCGCTCTATACACCGCTTTCACAATCAAGTAATTGTTTGGCAAACCGCTAGGTGCCGATAGTTTGTTGTTGGTTCTCATCCTTGCTCCGAGGGTTTTCGCCGGGTACTCCGGTTTTCCTCCCTCCACAAAAACCAACCTTCCTAAATTCCAATTCGATCTGAAAATAGTGGAAGAGAAGCGCCACTTTGTGGTGATTTCCACTGAAATTCCCATTTTTTTTACAATCAAGTAAAGTTGTGTGTTTTCTGTAGTCGTTACAAGAACGTTTGTGGTTTGGAATTCAACAGAAAGAAATTCAAATTAGTTGTAGATGTATTGTCTTGATGGTTCAATGTCATGTTTACGGTCGCCATCCTTTGTTCTCAATTAACGTTTTGATTGGTCAATTTTCGTCCAAGTGCATGGCCCGGTTCAAGTATTCGCACTATAAAAGAAAAGGATATAATAAAAACACAACTTTTTTCATTTCTGACAGTCAGTGGTTGCTGGTACTTGTTGCTACATGTTACAAGGGGTCGATCCAAATTGGTGTTAGATCCAATACGAAGTCCTCAAGTCATTTCGTTTCTTTTTCTTCTTCTTCAGCAAAACCAGTTCAAGATGTTGATGTTGTGTTTGCCATCAGTGCTACGGCAACTGATGCTCAACAAACGTTCAGTATTATGAAAGACGTGATCAAGTCCATCTTTGAAAAGCATGGCGTTGAAAGCATACGACCTGCCATAATTGTGTTCGGAGATGCCGCATCTGTGAGACTACGCTTTGACGAGAAAATCCCTGATTTTTTGAAGTTAAAGCAACGCATTGACAACTTACCGCGAAATACAGGCACTCCAGACTTGGATGCAGCACTGCTAGAGGCGAAGGCCGTGTTTGCAGGAGGGCGTCCGAATGCCAAAAAAGTACTGGTCATTATCAGTGATGATAAATCCGATACGAAGACGTGGAACATCAGAGAAAAAGCTAGAGAACTTGAAGAAGAAGAGATCGAGGTTGTCCCTGTAGGAATAGGAAGTGAAGTTGATATTAAACAGCTAGAAAACACAACTCCACACAAGGACAATGTAATCACCGCAGACAAAGATGAGGATACTGATCAGATTGCAGAAGAGATAGTGGAAAAAATACTGAGAAGTAAGTGGTAATGTTGTTTTCACAATATTTTAAAATAGGTTATTTTGCGAAGTGCAAAATGCCTTCAACTTGAACAAAGCCTCAAAATAATAGTTTATAAGGTAGACAAACACTAAAGAGGTAATAAGAAACCATACAGGAACAAGGATGGTTGAGGATGGAGAAGATTAAGACGGATTGCGAACGTTAAACTTGAAAGAATCGGCCATTTTTTTCAAGATGCGTCCGTGACGTAGCTCCAGGGTAAGGAACATGGAAGATGAATGGGTTAAATTAGAGTATAAGGGGAGTATATTATATTTATTTGACTGTTTCCTAAACGAAGTAAATTTTTTCCACCAAAGCGCATTACTTAGTTCGGTACAGGCTGTGTAATAATTTTTGTCATGTTATAAAAATTAATTTAAATGAAATGAGATTATTGAGAACGATTATTATCTGTTGTTGTTGTTGTTGGCAATATGAATTTCCGAGTTGCCTTTTGCCTCTGTTTCGAAACGAGTCCTGGTGCACAGCCTTTCATATGAAAATGAGTTTACTCTCACATGTCCATTTTCATGCAAATCAAACTCATTTACATTTGAATGGTTTCGCACCAGGACTCGTTATGAAAGTGAGGAAAAAGGCAACTCGGAAATGGTCTTGGAGCTAACGTTCTGTTTCTTTGCTTGTTACACAGAGCGGATCAGTCTTCCCAAGATCGACTTAATGTTTGTTATAAGTTCGCAATCTTCCAAATCCTTCAACACATTTCCTTACATGAAAGAAGTTGTGACGGATATCATGCAGAATTACAGCACAAACCGGATTCACTACGCTGTTGTACTGTACGGAAAGGAACCTTCTGTGGTAGTGAGATTCTCTGACGGCGTCACAGACCCAGACAAACTTGTAGAGTTGGTAAACTCTGCATCAAACGTACCTGGCGGATCAGCATTAGACAAAGCCTTACAGAGAGCCAAACAAATTTTCACCGAGGACGCAGCTGTACGACCAGATGCAAGGAAAATATTGGTTGTAATAACTGACGATGAATCATCCGGAGATAAGGTGGTTGCTAAGGCGTTGCTAAGGACTTGGTAGACAATCACGTGACTATTATAACTGTTGCTGTCGGAAAAGAGGCTGGACACAAGGAGTTGAAAGAGCTGACGCCTACTGATGGTGACTCAATGAACACCACCACTGACAAGGATGCTGGGAAGACAGGGAAAGAGATCATGCAAATAATAGCAGAAGGTATACAGTGAACTCTCTCTAAGGCGGACACCCTCGGGACCAGCTCTAGCTGTAAAGAGGTGTCCGCCTTATAGAGAGTTTCGCTCCAAAAGAATAAGAGAAACTTGATTCGGTCGGGACCAGCTAACCATGTCCGCCTTAGAGAGGTGTCCGCCTTACAGTGGTGTCTACTTTGAGAGAGTTGACTGTATGAGCGTTATGGGAGCGTGTGTGGCTGTTTTTAATTATTATGGTACCGTTGCTTCAAGGTTACTGACTAAGTTGCTACTATCAAACACTACTACATAGCTCCAAACTCGAGAGACAGTTAAATGGGAGAATTCGAAAGTTTTAATGTAAACGGGAGCCGCAGGCGAGGGTTTACATAAGTATTTTCGATTCTCCCAAACTTTCTTGAGGAGCACCAATTCTACGTTATCAAAACGCGAGAGTTAGATTTGGTTTTTAAAGATTTTTTATGCTTCCTTCTGGTTTTGTGAAGAAGAGGAATTCATGTTGAGAGAAAGGAAAATGAGTCCTATTCTTGGTTGATAAGGATGCGTTATTCTTGTAATAAGAAACATGGTGAATTTTAAGCTCGGTAAATGAAATGAGAAAGATGTTATTTCAGTTTGTCACGAGCGTGGGACAAAGAAAAAAAAAAATGAGTTCCAGACGAAAGTCGAACCCATGACCTTCCGCACACCGGTCAGATGCTCTAACCACTGAGCTACAGGGAGACTCGTGTCAATTTTTTTCTTCGTCCCACGCTCGTGACAAACTGAAATAACATCTTTCTCAGAACTTTTCACATGAGTGTACTTTGTTGAATTGTTGGGCTTTTGCCCTTTTGTTCTTGTTTTCTAATAATTTAAATGACATTTTTTCTGACATAGTTCCGGACCCAATTGACCAAGAGAACATTGACCTCGTGTTTGCAATCAGTGCCTCCTCAACAGACGCAAAGGAAACATTTCAGTTAATGAAAGACACTTTAATGTCCATTGTTTCAACACACGGTGCTGAGAACATTCATTACACCGTCATGACATACGGATCAACAACAAGAACAATCGTGAACTTCAAGATACATTCCCGGATGAACAAGCCTTGTTAAAGCTGCTTGGCAGGATGTCTGCTGTTGGTGGTACACCTGACTTAGACCTAGCCTTGGCAGATGCCAAGAAAGCGTTTGAAGGGCCTGGGGCTCGTCCAGATGCAAAGAAAGTTCTTGTGTTCCTAGTGGACAACAAGTCAGGTAGTACCGAAGAGGATGTCTTGAAATCTGCTATGTCATTGGAAGGTGATAGCATTAAGGTCATTCCAGTTGGAATAGGAAGCCAAGTGAAACGCGAGGAGCTTGAAAAAACTACTCCATTAAAGAAAAACATCATTGAAGTACCAACTAAAGAGACCCTGAGAAACTTGCGATTAAAATTATCAACAAAGTGAGGGAAAGTAAGTAACTTATCCAGTCCTGTCTCCATATATTTAGTTTAATTTAGTTTACTTCTAATCTAATGTGCAACCCCATACCACCAATCTACATGGACTACGATTCATCAAATCTCGAAGAAGGATTCTGGTCTGGTTTCCCTGATTTTATGAAGTGTCAGTTTAGTATTTTGTGTATATCACGAAGCCCTTGTGTAATTCTCAGAGGAAACTTGTCAATAAATATCGTTGTAAGACACAGTTCCTGATGTCATGCGAACCAAAATAACCTGTTAAAATATGCTTTGCCAATTTTATTTTCGCAGATCTGTACCTTCCATCAATTCCAGAAGTGGATCTGGCTTTTGCAATCAGTGCTGCATCAGTGAAAGCGGATGACAACTTTGAAAAGGCAAAGGAAGTGATCAAGGCTATAATTGACACATACTCCATGAATAAACTTCGCTATGGTGTCATGGTATTTGGATCAAGTGCCTCGTCTAAAGTCAGTTTTGGAGATGATTATCCCAGTGACGAAGACCTTAAGACCGTAATCAACTTCCTGGCTGGTACAAATGAACCTCCTGCTCTTGATGAAGCTCTAAAGAAGGGAAAAGAATTGTTCGACAAAGCACAAGAGCGGCCAAATGCTAGAAAAGTTCTGGTAATAATCATAGATAAGAAGTCAACTAGCAAGCTGGATGATTTGAAGGCAAGTGCGAAGCTGTTGGAAGAAGATGGAATAAAGGTGATCGCTGTTGCTATTGGAGACGAAGTTGACCCTGTTGAACTTGAAGAGACCACCCCTGACAAAACAAACGTGTTGAACGTTACCACTGATGTCGATGTGATGGATTTGAAAGTCATGATTATGTTCAAAGTTTTTGAAGGTAAATGCACAGGGCACGTTTTAATCCAAGTGTAATGAAATAAAACTCATAGCGGTTTTTAAACAGACTGTCAGCAGAACTGAAAACCTATACCCCTAAAATACACCCCATGGATTTGAAATCTAGAGGTCCCTGGTTGAAATCCTCCATCCTGTCACTGACTAGATTTGTTCTCGGTAGTCCCGAGTTCAACTGCTCGGCCGCGCTTTATAAATAGCGGATTCTTAACAAGTTTATGTTAAATTTACAATATTTGTTTGGTTCATTTACAGTGTCCACATTTAGCACAGCAGTACTAAATCCACCGACACTTAATAAAGTCTTCATTTCTTTTTTATGCTTGGCTAAATATATCTCTTTTTATTTTACAGAAATGAAAGGAGACGAGCATGACTTTGTGATTGCAGTGTCTCTTGGGGCGGAGAACATGCCATCCTTCAGGGAGATCAGCCTTGAACTCTTGAACAATCATCCAATCAGCAGAACGGGCTACAGCTTCCTTACCTACAACTCGGGAGTCAAAACAATCAATACTTTCAAACAGAAGTTTTCTTCAGATAGCCAGGTCAAAAACATCATCGAGAACCTTCCTTCGCGAGTTGGCCTCAGTTCCAGGCTTGACCTAGCACTTGCCGAAGCCAAGAAGCTGTTTTCAAATGGATCGGGTAGTCGACCACACGCTAAAAAGGTTGTCGTCATTTACACTGACCAAGACCAGACGGGAGATGCTGCTGCTGCTACTGAGCTGTCCAAGGTGATGGAGGCAGAGGGAATTCAGATTATTGTTGTTGTTCTTGACATGGTGAACCCTCCTCCAATTTGTGAAGTGGTCGCTCCAAATAAAGAGAGTGTCATTCTAATAATAGATGAAGGCCCCAAAGAGGTTGTGGACAAGATTGACAAGGTGTTGACGGAAGGTAAGTTTGGAGCGGTGAATGTGGTTACTCTTAAAGCCTATGATGGGAGACACGGTGACATATTGGTTAGCGCGTTGGACGCCGGATCGAGAGGTCCGGGTTCGAGCCCTTGCCAGGGGCATTGGACAAGAACCTATCTCTCACAGTGTCTCTCTCCACCTAAGAGAATAAACGGTACCGGCGACAAAAGGCTGAGGTAACCTGCGATGGACTAGCATTCCATCCAGGGGAGTAGCAGTACTCCTAGTTAGCTTCATGCTACAGAAACTGGGATACCGTAAGCTCTAGCAATGTGGGCCAGTTTGGCCAGAGTTCAGCTTTAAAACATATGGTCAAACGTCATTGCCCTAGAACAAGTCGGAAGAGGGCACCATCTTTCGTTACACTCAATGCTTATTGTAATGTACATATTTGTGCATTTCAGGTCTCAAACCAACGCCAGAAATTGAGATCTGTTTCGCATTCAGCGCAACAGGCACGGATCCTGGCACAACATCTAGACTAATGAAAAATACTATCACTGAAATCATTGAGAAGTATGGCTCTGTCAAGCTGCACTATTTGGCCGTCGTGTTTGGAACTCAAGCAGAGACTGAGATCAGTTTCAGGGACCGAAATCTAAACGACCAAGCTCTCATTTCCTATATTAGCCGCATTCGACAGCCTCGTGGCAGCCCCAGACTCGATGTGGCTTTGCAACAAGCCAAAAAGGCGTTTGACGAGGTGCCCAGGAAACCTGGGGTGAAGAGAGTGCTTGTGGTGTTGATTGACAACAAGTCGGTTGGTGATGATGACCACATGAAGAAGCTGCAAGCTGCCAAGGCGTTGTATGGAGATGATGTGAGTATCATTCCAGTGGCTATTGGCGGTGGAGCAGATCCCTCTGAGTTGGAAAAAATAACTGCGCGTAAAGACAACTTTATTGAGGAGTCCAAAGAAGTTGATCCAAAAGAACTTGCAGAGCAGATTATGGAGAAGATCTTTGGTGGTAAGTTGTTAATCTACGGTTCTGAGTAGATTACTGTACCTTAAATACATGCGAACTGTCAACTCTGCCAATCATCGGTTTCGTTTTTCGCTGCTGTCAATCATCTTAGCGGACATCGCAGGAAACAGAAGTTCACTTCAATGGGTTCACGAAGGTCAAGTTCATGGCTTGTGTTTAGTAGATTTTGATTCATTTTGTTTGTTCCTTTGTTCAGGGTTCGTTGGCTGTCTTCGTACGTATGAACGACGGCAGTGAACAACGCAATCATTGGTTGGGTTTTGAACTTCAGAGTTAGTCAGAGTGTGTTATTGAAAGGATTACTCGACATCTATGAAGATGGTTTGGAGTAGTTTTAAATTCTACAGATATCTAAGTATGACAGTGTTGGGAATTAATGGAACCATGGGCTTCATAGCAATTCAAATGATTTATAGAAATGCAAACTAATGTTATATTGCATGGGAATACAACAAAATGCAGAGGAAATCTGGAAAGCTATTGTTTCAACTTCTTATTTTGGTTGAAGCAAACCGATATCGCAAAATATATGGTTGGTAAATGGGATTAAATAATGTTGTCGCTGGTATTTCATTTATTGTGCATGTTATTGAGAACTGACATATATTTTATAAAGTTTGGTAAACAGTCATGAAAGTCATTCAGTGATTATGTATTAGGTTGTCCTTCGATTAGGTTAACCCTTTCACTCCTGAGATATGGACAAACAAACAGAACCACATGGAAGTATTGTTCAATGGCTTTCATTTGAATGGTCACACACTAGGGTTTCATCCACATACGTAAAAGTTAGAAACACAATAATTGACTTGATGCTTGATTCTGGGAGTGAAAGGGATAACATGCATTGCATCAAAATACAAACTCGTTGTTACATGCTTTACTCAACGTTATATAAATTCATGAAATGATGGATTTATTCCCCTACAGTTACAGAAGAGGCACGCATCCTTGAAACCGATATCGTTTTTGCAATCTCTGCAACATCCTCCAAGTGGAGTGAGAATCTTCAACAGATCAAGGATACCATTACTTCCATTCTTGACACGTACTCCATGGATCTGATCCGAGTGGGTGTCGTAGTGTTTGGACGCGACACAGAAGCTGCTATTCCCATCCAAGACAACGTAAACAACAACGCACAAACTGCTGTTGGCAGGCTCTTCCCTAAATTTGGAGTGCCAGATTTAGACAGCGCTCTCAGTGAAGCCAGAAGAGTTTTTAAGACCAGTGGTAGACCAGATGCCAGGAAGGTTGTCGTGGTGATATCTGACAGAGCTTCAGACAGTAGCCATGGTGATGTCAAGGCTGAAGTAGACCGTCTCAGAGAAGATGATATTATCCTGATTAGTGTTGTCATTGGATTAGAGGCTGATCCGAAAGAGTTGAAAGAATTCACTCCTCACGAGGTGACGGAGACCACTACAGATCAGGATCCAAAAGAACTTGGCGAGAAAATCATCGAGTTAGCTCTGAAAGGTAAATTAATTACTAAATATTAGCCTATCGATGTGGTGGTATGAGAGACGCGGTGGCCTAATGGCGCGTTGGACTTGGGTCAAGTGGTCCGAGTTTGAGCGCTGGCTAGGATCATTGTATCGTGTTCTTTGGCAAGACACGTAACTCTGTCTCTCAAGACACGTAAGTTTCGTTCGTTGTGAACAATGCGAATGGATTCGATCATATTAAGAAGCTTTAAATACGTTCATGTTGTATTCCTCTGTTTTATCAGATGACAACGATTCATAGAACAAATCTTGCTTAAACCTGATACACGTTCATATGTAATATATCAAACACGAGAGACAGTGTTTCATCTGATTTCCAAACACCGAGAAGAAAGGTTGAAAATACGACGCGTAGCGGAGTATTTTTGACGAAGTGTTTGGAAATCAGGTGAAACACTGTCGCGAGTGTTTGATTATCTTCTCAATCGAACAGAAACTAAGGAGTAAACGGAGAAATAAAATCGTAAAAATCTATGCTAATTAAGACCAGGTATCCAAACCTCCGACACGGTTATGATTTCCTTTGTTATCACTTGATGGATTATTGATGAATTTGAGAAATGTATGTCATTCGTGCTACTGTAAATTGTCTTCATACAGAGCCCAAGGGACCGGAAATAGACCTTGCATTTGCTGTCAACGTCGCTCAACAGAATCTCAAACTTGTACAGGAAACGGCGCAAGGAATGATTGATCTCTATGGCGTGGGCCGAGTGCATTATGGGTTCATTGTATTTGGCTCATCCGCCGTGATAAAGATCCCATTTACAGATCAGATCACAGATCCGACAAAGCTCAAGAAATCTGTCAGCGAGGAGTTGTTACCGACTTTCAGTTCACCGAATTTGGACGTGGCCCTAGAAAAAGCAGAGACGCTGTTCCACGGTTCAAAGCGAGATCAGGCGAAGAAGATCCTTGTTGTAATTGTGGACAGATTATCTCCAAGTGAACCTACGAGCATACAGGTAGATCACATTTGATTGTTTTTTTTTCTTTCACTGGCGCTAGTTTTGCAGAGCGGGAGGGGAGGGGGTTCAATGCGTGTGGTTCAGATGACCTTGCAGAAAATATGGTTTCATCTCCAATTTGGAGACATCAAAGAACCACTGGGGACGTCCGAACTTCGCTCTTCACTGTCTTCATAGGGTGTCACTAATTTGCATCTCGTATTTAGACGCGACGATGGAGACGCGGTGACCCAATGGTTAGCGCGTTGTACTCTGGATCGAGCGGTCTGGGTTCGAGCCCTGGCTGGGATCATAGCGTTGTGTTATTGGGCAAGAAAATTTACTCTCACAGTACCTCTTTCCACCCAAGAGCACATATGGATACCAGCGAATTGTTGGGGCAACTTGACAAAATGCTACTTGCGATTAACTGACAATTTGTTGAATAATGAAACAATTATACTGCTCAATCTTGCGGAATATCGTTTAATTTTAACCAACTCGGCCTACGGCCCCTCGTCGGCTAAGTATCAGGCGATATTCCGCGCGATTTCGCAGGATAATTGTTAAATAATTGACTCCAGGTTTTTTTCACTTTTTGTTTTCTTTTTAGGCAAAAGCACGAAAACTGGTGGATCAAGGAGTGACTGTTATTCCAGTTATTATCGGGGATGAAGTGGATAAGGACCATGTTAAACCAGTTACTGATGATGAAGATCGCATTGTACCAGTCCAACCAACTGATCATCCCAAAAATGTGACAGAGGCTATTGATAAGCAAATCGACAAGGCTATCAAAGGTACAATGATATACCACGGTGAACACCTTGCTCCGGTTGTTCAAAGAATGGATAACGCTATCCACAGGATAAATCACTATCCAGTGGATAGCGTAGAAGGTTTTGTTAACACTTATCCGCTGGATAGTGATTTATCCGGTGGATGGCGTCATCCACCTTTTGAACAACCGGGGCCTGGATATCCCTAAAGCACGGGTCAAACGAGGACGAGAGTTGATGAGAGTTCAAACTCTCGCTCTCGTTTGGCCTGAAACTCTCATGCGCTCTCATCGACTCTCATGCGCTCTTATCGAATTTGAAACTGCTCAAATTTCTCTTGAGAGTCGTCGTCTCGTTTGGCCCGAGATTTGAAGAAAACCCTCTTGTAAATCTCATCCTTCAACTCTCGGCGACTCTTGCTCTCGTTTGGCTACCACATTTGGGAGATTGACAGTTTGTACCACAACGGATGGTCGTAAGTCAAGATCTACATTGCCAGAAATCTGGGTCAAAATGGCGCACGCGCGTGCGCATCACGTCTTTAATGGCGGCCGAATCGAGTAAGAAAATGTATGGAAATCGAACAAATTCTAAAATACAACAAATACGAGGTAAACTATCCCTTAGCCCCGACTCGATACATGTTCAGTAGTGATCAAGCTATGCTTCTAACATAAACATTTTTAAAAAGCATTAGTCTGCTTACTTCCACGATGCGTTTTGACGTTCAATATTCCAGGTTCCATTAGCCATAGATTGCCTCAAAATATGGTGTAATCCATGCCAAATGCTTGTCGATTTGAGGAACAATCCTTCAAGCAGTCACTTAGCCGCGACTCGCATTAAATACCGGAGAGTTTGAAGTACACAAATCGTCCATAAAATAGTCAATTCTTGCCAATAAGATCCTTCCCACGGCACTTGAAAACTGCTAATTTGTCCTTGATTTTGTGATCTGAGGCCATCTTTGGCAACGCTTTGGGAAGGAGAAATACTGAACAAATCCTCTCCGAAAACTCCACTCGAGCCGCCATCTTTTTTTTTCTTATCCAGCAAAGCTTGTCGGTATATAAACTAGTTCCAAGTTTCCTCGTTCTAAATAATATGCCTGGCAAAGAATGTTTTTAGCCGCTACGACGAATCAAAACAATAATTTTATTCCTTTGGGCTTGTGATCAGTCGTTCAGCTTCATAAATCCCGAGAATTTTAGAAGACCTGTTCCTTTTCTTTTTTTTTCCATAAAGAATAGATCTACCGAGCTCAAATTATGTAAAATTTCATCCGCAATACGTTTTTGCTGTCATTTATGCTACCGCCGCCATATTGAAAAACGATAAACCGCTGACAGTTCATTACGGGCTCGAAATGTCCGTGATTTCTGGTGATGACTTTCTCCTTACAATATCAATACATTGCCAAGCAGAAAGGTGATGAGAATAAAGAAAATCATCAACTAGGAGATATCGGATTGATGTACCACAAAATTCTCACAAATAACTATAAACGAAATGCACGGTATTTGGTAATGAGAATTAATATTTGGGCTTGTTATTTGTCTTTCACAGATCCTTCACGACTGGTTGAAGTCAACCTTGGGTTTGCGATAAGCGCAAACTCCTTGGATTCAGACAGAACCTTCAGGCAAATGCAGGACATCATCAAGTCCGTCATGGACAAATATCCAACATCCAACATTTTCTACAGTGTTCTATCCTTTGGAGACCCTCCCGTGGTCCACGTCAACTTTGATGACAAACTATCAGATGAGGATAGAAAGCGAGCCATCGACGCCATCGATAAGACAACTGGGGAAGCATCTCTTGATAAAGCTTTGGAGACAGCGAGGGGTCTGTTCAAGACCGCAGCTACCCAAAGACCAGCAGCTAAGAATATACTTGTGGTAATGGTTGATGGCAAGTCTGATAGCAAGCTGGATGATGTAAAGGCGTCAGCGAGGCTGTTAGAACGTGATGGCGTAGGAGTGATTGTCATTGGTGTTGGTGAAGATGTGGATCAACCAGAAATAGATGCTGTAACGCCTACTACGATTCTTACCAATACCACCGATAATCCTGATTCTGTGGCTGAGGAAATTATTAAAAACATTGACAGAGGTGAGGAATACAATACATGCTCTTCTGGCACATCTTCAAAAAATTTAGCCCAAATTTGTCAAGTTCGCAATTCGTAATCCGTCTCAATCTTCCCCATCCTCAACCATCCTCGTTCTTTTTGGTTTCTTATCACATTTTTGGTGTTTCTCTATCTTGGTAAACTATTATTTTTAGGTTTTCTTGAATTTGAAAGAAATTTTGTACATTGCAAAAATTGCTTAAAATATCGTGACAGTGAATTTCAGTCAGAAAAATGTGATTCCTCTACCACGATCTTTAAATTTATAAACGCTTGGTCGGAATGTTGGTGTATGTTATTGAAGGTTCTTCTGAGTATTGTCTTATCACTGAGATTTCATTCAACCTTTCAGTAGGCTTTCTACAACGGCCAGGATTTTTTGCCCTAACTTTACAGCCCCAGAGTGGCCGTTGTAGGAAGGCCAGTTCACTTTAACTGTAGTTTGTGTTTTCAATGTTGAACATCATGCCGTAGATTTTTACTTTCCTTGTGAACTCTTTGAATCTGAACGCGTTTATTTGTGTTTTATTGCAGATACTCGAGATATCCCTGCAATCGACCTTGCGTTAGCTTTGAGTGCAGCTGCTGTAGATGCCGAGGACACCTTT
Source organism: Desmophyllum pertusum (assembly GCA_029204205.1). Classification (NCBI taxonomy): domain Eukaryota; kingdom Metazoa; phylum Cnidaria; class Anthozoa; order Scleractinia; family Caryophylliidae; genus Desmophyllum; species Desmophyllum pertusum. The sequence goes on from MU825398.1 coordinate 1,596,414, forward strand.
GACAAGATAAAGGACACAGTGGACACCATCATTAAACAGTATGGCACAGAAAAGATCCGGTATGCATTGATGACATTTGGTGACACACCTTCCGTTATAGTTGACTTCAGTGATGACCGCGGAAAAGACGCACTCAGGACGACTGTACAACAGCTCACTCGACCAACTGGTGATCCAGACCTGAAGAAACTCTTAAAAGAAGCTGAACAGTTGTTTGATAACGCTCCTCCTAGACCCGGCAGTAGGCGAATACTGGTTGTTTTCATAGACAAGAAGTCTACCAATAGCCGCGTTGACATCAAGGAAGCTGCCAAACCGCTGATAAACAAGAATACGACAATTGTACCAGCGGCTGTTGGACCAGAGGTTGATGTTGATGAAATAGAAGGCATTACTCCGAACAAAGAATACATCGCCATCTGTGAACTTCCTGAACCTGAGAAATGGCCGGAGATAATAATAGACAAGGCTTTATTAGGTGAGTAACGGATGTATTAAGAAATAACTAGCTCACTTTTTTAGAATGTGAATATCCAGGGTCTTTTATTCATTCTTTAGCTCTGATATCAAACTACTCTTCTGTCACTACTGAGAGGATTAAAATATATGATTTGTATGCAGAGACACTTAACCCTTTCACTTCCAGAGTCGAATTTTGAGTCAATAAATGTGGTTGTACCTTTTGAGTCTGTGGATGAAATCCTAGTGTGTGACCATTCAAATGAAAGCTATTGAGCAGTACTTTCATGTGGTACTGTTTATTATGCTGTACAAGATGGTTCTAACTTTTAAGTCTGTGGATGAAACCCTAGTGTGTGACCATTCAAATGAAAGCTACTGAGCAGTACTTTCAGGTTTCAAGTGGTGTTATTTGTTTTTGACAATTTGCAAAATGAAATTCAAGATTTTTTCCTCAGTTTTGAACTTAGCACTATTGGGAGTGATAGTGTTAAGCAGAGTTCGCATATTATTGAAAGGCGAGTTAACCAGTACAGCATATTCAACAACGCCCTCAAAATACCTTATTGTTTACAGAGCTTCCAGATATTCCAAAGCTTGACCTGGGCTTTGCAATCAGCATTGGTTCGTTAGACGCAGAATCAAACTTACAAAAGATCAAGGACACGATCAAATCAGTGATCGATCGTTATGGTAAAAGTGACATCCGCTACAGCTTCATTCTCTTTGGCGATGAACCCTCGGAGAGAGTTCGCTTTACAGAGAGCGAACGTTACACCATTGAACTTCTAAAGGACAGGGTTGATCGTTTCCCACGAATCTCTGGTGCAGCCCTGGACAAGGCTCTTGATAAAGCCAAGAAGATGTTTGAGGATACAGCCAGGCCGGATGCTAAAAAGGTATTGGGTGTGGAAAGAAATGATGGTGAATTTTAAGCTTGGAAAAAAAAGGATTCCGAGTTATTCCAAAAGGAGTCGAACCTATAGCCTTCCGCACACCGGTCGGACGCTCTACCGCATGGGACGTGGCCATGTGGCCTTAGCTCCCACGAGTCTCCTGTAGCTCAGTGGTAGAGCGTCCGTCCGACCGGTATGCGGAAGGTCATAGGTTCGACTTCTTTTGGGGGAACTCGGAATTTTTTTCCGAGTAGCTTGTGTCACTGACTGATTATATGGCCTAGCTCCAATGAATCTCCTGTAGCTCAGTGGTAGAGCGTCCGACCGGTGTGCGGACGATCATAGGTTCGACTCTTGTTGGGAGAACTCGGAATTTTTTTCCGAGTAGCTTGTATCACTGACTGAATAATATGTTTCTCAAGGTATTGGTTGTGATTATGGATCAGACACAGTCCGGTGACCGGGAAAAGACAAAGGCAAAGGCAAAAGAACTGAAACGAATTGGAGTTAAAGTTGTCCCAGTTGTACTTGGTGAAGAGGCAAGTCCCGAGGAACTTACAGAAATCACAAGGAACAAAAATAATCTGGTAGAGATGGAAAAAGATGAGAATCCGGACAAAGCTGCTGAGAAAATCATGATCAAAGTGCTTGAAGGTAATCCTGAGTTGGACTTAAAAAAAGGTCATGATTAAAAACCTCATTGCTTTTAGTTGTTTCCGGAGTTCAGAAAAAAAAGTGTGAGTCGTCATAATGAATATTACAATAACCTGCGATCAGGCGGGGGTTTTTTCGAGGGGAAGAGAGGGAAAAAAGAACTCTCTCTTCCGCCGCCGCCTTTCGCTCATGAAAAAAACCCCGCCCGATCGCAGGTTAATATTACAAAGGAAGATACAGTGGAAGCTCTCTGAGCGGACACTCTCGTAAGCGAACAGTTCTACTAACGGCCGCCTTGGCAAAACCCCGTTTGAACTCTAGCTCATACAAACTCTGTATTTACACATGCCCATAAGCGGCCAGCTCCAGTGGCAGATACCTTTTCTGCTTCCTGAGGGTGTCCGGTTATTGGAGCTTCCACTGTATTAGTATTGCTTGCGCCATTTGTTCTCTCCCTTTTCTCTCTCTGCTTTTGGGTAGGCGCGGTGGACTCTGGATCGAGCGGTCTGGGTTCGTGTGCTGGCCTGGGTCGTTGCGTACTCTCAGTACAGCGCCTCTCTTCACCCACGTGTATAAATTGGTACCAGCGAACTGTTACCTAACAAAATGCTGGAGCTAGGGTACCCTGCGATGGACTAGCATTCCATACAGGGCGAAGAGCAATAAGCGCTGACCTGTTGACCCACACGGCTATAAAAAGGCTTTACCTTTTTACCTTTTTTTAAAATTTCTTGTTCAGATTCTACTGATCCAGAAGAGATGCTGGACATTGCATTCGCCCTCAGTGCTACAGCTTTAAAATCAGACGAGAACTTCATGAAGATGAAATCTGTCATAGATGAGATCCTCAACAACTATGGCTCGTCCGCGACTCGGTATAGTGTCATCAAATTTGGCAAGAACCCAGACGTTGAACTTGACTTTGGAGATGTGACCGATCCGAAGGAATTAAGAGAAATCGTACAGGTAATCACAAACTAATGATTGAAACTGGTAGATATTATCAAACCTCAAGGGATAATTGCTTCTATCTTACTTGTGGATCTAATCAAATTGAAGATGAAATTCACTTCCTTTTCTATTGTCCAAATACTCAATTCTAAGGGACGGATTTTACAGAAACATAGAGTTTCATCTACCGAATATCAAACAATTATCTTCTTTAGAAGCTACCAAAGAATTAATGAACTCCTCTAATTTACTGTACGAATTTATGGTCATGCAAATAAAGTTCATTGTTTTTGTTGTCTTACAGCGTATTACAAAGAATAACGATGGAGCCGATTTGGGTAGAGCACTACAAAAAGCTAGAGAGCTGTTCGAAATAGCAGCGCTTAGTCGTCCTGGTGCTAAAAGGATTCTGGTGGTGGCCATGGATAAGATGTCGGACAGTGACGAGGTTGTAGTGTCAGTTGCTGCAAGATCACTGGCGCAAGATGGCGTCCGAGTGATTGCTGTCACTTTTGGAAAAGAAGCTGACCCACAAGAAATTGTAAAGGCAACCTTAAATGAGAACAATGTCATTGAGACGGATGGCTCTGACAGTGCGAAGGATATCGCCGCAGAAGTGATAGAAAAGGCAGACAATGGTAAGAAAAGAAGATATTGTGTTGTGCCTCTGATGTAGAAATTTTGCTTTTTTTTCTTGTTAGGGTCTTGTATGCAACTATTTTTCATGTTTACTGTGTGAATCAGAAAAGCGTGAACATTTTGATTTAAGCTTGGATTTTCCTTTGCCAAAAATTGGTCTATTTTTTTCTCTCCAATTTTTTTATATTTATTTATTTATTTATTTATTTATTTATATTATTGCTATTTTTGCAAAGCTTTTCTGCAAATACGAAGACGGTACATTTGCGTTTCCTGACTATTCTTCTTGCGGTTTGTTCATGTGAAAGTTGAACCAAAGTATTTTGATTCGCACAGTAACATTTACATCGCTTATTTATAAATTCCAGTTCTATCTTCGCTGTAATCTTGCTCTCTTGTCTTTGCGATTATTGCGCAAAACAGTTCCTTTTATAATTGCAATGGTGATGGCATTTATATAGCGCATTTTCTATATAGATATCCAAATGCCCTTACAATTCAACTCAGGGGTGAGATTGGACGTCAGCTTGTAAAGGCGCCTATGGCAGCCGCTGTCAGTCCATTCATGATCTCACCCCGCCCACCCAACCATGAATACATGTGAACAGGCCAGACCACAACACCGGGGACTACGTCCCCAACTCCATTCGAACTCTTTATAAACAAATGAATGCAACATTGTTCTTGTTTCTGTTAACTTTCTAGATTCCATGCCGATACTCGAGGTTGATCTTGGATTCGCAATCAGCGCCACAGACAGTGGAGCCGACCAGACTTATAAAAACATGAAAAATATTATCAAATATATCGTGGATACATACGGACTTGTCAGTATTAGATATGGTGTCATCATGTTTGGCGAGTCAGCTACCACATTTATGTCTTTCTCGCAAACGTTCCCGGACAAAATGGCGCTCACAACCGTACTCGATTCATACCCTCCGCTCCGAGGTGAACCTGACCTGCGAAAGGCTTTAGAGGAAGCAAAGAGTCTGTTTGAGCAAGCAACGGCCCGACCTGGTGCTAAGAAGGTCCTGGCTGTAATTATGGATAACAAGTCAATCAATAATTGCAGTTTGATCGAAGAAGCAGCCAGGGTTTTGGAAGATGAAGACGTTCAGGTTGTGCCTGTTGGCGTTGGGCCAAATGTTGAAGAGGAGGAACTGGAATCTATGACAAGCAACAAGCAAAATGTCATTAAAACAGAGAAAGATGGCGATCCATCAAGTGTGGGTAAAGAAATCATACAGAAAATCCGAGAAGGTGAGAAGTTTGTCTATATGTGGTCACGGTAACGAACTAGAGTTTAGTTGATCGGTGGTGTGACCCACCACGTGATACATATCCTCCTCCTCATCATCATCGTCTTCTTCTTCTTGTTCTTCTTCGTCTTCTTCTTCTTCTTCATCATCATCGTCATCATCTTCCTCCTCATCATCATCATTCTCATATTCATCCTCTTCTTACAGGTTGTAGCTTGTCCTGTTAAGAGTATTGGAGATAGTAAACATTAGTTTGTCTATTATGATCGCCCGGGTGACGGTAGTCCTGGAAAGGACTGTTGTTGGTGACTTGGCTCTGAAGATGACTTCCGCTCAGGTTGACGAACCGACAGTCACCAACAACAGTCCTTTTCAGGACTACACTCACCCGGACGATCACACCCCACACTAGACGAACTACTGATACTCCTGGGTTCAAACCATTGTTTCTGTTTTGATTCCTACCCTCTTAGATCCTCCTGCCATTCCAGAAATGGACCTTGTATTTGCCCTAAGTGCCAACGCGTTAAAAGACAGCGAAAACTTCCAACAAATGAAAGACATAATCAAGGCCATGATTGACCAATATGGAAAATCCAGTATCCAGTATGCTGTGATTACATTTGGAAATGTCCCGGTTACCAGGATTTCTTTCAATGCAGCTTTCTTGGACGACGAAGCCCTGAAGAGTTTAGTAGACTCTGTGCAAAAGAGTTCAGGTGCATTATTGGACAGCGCACTCGCGGAAGCAAAACGATTTTTTGAAACACAAGGTCGTCCTTATGCTAAGAAGGTCCTGGTGGTAATTGCTGATAAAAAGTCTGACAGTTCTCTAAACGACGTTGAGAATCAAGCTAAGTTCTTAGAGGAAGATGATATCAAAGTTATTCCAGTCGCCCTTGGGACAGAGTCTGACCTTCATGAGCTATCTAAAACAACACCAAACAAAGAAAACCTTGTTGACGTTGATGAAGGCGACAATCCGAAGACACTGCGCAGATTATTTTGCTGAAGGCTTTAAGAGGTATCCATGGTTTGTAATGATGTTAGGCCGCAGTCACACTTAGTGCCTGGGCACCGACACAGTACACTTTGGGTCGTTCAGACTACTGGTGCCCGGGTCTCTTTCTTCGACCACATTTTCACCATTTTGAATTAGGGATTTGTGTGTAAAATGCCTGTGCCCGTGTTCAGATTGGTGTCCATGTCCGCTCTGGTGCTTGAGTACAAGGTCTCTACCTTGTACTATTACAATTATTGTACTATTACCTTGTACTATTACAACTATTCATGGCCGCCCGAAGTTATTTCTTTAATAACGAGTTTCAAACTAAGAGACGACGTTTTTATACAAATTGACTGAAAATTGTATGTATAGATAATCTTCGGGTCATCTTCGGAAGGGTGCGGGTCATATTCAGAGATCGTCGGAAGTCTTCGGGTCAACTTTGCTCTCTTCGGAAGTCCTTGGGCGATGTTCGGGAATCTTCGGAGTAATTTTGCCCTGATCAAAAAAAAATTAACGAAAAATTCCCTCAGTCTTAACAAATCAGGATTCAGTAATTCTGCCCTCTATGTTATTAGAGTCTGTAAAATGCTTATTCAACTGCGGTGTACACACGTTCTATTTATATTATGATTCTATTATTTAAATTTATTTTAATTCGTTGTCGTTCTGCTCGTTTTAGATGTTCCTAAGATACCAGAGATGAATTTGGCATTTGCCATCAGTGCTAGGGCAGTAGATGACGTCACGAACTTTGAAAAGATGAAAGATATCATCAGGGCGATTGTACAGAAGTTTGGCTCAAACCGCATTCACTACAGCGTGATCACATTTGGTGACCCACCAACCACTGCACTGCCATTCACTCGAATGCTGCCCACTGATGAGGATTTAGAACGATTCATTGGTAAGTACTGCAAAGAGAGGATGGTCGAAGGGAAGCATTCCCCCATACGTGGGCCTCTTTCAAAGATAATTTGTTTGAAATCTGTTTTTAACTTTCAGTCCATAGCTGAGCTATTTTAAGAGTGCTACCTGATTGGTCAGTTCGAGTAACGTGATCAGAAGCCTAACCTCGATCAGAAGGAAATAATGGCCTTAAATATGGTTAACGCGTTGGACTCCGGATCGAGCGGTCCGGGTTCGAGCGCTAGCCGGGGTCAGTGTGTTGTGTTTTTGGGCAAGACTTTTAACACTCACAGTTCCTCTCTCCACCCAGGAGTAAATGGTACCGGTGAATTGTCAGAGCAACCAGTCAATAATGCTGGGGGGGGGGGGGGGGGGGGTAACCTGCGATGGACTAGCATCCTATCCAGGGATAGTAGCAATACTCCTAGTCGCTTCATGCTACAGAAACCGGAGTTTTGGCTTCTACGATCCATTCGATTGGAACAGGCTTTAACCGTTTTAATGATTTTACAATGGAAACCTTTTGATAATTTTCAGACTCCATTCCTAAGAACAGCCGCGGTGCAGCGTTAGACGAGGTACTGAGAGAAGCTTCCAAGCTATTGAACGCTGCCGCTAAAGTTCGCCCCGACGCGAAGAATGTTTTAGTCGTCATAACAGACAAGACGTCCGACAGTAGAGGAGAAGATTTGAAAAAGGAATCGATCAAACTACGACCGTATGATATCAAGGTTATTGCCGTTGCCCTGGGGGAAGAGTCAGACAAGGACGAGCTTGATATTTTGACTCCTGAACAAGGGGAGGTCATCGAGGCTAACAGTACTGATGGTGCAAGGAAAACTGCTGATGAAATAATGGACAAAGCACTTCAAGGTATTAGACCTAAGACGTACGAAACAATTCATGTCATGTTGTAAGGCATGTTGAAAGCATGTCACATGCAACAAAGCATTTTGTACCATCTAAATCGATTTAGATGGTACAAAATGCTTTGTTGCATGTGACATGCTTTCAACATGCCTTACAACATGACATGAATTGTTTTGTGTAAATCAAACCTACAACTTCCATACGATTATCGTGTACGACACGAAAAACGTCGTAGGATTTTGAAACATGTTTTAAAACCCTACGACAAATAGTAACCACGAACAATGTTAAATGATGGGAATTGTATACAATTTTTGCATCACGCGAGACGTTATATTTAGGAAACAAATATTATCCGTTGAACTACGTATTTTTGAGGTGATTTATGTGCTATATTGTACGCTATTCCTTCAGTAAAACTCAGTTTTCTAATTTTTTTTAACTCGTGAATGCAATGAACAAGTTATAGCTGTGGCGACAAGCAAATTTTCACTCGCATGATCGTTCGGTCGATGGGATGTAAACATTAATTTATGTATATTAATGAATGCATCAAATAACTATTCCTGAACGCTTTTATTACTACCACAAAAATAATGGCGTGGTTGTTTCCTTTTAGATTATCCAGATGTACCCGAACTTGATGTCGCCTTCGCCATAAATACTGCCGCTACGGACGCCGATAAGACCTTCGACGTCTTGAAAGATGCTGTCAAAAGCATAATAAGCACGTACAATCCGGATAAAATACGTTATAGCGTAATTATTTTCGGCGACTCAGTAGCACCCGTACTTCCATTCTCAAAAGACCCTCAAGATGTTCAGAAACTCATCAAAGATATTGAAAAACTGCCGCAACCCTCGGGATTACCCGATTTCAAGAAACTTCTAGAAGAAGCCAGGAGGGTTTTTGAGAAGGATTCTGGTAGACCTAAAGCAAACAAAGTGTTGATTGTGGTGACAGATGCTAAATCGCCTTCAACCACTGATGACATTAAAGAAGCTACTAGACCGCTAGAAGAAGATGGAATAACTGTCATTGCAGTGGCAGTGGGAGATGAAGGAAGCTCAAAGCAGCTTGAAAAGATGACACCTGACAAACAGACGCCATTGGCTGTGGACAAAGATGAAGATCCAGATGACACGGGAGATAAAATTATGAACACAATATTGGAAGGTGGGTACTTCCTTTCTAGCGCTTAATGTCAGTGGTTTGAAGAAGACAGACAAGGCAAGGGTTAACACAAGCATTTTCAAACGCTAAGAAATATAGCGCGAGGTTACTACTCATTACTGTGTTGGAGTGGTTTTTAATTGAGTATCGTGAAATATTCCATTAACAGCATTACGATTTGGCAAGATTGGCCCAAAATAGCATGACCCAGCCCATTAAACCAATCATTTTATCCATAATAACAAAGTAATGTTGATAGAGTTTTACTATTTCCTTGCAGCGATCCCCAAGGTACTTGATTTGGATTTGGCTTTTGCCATAAGTGCAAATGCTGCCTTGGATGCAAATGAGAACTTCAACAAAATGAAAGACATCATTGACTGGGTCCTTAACAAATACGGTGTAGGTAAAATCCAATATGGCGTCGTTGTGTTCGGGAACACACCGTCAGTCAAGGTGAGATTTACACAACCTGTCAGTGAAGAGAAGTTGAAAACCATCCTACAGAACACGGCAAGAAACACAGGAGGTGCAAACCTCGAAAAAGCACTCGATGAAGTTCAAAGGCTTTTCGATTCTTCTCCTCGTCCTGATGCTAAAAGGGTGTTGGTTCTTGTGACGGATAAAAGGTCAGACAGTGGTCTTGAAGATGTGAAAACGTCCGCCGAGTCTCTTTGGAGGTCTCGCATCAAGGTAATTCCAGTTGCCTTTGGACAAGAGGCCGCACCAGACGAGGTCAATGTCACAACATCTGATAAAGACAACTTGATAGACGTTATAAACACTGATAATCCTGATGATGTGGCTAAGGACATCATGGAGAAAGTTTTGGAAGGTCAGTGACGTTTACAATACTTCATTTGTAATATCTTTACAATATATTTCCGACTTTGAGCCCCATGGTGGCCTAATGGTTAGCACGTTTGATTCTAGATTGAGTGGTCTGGGTTCAAGCCCTGGCCGGGGTCATTATGTTGTGTTCTTGGGCAAGACTCTTGACTCTCACAGTGCTTCTCTCCACCCAGGAGTATAAATGGGTACCGGCGACAAAATACTGGGGAGTAACCTGTGATGGACTAGCATCCCATCCAGGGGGAGTAGCAATACTCCTAGTCGCTTCATGCTACATAAACTGGGATAAGCTCCGGCAGTTGTGGAGCACTAGGCTCGTGAAGACTTTGCCCCTTTTACTTTTTTAAGTTTTTTATTCTCGTATTCTTCATCCTCTAGACTTCAATGTGCCAAAAATGGATATCGCATTTGCTGTCAGCGCCGCAGCCTTCCAGTCAGATGCGAACTTTAAGAAAATGAAAGACACATTCAAAGAATTTATCGATCGATTTGGCGTTCAAGGCAGAGTGCTCTATGCTTTGGAAACATTTGGAGATCCTCCTACAACACACCTGCAATTTAGCGACAAATTGGCCAATCCAAGTGCTTTGAAAGACTTGATTGAAAAAATATCTAAGCCATCTGGAGGGGTTGCATTGGATAAAGCTCTTAGTAGCGCCAAGTTGTTGTTCAGCCCAGAGACTGGTGGTAGGATGGATGCTAAGAAGATCTTGGTGGTCATGATTGACAGGGAGTCGGACAGCAGCGGTGAGGATGCCATGAAATCGTCCAAACAGCTGGAAGATGAAGGTATACGAGTCATTGCAGTTGCTTTAGGTGACGAGGACAACGTGAATGAAGTCAAGAGAATCGTGCCAATCAAAGAAGATGCTATCGAACCAAACGCTATTGATGAGCCCAGAGACATCGCAAATAAGATTATTGATAACATACTTGATGGTGAGTGGTCAAGTCATTTCTAACCCAAAGTACTTATTATGCCGCTTTTTGCAAGGAAAGCAGCGTCCTGTATTTGTCAAACTGCTTTGACAAAAATGCACATATAATTGCAACATTGTAATGCAGTCTGGTTGGGGCTCGAGCACTGGCCGGGATAATTGTGTTGTGTTCTTTGGTAAGACATTTAACTCTCACAGTGCCTCTCTCCACCCACATCCAGGAGTATAAGTGAGTACCGGCGAAAAAATGCTGGGGGATAAACTGCGATGGACTAGCATCTCATCCACGGGGAGTAACAATACTCCTAGTCGGTTTTATGCTACAAAAGCCGCGATACACTCCGGCATTAATATTGTGGGCCCGTTTGGCCCGAGTGCGGCCTTACCTACCTTACATATCGACTTCAAGTTGATAACAAACTAATTTACAACTTTATTCTCAATGTGTCATATCAGACCAGAATAACTAACACACCTCACGGCCTGTTTTAACTTTCATATCTTTCAGATAATCTTCGAGTTCCACAGATTGATTTAGCATTTGTTATAAGTGCCACAGCTGTGTCAGCTTCAGACACCTTTCAGCGCATTAAGGACACTATCAACGCCATTGTTGAAGAGTATGGGATCACCAACAGACTCCGCTATGCCCTTATCGTGTTTGGCAGGGATGCAACTCAGAAACTGAGCTTTGGCGAAGAGATAACTGACATCAACTCCTTAAAGGCTAAAATACAATCTTCTCAACGTCCTGTCGGGGAACCTAATTTACAAAAAGCTTTGGAAGAAGCCAAACGATTGTTTGACTCCGACCCAAGCCGACCTGATGTCAAAAAAGTTATAGTTGTGATCACTGACAAGAAGTCCTCGAATCGTCCTGAAGATCTGAAGAAGGCTGTGATGCCTCTTGAGGAAGAAGGAGTGATAATTGTACCTGTAGCTGTCGGTTCATCAGCTGATCCTACCGAGCTGGAAGGGATCACCTCCAATAGAGGATACCTGATAGTGATTCCGCAGAGGGAGCTGGATCCAGATGTGACTGCTGAAACGATCATGGAGAAAGTATTGAAAGGTATCGTGTCACACGTTTTGTTCTGTTTTCAAAGCGTTCCTCTCTTAAAGTGCCTATAACCCTTCGCTAGCTATATATTTTTCTTAAACTAGGAAGGTTGAAGATATTATATTCAAAAGAAAAAATCCAATTCGCGTTTTCCTTCATTATTTTAGAAGCATTTAAACCCGCTACTCAGCGCTGAAAATCTGCGCGCGCGGTGAGCCTGGGCCGAGCTGTTCTGTGACGTAGCCTACGGAAGACGAACACTTGTTGAAGAGATATTCCCTTTTCTATGCTATTTGTGTTTGAACACCCGTATACCGTGCATCGATCTGGCATTTTTTGATGATTTAGAGAGTAGAAAAGCAGTGAAGTTGTGAAGACCGTCAGAAGCGTGTTCCGGAGGCTACGTCATAAATGTGTTCTATTATTATTATAATTTTATTATTATTGTTATAACACTCGTCCCCAGACTCTTTTATCGCTCGATTATTATGACACAGGAAGCACAAATGATGATTTTTCGCTAACTTTGAATAGCTGTAAAAAAATGGCAATTCAAAACTTGGAAGTTTTTTTGGCAAAATAATGTTCCATAAGGCAATTACTTTCGGGGAAAATATAGTCTGAGCAAGGGTTATAGGCACTTTAACCCTATTCTGCCTGGGCTTTTTGGCGTTCGTGGACCTAGTGGCGGGGTGAGGGGAGGGGGGCAGAAGGTGCCCCCACCCCCAAGTATCTTCAACATTATTCACGCCATAGTAATGAAACTTCTATGGTGTGTGAAATATCCAAAAATGTTTATTTTAGTGACAGTCACGCGTCAATTATGACGTCACATCACGCCGAAATGACGACATACCCGCCATCTTGTATTTCGGTGCCCCTTACCGGAGGTGTGCTATAAGTGGCTGTATGTCACAGATTATGTGACGATGAAAACTAATGCTGATACGGTATTTTCAAACTCAACTGAGCTACAATTATTGATCGACAGATTTGCCAGCAGTGCCTGAAATGGATCTTGTATTTGCCATTAGCGCCATCTCACCAAATGCTGTTGTCAACTTTGCTAAGATAAAAGAGGTTGTCCAGGAACTGATTGATTTGTACGGTGTCCAGCGAGTCTACTACAGCGTCATACTCTTTGGTCGAGATCCTACCGTCAGAATAAAATTCACTCAACAGTTAACCGAGGATGGCTTGAAAAATACTGTACAACTTCTCCCTAGACAATCTGACGGGTCATCGCTTCATGCCGCACTAACAAAAGCCAGGGAAGTATTCAAAGAAGGCGGCCGTCCAAACTCGAAGAAAGTTGTGGTTCTTATAATGGACCAGCGATCGGAAAGCAATACCAATGACGTAAAGGAGGCTGCTAACAAGTTAGAAGATGATGGCATCAAGGTCATTCCAGTGGTGTTTGGAGACAGAGGTGATCCAGATGAAGCGACAGTAACCACTCCAAACAAGGAGAATGTTGTCAGGGCAAATGACACTAGTGATCCAAAAGACATTGCTGAAGAAATCTCCAGTAAAGTCACAGACAGTGAGTATAACTGCAGCCTTCGAAATTAGTTGAAAACGCTTGAAAACTAAGAGACCTCTTCCATTCAGCTTTACAATCAGCCGGGGAACAAGTGCCGGTTGATGGCGAAATCCCGCCTCCGAGACGGGACTGAGCCCGCGGTGTTCGTCTCCGTACTCGTGAGTGCTCGTTCTAGTTTTTAATCCACCGTACGGAAAAAGATGGCGGCTGTACATTTTACCACAATACCTTGCGAACCTAACACAGCCAATAGGCACATAGAAAGCCATATTTTTTGCGAAATTCGTCCCTGTACTAACAACATTGTGTATGCTAGGTTTGACGTTTTTAGAACTTTTCTGTGCGTTTTTATGAGTGTTTTTAGGGTTTTCGTGCGCTAGGAATTATGGGTAAATGTACCAGTCGCCATATTTTTCGGTACGGTGGATTGGAAAATAAGAACTCTTTGATTGCTTCAACGAATATTTGCAAAAAACGGCACTTGTTCCTCCGATTGAATGTGTATTTTGGATTTTTTTAAAAACGTTTACCAGTGCAGAGTGCTTACATGTTGAGTCAGGTTGTAACTTTCCAGCCAGGTAAGCTACGTTATTGACTTATGAAATAACAGATAAACAACGCAAACACTGCCCCTAGTCCTACGAAAGCGAAGCTATACTGTGCCAATAAAATCTCAAATTCTGGAAGAGCTACAGGATTTCAAAGAAAAAGTTTGATTTGTACTTCCTAAAGCCGAGCCAAACAAGGATGAGAGTTGTTGACAGTTTGTTGAGAATTTCTCACGAGAGTTTTCTTCAACTCTAATCGACTAACATCAAGCGGGGCCAAACGAGAGTAAACTCTCGACAACTCTCAAGAAAAATTTAAGCAGGTCCAGGCTTGATGAGATCGCACGAGAGTCGATGAGAGCATGAGAGTCTCAGGCCAAACGAGAGCGAGGTTTGAACTCTCAACAGCTCGCATACTCGTTTGACCCGGGCAAACAAACATCGCTCTATCGTCTCGGAAATGGAACTAACGTTGCCACTGTTTCGTTTTAGACAACCCAGCCATCCCAGTGGTTGACCTGGGATTTGCCATCAGTGCCACTGCAGCAAATTCCAAAGAACACTTCCAGAAAATGCAAGAAGTCATCAAGACGTTCATTGATAAGTATGGATCTCACAGGATGGCTTATAGTGTTGTCACATTTGGATCCAGCCCAACAATCCATGTCCGCTTTAGTGACTCAGCAAGTCCAGATGAGATATTAAAGAGGTCCGTGGATGCAATGCCGCAGAATCCATCAATGGCATATTTGGACAAAGCTTTAGACGGGTCGAAAGTCATTTTCAAGGCCTCTAATGGTGCCAGAAGCGATGCTTTGAAAGTGTTGGTGGTAATAACAGACAAGAAGTCGAATAGTATGGCACAAGATGTGAAGAAATCGGCACAGAGACTCGACGAAAATGGCATCCGAGTTATTGGTATCGCACTTGGTGAAGAAGAGGGCGATGAGCTTGATGACATAACTGATGTCAAGGATGATGTTATTAAAACCACCGAATCAACATCACCCAGCAAGATTGTAGAGAAAATCATGGAACGACTCTTGAACAGTAAGTCTTCAACTCGATTCTTTGAGTGGTTTAGTTTCATGTAGATGTTTTTTTGTTACATTTTTATGTTACCTGTTGACACATCACAGAATAAGGGTCAGCTGGGACAGCTGGGACAGCTAGGTTACCTTGGACAGCTGGGCCACTTGCGACAGCCGGGCCACTTGGGCCGAAGTCGCTAGTTTTGGATTTAGCGGCCTTTATAAGTGCCGGAATAAGGTCTTACAGTAGATGTAGAAATTGCATTTGGAGTGTTTTGATGATAACAAACTGGTCGAATTTTTCCTTCATTGCAGAAACGGCCACACTGGACGAAATTGATTTGGCATTCGCTGTCAGTTCAGCTGCTGCCGGCGCTGACGCAACTTTCAAGCAAATGAAAGACACCGTCAAAGAGATCATGCAGACATACAAAACCGACAAACTACGTTATGCTGTACTGGTTTTCGGAGATCAAGTCATTCCTTCTATAAGTTTTGCACTAACTCTTCCAGATGATGAAACGGTAGGTTGATTAACGTTGTTGAAATTTGTGATTGACAGCTAGTATTCTACAGTGAAAAGCGCTCTACCGTTGATAATTGCCCCTCGACAAAGTTTTTGATTAATTTTTGACAACTTTTTGCCATCTTTATGATAACTTTCTGATGGCTTTTATTTAAACTAGCAAATCAAATTGCAAGAACTGTGGGAGGCAGAGATGTCAATTGTCAGAACTCGAACGTGGAGCTTCACATCTCCGCCTCCCACAGTTCTTGCATTTTGATTGCCCAGTTGAAACGAAGGCCATCAGAAAGTTGTCAAGAATTTCCGATAAGAAGCCCTCCCCCAAAATAAGCCCTCTTGAAAATGCACCCCCCCCCCCCCCCCCCAATATCAGACGCAAAAATGCAAGTCATGACATGGGATAATAAAAGCGTTATGATCCATTTTATTTATTAACAAACAAATGAATTATTTAGAATCCAGAATTCCAGGAAGTCTAAGCCATACAATAAATATTCAATGTACAGTTTCGATTCTTCTCCATTTCAGATCAGAACATATTTCAACTCCATCTCTCGTCCATCTGGAGACCCCGATCTCCAGAAGGCTTTGTCAGAAGCTAAGCGGCTATTTGATCAAGCTTCACCTCGGCCGAATGCGAAGAAAGTTCTAGTGGTAATCATGGACAAGAAGTCAATTGATCAACCGGAGGACATCCAGGAGGCGCTCAAACCTCTGAAGGAAGATAAAGTCAAGATAGTGCCTGTGGCAATTGGTCCCGATACAGATGTGGATGAACTGAAGAACATTACTTCAGCTGAAGGATATTTGGTGAAAGCAGAGAACACGACGGATCCTGGAAAGCTTGCAGAGAAGATCATGGCTAAAGTAATTTCAGGTATTTGAAGAGTATTGAAATTACTATGTCGAACTATGGAGCGGTTTTCAATTGACTGTCGAAAGTAACCGCTGAATAGCAGTTATTACAGTTGAGCCCGCAGTCAAATATTATTTTGTTTTAAAAAGTATGCAAACGAGTTAGGCTCGATTTCCGGCGCTCTCTCGAGTCCGGTCTCCGTCCTGGCCCATTTTCCCGAACAGCGGCTGGTAATCGAGCCCACAAATGAGGCGAATGGGCCAATACAATGCCAGATTGACCCTTTCGCCTCGTTTGCATGTCAAACCGCTGACATTTGTAATAGCTGCTATTGCTTTGGTTTTCCTTTACTACGCCCTATGATTAAAAAAACTTGCGCCACTTTCTCAACCAATCAGATGTAAAACCAAAATCAGTCGTGACTTGGTCGCACGCGTTTTTCCGCGTTTGGCTCTGGTTACGTGTATTTGTTTTGAGTCCTAATTGGTTCAATGTGTTGTTTGTTTTCGTTCGTTGTGATTGGCCATTCTAATTGCTTTGGTTTTGGTTTCATGACACTCAATTCAAAACCGCTTAATACTAACTGTAGTAAATTTGCACATTCAAGTCTCTACACTGAACACATTATGCCCTTAGCTATTGAGCAGTACTTCCATGTGGTACTAGCCTGTTCCAGGCTCTCGGATTCCCAGACTCCCTTCGCGCGGCCGTTCGCTTTTTGGCTTCGTCTCTACTATCCGAGAGCCTGTAACAGGCTAATGTGGTACTGTTTGTTATGCTGTATAAGGTGGTTCTAACTTTTGAGTCTGTGGAAGAAACTCTGGTGTGTGACCATTCAAATGAAAGTTATTGAGCAATACTCTCATGTGGTACTTCGACTGTTTTGGGAGTGAATTAGGGCAACCCTTTTCAGACTTATTAGAAATAAGTGCTTCATGTTTAAAAGTATCAATGTACGACGTTAGATAACTTTAGAAACGAAACCCGAATTAATATATTGTCTTTTGCCTCCCAGACATCGTGGAAGTACCCGAGGTTGACATGATCTTTGCAATCAGCGCTACTGCACAGTTGGATGAATTAGAAAACTTCCAGCAGATGAAAGAGATCATCAACGCCATGATTGACAAATACGGCCGAGGGGACATCATGTACTCAGTTATAGTGTACGGAGACGAACCATTGCGTGTAGTTAACTTCAAAGCCGACTTTGATTCGGACGAAGCTCTTATGGATTTCATCAGTAAAATGGGGAAAAGTCGTGGTGCCTCACTAGCAAAGGCTCTAAAACTAGCAAAAGAGGTAAACAACATATGTTCCTGCACGATTATAATGATCTTTATAACAATAACACAATTCCCGTTTCTGATTGGTTCCCCCGCGCGCCTACTGTTGCGTGATTGGACCCAATCACGTGGGTGTTCAATTACAGGTGTCCAATTTGATTGGATTGCTGTAATAGACCTTTCTCCAAAATGGCCGCCGCAAATTTAAAATGATTAAAATTAAACTGAGCGGAAATCAATACCAGCACCTGAAAGACCACCTCTTGTTTGGTAATCGTACGAGGTTTCATTAGGTCAGGTTCTACCTGAGTCGAGGTGTACGCTATACCCCAGTCCTACAAACGTCTCTAAATGTTCCAGTTTTCAACTTCCGTTTTCTCGACTCAGGTAGAACCTAACCTAACGAAACTTTGTACGATTACCAAACAAGAGGTGGTCTTTCAGGTGCTGGTATTGATTTTCCGCTCAGCTAAATATGAATTCGCGGCGGCCATTTTGGAGAAAGGTCTATTGGGACGCCTACACCAAACCAAACCTAATCACCATATTGAGCTCTAAAATTAAATTCTTCAATGCTATGTAAAAAATCTAACGGCAAAAAAAAAATAAATAAATAAAAAAAATCTAACGGAAAGACATTTTATTATTCTTTGTAGGAGTTTAGTTCAGAGGGACGTCCAAATGCCAGGAAGATTTTAGTTGTAATCACAGACAAAAGGTCCACAAGTAGCCTCAAGAATGTTACAAGTCAAGGAACGGAGCTGGAACAGCAAGACATCAGGGTTATACCAGTGGCTCTTGGAGATGAAGCTGACTTAAACGAGCTGCAGAAGATCACACCGTGGCTGGATGACATTTTGAAGATTGACAAGGATGGCAATCCATATAAGATAGCAGAGATAATTCTGAAGACCGGACTTACAGGTTAGTGGCAACCGTTATTTTTAATAGAGAACTTCAGCACACACGATTTTGAGCTACGGACGGCAACCGCAAGCTGAATTTTATTGTTTTTGGAGCGCTTTTACTCCCACCAATGAGGAAAGCTCTCGTTGTAGCATTTATAACCTGACGTTACGTTAAATTGATGATACGCGCGCGCCAAAGAAGAGAACATTCGACTTCCGGTTTCCGTCCATGGCTCAAAAGCGTATGTGCTCTATTGACTCTAAATACATAGAGATTGGTAAAGGCCTTTTACAAAGAGGTGAACAACGGAAAGAGGAAAACTGAAAGAAATGCAATATCCATGCAATAGGCAATTTGCATAAGTTCACAGGTTTCCCTGATCCCACCACTTAAAAGAAGGAGGACATAAAAATCCTATTCGCAGCCAAATATTCGCAGCCAAATTTAGTGTCATATTATGCGCCTCCTCGTGTCTCTAACGTTGATGTTTATCATCCTGCAGACAAGCCAAAACTTCCTGAACTGGATCTAGCCTTTGTTATCAGCACTTCGGCGTCAAACTTCGGCAACAACTTGAAGAAAATCAAAGAAATAATCAAGGACATTGTCAATAAGTATGGCATTAATAAAATGCACTACAGTTTGGCCACGTTAGGGAACAAACTGAACATTGTTGTGGAGTTCAACCAAGAGGTCGATGACAATGCTGAATTCATGGCACTCGTAGATTCAATTCCCACTGTTAAGGGAGGGTCTGACTTGGCAAAAGCGCTTGAAGAATCCCCGGTCATGTTCACAGAGCAGAAAGGAGGGCGTCCTAACGCTAAAAAGATCTTAGTTGTGATTATTGATAACAAATCAGACAGCACTAGCGACGAGATTGACGATGCTGCCAGTGTTGTGAAAGAGGCTGGTATTCGGGTGATCCCAGTTGGGTTAGATAAGGCGGACGAGGTGGAGCTTGACAAGACGACAGCAGTGGAGGAAGATGTGCTGACTCCTTCAGGCGATAAAACCGCACAGGACATTTCTAAGGCGATCATGGCCAGGGCATTGAATGGTAAGATTATCCCTTGTAACGTAATGGCGAGAGGTTTGCATGTTTATGCTGCCAGAAAGCTGGTTATAACTCAAGTTTGCCATGCGAGATTAGGTAAAGCCGCAGTCATAATCGGGTATTGCTACTCCCCCCAACATCTTGTCGCGTACCCATTTATACCTTATCTGCACTTAGTATATGGAGGATGTGCGAGTGACCCTTTTATACCCTTGGTAGTGATATGAGAGTAAAGCCTTGCCAACTGAACACAACACAGTGCCAGGCCAGCGCTCGAACCCGGACCGTTTGATCCGAGTCCTGAATGTGCTAACCATAAGCCACCGCGTCTCATTCTGAGCAAGAGTATAGGTCTAACCATTAATTGGTGATTTTAGGGCGGCTTTGTTAAGTGTTGCAATGAATTCAACCAGTACTGTCGTTTATTTCAGAATCAGCATCAGTTCCGCTTTTAGACCTTGGCTTCGCCATCAGTGCTTCAGCACAAGACGCAGACAAAACGTTTAAGCTGATGAAAGAAGCCATAAATTCCATC
This sequence comes from Desmophyllum pertusum, assembly GCA_029204205.1. Classification (NCBI taxonomy): domain Eukaryota; kingdom Metazoa; phylum Cnidaria; class Anthozoa; order Scleractinia; family Caryophylliidae; genus Desmophyllum; species Desmophyllum pertusum. Next base: position 1,616,375 of record MU825398.1, read on the forward strand.
GCCGAACGCTACGAAACCAGCAAAATCCGTTATGCTCTGTTCACATTCGGAGCCACTGCGAGGATTGAGGTCAACTTTACCCTAGGTTTGCCCAATCCTGAAGTACTGCGAAATGCTCTAGAGAAAGCGAGTCGACCATCTGGCGAACCCGATCTGCAGAGAGCTCTGGAGGAGGCAAAGATGATGTTCAAACAAGCTCCATCTCGACCTGGTGCCAAGAAAGTTCTTGTTGTGATAATGGACAAGAAGTCCAGTAGTGACCCTAGTGACGTCAAACAAGCTGCTAAGCCACTGGAGGATGTTAACATCGAAGTGGTTCCGGTAGCAATCGGTTCAGAAGCCAGTCTGCCCGAGCTAGAGAAGACCACAACTAATAAGAAATTTATGGTCACTGTTGGGAAGGATGAGGATCCGGAGAGACTTGGAGAAGAAATAATGAGAAAGGCATTAAAGAGTGAGTGTTTGGTTTCCATACCGTAAAATTCCGAAAAAGCCCTCCCAAAAACAAGCTTCCCAAATCTCAAACGCAAAAAATTCTTCCGATAATAAGCCCAAACATTTTTGAAATGCAAAATTTCTTCCGACAATAAGCCCACCAAAAAAGCCTTTTGGGCAAATTTCATTCCAGCGCTTATAATGGGAATTTTACGGAAGATAACTTGTGGTTTTCTTAGTTAAACGTTAAAATTATATGTGTTTCCCAGATTTAGTTGGAAATAAATTGTATATAAAAAAAGAAAATGATATTTTGATATTATTTTTACAGACCTTCAAGCTGTTCCAATGGTAAACTTAATCTTTGCTGTCAGCGCACTGTCATCATCTAATGCCAACGAGAAGTTTCAAAAGATGAAAGACATCATCAAGACGATGGTGGATGAATATGGGAAGGAAAGGATTCACTACAGTCTTATTGTATTTGGAGATGAACCTTCTGTCGAGCTAAGATTCGCTAGGACATTTGATGCAGATAGTCAGCTCAAAGCATACCTTGACCGCATAGACAGGGCCACAGATGGTGCCGCTTTGGACAAGGCTCTGGAAAAGGCTGCCGAGTTGTTTGAGGAATATGAGCGGGAAGGAGCTCAAAATGTGCTGGTGGTGATTATGGACAAGAAATCTACAAGTGACGGCAAAGATGTCAAGAAGACGGCCATGTCATTGTGGGATGTTGACGTGGAGGTGATCCCAATTGCGTTTGGCCGCGACTCTGATGAAGATGAACTGAAATCGATAACACCGCACGAGGAGAATTTGATAGCAGCATACGTGACTAACAAGACAAATAAGATTGCTGAGACAATCATGGATAAAGTGAGAAAAGGTAAGAGTTTAAATAAATTTGCTAACTGCAAATATCGTTATTAAACGTCGCTCGTCACGGATGGCGCATCTTGAAAATTTAGTCGTTTGCAATCCGTCTCAATCCTTCCAATCTTAACCATCCTTGTTCCTTTGAGGTTTCTTTCGATTTGAAGGTAATTTTGACTCGTGACTCAGCTCCTGTAGAAGTGTCGCCACCTCAAACCAAACCAGCGCTATGACAGTGATGCGAATTTTTTACCGTCTCTTTGAAAATAGCAAGTCCTATTCTAGAGCAAGAGAGGATAATCTAAGAGAAGGCTTCCCCGTGCCTCGTGATAATTTTTTGAAATCTATTAATAGTTTCGCGCCATGCTGTGAAAGTTATTTTTATTTCCTTCTGATCGAGGCTCCGACATCACGTTTCTCGAACCGACCAATCAGGTAGCGCTCTTAAAATAGCTTAGCTACGAGTTTAAACATTGAAAATAGATTTCAAAAAAACTTATCATTGAAAGAGACCCATGTATGGGGAAATGCTTCTCTTTGATCATCTTCTCTTGTCTAGAACCATTCTTGGAAATAAACACTTCAACTGTTTTCATTCATGTTTTATTTAGCCGTTCCTTTGGTTGACTTGGTCTTCGCCATTAGTTCCAACGCTGCTGGAAAAGACGAGACTTTCAAGAAAATCAAAGATGCCATTGACTTCATCATTACATATTACGGCGCCGAAAGACTCAGGTATGCAGTTATCACATTTGGGTCATCGTCATATGAAGATGTCAGTTTCCAGGACAGCAGAACAGTGGATGAACTGAGAGAGCTAATCGACCGTATTCCTCGGGCCTCGGGTGTACCAAATCTACAAGAGGCCTTGGAGAAAGCAAAGGAATTGTTCGACAAGGCGTCAGACAGGCCTGGGGCCAAGAAGTTCTTGGTTGTTGTCATGGATTCAAAGTCTAGTAACGGTCCTGAGCAGGTACAGAAAGGAGCAGAGCTGTTAGAGAACGAAGGAATTAAGGTGGGTTGGCATTTTTTGCTATCAATATTACGCAGCAAGAGTCGTTACGATCGGTTTTAACAGCTTCTGAGATCGCGACGTTGGAGTGATCGCTACTTACGGGTTAGGCGTGTGAGGGGGGAGGATTGGTCGCTACTTTCGGATAGTGAAATCCTCTCAACAACTACTGCTGAGTAACACCCTTACCAAATTTGTCAAATTTCGGTTTCTGATGGCTTTTAGTTCTTCTTGGATAACGACTTCTTCCACCAGTTACTAGACTAGCAGTCCCTCATTTTTTCTCGCCGCCGCCTGCCGTGTCCCCTCGAAGTGAATTTCACGCGCGCTCGCGTGCTCTCTCACTCGTTAGACTAACCAGTTACCAACGAATACACTAAACTAAAACTATTTTAAAAGGTCCTGTGACATGTTCACTTACAATTAAGGGTGAGGGAGGTCGCTTCTTGTGCTTCGTCCTCCAGCTCGGGCTCACATAAACTTTCTAATTCACCCAAACTGTCTTTCGTGTTTGCATCAGCTATGAAATCACGCGCACCATTTTCTATTTCTTAATTATGGCATGCTGTTCGTTGCAGGTTATCCCGGTAGCTATCGGTACAGATGCGAGTCCTAACGAATTAGAGAAAGTCACTACAAACCGGAAGAACATAATAACGTCTCCAAAAGATGAAGAACCAAAATCATTGGGAAGGAAGATCATGAGCACTATTGTAAAAGGTGATGTATGTTCAATTCTCCTCACTGATTCATATACATTCCTTTAAATGTCAGTTCTGAGAATTTGGTGATACATCAAGACAGTCTCCCCTGGCTGACGAGTAGTTTTGTTCTCTGCCGTGTGATGCTATTATGGAAGGGAGAAATTTGATGTTGAATGCACTCTTGAGAATTAGAGAATTAACGCATTTTGTTGTTTCTTTGTAAAGGCGGGTTATCTGACAAAAATAAGGGTTCATTTATAAATCACCAACAGTGAAGATGAATTCCAATTCTAAACCAATTACTAGTGTTATTCAAACGAAAAAAAACCCCGAAAATTTCAAACTAACGAAAATTCGAGAAAACAAAATTTCGCGTAATTTCGCAGTGTCAAGCGAAATTTCGAGCGAAATTCAAATAAACGAAAAACCAACGTGTATTTGTATTTTTTATCAGATCATCCGCCAGTTGAGAAGGTAGACATGATTATAGCGATCAGTTCCACTGCAACACTTGGTGAACAAAACTTCCAGAAGACCAAGGATGTTATCGAGTCTGTTGTCAAGGAATATGGCCGTGAGCGTATCCATTATGGTGTTGTGCTGTTCGGAAGCAAACCTCAGATAGCTGTGCACTTGGGTGTTTCATACGACACTGATGAAGAACTAATGGCAATGTTAAACTCATTTGACCGTGACACAGGCAGTGCTGACGTAGCAAAGGTAAGATTGAGCATGCGCATTTGCATGAACAATGAGAGAACAGAACACTTTTGTATATTAACCCTTTCACTCAGTAAAACCTTGGGTCAATAATGTGGTTGTAACGTTTGAGTCTGTGGATGAAACCCTGGTGTGTGACCATTCAAATAAAATCTATTGAGCAGTACTTTCATGTGGTACTGTTTATTATGCTGTACAAGGTGGTTCTAACTTTTAAGTCTGTGGATGAAACCCTAGTGTGTGGCCATTCAAATGAAAGCTATCGAGCAGTACTTTCATGTGGTACTGTTTATTATACTGTTTATTATACTGTTTTTTATTTTTTTGACAATTTCGCAAAATGAAATTCAAGATTTTTCCCCTCAGTTTTAAAAGTGTTAAATCTTGAAATAAGGATTACAAAAAATAAACAACATTACAACGACAATATATCTCGCGGTTGTGATGGAAAAGGAGTTGACGTACTGTATGTGGGCGTGCTTCGATGACAAACTTAATCTCCAGTATCGACCCATGACTGTATGACTACAGTAACTGGTGTCACTTTTAGACAGTGAAAACCAATCGGAGCGTTGAATAAAAACTAAGTATTCCAAATTCAGCTTTTTGAGCCAATTGGTGTTGAATACAATTGTTTGAGTTCGAACGCCGTGGTTTTTTTCAGCAATGTGATTGAGCTTGATTGGTTCATGTTGTATAAAGATTCCCATCTGACTAATCTTAATAAACTTTTATTTTAAATGATGTATTGTTGTTTAACTCAACGCACTGTTATTTATTTTTTTCTAAGGCTGTGAATGCATCATGGGATATGTTTTTAAAGGAAGGAAGACCGAATGCCAAGAGAGTCCTGATTGTTGTTTCGGACAAAAGATCTGAAAGCACAGACAGTGAAATACAAGATGAAGTGAAACCACTGCAAGATAATGACGTCATAGTTATTCCTGTAGCGCTTGGTGTCGAGGCTGATGAAAGACAGCTTAAACTGCTGACAATTGACGAGAGTACCTTTGTGAAAATTAAAACAACGAATGATACCACCGACATCAAGATCAAAGTCATGGCCATTGTTTTTAAAGGTTTGTTGGAATTTACAGTTCAAAGGTACATTTAGCCTGTTTCAGGATCTCAGGCAGTACTGGTGACGAGCCAAAAAACTCCCGCCCTCGTTTTTAACTCGTGAATGCGAAAGCAATGAACGAGTTATAGCATTTGGTGGACAAATTTCACTCGCTCGGTCGATGGGCGGTAAACGTTAATCGCGCTATTAACTTATGCATATTAATTTATTCATTCACGAGCTACATACATCATAGCGGCCTTTGATTTCCTTCGCTCGCCCCCACTATCTGACAACCTGGAATAGGCTAAGGCAAATTGTAACATTCGAGGTGTGGTCATATACAGACTTTCAGGGCTCCAGATAGGTACATTTGTTATCTTTGCCATGTTACACCCACTTGTGGTATAAAAACTGGGGTGATTCTAAAAATGCAAGAGAGGATTATCTAAGAGAAGTCTCTTCCAATGAAATGTTTTGAAAATAATTTTTAATTTCCAGCCATAGCTGAGCTATTTATAGAGCGCTACCTGATTGGTCCGTTCGAGTGATGTGATGACGGGCGCTCTCACCACTGCGCCATCCCTGCTTGAAAACAGTCTTCACCTTAACCTGCAATTAATTGTATATTCTGTTATTTTTGTTATCACAGAGAGGATCTCGATACCGGACATGGACCTGCTGTTTGCCATCAGCACTACAGCCACTGACTCCGAGGAGAACTTAGCCTTTGTGAAGGAGGTTATTTACAAAATCATTGCAAAATATGGCATCAAAAAGATCAAGTACAGTCTGCTGACATTCGGCCAAGAACCGTTCATCCATTTTAAATTTAATTTCATCTCTGATGACGTGACGAGGCTGAAGCTTGCCATTGAAAGGAGTAAAATGAAATCTAGCGGTGCGTCGCTGGAAAAGGCGATGGAAGAGTCAAAGAAGGTGTTCGATGAAGCTGAAGGTTGGTATTAGTACTGTAAAATCCAAAGCAGACAATTCCGGCTGGTTTCCGAAGATTTTCCGAAGATTGCCGAGGATAACCTGAAGGCAGCTTAGCTGTTCTTGACATGATTTGTCAAATGATTTGTCTGTTTGTGAAAGAGTCAATGAAAATGCTTATAATATTCTTGTTTCCATCCTTTGAAACATAGACAAAATAATTGTCCAAAGAAGCGTCAAATATAGTGTTGACAAGGGAACCGAAAATTAATGGATTATGACCACAATGACGATTTTGTGAAGAAAGAGAGGGAAGAGGAACGGTTTAGGGGGGGGGGGGGGGGGGGGAGAAACGGCCCAAAAAAGAAGGGAGAAGGGAGAAAAATGAGTTAAAAAAATAAGGAAATGGGATGTTTAACTGTCTGTTCCAATGAGTGTTCCCTCGTAAGGGAAAGTGTCACTTGGAGATAATTTTCTGGTGTCCGTGCTCACTACACAGGGCTCCGTCCGGATGCCAAGAAGGTCCTGGTCATTATCATTGACAAGAAGTCAGACAGTACTGAAGAGAAGGTTCGACAGGCCGCGGTCCAACTGGAAAAGGACAAAATCCGTATCATCCCTGTGGCACTTGGCAAGGACGCAGACACTCGAGAACTTACAAATACAACCGTTGATGAGAAGGATCTCGTCAAAGCCGACAGGAATGTTGATGACCCAGAGAAAGTTGCAGATGAGATCATCATGAAAGCTAGTGAGTTTAGATTAGTTTGATAATTTATTAGAAATTTTCACTTTTTCGAAATCGCTAAACACGTCTCAATTAATCACTGTTGCTGCAATTTGTCAATCGAGTGTCGTAACAACCAAAACCAAAGCAATGATAATGGCAAATCACAACAAACGAAAACAATAGATTGAACTAATGAGAACTCGAAACAAATATACGTAACTGACGTCAAGCGCGGAAAAACTTTATATTGCCGAAGCTCCACGAGTCTCCTGTAGCTCATCAGTGGTAGAGCGTCCGACCGGTATGCGGAAGGTCATAGGTTCAACTCCTGTTGGGAAAACTCGGAATTCTGTTTCACAGTAGCTTGTGTCACTGACAGAATAATATCTTTCTTATTGTATTTCTAGCCGTTGTTGCAATGCGTTAAGCTAAAATATTCTGTTTTTAGAGTTATTGTGTATGTTGCTCAGGGTATTTTTGATTTGATTTTAGAAACACCAGGTATTCCACAAATGGACATTTGCTTCGCATTTGGCACCTTAGATTCGAATGCGGATGAAACATTCAAGAAATGCAAGAAGCAGTCAAACACATCATTGAAAAGTACAAAGAGTATGATCAAATTCGCTATTCTGTTCTTCCCTTTGGAACTGAACCAAGCTTTGTAACAGAATTTGGAGAACGGTTTGATGGACTAGACAAACTGGTTGAATATATCATGAGTATTCGTCGACCGGCGGGGCAGCCGGATGTAATAAAGGTTTTGGGCAGGGCGGAGAAATTGTTTGACGCCGCACCGTCGAGACCTGGAGCTAAGAAATTTCTGGTTGTCTTTGTTGGAAGCAAATCTGGGAATGAACTGGAAAAGTTAAAGGAGGCTGCCAAACCACTTGAAGATAAAAATATCAAGGTGATTTCCGTGGCTGTTGGATCTGAGGCAGACCCTAAGGAACTTATTAAGGCGGTACCTAACAAGAGGAACCTTATAAAGGCCAATGAAAGTCACAATGACCCAAAGAAATTAGGAGATGACATTATGGACACTATCTTGAAAGGTAAGCATTTGCAACTGACCAAGGCCAGGGCTTGAACCTGGACCGCTTGATCTGGAGTCACGCGCTAACCATTAGGTCCAACGCGCTAACCACCGCGTCTCCAAACGCAATTCCTTGGACATTTTATAAAGCAATTAGCAAACTTATTCCCTAGTGCATTGTTGAGTGATACAAGCACGCGGGAATTTTATAACTCAATAATTCACTCGGGCGCGTTTACCATTCTCTCAACAATAATTGCAAAACACGCAGACACATTGTTAAGTACCGGTATTTTTGGTTGTGTTTTTGGGCAAGAGACTTAACTTTCACATCGCCTGCCAGGGCAACCTGACAAACATGCTGTTGGGGGGGGGGGTACCTAATAGTGATAAAGCTATGGAAACCGGAGTTAAGAGCCAGCCTGATAAGCCGCTAGGCTTGTAAACAGACTTTATAACCTTTAACCTTATGTTTACATGTAGACTTGCCAATCATACCAGAAGTGGATCTGGCCTTTGCCATCAGTGCCAATGCTGTCCAATCAGAAGCCAACTTCCAAAGATGAAAGATGTCATCAATGAAATAGTAGAAATGCAGGGTCAAGACAGAATCCACTACAGTCTCATCATCTTTGGTTCCGTTCCTGACGTCAAGGTCGAGTTTGACAGTTACTTTTCAACCGACGAACTATTGAAAATGTACATAAAGTCATTTGTTAAAGCATCTGGTTCTGCACTGGTTCCTACGCTGCAGAAAGCAAAGGAAATATTCAACAAATATGCTCGCCCTGGAGTGAGGAAGGTATTGGTGGTGATAACAGATAAGAAATCTGACAGCGATGCAAACGAGTTGCAGGAGAAGGCTTCTCTTCTTGAGCAAGATAAAATCAAAGTAATACCAGTTGGGTTAGGAGACGAAGCAGATGAGAAGGAGTTGCAAACGTTAACCCCTCGTAAGGTGGACGTCATCACGAAACCAAATACTACACCTTCTAAGTATCTGGCTATGGCAATCTTGAGGAAGATTTTGGAAGGTATTTTATATATTTTTATTTTTAGCTTTTGTTGTTTACCATATTCCTGCAAGGTAAAAGCAGGAGGATATCATTAAACTTTTATTATAGCACGTTTCTCTTTCGTCCTCTCTTCCCTACCAATTTGTTCCTGTAATTTGTCTCTGTCTGTCTGTCTGTCTGTCTGCCTGTCTGTCTGTCTGTCTGTCTGTCTGTCTGTCTGTCAGTCAGTCTGTCTTTGTTTTTGCCTTTGTTTTTGTCAGTCTACCTGCCTGTTCGTCCGTTCATTCATTCGTTTCGTCCGTCCGTTCGTTCTTTACCATACTTAACATGAGATTATGCTGATCCATCTGTTTTTCTCTATCTTCACCTTCCACCAGAAACACTTTTCGTGCCAGAAATGGACCTTGCTTTTGTCATTAGTACAACAGCTGTGGATCAAGACAAGAACTTTGAGAAAACGAAAGAAATCATCAAAGAGACGGTTGAAAAGTTTGGTCTGCAGCGTGTTAGGTACACCCTCATCACATTTGGTGCCACTCCTGATGTCAGAATTAGATTTGACAATGTGTTCGACACTGAAGAGGAACTTGGCAAACTTATTGACAATGTAAAGAAATCCCTCGGCGAGGCAGCTTTGGACAAAGCTTTGGAAGAAGCACGATACCTTTTTGCCTTAGCTGAAGATGCCAGGCCAAACGCCACGAAGGTCCTAGTTGTCATCACTGATAAGACCTCGGACAGTACTGTAGAGGATGTCCAGTTTGCTGCTAAGAAGTTGAAGGATGATGGTGTTCGAGTGATTGCCATTGCACTTGGTGACGAGTTTGATCCTGTCTCACCAGAAGTTATCAAGCCAGACAAAGACAGTAGTCCTGAGGATATTGTGGAGGTGTTGGTGATCACAGTGCTAAATGGTTTGTTCTATTTCATTACATCTTCCCTATATCGCAGTAGACACATGTACGCATTGTGTACCTATTTTTTACTGTTTAGTTGTGACTCTTAGCATTGATAACGGGTTTGTCAGCCGACATCTGTAGCCAAACTACACATTCTACCTGAAGCTAGTTGGGGTGTGGGAGTAAGTCGGAAAGTCTACTGGAGGCGGGAAAAGGGAGGGCAGGAAGCGGGACTACCAAGGTGGCGGGAACTTGGAGAAATAAGGTAAAAATACGCAGTATTGCGTAATATTTCGCAATAGAAAGAGCACAAAGAGGTGGTAGCCACTAAGGGAGGGGCGGGAACCGGAAGTAAAGTGCACGGGAATTGGGAAGTTCAGACCCGCTGCATCCCTCCTTTTCCTTCTCCTCCACCGACACTTAAATAAAGTCGTTGTTATTTCTTTTTTCTCTCTTCAGACTCAGTCATTACTGAGAAGATCGACCTGGGCTTCGCCATAAGTGCAGCGGCTCTCAATGCCAAGGAAACGTTCGACAAAATCAAAGAAACCGTGAAATCCATCATCAAGAAATATGGTGTAGGCAACCTGCGTTATGCTGTTATCATCTACGGCTCTGATGCGAAAGTAGTCCTTAGCTTTGAGAGAACCTTCCCCGCTCTGGAGAATTGGTTGACTACAGTTGATAGCGTCCGGAATGAACCAGGACCTCCTGCCCTGGAGAAGGCGTTGCAGAAGGCGAAGACGTTGTTCCTATCGAGTGGTCGGTCGGATGCAAAGAAAGTGCTGGTGGTGATCGCAGACAAATCGCCCATCGGAGACAAACAGGAAACAAGGAAGGAGGCACAAGAATTGGAATTCGCTGATGTAAAGATTGTTCCTGTAGCCGTTGGTGAAAAGATTGATCCTAAAGAAATCGTGGACATTTCACCGTATAAAGATGTGCTAATTGTTGTCCGTGGTGATGTTCAGCCAACAAAACTTGCCAATTCTGTAATGGCGAAAGTACTAGCAGGTATGTCCCTTATAACTACTGTATTAACTTTTGATTTGTACTAAATAACCAGACATAACCTTAAAAAAAAGGTTTACAAAGGTCGAGAAACACCAACGAGGTAATAAAAACTAAAAAGGAACAAATATGGTTGCGATTGGGGAAGATTGAGACGGATTACGAAAGACGAACTTGAAATTTTAGGCGAAGTTGTACAAGATGCGCCATCCGTGTTCCACTCTTGACCAATGAGTATGACTTGCAAACATCAGGGCCCGGTTGTTCAAAGCACGATTAAGCTAATCCAGGATTAGCGTGAATGTTGATTTCAGTTTTGTAACTTTTCAGCGAGATTTTTTGTTTATATTTTTTGTCCTTCAGTTTTGACTTTGAGTAATCTCAAACTCTACAAAAATTTAGCAGTGAAAGACACTTTTATACAAGAGAAATTTAAACCTCAATTAATTTTTAATCCTGGATTAACGTTAATCGGCTTTCGAGCAACCGGGCCCAGAGCTTCGAATGTTTGCTAATAAATGTCCTTGTGATGTTTTCATTTTCAGAAAACTAATCCATTTTCACTCGCTTCTTATCCCAAAATACCTTTTTTCTCCCAAGGTCCCGTAATTTAACTTTTATATCTTTATATCTTCTATCTTGTTTTATCTTGTGTCACAGACTGATTAAAACCTTTTTTTTATTTCTACCAAGCTTAACATATACCATCGTATCTTTCCACACAATGACAGTTTTATACTATATGTGGGAGACGCGGTGGCCTAATAAGCGCGTTGGACTCCGGATCGAGTGGTCCTGGTTCGAGCCCAGGCCGGGGTCATTGTGTTGTGTTCTTGAGCAAGACACTTGACTCTCACAGTGCCTCTCTCCACCCAGGAGTGTAAATGGATACCAGCGAACTGTCAGGGCAACCTAACAAAATACTGGGGGGTGACCTGGCATTATCTAGCATCCCACCCACGGGTAGTAGAAATACTCCTAGTCGGCTTCATGCTTCAGAAACCGGGATAAGCTCTGGCAGTATGGGCCAGTTTGGCCTGAGTGCGGTCATATCCTACCTTACAACATAGACTCTATCATGTCTTTTTCAATTTCCAGTGACGCCTAAAGTTCCAAAGTTGGATCTAGCCTTTGCCATTAGTGCCCTACCAACGGACAACAATTTTGGAGTGATCCTGGATATTGTAAAGGAAACAACGGAGAGATTTTTTAGCGACAGGGTGCAGTACGGGCTGATTGTGTTTGGTAAAGACGCGTCCATCAAGATTTCCTTCGGGGATAATAACATTGATCCTAAAAAGTTGCAGACTTACATTGGTTCGATCCCTGCTAACAATGGTGCTCCTGCACTGGATCAGGCTCTTATATTGGCAAAGAGTCTGTTGAAAGCGAGTCGGCCCGCAAATATGCGCAAAAGGTGTGTTATTGTATGTTTTACTGTAACTGAATTTAGTTTACAAATTCATCGTTGTCGACTGAGAAGATATATCAAACACTCGAGACAGTGAATAAATGAAGAAATGCTCTCAAGTCGAAATACTCAGAAAAAAATTCTGAGAAGTCGCTCAGTCCACTTAACATTTACTCGAGACAGTGTTTCATCACATTTTCAAACCCCTCGAATTTCGTCAAACCGTCGCACGTCGTAATTTCAACTTTCTTCTTGGTGTTTGGAAATCGGATGAAACACAGTCTCTCGTGTGTGATAAATCACGTATACCTGAAGTTGCATTGTACTGTTCTTATTCAGGTTCTTGTTGTTATCACGGATGCCACAACTGGTCGCAACAAGCCAGCCATCGAGAAAGCAGCAAAAGACTTGATAAAGGGAGCGATAGTTGTGATCCCTGTTGCTATTGGTAACAAGCCTGTTCCTGACTTGGAAAAGGAGTTCCCGGATGAGGAAGTTATCAAAGCGAACGTCACAGACCATCCTATAAAGACCGCTGACAAGATAGAGGAGAAATTGCAAGAAGGTAACTTGTTTGTTCAATTTAGCTATCCCTTGCATACGGAAGACGTGAAATAATCGCCCCTGTAACCAATAGCAACATGAAATATATTTCCGGAAAGAAAATATTAGATGAAGAATTTGTGTTTCTTCCAAGGGAGCTATGTCACGATATTTTAAGTCACTGAAGAAAGCTGCAAAATTATAGTTTACTAAGGTAGAAAAACACCAATGAGGTAATAATAAGCCAAACAGGAACAAGGATGGTTTAAGATGGAGAAGATTAAGACGGATTGCGAATGGCGAACTTGAAAAAAAGGCTTTTTTTTCAAGATGCGCTAAACGTGATGTAGCTCCTTTAAAATTCACCATCATTTCTTTGCACAGGCACAACGAGGTTTCCAAGATTAGACATCTCATTTGTAGTGAGCACAACAGCCGTTGAAGCAGATAACAACTTAAAACTCATCAAGTCCACCATCGAGTCCATTATTAATGAATATGGCGTCAAAAAGCATCTGTACAGCATGGTAGTCTTTGGACAAAACGCCAACATGGTATTTCCGTTTCAAAAGGCCACTAAAGACGTTGTGTTATCCCAGATTCAAGGTGCCCAGTTGCCTACTGGGTTGCCAGATCTGGTGAACGCTCTGGAGACCACAAAGCAGCTCTTTTTCCAACTTGGTGGAGGTGCAAGACCAGATTCACGGAAGATCATTGTTGTGATGATTGACCGGAAGACTGTTAACAGCGGAAGTGCAATCGAGAAGATCGTGGGCAATATGAAGACGGCAAGGTCAGATTTGTTACTGTTGTCATTGGAAACGAGTCCGACCCGGATGAGCTTGTCCCACTGACTCCAAATAAGGACAAGGAAGACATCGTGAAAACAGATAAAGATTCTGATCCGAAAACAGTTGGGATGAAAATCATGGCCGTAATGGCTGCAGGTAACTTTCACAAGTTATAAGTAGAAACCTCTCGTGGTCCATTGCGAATCCGTGAATTTAATTTACCGTGGTATCGTTGACTATTTAACAATTAGATTATGAGCTCGAGATTTCTTTCGAACAGTACATAGCAGCGGTATAAACATGCAAATTCAAGTAACATATCAAACACGAGAGACAGGGTTTCATCTGATTTCCAAGGGCCGAGAAGAGAGTTGAAAATACGACGCGCAGCGGAGTCATTTTGACGAAATTCGAGGTGTTTGGAAATCAGATGAAACACTGTATCGATTGTTAGATATATCTTCTCAACAAACTAAAACTAAGGAGTAAACGGACAAATAAAACCAATCTGTACTTGATGAATTGTTAATGGTTTGAAGAATCAGCTATGTCACGATATTTTGAGTCATTTTTGCGAAGTTCAAAATCACTTTCAAACTGAAGAAAGCCTCAAAATAATAGTGTATTAAGGTAGAAAAACACAAAGAGGTAATAAGAAACCAAACAGGAACAAGGATGGTTGAAGATGAAGAAGATTAAGGCGGATTGCGAATGGCGAACTTGGAAAAATTTGCCAATTTTTTCAAGATGCGCCAACCATGACGTAGCTCCTTTAAGAACAGGTTTTCTAACACCACTATAATCCAATTTGTTGTTGCAGCTCTAAATGACCCATGTTTGGTTAAAACTTGTGATTTTAATGGAAAGTGTGTTAAGTTCCCCAATGGTACGACATACTGCGTATGCCGCGATGACTGCCCACAGAGCTACAGTCCTGTATGTGCCAGCGATAAACAGACGTACCCTAACAACTGCAGTATGATGACCGAGTCTTGCAGGAAGAAGACGAGACTCACTGTTGTAAAGAATGGCGTTTGTGAAGGTACAATAGAGAGTTTAAACACAGACGTTTTTGAGCCACCGACGCGCAACAGGAATTCGAATGTTCTTGTTTTTTGGCGCTCTTTCACCCCCACCAATGAGTTGGAAAACTCTTCGTTTTAGTATTTACAACTTGACATTACGGACGAAAAGTCTATAATATGCACCAAAAAAGAGAACATTTGACTTCCGGTATGAAATCAATTGTAGTTATTGTTCTCTAAAGGCTGGTTTTCATATGATTGCTGGCGATAGCTCGATCGTGAAGAAATCCAAGAGAATTCTAAAGCATAAGCATAAGCTCAATACAGTCAACCGTAACTTTCCCCGTCCGAAAACCCGCTCGCCATTATTCATACTCATGCTAAAACTATTACAGTCGAACCTGTATATAACGGTCACCCTCGGGACTTCAGAAAGTGGCCGCTTAATACAGGTGGCCGCTTAATACAGGCTTAATACAAGTAGCAAATACAACTCGGGACTTTGAAAGCTGGCCGCTTAATAGAGGTGGCCGCTTAATACAGGGCCGTTATATACATGTTCGACTGTATTCAGTTTTGTTCATTTTTTCGTAGCTTGCAACAACTCTGTTGATTTACTGTTTGTCATGGATGGAGGCAATCTACCAATTAAGAAGAACTTTATGAAAGCTGTGGTCGATAAGTTCTTCATCGGCAGCAATGACACCCGTGTAGGACTCCTGTTAGTAGGACCAGTTGAATCTACTGTGCGTCCTTTCACTGCTTCGCAAGATGTTAGCGCATTTAAATCCTTCATTGACGGCCTCACAGATGTGGGTTCGTCTCCTGGTATTACGTCTGGGCTGACAAGAGCTTTGGAAACCATTCAAGACAGAAGACCGGATATGAAACAGGTGAGATTATTATCCAGGCAATTAATTGCACTCGTCCTTCTTTCCGAAGTCTTCGAGCTGTAGTCGGAAATTTTCGGCTATCTTTGGACGTCTTCAGCTATCTTCGGAGATTTTCGAGATTAATTTGTCTGCTCTCAACCAATCAGAATGGAGTAATTTTTCAGTCAAGGGCTTATTGAACTTATGCTAAGATACGAATAAGATTGTATAAGTATCTTACAAAAATGTGAACTATTTTTCTGTGTTTGTAGGCTGTAGTTGTGATCATGGATCAAACAGAAAGCGACATTCCTTTGCTTCATGACGCATCCGGGCTTTGAAGGCTCGTGACGCAGTTTTGTTCCTTGTGGGGGTGGGGAGCGGCATGGATGCTCCCAGTGTCAAGAAAGTCGCCTCCAAGGATGACTACGCGTTCCACGCGACCTCCTTCAGCGAGCTCATGTCTGTAGCGCCCTTACTTTCTGACCAGATCTGTCCCTTGAAAGGTAAGTTGTAGTAGACTCTCGTATTGGTGGGGAGGGAACTCGGAAGTAGGGGGAGGTCTACGGGAGGCGGGAGAAGAGAGGGCGGGAAGCGGGATTCGCTAAAATAGCGGAACCAGGTGAAGAACAAGAAATTTGTTTTGCAGCGTTGCGTAATATTTTGCAATAGAAAGCTCAAAGAGGTGGGAACCACAACGGAAGGAGCGGGAACAAGTACAAGGTGCGGGAAGACGGAAGTTCAGAACCCCCTGCCCCCCCCCCCCCCCCCCCCCCCCCCCCCATTTTGATTTCCGTTGTCAACAACCCGTTTAGACAACCTGAGCAGAAGTCATCTTCAGAGTCAAGTGAAATATGTTTGTCAGTCAATGGTGACTAACACATTTCACATCGACTGACTACCACATTTCACTTGACTCTGAAGATGACTCCCGCTCAGGTTGACGAAACGTAAATCACCAACAACAGTCCTTTTCAGGACTGCACTCACCCTGATGATCACACAAGACTAAGTGAATAATCCTTACTCATTTGTTTCAGTATTGGTCACGTATCCTATCGACATCGCTTTCGCCATCTCTGCCACAAGCTCTAAAGCAAACGAGCTGTACGACTACATGCTGGATGCCATAAAGGTCATAATCGATAAATATGGTGTGTACACGGTACATTATGCATTCATGGTGTTTGGTGATGATCCCGATGTGCGAATACGCTTTGGTGATAGCTTAAAAAGCCCTGACCAACTCAAGGGACAGCTGGATAACATTCCAAGAATTGGAGGACAGCCGAACCTCGACAAGGCGCTTGAAAAGGCGGCGGAGCTCTTCCAGCCTGGCTATAAAGGCGAGCGGCCTGGTGTACGGAAAATACTGGTGGTGGTTGTGGATAAAGATACTGTAGGAGACGAGAATGTCATTATACGTCATGCGAAGAACTTGGAGAATTCTGGGATAAAGGTAGGTAGTATTTCTGAACTTTGTAAACGTATTAGAACAATTTTCACTGGAGTGTCGTAAAACCCGGCAGAACCAAAGCAATCACAATGGCCAATTGCAGCGAACGCAAACAACAAAACAAACCAATGAACAGTCGAAGCAAATACACGTAACTGGCGCCAAGCGCGGGAAAACGCGTGTGACCAGGTTGTGATTATTTTGGTTTTCACAGCTTCTGCTTGGTTGAGTAGGTGATGCGAGTTTTTAACAAACCACAGAGCGTAGTAAAGCTCAAAGTAATTCTGCGATTACTCTTGACACTCAAAAGTTGAAATTATGTGTTGCTGATGCTAAAATACCCAAACTGTGAAACACATTTTTCGTTGTATTCAAAGTCTACGCCAGTAACGTCCACCTGGTCACGAGAGGTTACGAGTGTTTCTGTTGGCTAACTATCATGTTGTTTTTTCAAGGTGATTCCAGTTGCCATTGGGCAGGAGGTAGGTCCTGATGGCATAGATATTCCACCTAATGAAGAAATCATCATAACGGACCCAGAACCTAATAATCCGCAACGACTGGTTAAAGCTGTAATGGCGGCAGCTTTGCGTGGTAAGGAAGACATTCAGTAGGTCAATTTAAAATTCATAAATCAATGCATGAAGAGAAATGTACTCTTCATTTGGTCAACTTTGAGTTGAGCAATCTTTAAGACTGTCTATTTACAATAATCTAGTAGAATTCATCCTTTGTTACCAAACCTTTTGTCTGTCTGTCTGTCTGTCTGTCTGTCTGTCTGTCTGTCTGTCTGTTTGTCTGTCTGAAGCCATTTTATTCTCACAACTCAACAACAACATAAACAAGACGAATACGTTCTTCTTAGGGTTAATAGTGTAGCCTCGATCGCATGCGATTACATCGTCGCGCAGGACATGTGTACATGCTCTTCACGTGCACATGCTCCTTACGTATACGTGCTCTTTACGTGCACGTACTATTTACGTGCACATGCTCATGCTCGTTACGTGCACGTGCTCTTTACGTACACGTACTCTTTACGTGCTCGTTACGTGCACGTGCTCTTTACGTGTGCATGCTCTTTACGCGCACGTGTTTTGGCGGGAACAGTACTTTCCTGGTGATATTTACAGTCAGGTGATAGGTGATCTCCTATTCTACTATCCTTCTAAGTTAGACCCTTGACATTCTTGTTTGTGAAAGGCGCGGTGGCTTATGGTTAGCTCGTTGGACTCCGGATCGAGTTCCAAGAGTCACTGTGTTGTGTTCTTTAATAGGCAAGATATTTCACTCTTACATTGCCTCACTCCACCCAGGAATACAATTGGGTAATGGCGAATTTTTTAATTGTCAGGGCAGCCTGTCAAAAAGCTGAGAGGCTGGACCCTGGGTCTGTGGTTCTGAGACCCAGGGGCATTCCAACCAGGGGAGTAGCGATATTCCTAGTAGCTTCTTCATGTTAAGGAAACCAGAGTTACGTGCCGGCCTGATAAGCTTCCTTGCTTGTAGACAGACGTTAACCTTAACCCAACAGTCTTCTTTGGATCGTGTCGCATATATTCTGACATGTGTTATCTTTTAATTCTTTTCCTATCCTTGTCTCTTCATTAACTCTTTCTTGCAGGTGATTGTAGCTATACCGAGTGTGCGCACTACGCCAAGTGTGTCACTCAGCAAGATGGCTCAGCTCTGTGTGTGTGTTCTGAACTCTGTCCTCCATCTTTCCGCCCTGTTTGTGGATCTAATTCAAGGACTTACTGGAATAAGTGTTTTCTTAGACGAGAGGCTTGTTTTATGCAACAGAATACTTCTGTTATGTCTGAAGAGGCTTGTAGTAAGTTGCATGTTGGATGGTTTAAATTAGAGTATAAATCAATGGGCGCTTGCTCGCTCTAAGCATTGGCCCGGGTGCATGGAATTGAAACCCACAATTTATTTTCTGTTGCCCTATCGACAAAATTACGAGGCCAGACAAACGTAATCGTGGGTAGAATAGATGATATTCTGCAACAGCTTAAGATGCACAAGTGAAAAACATAACTTGCTAACTGTGCTACAAAATACAGCAGAAGTATTCTGTTAATCAGTGTCCCCATTTCTTGCCTAAAAGGATTCTGCGCTATCACGTGTTTTGTCTCCTCTTCTATACATCTTAGTAGATCTGTTAACTGCAAAGAGTAGTTTTCAAATATTTCCATCTTCATAAATGATTCAGTGTATGGTTTGACATTTTCTGAATTCAAGTTGGATTTCTCTTGCAGAGTTGATCGAAGTACAGAGCTCAGTAAATTATATTGAAACTTGAACAATATGGCGCCGTTTCACTTGTGGTTAATACTTTCCTATCCTCACTTTTTCTTCGGTCTCTCCTTGTAAACTAGAATTTTTCTCTTGGATTTTGTATTTGCATTGGTTTGGGTGTTTCTTGGTGTTGCGGAAACCTTTGTTGGTTAGCTATTGTGTTGTGGTGTGGGTATTGTTTATTGTCTTTTGAATCTTTTGTTTTACTTCATGTGGTGATCGCAACATCCGCAACACCAAGAAACTACCAATGTCTTAAAACGACTAGTGGAGTGTCACTAGGATTGCATTGTTTTCTGGTCATAATCTCCCATTATAGAAATCTTTTGCATCTCTATTTATTGTTTCATTCTGTCTTTCTCTTCTTTACCATCTGTGTCCAAACTCTTCCAAGACCCAACTCCTTGTTCTCGAGTCAAATGTCCCTTCTATGGCACTTGCCGAGTTAAGGAGGATGGAACTCCATACTGCGCATGCCGCATGTCGTGTCACGAGCATTACAGGCCAGTGTGTGGCAGTGATGGGGAATCTTACTTGAGCGAGTGTTTTCTTCGAAGTAACGCTTGTCTTCTGCAGAAACAAATCACTGTTCAATACAATGGGCACTGCAGTAAGTTTGTTCATCTTCTTTCAGTCCTCTTATTGGTCTTTAACCCTTTCACTCCCAAGAATGCTAAGTTCAAATCTGAGCCGGGAAAATATCTTGAATTTCATTTTGCAAAATTGTAAAAAACAAACAGCACCACGTGCAAGTACTGCTAAATAGCTTTCATTTGAATGGTCACACACTAGGCTTTCATCCACAGATTTAAAAGGTACAACCACATTTATTGACTCAAGATTTGATTCTGGGATTAAGCCTTTAATCCCCAATAGGTTTCAAAGACGAGTGAAGTGACATGTTGTGCATTGACTTATATACAGTCTCCTCTTCATTTCTATTACAATAGTCACACTCTACTATCTTGTCCAAGAACATTAGTGACATATTAATACATGTTTACACCACAGGGCTTAAGAGGCTGTCTCTGTAAGATCCTCATACCAATTTGGGCCACAGAACAGATTTCCTTGAAACTTTGCATGCGAGTAACACCTAATGTGGCTAGTTTCAAAATGCATTTCGTTTTGGTTCTAACTTTATTTTGACGGATTTACGAGGGGGGTCCCGTGGGGGTCCGAAATGGTGATTTTTTGGTCTTCAAATTTCCATTTTTTCATAATTTTAACATCCTCTCACTTCCCTTGAAATTCATTGCAAGACATCATCCTGCCGTGTGGTGGTAGGTATATGATCTGTTAATACTATGGTATTATTAAAGTTTCCGTAACATCATTTCAACTAGTTAAATTTTAACTTTTATGTTACCTCCATTGACAGCTTATCCGAAAAGGTTAAAAGTGGGTGTACAAAAAATCATATAACTCAAAAGTTAGACTTTGCACAGATGTTTTGTTGCATTTATGGAGAGATAAAGACTTGATCTTCAATGCTATTAAATAAAATTTTCCGGCCAGCAGGTATTATCGCCTAGAGGTCATTGTGAACTGTATCAGTATTTCAAAAGTTTCTAATTAATCGGCGATAAGAAGGTCAAACATACGCGTGAAATTTTGATCCAAATGATGTTCTTTTCCGTCATAATCACGTATGAATAGTTTTTAAACACGTTTTACTGCTTTACTTTAGCAATACTCATCCAAATAAAGCTGGAAAAAATCATAAAATGACCTCATTATTTATGCATATTGATGCTCAAAACACAAGTAGCTGTCAAATTTACTCCACTAAACAGCCGATCAAATTTCTTGATATACAGATAGTTTAGCTTACTTATTCGATGGGGAAAACAGTAATCCAAGAACAAGACAAAACAAGGTATAGATGGTATATTGTAACAAATTTAGACAGTCAAACAAATCTGAAGAAACTTACCCTTGATGACCTTGAAATCGACAACTCGCATGTTGGCATATTTGCCTAAGTATGTATAGCTGATTTCGCAGACAGTTTCCTTGAGATTAGATTACAGTTATAATTGCTGTTACAATTAGATCTATAATGATTAAAATTCACATAAAAATTGAAGCAATTACCTTTGTGATTGCGTGAACATTCTTCGCACAAGGGACGTTAATTCCCACTTGCCGTGACAAGAATCACACTGTTATTCAACAAGGTAACCGCTGACCTAAACACCGACAATGTGTCCGAGAAATGATAACTGC
Organism: Desmophyllum pertusum; assembly: GCA_029204205.1. Lineage (NCBI taxonomy): Eukaryota > Metazoa > Cnidaria > Anthozoa > Scleractinia > Caryophylliidae > Desmophyllum > Desmophyllum pertusum. Next base: position 1,637,438 of record MU825398.1, read on the forward strand.
GGGGAATCCCGTGGAATGTCTAGTTTACTAGGCTTGTCGATTGTAAAGATGATATCAATGGCCATTGCTGTCACCAGGTGTTGTAATCTGTGACATGGCGAGGTGGATACAGAAACTTTACGGTTGCAATGTTCAGATGGAAAGTAAGAGGAATTCCCAAAGGGGGGAGGGGGAGGGGTGGCGAGTAATTGAATAATAAAGTGACCAAAATTAACCCCCAAATAATAACATATACCTTTACTATAAGCCCTGCTCATGTTTATGTACAGAAGGATTTTTGGTTTTGCTTCATGAGAAGAATATTATAGGAACGAATTATGCGTTTCAAAAATGATTTGGTTACATTTTGAAGGCCGGATGATTTTTTTAAAGTGTTTGGGCTTATATTCGTTGGGGGAGGGATCTGAGGGTTTTTCCATTGTAGTTAATTCTGATTTGGGGCGCTTATTTTCGGTAGGAAACAGTGATGGGGAGACATGATAACATTGTGGTGTCTAATTGGTGATTTAGCCATTTTGGCCTGTATAACTTTTCTCGAATAATCTGAGGCATTTTTGGCGGGCATTTTATGATTTTAAATGCGGTACATCACAGTTCCGTGATATACCGATAGTAAGCCCCACCCATCCCGAAAATAAGCACCCCCTACCGAAAATAAGCGCCCCTACCGAAAATAATCGCCCCAAATCAGAATTAACTACAATGGAAAAACCTTCAGATCCCTCCCCTAATGAATATAAGCCCAAACACTTTTAAAAATGTAACCAAATCATTTTTGAAACGCATAATTAGTTCCTATAATATTCTTCTCGTGAAGCAAAACCAAAAAATCCTTCTGTACATAAATATGAGCAGGGCTTATAGTAAAGGTATATGTTATTATTTGGGGGTAATTTGGTCACTTTATTATTCAATTACTCGCCCCCCTCCCCCCTAATTGAGAATTCCTCTTACTTCCCATCTGTACATTGCAACCGTAAAGTTTCTGTATCCACCTCGCCATGTCACAGATTACAACACCTGGTGACAACAACGGCCATTGATATCATCTTTACAATCGACAAGCCTAGTCTCGGGAACATTGTCGGTGTTTAACTGGTCAGCGGTTACCTTGTTGAATAACAGTGTGATTCTTGTCACGGCAAGTGGGAATTAATGTCCCGTGTGCGAAGAATGTTCACGCAATCACAAAGGTAATTGCTTCAATTTTTACGTGAATTTTAATCATTATAGATCTTATTGTAACAACAATTATAACTGTAATCTAATCTCAACGAAACTGTCTGCGAAATCTGCTATACATACTTAGGCAAATATGCCAACATGCGAGTTGTCAATTTCAAGGTCATCAAGGGTAAGTTTCTTCAGATTTGTTTGACTGTCTAAACCTTGTTTTGTCTTGTTTTTGGATTACTGTTTTCCCCCATCGAATAAGTAAGCTAAACTATCTGTATATCAAGAAATTTGATCAGCTGTTTAGTGGAGTAAATTTGACAGCTACTTGCATTTTGAGCATCAATATGCATAAATAATGAGGTCATTTTATGATTTTTTTCCAGCTTTATTTGGATGAGTACTGCTAAAGTAAAGCAGTAAAACGTGTTTAGAAACTATTCATACGTGATTATGATGGAAAAGAACATTATTTGGATCAAAATTTCACGAGTATGTTTGACCTTCTTTTCGCCGATTAATTAGAAAATTTTGAAATACTGATACAGTTCACAATGACCTCTAGGCGATAATACCTGCTGGCCGGAAAATTTTATTTAATAGCATTGAAGATCAAGTCTTTATCTCTCCACAAATGCAACAAAACATCTGTGCAAAGTCTAACTTTTGAGTTATATGATTTTTTGTACACCCACTTTTAACCTTTTCGGATAAGCTGTCAATGAAGGTAACATAAAAGTTAAAATTTAACTAGTTGAAATGATGTTACGGAAACTTTAATAATACCATAGTATTAACAGATCATATACCTACCACCACACGGCAGGATGATGTCTGGCAATGAATTTCAAGGGGAGTGAGAGGATGTTAAAATTATGAAAAAATGGAAATTTGAAGACCAAAAAATCACCATTTCGGACCCCCACGGGACCCCCCTCGTAAATCTGTCAAAATAAAGTTAGAGCCAAAACGAAATGCATTTTGAAACTAACCACATTAGGTGTTACTCGCATGCAAAGTTTCAAGGAATTCTGTTATGTGGCCCAAATTGGTTATGAGGATCTTACAGAGACAGCCTCTTAAGTCTCATTGTTTTGTATTCTGCAGCTCCCTGTAAGAACGTCACATGTGACTTCAACGCCAAGTGCCGTGCCTTACCCAATGACACCGCTCTATGCGAATGTGTGGACGATTGTACAACAGAACCTGTTAAACCGGTTTGTGGAAGTGACATGGTGACGTACCCAAGTGAATGTGCCCTTAAGGCAAAGGCCTGCAAGGAGCAAAAAAGGACCACTGTGAAAGCAAAAGGAATTTGTCGTAAGTATAGAGTGGTAAAGTGTGACGTCACAAATTTTCAAATTTGCGAAATTATAAAATTTGATCAGCTATTCAGAGGAAGCATGCCAAAAAACGTCCACTTGCCAAAAATTAGCTCTCCATTGCAATTTGCGGCCGAGATATAGAGGTTCAAAGTTTGGTACCGTACCATACAAACCTCTCTGATTTTGCGCCTGTTCTAAACTGAAGGAACAGACGCAAAATTAGAAGGGTTAAGTTTGTATGGAGAAATTAAAACCTGAAGTGCCCATATCTCGGCCGCAAATTGAAATGGAGAGCTAATTTTTGGCAAGTGGACGTTTTTTGGCATGCTTCCTCAGAATAGCTGATCAAATTGCATAATTTCGCAAATTTACGTCATGACTTTAGTACTCTATTGGAAGACTTTTGTTTTACTTTTGTGTTTCCATAAACCTTCTCAAACTCATTAATAATTCATCAAGTTAAAACAAAGGAAATCATAACCGTGACGGTGGTTTGGATACCTAGTCTTAATTAGCATAGATTTTTATACGATTTTGTACAACTATGCGACCAAGTGATTGTCCTAGCAGTGTACAAAGGTCTACAAAATCCATAGCGTAACATCTCAGTGACTGAGGCTAACTTCTTTTTAAAAATCGTTATGCTGGATTTTTCTCCTTTAATCTTAATGTTCAAATTTTTGTATTTTGGTAGCGACAAAGTTTCATATACAATATTTAAATTCTAATTTCTCGTCCTCTGTGAGTTAATTGCCCATCTTGTTACATTTCTTTCACAGAGACAGCCATCGATTTAGCCTTTGTAATCGGCGCTTCAGGACCAAAAGCTCCTTCCAACTTTGCAAGAATGGTAACAATCTTAAAGAACATTGTAGACGAATATGAAGTCTCTCCGAGCAAGACACATCTCGCGCTCGTGGACTACAATGGTCCTGCCAATGCTAGAGTATACTTCAGTGACGGCTACACGAAGGATAATTTCAAAATTGTCGCAGAGAATATTCCAGGGCCTGGTTCTAGACCTGGGACGCTAAGTGGAGCTCTGGAAAAAGTTCGCGATGAAGTGTTTACACTTCAACGTGGCGAGCGACCATTTGCTGAGGATATTCTTGTCGTGATGACCGAGGGCGACTTTGACGAGAACTCTCCAGAAATCAAGGACGCGGTTTCCAAGTTGAGAGACAAGCCAGTTAAGATCATTGTTGTTGCTATCACGGATGACCCGGATAAAGACAAGTTGAAGGTTATTGCATCAGGGGATAATCTTGTGGTAATACCCAAGCCTGGCAAAGACACAGAGGAGGCGAAAAAAATACCGTTTACCGCCACTAAAGGTTGGTTAGTCTTTTAATTCATGTTTCTCCTCGCGATATCAATACATTATCAAGCGGTAAGGTGATGAAAATAAAAGATGACCGAACCAGTTTGCTTTCTTTTTAACATTTCTGATCTTGGCAGTTGGCTCATAAAACTTATGCAACATGCTGTTATTTGAGCCAATCAGGTGAAACCAATCAGTATATTTTCCCGCGCTTTCCCGGCTCCAGTTCCATGTTTTCCCGCCCTCGCCGCTGCTTCCGTGTTTTCCCGCGCTTTCCGCCAGTAACATGCTTGTTCACGCTTGCGAGCAATTACACGATTTTGCTTCGATTTCTGGTTGGTTTATTATTACACGTTCTCACTACTTTCTGTGTGGATACCTAGGTTTCAGTTTCACAACAGTATTAGAAAACCGCTCTAATAGTGGAATATGACGTCATGCCACTGAATACAAAACTGAAATTTTTCCCATGTCTGACTTTCGACAGAGTATCACAGCTGCGCAGAAGTGAAGACATCCGGGCATTCATCAGATGGCCATTACCTTGTTCATGTAAGCGACAGGTGTAAAGACCCAATCAGAGTTTACTGTCTTGACATGGAATTCAACACGCCACTGGAGTTTATCACTCTGGAGTCTGGATCCGAGAACAACTACGCTGTTATCTACCACCAGCGGCTCCAGGACAGGTTCAGCTGTAGTGGGCCTGCGCGAACAGAGTTGTACGCTGAACGAGGAGCAACGAATTTCACTAAAGTGCGACTTGACCTCGCCTCCATGAAGGTTATCAGCAACGACTTCACCTTTTCCCACACAGAGGAAGGAAAAGACATCGCGTATGGCACAGCTGGAGACTGTTACTCGGTGAATACTGGTAAATGCCGAAAGGGTCAATTCAAGGTTGATTTGAGCGGGACGAGGCTGCGGGTTCGGGACGATGTGACGTGGTCACTGCAAGGATTCCCGAGTGGCTTACAGTTGCAGGACTACAAGAAGTCACGTGATGGTGTCGTGGTGTCTGCTAAGTGTGGAGGGTGGTGTGGTCGGTGTAAGCCGTCCAGGGGAGCCATTTTAGTGGAGCCATTGTGTTCCATTCCTGCAGGTAAGTGGCATAAATTATGATCATTAGTGTTTCTCTAATACGCTCGCCGTCTGGAACTTCAATTGTCTATAAGACGCCCTTCCTCCTCCCCCTTCCCCCATTCCCAAGATGTCAATCCAAGAAATTTAATTTATGAGAAAGATGTTAGTGACACAAGCTGCAGAGTTCCCCCAACAGGAGTCGAACCTATGACCTTCCGCACACCGATAGTTCGCTCTACCACTGAGCTGCAGGAGACTCGTGGGAGCTAAGGCCATATAACTAGGTTCAAGTGTGACAAACATCCCGCATACTGCTAGGATTAGATTTTTCGATGAGTGAGAATATGTGGAAAGAAATGATGGTCCACTTTAAACTTGGTAGGAAAACAATAGTTCTGATTTATTCGTCCACCATATTTATTATATTGTAACTTTTTTGTACTCTGCAATATTTGTTTTATTCAAATTTCAGCTTGTCCATTCCCCATGGATGTGGTCTTTGCTTTAGACTCTTCTCATGGATTAACAACGTCCGATTACGACCAGCAGAAGAATTTTGTTCTCACTATGATCAATGCCTTCACAATTTCCGCATCCCAGACGCATGTTGGCGTTATCACTGTCGGAGAGACCGCAAGGAAAGACATAGAGCTCTTAGAATACAGTCAGCCTGGAATATTGAAAGGTAGAGTTGCTGGGCTTCCTGCTAAGAGAGACTTCCCTTCAGATCCCACCAGCAGGCTTAGTGACATGCTACGAAAGACGTTAGAAATATTCAAGAACGGAGGAAGAACAGAGGTAAGGATTTGTACTTTTTGTGCGATTTATAATTTAAGCTTCATTCATAGTACTTTTAATGAGGTAGAGCCGCACTTAGGCCAAACTGGCCCACACTACCAGAGCTTATCCCGGTTTCTGTCCCCGGGATGCTAGTCCATTGCAGGTTACTCCCCAGCATTTCGTAAGGTTGCCCTGACAATTCGCCGGTACCCATTTATACTCCTGGGTGGAGAGAGGCACTGTGAGAGTTAAGTGTCTTTCCAAGAACACAACACAATGGCCCAGGCCAGCGCTCGAACCCAGACCGCTCGATCCGAAGTCCAACGCGCTAACAATTAGGTCACCGCGTCTCTTAATCCACCGCACGGAAAAAGATGGCGGCTGTACATTTTACCACAATACCTTGCGAACCTAACACAGCCAATAGGCATATTGAAAGCCATATTTTTTTGCGAAATTCGTCCCTGTACTAACAACATTGTGTATGCTAGGTTTGAAGTTTTTAGAACGTGTCTGTGTTTTTATGAGCGTTTTTAGGGCTTTCGTGCGCTAAGAATTATGGGTAAACGTACCAGTCGCCATCTTTTTCCGTACGGTGGATTGAGGAGAACTGTTATTTTTTCTGTGCTGTGCTAATATTTTTTAACACAATTTGTTCTCTTGCAGGTTCCTAAGTCTCTTATTGCAATAATTGCCGGTGAGATTACAGAGGATCTAAAGACCGCTGTCGCCCCCCTGAAGAACAGAGGGATTCAGATTTTCGTTGTGGCCGTTGCTGTAAACACGCCCTCTTCTCGGCATCTCAGTCTCGCCAGTGGCAGGAATTACGTACACACTGTAGACAATGTGGATGAGCTTGGTTCTGTGAGTGCCAGGCTGGCTAAGGACACGTGTGAAGGTAAGCTTCTTTCTTTGATATGTCTCACAGTTTCCTCCGAAAGATTCCATGTGACATATTGAAGAGTAAACATAACCACAGTAAATGTGCTGGCGGGCACGATTTTTGTCTGCTAAGAAATACAGTCGAAGCTCTCTGACCGGACACTCTTGTAAGCGGACAGTTCTACTAACGGCCGCCTTGACAAAACCCCGTTTGAACTCTAGCTCATACAAACTTTGTATTTACACATTCCCGTAAGCAGCCAGCTCCAGTTGCGGACACTTTTTCTGCTTCCCAAGGGTGTACGCTTACGACTTGCAACTTGTCGACTTGTCGTAGTCGACTACGACTACGAGCTTCGACTGTATTCACAAACTAACATTGACAAATATCTTGCTGGATGTTATGGGATTTCGACGCGTAATTTCGTTGGTTCGTTCGTTCGTTCGTTCGTTCGTTCGTTCGTTCATTGGTTCGTTCGTTGGTTGGTTGGTTAGTTGGTTGGTTGGTTGTTGGTTGGTTGGTTCGTTCGTTCGTTGGTTCGTTCGTTCGTTTGTTTCGTGTTTGGTTGGTTGCTCGTTCATCAGTTCTGCCCTGTCTTCCTTCCTTCCTTCCTTCCTCCCTTCCTTCCTCCCTTCCTTCCTTCCTTCCTTCCTTCCTTCCTTCCTTCCTTCCTTCCTTCCTTCCTCTTCCTTCCTTCCTTCCTTCCTTCCTTCCTTCCTTCCTTCCTTCCTTCCTTCATTTTTAGCTAAGACAATATTTTGGTTAATTTTACAGACCCCTGCGCGAAGAAGGTTTGTGAACACTATTCCCGCTGCAAGGCAACTGATTTCACCTCCACGGAGTGCGTGTGTCCAAAGATGAGTGACTGTCCGCCCCATAGAGACGAAGTGTGCGGCAGTGATAAGGTCACTTACTACAACGACTGTGCCTTACGGGTAGAAGCCTGTATAAAGGGAGAAGACATTACTGTTGATAACCTGGGTCCATGCGGTAAGCGGTCAAAATCTAATTTCTCCTAACAGTATCAATACATTGTCAAGCAGACAGGTGATGAGAATAAAGAAAATCATCAGCTAGGAGATGTTGTCTTGATGTACCACCAAGAGAGGATGATCTAAAAGAAGGATTCGCCGTGCCACATGATAATTTTTGGAAATCTATTAATAGTTTCGCACCATGCTATGAAAGTTATTTTCATTTCCTTCTGATCGAGGCTCCGACATCACGTTACTCGAACTGACCAATCACGTAAACTGAAAATTAAAAATAAATTTCAAAACATTATCATTGGAAGATACCCATGTATAGGGGAATGCTTCTCTTAGATCATCCTCGCTTGTGTACCAACAAAGTGACACACGGAGAGCTCTCAGAACGAATGTTAGAAGAATTATGCTGAAATAGTTTTACTTTAACGTCCTATCTAGGTTTGTGTGCTGGCGTGCAGTGTAAGGAGCATGCGCGCTGCGAGGTGAAGGATGGTAAGGCACAATGTTCATGTAAGGACATCAGGGAGTGTCCTCAGACTTCAGCTCCCGTATGTGGCCAGAATAACGAGACTTACATCAACAAATGTTATTTGGATGTGGAGAATTGCCTGATGGAAGAGAATATTGATGAAAAGAAACCAGGAAAGTGTGGTAAGTCAGTAGTTTAAGCTTCAAGTGGTTAAGCCATCTGCTCCTCCTATATAGATCTATTCAGTGAGTCTATATCGGTTTACATGTAAGAACTAGCTCCAACTGAAAATGTACTAAATGTATAACGCACGTGCAGAGCTATTGTTTAGCGACGTTTCGTTTCCGTAGTGGTTTGCATTAAGCTCCATATTATGTAGAATACAACGTGTCGACAAGCTTGGCTCTCTTTAGAAAGGTTATAAAGAGAAGCTACAGGACGCGTCAGAATTAATGAAGAATCTAAATGGTCCGTTATCTTCACTCCCCTTACCTTCAATGTTGCGTTATACGAGAACAACACTCTTAGAAGTTGCATTTATTTTGGAAATTTAATTTCGAACTAGGCCGTTCGCCTCATCATTTTATTATATTATTCTTACATGTTGACATCACTGTTATGAATATTCTTATTTCAGAGCCTTGTGCTGGTGTGCAGTGTAAAGAACCCAAGAAATGCATGGCAGACTCCCGAGGGAATGCTCAGTGTGTCTGCCCGGATGAAAGGGAATGTCCAGTTACTGTCAACACTGTGTGCGGCAGCGATGGAAAAACTTATCTTAATGACTGCGCGATGAAATCCAAGGCTTGCTTTAAAGAAATGCCGGTTTATGTCGTGAGGGATGGTTATTGTGGTGAGTAGATGTTATTATCCCCCCCCCCCCCCCCACCGAAAGCCCTCCCTCCCCCGCCAAAAAAATCTCAGACCCAAAAATTATACTCTATAACCCCCTCCCCGATTCTTCCAATTCTGTATTTTGTTTTGTATGTTGTCGTTACAGTGTGATCAGAGACTTATGATGTTCATTTGAACTTGTTGTGTTTTATGTTTCATTTCGCTATGTTTAGAAGAGTCCATACCCCGAAAATAAGCCCGCCAACAAAAAGCCTGTAATTTTGGACCACGGATCGCCTCGAGCCATGGTCGGGGTCCTTGTACTGTGTTTGACAATGTTTGACACTTCAGTCCTCAAAGATATTTCTGGATTTTTCATCAAAATCTTTCTCTTTACAATGGGCGAATGCATGCGACTAACCTCGACAATGAACACGATGCGTTCAATTTCCAACTCACTGATTGGTTAACATTTTGAGATGTTTTCATTGGTCCAATACGGCCACGTGAGCACTAATTCGTTTTGTTTTATCTTATAGGCTCATGTGACCTTGCCAAAGACTGTAAAAACAACGCCGCTTGCACAGGAAATGCTGACGGCTCAGTCACGTGCAAGTGTCGAACAGAAAACGAGTGTCCAAAAGATGGTGATGGAGTGTGTGGCTCAGACGAACAGACATACATCAACAAGTGTCTGTTAGATGTGGCGGCCTGTGCAAATAAGAAGGACATAGAAGTGGAACATACGGGACCTTGCGGTGAGATGATTTATTGTGTTAACTCTTTAAGCCCCAAAAGTGATCAACATCAAATTTCTCCTTGTGATATCAATGCATAATCAAGCATACAGGTCATGAGAATTAAGGAAATGATCACCCAAAGATGAAATGCATTGATATTTAAACAAGTTTCCCAACAAGTTCTATGAGAAATGTATAGAGACCGGTAAGGAGAATTTGTCTGTTGACATTAGGGGTAAAGGGTCAAACCCTGGCCAAACGGAGTGTCGACTTTCGTTTGGCCAGCGTTTGGCCAATACTTGCGCGCATTTCGCGATCAAATTTGCACGAAAACCGTCGCAAAGTCAACTTGTGTCGATTTGCGACTTTCGTTTGGCCAGGACTTGCGCGCATTTGCGTTGACGTGCGTTCAGTTTGATCGGGATCAAATATCGGGATCAAATTTGCACGGAAGTAGACGCAAGTTTGTCGCCGTTTGGCTGCCTAACGCAAGACAACGCAGGTCTTATTGTCTACTTCGAGTAGTGAATCATGGTACTGAAATAGCTTTTTTTTTGGCAACTCGCATGCACTTACTATAAACTTACTTGTTCGTTTAGCCACCAAACACAAGTCTGTATGTAACTTGCTAATACTTGCGACTCCATTCGGTCAGGGCTTACAGGGGTAATTAGAAGTTGTGTAGAAGACCTCCGAAGCCATCTTGTTTCAATGTTACGAATCTATTATTCCAATGTACAACGAAAAGTAGACTTGTTTTGAAACAGAACTCCATTTTTTTCACACTTACACTGTGTTCTATTCATTCCTATTCTTAGGTTCCTGTAAGCCCGATAGCTGTCGCACGAATGAAGTGTGCAATGGTCAAAAGGATGGCACATCTTCCTGTAAGTGCATCCAAAAGAAGGACTGTCCCAAGGAAAAGGACCCTGTGTGTGGCACGGACGGGAGCACCTACTTAAACGAGTGCATTCTAAAAGCAGAGTCATGTGACAACAAGACATCAGTTGGCGCGAGGCATCCGGGACCTTGTGGTACGGGTTTTTTTTTGCGTTTTGGGCTGTGATATTTTGGTATCCATTTTAGATGTATAAAATAAATAAAATGCTAATATATTACAAGGATCAACGTATCTGCCTTTGTCATGGTTAACAAAACCTGTCAAGTTAAGCTCGTTATTAGTGTGTGAAGTAATAATCACAATTACATTTTCGCGCCAACTTTTCCCGCGCTTATCGCAGGTCACGTGTTTTGACTTCTTTACTTATTGGTTGACCAGGGTTTATTTTCGTCTCCTTGATTGACTCGTTTTAAAATAGCTTTGATTTTACTGTAAATTTACGATAACTACTAAAAACTGCTCCTTATTCTAGTTTAACATATCGTGGCTCGTATATCTGCTCGTTAAATTATTTTTACTGTGGTTTTTAAGACCTAATTCTAGTTTAACCCTTTCACTCTCAGAGTCAAACCTTGAGTCAATAAATGTGGTTCTAACTTTTGAGTCTATAGATGAAACCTTAGTGTGTGACCATTCAAATGAAAGCTACTGATCAGTACTTTCATGTGGTACTGTTTGTTTTGACAATTTTGCAAAATAAATTCATTTTTTCTTCAGTTTTGAACTTAGCACTTTGGTGAAAGGGTTAACATTCTTGGTTGTATTTCAATATCAACTTATTTTATTAGTGGTTTGTAAAGATACCCGCTGTTCTAAAGGCAAGAGATGTGTGTCCAGTAAACTGAAGACACCCACCTGCAAGTGTCCAACAGAAGACGACTGTCCAAGAGATTATGATCCAGTATGTGGCAGCGACAGCAGAACTTACATTAACCCGTGCAGACTTAAAGTTGAAGCGTGCAACACAGAACAGCCACTTGTAGTGGTCAAAAAGGGAATATGTGGTAAGGATGTAATTTTAGTGTGAACCAAACTTGCTGAGACCTTTTATCGTCTATTTTCACGTAATATATCAACACGAGAGACAGTGTTTCATCCGATTTCCAAACACCGAGAAGAGAGCTGAAAATACGACGCGTAGCGGAGTATTTTTGACGAAATTCGACGTGTTTGGAAATCGAATGAAACACTATCTCGAGTGTTTGATACATCTTTTCAATTGAAACAAAAACTAAGAAGTAAACGGAGAAATAAAATCGTAGAAATCTACATGATTAATTAAGACCATGTTAATTCAAACCTCCGTCACGGTTATGATTTCTGATGATGCTTAAGGGTAACCTGGCGTTGGACTAGCATCCCATCCATGCAGGGGAGTAGTAATACTCCTAGTTGGCTTCATGCTACAGAAGCCGGGATAAGCTCTGGCAGTGTGGGTCAGTTTGGCTCCTAACGGCCTTACCTCCCCCGATTGGTAGGGAAATCCTCACGAAAAAATGATGCAGAAAAGGTAACTTGTACCAGGACTACTTTTGAAATAGAGACAAAAGCAACTCGGAAATGGCCTTTTTCTTAACAGTTGATTATAATATCAATTTTCAGATCCTTGTCAAGCTGCCCGTTGTAAACACCATTCTGTGTGCGCAACAAAGCCTGACGGTTCCACTGTGTGCGAGTGTCCACGCGTGGAGGAATGCCCGGATGGAAGAGATCCAGTATGTGGCACGAATGGCAGGACATATGACAGTGAATGCAAACTGAAGGCTGAAAGCTGCGCCGAGGGAACTGACGTGGGATCAAAGCATAAAGGAGTATGCGGTACGAACGTACATGTACAATACTGGACAAAAGAAATGCAAACGAATTTCGACGACTTTCGCGCTTTGTCCTTGAGAAATTTCGTCGAAATTTCGGAAAGCTTCGAATCACCTCGAAACGAAAAATTGACGAAATTTAGGCGAAACAAAAAAAAGCGTGAAAGTCATCTAAATTCGTTTGCATTACTCTTGCGTTTCGTTCTACATTCTGGAAACGAAATTTCAAACTGGTGAAAACTTGAGGAAACGAAATTTCGCCTACATTTCGTAGTATCAAACAAAATTTCGAATAACTGAAAATTCGAACAAACGAAACACGCAATTGCAAAGAGAACAAAGGCAGGTTCCACACACTGCGCTTTTTAACTTTTTAAGCCATTTTTTCTCATATATACTTGACTACATCTCGAATATGAAATGTGCAGAGGTGTTTTGATGACGTTCAACAATGCTATTACGTGGTATTCTTTGCAGGAATTGTATATCTACATTTTTACTTGAAAATGGTTTCATATCATGCCATATTTTAGCGCTATACCTTGAGTTTTTATAAGGTGTAACGGAACCCTAGCAGCAGTGTACTGTAAGATGATTTTTAAAGTCATTTAAACTAGTATTTTTCAATGTTCTTTTCTCCAGGCCCCTGCTCGTTCTCGGATTGCGAGGACTACTACGGCGAGTGTACTGTGGCCCAGGATGGATCTGGTACTGCGCAGTGCAAGTGTCAATCCGCTGACCAGTGTCCAAGTGACGTCAGAGCGGTTTGTGGAGACAATGGTCAGACGTATCCAAACAAGTGTATTCTGGAGGCCGAGTCCTGTCAAATGAAGCATAGAATTGAAATCCAGCGCAGAGGACAGTGCAGTAAGTATTTAAGAGCTGTCTGATAACGTAGTTTTACAAGAATGTACTGATCAACAGTTTTTAGATTTGTCAGATCTATTTTGTAATGTTTTTTACCCCTTTTAAACAAGATATTACGGTATAAAAGGGGCTGGTCTGGCCATTTTCACACCTAGTTGTCAATAAACCATCAAAGCGGCGTAAATAGCTGAGTAACAACCTGCGCTTTTCTAAGACTGTTACTGATAAAATTGGTTTCATTTTTGCCAGGAATGTTATGTCTTATTTTTGTTCATGATTTCATGAGATTTTCAAGCACGTTTATTTTACAGGACGCTTGACTTCAATAACGTGTCACGACTGCAAGAGTACAAATTAGCATTTCGCACCCGAAAGGTGTGAAATGTGGGAGGAAGTGGACAGCTCCACTTAAGCCTGGTTCACACTTACGACGCAAGCATAAGCGCAAGCAACATACGCAGACGCAGTAACGTGTTGATCATTAGTGCTTTTTGTTAGAACAAATGCTGCTATGATCAACACGTTACTTAGCCTGCGTCGCAGACGGACTTGACCGCCGGTAATGTCCGTCTGCGAATTAGTGCACAAATCCTTGTTCTAGACCCCCAACGACGTAACGAAATACCGGAAGGGCCTTTCGAAATCCCCTTTATTCTGATTGGCTATGGTAAAAGGCGTGACAGGCCTGTTCGAAGTTCGTGACATTTGCCGTTCTCTATTGAATTCAGTCTTCTGACCTACTTTGCCCTTCAAGAGGGTTTCTAACGGGCAAGATATGTTGTATTATGAGGAGGATTTTGAAGTAGAATAGCTATAGAGCCATCGACTGTGTTCACTCTAGCAATTTTAAGAGGTCACGTTTGGTCTCCTGTCGGGAAAACAGATATTTACAACGCGTTAGTTTAGACAACAAACACTCGGCAAACCGAACAAGGTAGTTCCAATTTAAAACCTGCTGAATAGTTTCTGGGTCTTCCAAGTCCGCGATAGCATGCAATCGCCAGTATACGGCCCCAGTATACCCATATTGTTGAAATATTTAAACTTGGTCCTCCATCAGCGATCGTAAAAGGTGAAATCACAACAATAATACTCGATCATATATCAGCGACTGCGACAATCGGGAGACACTGAAAGATCAACGACTTTCCAAAACCTGTGGGTAAATTGATAAACACGTTTTTACCCTGGAAGAAAGATTTGATCGCTTCTCGTTGTTCTGGGAGTAGCTCCGTTAATTCAAACTGAGCTTTCTCTAACCGCTTCGAAAGCTGCACTCCATTATATCTTCAGTGATTTTTTTAATACTGTACTATTTTTAGGCTCGCTTTCCGCTAGCTTCCGGTCCTAGCTCGCGTGAGATTCCCTTAGCCAATCACAACCCAATCATAGCTAATTGAACAATAGCTTTATGTAAAGGCCAATCACAGACAAGTACTCAGATCCTGGTACGTCGTTGGGGGTCTAGAACAAGGATTTGTGCACTAATTCGCAGACGGACATTACCGGAGGTCAAGTCCGTCTGCGACGCAGGCTACACGTTACTGCGTCTGCGTATGTTGCTTGCGCTTATGCTTGCGTCGTAAGTGTGAACCAGGATTTACGGCTGCCTTGACAAAACCCCGTTTGAACTCTAGCTCATACAAACTCTGTATTTACACATTCCCGCAAGCGGCCAGTACCAGTTGTGGACACTTTTTCTGCCTCCCGAGGGTGTCCGCTTACGGAGCTTCGAATGTAACACGTTAGTGGAGGGTCGACTGTACCGCATGTATCTCACTTATCCCATTCTCTTGTCCTGTCAGCTCCGTGCTCCAAGTCTGTTTGTCCTAAAGACAAGGAGTGTTTAGTGGATGCTCAGGGTAAAGCGTCATGTAAGTGTGCTGATTTCTGCCCCAGTCTGGGCGAGCCTGTGTGCGGCAGTGATGGCAGAACGTATGAAAATGAATGTAAAGCCAGGAAGGAGTCATGCGAGAAGAACAAAGGGCTGTTTATTAAAACTGGAGGCTGTGGTAAGTTGGAATAATTTGACGGATATATGGTAATTAACAAATCGACGACATTTTTTCATTGTCTATTCTACACTCTGTTATAAAATAAACAAGATACTACGCGCGCTCTGATTGGCTCAAACCCATTTACCATAACTCTAACTCTCTGTGTCTCCATAGAGTTATGGTAACACTCGTGAAAGTTTGGGAGAACTCGAAATTGCTGTGGAAACACTCACCTGCGGCTCGTGTTTCCACAGCATTTCTCGTTCCCCACACCGAGTGGTTTCACTGCCAAGTTTTTGGACATTTTATGACGTCATAACTCTTGGCCAATGAGCGCGCAAGAAATAATTATTTGACAGTTATTGTAAAATTGCCTGTTGATAATCGGGAAGTGTGTTCAGAGAACACATGGACAACTATAAAATTCCAACATTGCCTTCTACCGCTCGCTCTTCCCAGTGATGGAAGGTATGTAAGACGTTAGCCTGCAAGCACAGACGGTTTTGGGCTGTTTTTTCACGCCACAACAGCCTTACTAGTAATCTCCGTTCGCAGACCAGTAAGCCAAGGCGCATTCTTCACACGATCATATGATCCACAAGATTCCCATTGCGTCCCTTTCATTCCAGGATTGGTGGTTATTCCATGTTCACTCAAGAGTTGTATCAACAATGCCTTGTGCGCGTTCAAGTCAGGCTCAGTGGAATGCCGCTGTCCAGATGTGCTCGACTGCCCGTCTGTGAAGGCCCCAGTGTGTGGCAGTGATGGAGCCACTCATAAAGTGTATGACAACATGTGCTTTATGGAAGTAGAATCCTGCAAGATGGGCAAGAGAATCAGTCCAGGCAGCTCTGACAAATGCGGTGAGCTTTGTTTAATATCCATGTCACTTTTTAATTATTTTAGTCCCAAAGTCAGGATAAAAATACTCTTAACGTGTTTCATACAACTTCTAAACCTAAATCGCTGATTTAGCCCAAAAACGTTCATGACGTCATGCCACGTTTCTTGGTAACAGTAACGTAAATTGTATTTGAAGTATCTTAGGAACAATTTAAACATTTTGTGTGCGATATAATGTAAATTCAAGCTTATGTAGCTAAAATATGTAATTCAACTTACGTAGCTAAAACTATGGACAGTCGAATAAGCGGACAGCTCTACTTACGGCCACCTTGACAAAACCCCGTTTGAACTCTAGCTCATACAAACTCTGTATTAACACATTCCCGTAAGCGGCCAGCTTCAGTTGTAGACATTTTTTTGTGCTTCCCGAGGGTGTCCGCTTACGGGAGCTTCGTCTGTACCAGTAAAAGTCTTATTTCACGGCTTCACATTGCTTGTATTTGTCGGTCAGTTGGTCATGAAGTATTATTGCCGATACAGCTGTTTCGAGAAAGGTTGTCGTAAAAAGCGCACGCGACAATCCCGAAAGGTATTGTGGGTAGTTTTAAGTTCACGGTTTCTTGACTTCAGCATTTCAGGGAAATCTCTGAAAATGGCACGAGACGCCATGGACGTATGTTTACGAGTGCTAAAAGAAAGCAACAAAAGTAGGTTCGACAGCTACAGTGTCAGGAACGTACCTTGCTGATCATTTCCCAGATTACCTTTCGGGATTGTCGCGTGTCGCGTACGCTTTTTTCCGACAACCTTTCTCGAAACAGCTGTATACAATCTTGTTACGTGTATGTATTAACGTTTGCATTGTTAATAATTATTCTCACCTTTTTGGCAGCTCCTTGTGATACTGCCAAATGTGATAACTATGCCACGTGCGAGGCGAAGGACAACAAGGCAGTGTGTGTCTGTCCGTCCGAGGATGACTGTGCATGGAGAGTGGACTTGATCTGTGGTTCTGATGGTCAGAGCTACCTTAACGAGTGTGTCATGAAGGCCAAGTCTTGTAAAGCGGGAAAGAATGTCACTGCCAAAAGAAAGGGGTATTGTGGTGAGTATACATTCAGTGCTTCATTCACGGACTGACTTGCTGACAGACAGACAGACAGACCGACAGACCGACAGACAGACCGACCGACCGACCGACCGACTGACCGACCGACTGGTTGATTGACTGATTGATTGATTGATTGATTGATTGATGATTGATTGATTGATTGATTGACTGACTGACTGATTGTCTAATGTTTGATAAATTGATAGATCGATTAAAATGTTTTTGATTGCCTCATTGCTTGTTTAATTCTATCAGTCGTATGATCGACCAGGCCACTATAGAGACTTTAAAGGCAGCTCTTAATAATTACCTGAATTGTAATGTTTGAGCAACTGCACCAGAGCACGTTTATTAAGTTATATGATCATTTTACCATATTTTATTCAGCATTTATTACTTTAACATGTATATTGCACTTGCACTAGCACTGCACATCTGCAGTGATGCAGATCTTTGCAGATCAACAATTTAGATTTAGAATTCATATCGCAACTTAAATTATTTTCCAGGCTCATCTTCTTCCTTTCTTGTATCTGTAATTATTTCATTCCTGAGCTGACCCGCTGTTTCTTTTCTCGACAGGTATCTGTGATTTAGTTAAGTGTTTAGCTAAAAACACCCAATGTTTCCTAAAAAAGAACGGCCTACACGAGTGTCGCTGCCCCCGAGAAGATGAATGTCCGTCGTCAGGCGACAAGGTGTGCGGAAGCGATGGTAATACTTATGACAATGAATGCAAACTGAAGGCAGAGGCGTGCAAAGGACCCGGTAGACTTGTGATGATGAAGCAAGGAAGATGTGGTAAGATTCATTTCCTTGGTATAAAATTGTGATGCAGGAAGTAATATATCGTATCTAGGCCATTGTTGGGAGGTTTCAATAAGAGTGAACACGCGAGACAGTGTTTCATCCGATTTCCAAACACTGAGAAGAGAGTTGAAAATACGACATGCAGCTACCCAGTTAATACAGCCAATTTTTGTTTGTGGCCTTTTAGTGGATGGATTTGAATTGTAGGATTCCACTGCGGTATAATTTTATTTTTATTTTTCGGTTTTCTCTTCAGATACTTGCACTGGAATGAAATGCCAACCAAACCAAGTCTGTAAGGTAGTGAAGGGCAGGGCAACTTGTCAGTGTCCAGATGTCCGCGACTGCGGTCATACTCCAGCACCGGTCTGCGGTTCAGACGGAACTGAGTATCCTAATGAATGTCATCTCAAAGTCAAGTCTTGTCTCGCTGCTGCAGAGAGTGGAGGACTGGTGCTAATTAACAAAGGCAAATGTGGTAAGACAGTCAACACGTGTTTTGATAGTCTCCTGCGCAGCCGTTATTTGCGTTATAGCGTTGCGTGACGTGACGTGCAGCCCAAATCACGTCTGTGGAGGCGACTGCTGATGCTAGGGTGGTGACGGACTTAAGCCGTTAGGGAAGAGGTTTTTCTGCAACTCTCATCGACTATCATCACTTCGGGTCAAACGAGAGAAAACTATCAACGACTCTCAAGAGAAAATTGATCAGGTTCAAATTCGATGAGAGCGCATGAGAGTTTCAGGCCAAACGAGAGCGAGAGTTTGAACTATTGTCAGGTCTCGTTTTCGTTTTGCCTGGACTTAAAGTGCCCCTGTGATCAAATTATTGATATTCATAGTTTTACATTTTCGTGTACAATATGACTTTCATCTTGCCAAATTTCAATCCATTATGAACATTAGAAGTCTATTTTTTTTAACTTTTTTCCCCGCGACAATAATTATAGAAAATCGCATGAAATACAAGTCCAAAAGTTTTGATCTTTTTATGCAAACAACTGGTGTAAACGTCTTATAACGCAGCAAGTTTTTTGCTGGCAAGTCAATATAATTTATTCTCGGTAGGTTAGTTATGCTATGAAACCATTCTGGGGTTTTTCCTTTTCAGAGGGAGGATGCAGCATCAAGAAGTGTCCAATGTACGCGGTATGTCATAACGCTCCTGATGGGACACCCACATGTGTGTGTCCAAAGAACGACTGTCCACCAGTGGTGAAACCAGTGTGTGGCACTGATGGCAAAACGTACATTAACGAGTGTCTTATGAAGGTCATCGCTTGCGAGACGGAACAAGATACGGAGAAGAGGAAAGACGGACTTTGTGGTAAGACAATTTAAGGTCTTGAGGCTGGTTTTCACTAGCGACATAAGCATACACACAAGCATAAACGTACGCCAGTGAGTACAGCAGCAACATAAGCATAAACATAAGCACAAGCATAAGAAGAACACTTGTTCTTCTTATGTTGTCCATGTTCGTTTTTCTTATGCTTATGCCGTGATGATTCCTAGTGAGAACAACATGAGAAGAAGTGTGTTCGTTCTTCTTATGTCGCTGCTGTCCTCGTTAGTAGCTTATGCTTGTGTTTTTAGAGCAGCAAAGTCTTTTCTTGTTCTCAAACAACTAACTGTTGCAAGTTTGTCTTGGATATCCTTTTAACTTTGCAAAATATTGTTGCAATGTGCGCTTCCTTGCAAAAAGTAGTTACAATTTAAAATGTTGTTATTCCATAAATGAAGAGTGGTCCTCTAGGTTAAACCGTTCTGTGCGTTGTTTACAGACCCATGTAAATTCGTCTCGTGCAAGGATAACGAGAAATGTGAAGTACAAACCGGATGGCTCCACTCGCTGCGCGTGCCAGTCCAGAGATAAATGCCCGGATAAGGTGGAACCCGTATGTGGAAGTGACGGCAACAGTTATGACAACGAGTGTAAGTTTGAGGCTGCTGCGTGTGGAAATAAGATGGAGATGAAACAAGGAAGATGCAGTGAGTAAAACGATTCACTTGTTTTGGTTAATGTTAGACGATGGTTGCGTTATGTTACGTTATGTAAAGTAAGCCGGGAAATGAAGTGAGAGGAAATATACTTTTCTTGGCCTGATGAAGGTCTTCATGTTTTTTGTGTCTTTAGGGGAATATACGCCAATTTCCCAACAGTATCCCATAGAAAATTGTCTGTTGTAATTCCTCGCGAAGCGAGGCCGAAGGCCTCGCGTAGCGGGGTTTATAATTCTGTCCCCAAAGAGCTCATGCGAGAGCAATTCTCGTGTGGCCTTTACGATCATATTTATTTATTTATTTGTTTGTTTGTTTGTTTGTTTGTTTGTTTGTGGAAATCGTGGTTGACAGCAATGACGTCACACGGCGCGCTCGTGGCCTAATGGCTTAAGGCGCTAACTTTTGAATCTGATCTTCGGGATTGAGGGCGAAAGTTCAAATCCTACTATGGTCCTTCTTTTTTTTTTTTTTCGGTTCGAATCCAGGCCGTTCTTTTTTTTTAACCTCCTTTTCTTTACTTAATAACATTGACTTCGACAATAACATTTTACACGTAAATGTAGAAACAGGAACGGCTGCTGAAGAATAACAATTTTTACTCCAAGTTTGTTTATCGAACGAATTTATATACGGGTCATTTGTGAAAAAAAAACCGGCTTTATTAAATCCGTTATCAACAACAGGAAAAGGAAAGACGACTCAGGAATGTCTCAAAGTACGATCAACATATGGCTTAGTTTTCATTGTAGACGTGAAGACTTGTGTCTGAAAATAATTCGCCGATCCGATATTGCGAAGAAGATTTTACCTACAAAAGCGAGGTGGTTTCAGATCATTCGGACGGAAAAGTGGGGAAAACAGTACAAGAGCGCTACAATTTATTACAGATGTCGGGAGACGAGCGAACTCCAATCGAAACCAAAATCCGGTGGCATAGCAAAAACACGGCGTTCGTCCGGCGATTCTCAGAAACCTTGCAGCGATTCTTGGAAACCTTGCAGATCAAATCGCAGCGTGCCCGTTACTAGGCAACAAAAGCTTCGCGAGGACCTGCGAGTCACGTATTACTAGTTTTAAATAAATGTTCTTGAAGAGTGATTGAATTATCGTAAAATCCCGTTTTTACGCCCCTCTGCTTACACGTACCCCAGCTTATAGGTCCATCTGTACATTAACAAAAAGATATTCCGGTTATAAGCCCCTCTCCCCCGTTTCTCCCTCTCTCCCTCTCCCCTCTCCCAGCCACACATTTTCTAAGGTGTTAGTTGAGATAATTTCATTTTGCAATCAATTTTCGCTTGGTGATTGATTTATTTATTCGCATGACTTGTATGCCTGGGGTTTTTTTTAGTTGAAATATGAGGAAAAATTAACTTCTACCGGATCATTGTTTGGGCTGAGCAGTTGACCGTTCTATAGGATTGTAATGACCGAGTATACACTTATCCTGTAATTTTATTGTTTTTTATTCAGATCCATGCTCGTTCCATGCATGTAAGTCATACCAGGACTGTGTCGTAGTCGACAACAAACCCAAGTGCCAGTGTCCCACAAGATGTCCGCCTTCAGACGAACCAGTGTGTGCTAATAATGGACGATCCTACCCCAATGAATGCGTGATGAGAGTGAAAGCGTGTAAGATAAAACGACAGCTCACGGTGGTGAAGAAGGAGATTGCGGTATGAACCTGTGCATTATTTATCACTTATACTGCGTTCACACTAGGCCGAAACATGTTTAGTCTAATCACGAATGAAACTGTTTCACTATGAAAAGTGTTCACATAAGGCGGTGCATTGCGCGTATCATGATCGAAACATGTTTATTCTGAGCATGATTGAAACTACAACTCATGAGTTAGTTCCAATATGGCTTGATTGATTCGGTTTGAGT
The DNA here is from genome assembly GCA_029204205.1 of Desmophyllum pertusum. Lineage (NCBI taxonomy): Eukaryota > Metazoa > Cnidaria > Anthozoa > Scleractinia > Caryophylliidae > Desmophyllum > Desmophyllum pertusum. The sequence goes on from MU825398.1 coordinate 1,659,278, forward strand.
ATAATTATAAAGATTTGATGCGCGTGACGTAACACCGCATAAATTATAGAACCAGGAATAAACATGATAAATGTGGTGATACACTGTTTCTCTGTCTATTACCTGTAAAACGAAACGCTCAACCGTGTAATGATTTGTTTCAATTTAACAGATGCTTGCTCTCTCAAGAGATGTGAGTTGTACCAACACTGCATCATTGATAGCAACAAACATCCAAGATGCGTATGTCCATCTCCTCTCCAGTGCCTGCGCAACCAGGCAGCCTCGCCTGTGTGTGGCAGTGACGGCAAGACGTACCCTAGTGAGTGTGCGCTCAGGGCAGAGAACTGTGCAAAACGACCGAAGGCTCTGTTGCAGTTTAGTGGAGAGTGTGGTTAGTATTTCAATGCAAGTTTACCTTTTTAATGCATAAGACAACGATTAGTTATTCCCAATTAATGGTGTTTCCGTTTTAAATTAAAGGAAACTTCGCCAACAATGGCCTATGTTCATTATTTAGTATGGCGTTTCAGCAATTCTGATTAGTTGGTTCGCCACACACGTTTTTCTACTATCATGAAAATGAAATGGCTGTATGAAATAATGAAACCGTCCAATATAGTGCTCAGATAGCGTAGTCCGTCATATAGCTGTAGTTTCATCAATAGATAAATATTTTATTGTCATTTTGAAGTTTGGAGCTCGTCACTAAAAGGAGATACAATACAATTACAATACTTTGACACTCCCCTTATGTGTCACGGGTGGCCACAGTGAAAACGTTAGCTTAATTTTTCAAGTTCGCTGTTCGTAATCCGTCTCAATCTTCCCCACACTTAGCCATCCTTGTTTCGTTTTAGCTTATTATTCTTTCTTTGGTGTTTTTCTACCGTACCAAAGTGATATTTAAGTTTCCTTTGATTTGAAGGTAATTTTGTATATCGTCAAAAAATTACTTTAAAAAAACTTAGACAGTAATCACTAACAATATCATGACCTTGCCCCTTTAAAATGTTTTGCGACCATTTTGTACCGCAGGTCTGGTGGTGCTGCCCTGCTCCAGTACTTCATGTAGGTATGGCGCAAGGTGTGGCTTCACAAGAGGTTACCCAGAGTGCATCTGTCCCTTGGAGAGTGAATGTCCGGCTGAAAACAAACCCGTGTGTGGTAGTGACGGGAGGAATTATCCTAACACGTGTGTGCTGACGGCCAGAGCTTGTCTTATGAGAAAGGAGGTGATAGCAGAATACGACGGCACATGCGGTAAGAGAATGCTTAAAACAATGTACAGTCAAACTTCGTTTTATAGTTTCTACATCTAGCCTAGTTATCTATTAATCAGACGGGTTCATCTTTCACAAGTATCTTTGAAATTGGGGAGAGGAAGAAGAAGAAGCCTGTTAGATCGTGTGTTCTTGGACAAGACACTGATGATGGCAAGCGTGTAGGGGGCGAGCGATGCAAATAGATTGTTTACACCGCTTTTCATTGCAGGAGCTTAAATTCAAAAGGAGATGGTGAAATTATACCTTATTCTCAAGTTAGCATTTTCGCGAGGAAATTCGATTGATTAAAAATTAAATGTCGCTAAACCCCATTTTTATCAGATTTGATACAATATTTTTGCGAAATACGGTTGTCCGAGAAGCTTGTATCACTGACTGAATAACATTTTTCTCATTATTTCTCCAGTTGCATGTCTGCTGGCAAACTGCGAGAGGTTCTTTGCCACGTGCCAGATAACCGAGACAGGACTAGCCAAGTGTGTGTGCCCTGTGGTGGATGACTGCCCTGTGGTACCTGATGAAGTGTGCGCTAACAACAGCAAGACGTATGCCACAGAATGTCACATGAGAGTGGAGTCGTGTCAACTGAGGACCCCTCTGCGTGTTGACAGAAAGGGACCGTGTGGTACGTGTTACATTGGAGAGTTAATCAGTTCAAACATAGTTAATAGAGGGAAATGGTTATGAAGCCCGGCAAACTTCAAAGGAGCAAACAAAGAGGCCAAGATTTATGTTGGAAGGTCCATGACCGTGCACATCTTTTGTTTTGCGCTCATACTCTATGCATGAATTACGTAATCGCAACGTTTCTATTGGTTAGTTGCTTGAACACACGTAACCTCCTATTGTATTTTGTGAGGTTTTGTGCACGGTCAACCCCCAAAATAGTGAACAAAAACATACAACAAAGAACAGTGCCTGGCTTCATAACCATTTCCCTCCGATTAACCATGGTTCAAACCAGGGCTCGTACAGGTCCTTAAAGGGCTCTATCACGGGATTTTTTTTTCTGCCTTTTTTGTTCAAAACGCTGCAATATAATTATGACTAAGTACCTTAGCTCATACAAGACATCACGAGGAAGATATCAAGTGAATTTTAAAGGGAGAGCAAACCGTAATTAGTTTTTAGCGATTTTTCCAAGAGACAAGGGCAGAACTTGAAAAAGTCTGCCCGACTTTTTCAAGTTGAGATCAAAAGTTCCTCATGGGTAACTCATGATAGCACTCCTTTTATAGCTTCAGTACACTAGTATAGTAATTTTTAACAAAACTGGTCGGGCCATTATTTTTAGGTTTCCATTGATGTAAATATGTCTTTTGGCTTTTGACTTTTCGAAGTGATTCTCATGTTATACAGTGCCCCCTTAAAATCCTGGAAAGTCCTGGAATTATTTTCTGGCATTTTCCAGCACTGGGACGTTCTTGAAATTATTGATTTTTAAGAACCCCGGTGTTACAACCCCTTTGTTTCCCATTCAGTGCTTAGAAACCCTTTTGAACCAATCAGAGCTCGTGTACAATCATGACAATGTTATAACGTGTATTATTTTGTATATTTAGCAACATGCGCGGAGACGAAGTGTGCCAACTACGCCAAGTGTGTCACTATTGACAGACAGCCCACGTGCCAGTGCCCCAGAGAAAGCGACTGTTCCGCGACTACTGTAGCTACCGTGTGTGGCTCAGATGGCCTGGTATACGATAATGAGTGTTACATGAAGGTTTCCTCGTGCGAGGCAGGAAAGCGAATCACGGTCAACAACAAGGGAATTTGTGGTATGCTGTATTTTCAACCTTGCGTGTGACACTATATTTTTATCAGTGTGTAGATTTTTCGAATGACTGTCGTAAAACCAAAGCAATCGTATCTGACCAATCACAACAAACACAAAAACGCAGTGAACCAATCAGAAGTCGGGAAAAAATTGCAACCGGCGTCAAGCGCGGGAAAACGTGAAACCAGCGCCAAGCGCGGGAAAAACTTGCAACCGGCGCCAAGCGCGGGAAAAACGTGCGTAATCCAAGTCACGATTGGCAGTTTTATTTGGCTTTGCTCCTCATTGGTTGAAAAAAAAACCAGTAGGTTTGCTCTGATTGGTCAGCACGTTGCACGAGATCTTTAACCCGTTGCGGATGCAAACGCAAAACAAAATTATTTTCGACATTCAATTACAACCTCTCTATGTACCCTATTGCGTATCATTTTCGTAAGGGACCATGTATTACAAAGTGTGTGTGTTTGTATCTGTACTCTTTTTGTTTTTGTGTTGTTTTTTTACTTCATCGCGTCCGTTAGCTTTATCCTAACCCTAGTTGTTATTTTTTCTTTTTTCTTTTTACATGACATTGATGGATTTCACTTGGTTCAGCTCTAGGTAAGTTAAAACAGGTTTAAACAGGTTTAATACCCTTTTAGGAAGAAGAATAACGTGTCAACCGGGAGAAGCCCAGTATTACCCGGTATGACATCCGAAGAAAGTAGACAGGAACAGTCTTCGCTCTTCCGATGCATGTATCTCGCTGCGTTCAGCCTTTATACGTGATTACTCTTGGGCAAAATCTTTACCAATCCGGCGCGCTTCCACTCGGTGATAATCGCCTATTAATTTAATTTATTCTTGCATAATGTTAATCATAATAATAATAGTAATCGTAATACTACGACACTTGCAGGACCAATCAGGTAAGCTGATTGCTACAAACCTAATTCTAGCCTAAAACGTTTTGCAGAAACAAGCTTTACGCTGATACTACAATTTTTTGTTATGTCGTTTTGTTTGCTATGAAGAGTTTCTAACAGGACTTCCACGATCAGGAGTTTGTGCTATATATCTCCGCAATATTATAGGCTATATCTATAGTGGCATCTCGGTTCCGTTTGAGGGAAGAAGTTGTTAAAGATAGATTGTAGACAGTTAGTTCATTTGGAACTAGGGGGTGGGGGGAGAGAGGGAGTGGTTGCAGAAGTCTCCTGGTATTAGATAATCCAAGAACGAAGACAGTAGCAATATATTAAGACGCCATGATCGTCACTCTGTCCATAATGATAATTAATTCCTTGTATGACCAAGAGGTCTGAGTACTAGCGTGAATGACAGTGAGAATTTGAAGAGCACTGGATCCCTGGATTAGGATATCTTACGACAGCCAGATATCTGGTCTTCAGCACGCGCTGCGTGCCTATGTTATGTGAAGTGCATGAAACCAGACATTCCAGTTACCTCTTTGCGGAAAAGTCGTCCAATTTTTTTTCTTAACGACCAAGACCATATACGTTAACATGATTTAACACATTCTTCATAGATGATCTTTAATTGTTCTGTCTTCTGTTTAGTATGCTAGTCAGGTTTTTCTTCGCGAGCTGCAAACATTCTATCTTTCACCACTCTACTGTTATTCCTTCCCTACACAGAAGACCGGTGCTCTTCCAAGCAATGCCCTTTCTACTCTGAATGCACTTTAGACGAGAACGGAGAAGCGCAATGCACATGCGTACAGCGGTGTTCTCTAATCTTTGATCCCATATGTGCCAGCGATGGTGAAACATATCCAAATGAGTGCGTGTTTAAAATAGCAGCGTGCGCGCTGAATGGAACCTAACTCAATTGCATCAGGGCCACTGCAGTGAGTTCCATTGTCTTTTGTATTCTATTTCTTTCTTTAATTTCTTTCTATTACACAGATTGATGTGCTATTCTGTACACATTTTTCAACTACCAAAACGTTGTGGTGTTTTTCTACTATTCTCTGCCCTCCGTTTCTGCATGTATGTCAGATTCTTTCCAAGGCATAAATGTTCTTATCCCAGCTGCCATTTCTTGGAAATTCATTTTATGATTTCCACCAAAAGCTACTAAGTTCCTCGTCCATTGTTCCCCGCCATGTTGTTTTTCATGCTCCCACTGTCCCATTTTCCTTCTCGTGTATGTTTCAGTGCATAAAAGATCCTTGTATTTGTCTTTCATATTGATCTTTGCTACTTTCCTTTCTTTCCAGCTTTTATATACAATCCTCAATCAACTAACAATGTATGTCAATATACAAACTCTCCTTAGTGTTCTCCGTAATTTCCTTGTGATACTGGTTGGGAGAATTTGTTAAAACATCAGGCTGTTACCTTTCATGATCACTTCCTTCGTAGCCCGAATTCTTTGTTTTGTTTTGATTTTTTGATAATATGAGGAAAAATTCGATGTTGATCACGTGTCTAACACGTGCTCGCTTTCTGGGATCACATGTTCTTTTCCAGAGGCTAAAGCCACGTGTTTATTCTTTTTGTCTACTTTACTCGTTTCACTTCTCTTCTTCTTAATCCATCTTCAGCTCCATGTTCCACGGTAACTTGCCAGCGTTATGCTGAGTGTGTGTCCAGTGATGACCCTATTGGGGTGTGTGTCTGTCCACGCGACTGTCCGTCCAAGCCCAGCCTTGTGTGTGGCAGTGATGGAAATACTTATAACAATGAATGTCACCTGAAAGTTGCTTCATGTAAGCGGAAAGCAAATGTGTCTGTTCACCATGTTGGAGAATGCAGTAAGTCGTGGCAATTATAACATCTACTGCTTGATTTTCCCATTCAGTGTCGAATCATTTTTATTAGGGATTTGTGTTGTAAAGGTTTAACTATCTATTCTTCAGGTTTGAATTAAATTCTTTGGTGTTCAAACTAGTCACTGCGTATGTCTGTCAGTTGCATAGATTTAGCCAACAAAGCAATTCTTTATTATAATTTTTTATTTTAACAACGCAATTATACTTGTCAGGAGTTGCAGAAATGATGTATCTTCTATTCCTGTTCCAGTCGGGGGAATAAGTGCTATTTTGGCAAATCTTCGTTGAAGCACTCGAAGAGTTTCCGATTCTTATTATCCAATCAAAAACTAGCGCGAGCACTCACGGTTCACCGAAAGCAATCGCGGCAGAGGATACGTCATGTTGCTTAGCAACTTCTGGACGAAAATCGCGGGCTCAGTCCCGTCTCGGAGGCGAGATTTCGTCATCAACTGGTATTTGTTGCCCCGACTGGTTCTGTCTTTCTATTTCAACTTTACCTTCAGACAAAGACACTGAATGCATCCTTTTACAATTTCACCCATTCACCTTCGTGAGATTATGACTTCACGGTCGACTCTGTACTCACCAATGCTTCATTTCATAACTCTCTTGTGTTCTCATTACTTCTTAACATCCTTTCTTACGTAACAGATCCCTGCTACTCCAAGCAGTGTCCGCCTTACGCTCGATGTGTACCTCAGTCACAGATCTCTGCTGTGTGTGTCTGTCCAAGCAAATGCTCACTGGTGTATGAGCCGACTTGTGGCACAGATCACAAAAGCTACTTCAACTTGTGCGCTCTGCAATTGACAGCTTGTCAATCAAACTCAACAGTGAGAGCTGCTTACAAGGGAACGTGTGGTATGATGACGTCATCTGTGATTGACAGTTTAAATTGTCTCTTAATTGTCGGTTTTCTTGTTTTTGAAAAGACACTTTTTAAAATGTAAAATTTCTTAACATTAGGTGAAGTTTTAAAACATCTAATTATTTTTTTAGTTTTGCTACTTCAACCTTCCTTCTAAACAGCAATCTGCGGGATGTTTGTAACATTTGAACCAAGGTATATGGCCTAAGCTCCCACGAGTCTCCTGTAGCTCAGTGGTAGAGCGTCCGACCAGTGTGCGGAAGGTCATAGGTTCGACTCCGGCATGTGTCACTGACTGTAGCTTTATTTTATTTTGTTCTTGTACCATTCTTTCTCTTTTATTCTCCTTCCATCTTTACCATCTTTCCTCGTTCTAGACAGCCCCACAACTCCTTGCGCTCGCAAGAGTTGTCCTCCAAACGCCAGGTGCATTGTCGTAGCTAATGGTACAGCTGAGTGCGCATGCCCCAAGTCTTGTCCGCCATCCATTAACTTTGTTTGTGGAAGTAATGGCAAGACCTACAGTAACACTTGTGAATTGGAGAAAGACGCTTGTGACAGTAACAGCGTTATCACAGTCATGCACAAGGGTCATTGTAAAAGTAAGTGAATAAATTAACATAAATTAATCAACACTGAACGTAAGTGAATAAATTAACATAAATTAATCAACACTGAACGCGCAAATTGCGCATGGGTAACTTGGAGAGACTGCTGGATAAAGCAGTATGTCTTGAGATAGAAGTGACGTTAATTGTATTTGCCATGAAAATGAATCCCTGAGTGTGGAAGCACTGTTTCAGTCTTCTGTACCTTGTCAGAATATCGTGACATCTTTCATTCAGCACTGATCTTTTATGCTTCAAAAATATGTCGCTTTAACTCACTATTGAAGTAGAGATGTTCTAAGTTTACAAGCTGTTAACGTTGTGTATAAGCTAATTGACCATTGTCTTTTTCTCTTTTTAATCAATACAAGCAATTTTTTTTTTCCAACCAATCCATATTTCATGTTCATGGGTTTGAATTCTCATATTTCTTCTGGCTTTCTTTCTAACTACTTAGCCGCTTCACATCTGCGCAGGTCACTTCCTTCCAGTTTACACTTCAATACAACTTTTCCTGAGAGCTGTTCGATGCGTTATAAGCTAACCATTCCTTGATGAAATATGCGAGAAAAAATTGCTTTTTCTTCTATGAAAAACCACTGCCTGTCGGAAGAAGTACGTAGTTTTTGTCCGAGCTAGGGCCTACCGTGAAAGCACGGAATGTTACCCATAATGCAATACTAGCACACTAATGCATCTTCAATGTTTTTTAATCTTCTTTCAAGCTCCGTGTTATGAAGGAAAGTGTAAATATGGTGGATATTGCGAGCGTGTTACCAATACAACAGCTCGCTGTAGATGCCGTCTGTGTCACTTTAGATACAAGCCTGTTTGTGGGAGTAACGCAAGGTCTTATCTCAACCAGTGTTTCCTCAGCCGTCACGCTTGTCTTACCCAGACTTCTATTTCTGTGGCGCGGCACGGTCGATGTTGTAAGTCGATTCATTTGCCATAAATGCTATTCTTAATCAGTATATTCTTAATCAGTATATTTCAGGTCGTGTTTTAAATTTACAAATACTGAATCACTAGCCCTGCTGCACGCTTCACTTGCCTTTGCTTCCGTTTTGTCTAAAATCAAGTTGTCTTTTTTCTTCTTCTTCCAATTTCTTCATTTATTGTTTCTTTGGTCGTACTTGACGGTTTTGTTTTCTATCTTTTTAGCCTTTTCAATCCTTAGCTCGAAATATGATTTATCCTTACCGATTGCCTCTATCTCTTGACTATTAGTTCTAAGAATTCAGTGTTGCATCAGCATGACATCTCCCTCAGTTGATCATTTTCTCTCTTCTCCTTACTTATCTTCTTGACAATGTATTGATATTCTAAGGAGAAATTACATGTTACTGGTGGTTTGCACTCAGCTGTCTTTTGCAACGTTTCTTGTGTATTTATTGTCACCTTTTAATAACATGTGAACTCTGCTCAATAACGGTTGCGTTTTTCTCTGCCGTCGTCTCAGGAATCATACGTTCAATTCAAACGGGTTCAAAAGGTCATATCCGTGGGTTGTGATTGTAGATTTCGATCCAGTTTGTTTGTTTTCTGTTTTCAGGGTCCGTTGGTTGTCGTAATTATGATTGACGGCAGTGATAAACGAAATCGTTAGTTTGGGTTTTGAATTTCAGAGTTCACGTGTTACTGAAAGGCACAGTAAGGCATTGAAACTGAAAAACGTCTCGTGTATCCCTTTTGTTTTAACTCTAACTGCACAGCGTTTTTCTTCTTTGAACGTTTTCTTCTTCATCCTATTTCCTTCTTCAATTCTTCTCAGCATGCACTCGCACCCGCTGTCCGTTTGGCGCCAAATGTGTGCTCCAGGAGGATGGGTCAGAGTCGTGCCAGTGCCCGCTCAGCTGCCCTCTGTCTTATGTTCCCGTATGTGGCAACAACAAGAAAACATACGTGAACCGCTGCGCTCTTAATCTAGACACGTGTTTGACTAACGGATCAGTCACGCTGGCACATGAAGGAAAATGCTGTAAGAAAACTGAGGCTTCTGCTGTGTTTTAATTCTTTAATTTAGTGGTTCCACTTGTTGGCGTACCTGTGGTGTACTTGTGTTAGATAGGTCATTCTGTTGACGTAGAACGAAAGAACAAAACCAGCCAGTCATGAACTACACCAACTACGACACTACGTTAAACAAAGAACACACTTCAACGTGACAGTTTACTTCTACAATAGCAATTAAATGTCGTTTTTTTTAGCCTGGCAAGCGTAAAAAGGAGAAGGAGAAGTAAAGAAGGGAACTCTTCCTTCCCCAACGATCGCATCTAATTCTCTCCTCTCCGTTACGCCTGCCACGCAGGCTACAACCCCCGTCACATTTAGTTGAAACACATTTTAAAAAAACTTGAAATAATAAGCATAACAACTACTAAATACTTTCTACACCCCCATCCCCCTTTCAATGTTGGAAAATGGCAAAATATACTCGTGTGTTCGTTCTAAGTGTTTTTGTCAACATGGCGACGCTTGTAGCTTGTTTTTCCTTTCAAAGCATATTGGTGGACTTACTATATAGTAATTGTCAAGATCTAACTGTGCTTTTCTGAATTCTAGAAACTACTGACTTGTTACATCTGCCATCCTTCATTCTGGAGATCCTGAAAATTAAAACTGTCTATACTCGTATTTCTTACGTTATTTTACCATCTCTTACTATCTCTACTTCTATTTAGTCTTGGGCTGCGTTGAAACCAAATGCCGTTTCTATTCCACATGCGTGGAGCGACCGAACGGACAGGCAGCGTGTTTGTGCAACGAAGAGTGTGCGCTAAAGCTGGAACCAGTTTGTGGTAGCAACGGAAAAACGTATATCAATCAATGTCTCCTTCGAGCTGACGCCTGCAAACAGCGAAAGAACTTGGTCGTGTTACAGAAAGGCGCATGTAGTAAGCTATGTTGGTTGTCTTATCTTTTAGCCTGAATCTTTCTTCTTTTCCTCTTTTTTTGTTATGCTACAGAAAGGAAGGTGCTATTAAGCACGTGTTTGGCTTGATCTTTTAATCTGAATCCTTCCTGGTTTTCTTGTCGTTTACAGTTTATTATTTCAGTTTTATGTTCTCTTGCGTTTACTAGCAAAACAGTGTACTCTTTTTTTCTTCATCCCTTACTTTTTTGAGGTTTGAGGTGTTTGGTAGACAATATAATGAAATTAGTAATTCTAAGGTTATCCTTCACACCTTGTTGTCATACGTCATCCCAAAGCACGTCTTACTGATCTTTGATGTCTTGTTTCTTTCGTCATACAAAATATTTTGCTCCTATTTTTCTTCATTCCTTACTTTTTTGAGGTTTGAGGTGTTTAGCTGTCTTTTCGCAATATTACTGAATTCAAGGGGGCAGAACCTTTACTTGCTTTTGACATGTAAACTAGATTTCGTATTGCTCCTTAACATGACGTCCTTGTGAAAAGCACGTGCAAGGAACGTGCAAGGCATGAATACATCAGTTCATGTTCATCCGGGAACAAGCAATTGTCCATCGGCGAACGAGGTCTTGTTCATCCGGGACAAATCTCTTTCCTAACTGGGAATGAGCTCTTGTTTATCCGGGAATGAGCTCTTGTTCATCCCGGACCAATATCTTGCCCATCCGGGAACAAGCTCTTGTTTATCCGGGACCAATCTCTTGCCGATTCGGGAACGAGGTCTTATTTAGATGACTCTATCTCCATTCTTTTCTTTTCATCCACTCTTTCTTTCTCAGCTCCTTGTGTTCTTCTCAAGTGTGATTTCTACGCTGAGTGTAAAGCGCAGCTGGACGGTTCTCTTGAGTGTGTCTGTCAAAGACAGTGTCCACTGTCATTTGAACCAGTGTGTGGTAGCGACGCACAGACATATCCAAACCAGTGCACTCTTCAAGTAGAATCCTGCAGAACACAAACTCGTATCACTGTGGCCAAACGAGGACAGTGTGGTGCGTATTCCTTCTACATCCGGGAACGAACTCTTCCCATCCGGGAATGAGCTCTTTTTCATCCGGGAACGAGTTCTTGTTCATCTGGGACCAATCTCTTGCCCATCCGGGAACGAGCTTTTGTTCATCCAGGAACGAGCTCTTGTTCATCCGGGAACGAACTCTTGCCCATCCGGGAACGAGTTCTTGCCCATATAGGGTCTTACACAACCTTTTCATTCTTTTCTTGCTCACCCTGGCAACTATAATAGGTTTTGTACAAATGAAGGATCTGTTATCCTTGAACGCCTTGTAAAGGTTTAAGTCTTTCAAGAATTTAAGCTATGAAACCAAGTTTTGTTAAATAGAGTTTACTCTGTTCTCTTTCTTTACTTCCATTCTGTCTTTATGTGTAATCTATGGTGCTCTCTCCAGTCTGTACCGGTGGAAATTGTCCGCGTCCTGCTAGGAGATCTGGAAGAACGATAAACAGACGCCCAGTTATTGGGGAATCAATTATTGGGCTTTCTGTAAAGAAGCCATTAAGACGCCGTAAGTTCTAGATCTTTCTTGTGATTGGTAATATTTTTTCTTGGATTTCCTGTTTGTGACTTTACTTATGCCTATCTGTGCATGTGCTTGATGTATTCTACGGTTTACCAAGATTGTAATTGAAATGCGTGTTTCTCTTTTATTCATTTCCTCTCTTCTTCTACTTTTGTTGAACAATGCCACCTTTTATTTATTAGTATCTTAGTTGTTCATGTATCAAGCTTATTTTCTTTCTTTGTAGTATATGTTGCTTCAAATTCGAGTCTATTATTCTAGTGTGTTTAACACAAGTCTTGTTTTCAAGTATTAAACTTATAGATACACCACATTCATGGCGCATTTTATGCCTGCTGAACTGTAACTATATCACCTATTTCTGCTCCTTTGCTATATGGTTATGTTCACTTTTTTCGGTCGTTTCACATTGTTTATCTTTGCCTTTCATTCTCGTAGTCCTGTGCACTTCAAAGAGAAGGCAGTTCCTTATAAATACAGCATTTCTTTACATACCGTCACAATTTTTGTTACACAGTTAACTTGGTGAAGCGTTAACCGTCGACAGTTCTGTTCAACAGTGAGTCCATTCTTAATCAGACCAGGATAATCCACGATCCAGATCGGCAAAACATACGCTATGTTTTTTTATACTCACGAAACATAAATAAAAGCTATCTGGAAGAACGATTTGAAGTTAAAGTTCTCTTCAGTTATATTAGGTAGACCATACCACTCTAGTACTGTCATCATGCGTTCACAGTATACCATCACAAAATCATTGCTAGACCTAAATAGACACCAACTTGAATATAATTTGATCGGGGATGGCAGCGATGATGGTGATACGATTATTAAGTATTTCGTATTTCTTATATTATTCAGAGCCTGCGCTATTGAACTATTAAACGTAGAAAACGAGAGTGAGTGGAGTGGTCTAATTATTTTAGTAGAAACTTCGTGAGCGTTAACTATTTTACACTTTATGAGGGAAACGAGGTAGTTTTATTGTTGTCCAAAGTGATTAGTTTCTAATGAAACTGATGTGCTGCGTCGGCGAGCAAGTAAAACTCTTAGTTGATTATCAACTTGAAGTTGATAAAGGTAAATTAACCGCCATAGCGAAGTTTGAAAGCTGACGTTTCGAGCGTTAGCCCTTCATCGCAGCAAGTTTTATTATCCTACTTATTTATTAACCGCCGCGATGGACTAGCATCCCATCCAGGGGGAGTACCGATACTCCTAGTCGCTTCATGCTATGGAAATTGGAGTTAAACGCCGGCCTGATATGACCTTTTTAATTCGTGAATGCGAAAGCAATGGAAGAGTTATAGCATTTGGTGGACAAATTTCACTCGCTCGGTAGATGGGCTGTAAACTTTAATCGTGCTATTAATTTATGCATAATTTTATTCATTCACGAGTCAGCTCATAGAAGCCTTTGATTTAACTATATAAGAACGCCAGTAATTTTCCTGTTCAGCTCGCCAACTCAGTCAACTAAGCACGCGCCCTTCATTTACTAACACTACATCGTTTGTTCTTCCTTACTAGATATATCAGTCGGCTTCAAGGGTGATTCTTACATGAAGTACAAACCTTTGTCACAGCTGAAGACCACAGCAGATGTACAAATGGCCTTCCGACCCATCAGCCGGTCTGGTGTCATGTTGAGTAACAAAGCCTCGGGCAAAAATAGAAACGAGGATTACATCTTTATCATGTTAAAACGCGGAAGGTTATTTTCAGGTAAGTTATCACGTGACACTTTGTGTGGTTTACACGAAGTATAAACATATGGTATACGCCTTGTTTTAAACAAGAAGTTCCGCTATAAAAGGGATATCACCTCCCACATTTCACACCTTTCGGGTGCGAAATGCAAATTTGTACTCTTACAGTCGTGGCATGTTGTTGAGTCAAGCGTCCTGCAAACTAAACATGCTTCAAAATCTCATGAAACCAAAATATATCATCAACAAAAATAAGATATAACTTGCTAATGTTCAACAGAACATTCTTAGAAAAAATGAAACAAATTGTATCAGTAACGGTCGTACAAAAAGCGCAGGTTGTTTGTCAGTTGTTTACGCTTTGATGGTTGATTGACAACTAGGTGTGAGAATGACCAGGCCAGGCACCTTTTATACCGGAACTTCTTGTTTAATCGCAAGGAATTTGCATGGAATTTTAGGGAGATTGGTAATGGCTTGAAAGGTGTTTCTTCTTTAATGAAAATATTCCTGTCGGAAGCACTTCCGACTGAAGCAACAAACGTCCCAACCTACATAGCCGTCAGCACGCAATACGTGCCTATAATATTTCATTTCAATCTTGTCGTTGCAGCTATGATCTTGGTAAAGGACCGGTCAGGATCGTAAGCGACCAGCATGTCAAGATGAATCAATGGAACCAGCTGCGCGCGCACAGAGATGGTATTAATGGATACATAGAGATGAACGGGGTTCGCGTGAGTGGCGCATCGCCGACAGGGCTTTCGCATTTGAATTTAGATACTGACATGTATCTTGGAGGAGTTGAGAGCGTCTCTCAAAGGTGAGGGAAGGAGGTTAATTAATACAGTCGTAGCTCTCTGATCTGAGCGGACACTCTCGAAAGCGGACAGCTCTACTTATGGCCGTCTTGACAAAACCCCGTTTGAACTATAGCTCGTACAAACTCTGTACAGTCGAAGCTCTCTGAGCGGACACTCTCGTAAGCGGACAGCTCTACTTACGGCCGCCTTGACAAAACCCCGTTTGAACTATAGCTCGTACAAACTCTGTACAGTCGAAGCTCTCTGAGCGGGGTCTCTCGTAAGCGGACAGCTCTACTTACGGCCGCCTTGTTAAAACCCCGTTTGAACTCTAGCTCAAACAAAAAACTCTGTATTTACAGATTCCCGTAAGCGGCCAGCTCCAGTTTCGGACACTTTTCCTGCTTCCCGAGGGTGTCCGCTTACCGTTAGCTCGAAATAGTACTTCTCTTTACTGGTTTCCAGCCCATATTTTTAATGTTACTTTTGGGTATTAGGTGGAACATCACAACTTCCGTGGTCGCTGTAATTGGTTTTGTTATTTATTTTTCATTAGAGTGCTTTTTAAATTGAGTGTTGAAAGTGATTCCGAATTGCTTTGGTTTTGTTTTTCTATTACGCTCTGTGATTGGTTTATAAAACTCGCCCCACGTACTCATGATCAACCAATCAGATGCAAAACCAAAACCAATCGCGACTTGGTCACACGCGTTTTCCCGCGCTTGGTGCCGGTCACGTGTGTTTGCTTCTAGTTCTCATTGGTTCATCGTGTTGTTAACGTTTCTTGTGATTGGCCATTGTAATTGCTGTTGGTTACGATACTCAATTGAAAACTGCGCTAAAGGAGCTATGTCATGCACGATATACTAACTAAGTCATTTTTGCGATGTAGAAAACTACCTTTCTCTGCTAAATTAGAAAAACACCAAAGAAGTAATAATAAACCAAAGAGGGACAAGGATGGTTAAGATTGGGGAAGATTGAGACGGATCACGAACGAAGAACGTGACAATTTTTGATCAAGATGGGTCATCCTTGAGACAGCTCGTTTTACTGAAATCTCTGTATGATCCAACGACACAATTAATTTTTTTAATGCAGGTATGCTAACATACTGAGTACAAGAGCTGGCTTTTATGGATCCATTACCAATCTAACCATCAATGATGTAATATACGACCTGATGTATCCTGGCCAAGCTATAGCGCAGTTCAACGCAGTTATGAACAGCAGTTTTGACTTGTGTATGATGACTCCATGTGAACACGGCGGAAAGTGCTTCGTAATTGACGACAAGATCCAATGCCGTGAATGCCCGAACGGATTTCTGGGTGATCGCTGCGAGTTAAGAGGTGTGTTATGTTGAAATACATTGACAAAATGTTTTGTATTTTCGTAAATGGTTTAAATGTCGTAAATGGTAGTACAGTATTTCAAATTATGGTAAAGAATCCCAACTGGCAGGAGGCAAACCAGTTGGCTATTTACAAAACGTGACTGAGGAGTCGAACTCGGGACTACCGAGAACAAATCCAGCTAGTGCCAGGATGGAAGATTTGAACCAGGGAAATGCGGATTACAAGACCAGCGGCCTAAACCACTCGACCACGCTGCTTCCTGACAGACAGACAGACAGACAGACAGACAGACAGACAGACAGACAGACAGACAGACAGACAGACAGACAGACAGACAGACAGGCGGTTTGCGGTGCAAGCGACGATTTTCAAGTAGATTATATTAACAATTCAAAGATTACTTACAAAAATCTAACGTAAATTTTTGTTGTCCTTTCTTTTAGCCAACGTGCCTTATTTCCAAGGTGGTTCGATTTCCTCCATACAAAGTGGTTCGTACATGGCGCTACAGTTGGAGTTACTAATCATAAGAAAAAGTGAATTCGCTGCCATTTTTGACATACGTCCAGAGCAATTATCTGGCCTCATAATGTACTCGGGATCTTCTCCTGACTTTATCTCGCTAGCTATGATTGGAGGAAAGCTGGAATTTAGGTAAGAAACGAGGTCTTATCATGCAAGTTAAAGACACCTTTGTCTTTGTCAAATCAACAAAGCCTAAAAAAAATGGTTAGCAAAGCGAGAAAGATTCCAGACACTTCTAGCTTCTAGGGTAGTTGTCGAAATAGCGATTAGAAGATGAATGAAACACCGAATCGAATCGAATGACTGAGAAACCGACCGACCGACCGGTTGATTGATTGATTGACTGACTGACTGACTGACTGATTGATTGATTGATTGATTGATTGATTGATTGATTATTTAATTGATTGAGATTAATTGATTGATTTGATTGGTTTAAAATTGCTTATTTTAAATCCAGGTTCAATCTCGGACAAGGCGTCACGATAATCTCCACAGATTTTAACTTGGAACTTGATCAGTGGCATCACATTGAGGTTATCCGTGAAAGATTACAGGGAACTCTGATAGTCAACAACACATTCAGCTTCCATGGTGTGGCACCGGGACAATGGACCAATCTGGATTTAAAACAAGCAAAAGTATACCTTGGTGGAGGGTTAACACATGATGCAAATATAATGTGAGTATTAAATTACCATAAAAGCTATTTTAAGCCCCCCCCCCCCCCCCCACCTCTCTTTCTAATACGTCCTTACCCTGGGTGCGAGAGGCTTTTCGTGCGCGGTTTCCAGTCTCGGTCAAGTCTTTGCCGCCCGTTTCGTCGGCCTCCAGTCGGCGACGCTCGGTTTTCGGTAGATTCCGAAGCATTCCGGCGTGCGCGAGGAAAAACCTCTGGTACCCAAGACCCACCGGGGCATTGTGTTCAGTGTGTTCTTGGAAGACACTACTCTCACCCAGGAGTATAAATGGTTGTTGGCGAACCGTTAGGGCAACCTGGCAAAATGCTGGGGGTAACCTGCAATAAACTAGCATCTCACCAAGGGGAGTAGCAATACTCCTAGTCGCTTCATTGCATTTACCTAAGGTTACAGTGATAAAAACCTGAATAAATCGAAGATGAATGCTTAAAAAATTATTCTATAAAAGCATCTTTTTTTTGGTTTAGCTTTCAGAGGACTGGGGTGAGAGTTGGCTTCAAAGGCTGCATCCGGGAAGTCGTAGCCGAACGCGCAGACTTGCGAGAGAGACCGCTGGACTTGACATTCGCAGAGAAGGCTGGTCCTACCAGAGTATTCCACAATGTGAAGAAGTGTGGATGCAAACACTTGGAATGCCAAAAATGGCGGAAATTGCACGTCGAGGCAGAAAGATTTCCGTTGTGAATGTAATCTGGGTTTCACAGGAGCGCAGTGTCAAGTTACAAGTAAGTGTTTGTTCGAAAACCCTTGATTGCACAATGAAGTTGAAGTTTGACTAGAATTATATCAGGCATCTACAGAGCAGAGCGTACAATGACCAACCATGCGCATACGTAGCCTCCTCCGCAAGCAACATTTGCGCTTCCGGTGGAGAGACTGTAGTAGGAGAGACTGGGAAGGAGGCTCTCGTCTCCAGTCTTCCTCCTTTGTATCCCTAGTCCTCCCTCTTCCTATTTTTTACCACAGTAGCCGGCGGAGGAGGCTAGCGCATACGTAGTATAAATCACGTGTCCGAACAAATACTGGCAAGCAAATGATTTCAAATATGCAATTGACCTCTGGCATGATATTCCTTCACACCTAAAGGACCTCAATACCTTCTCCTTCTCGAAAAAAATAAAATACAACTTATTATCAGAACAGCATTCTTAAAGCAACTACCGAGACGATAAATTATTCTAGAATGTTGTTCTGATCAATAAGTATCAAACAGCATTCCAAACAATATACTTTACTCTATAAAACTCTTATATTAACACAATTTATTTGTAATATAAAATATTCAGCATCTCTTCCTTATGTTTTTGTCCTTTTATCTGTTCTTGTGTTGAAACATTCCATAGCTAGGGGCTAACACGAAAACTCGCGGTTTATTTAGCCCCTAGCTCTAACTCTTTGCTACTAAATATTATTTATATAAAAAAAAACACCTGTATTTTCCTTACTATCATTTGTATATTTTTATTTTATAATGAGCTAAATAAAAGATTGTTGTTGTATTGTAGTATCTCTCTCGGTAGATGCTTGGTAGAATTTGAGTTATCTGGCTCAGAAATAACTTCAACAGCCCTTTATAACAGTCACAATAGCTGGGACTTGAATGTTCCTTTAAACAGAAATGGTGTAGACGATTTTTTTTTGGCGCTATTTGAAAATATCAGAAAATAGTATGCTTTTATATGAATACGGGATGTTACCTTGCTTATACCATGCACAGTGTCAGTTTATTGAATGCGACAGTTGTATGTTAGACTACGAGCAGTCCCTCTTTCCCAGCTTAGTCCGTCGAGCGAGAGCGATAAAAATATTTCTCCCCCAATTTTTCGCGCGGCCATTTTCCGACCGCGAATTTTTATCGCTCTCGCTCGACAGACTAAGCTGGGAAAGAGGGACTGCTCATAGTCTAGTTGTATGTATAAAAGGATATTTAAATTAACAATAGACGCACTCAAGTTGATTCAGTAACAACTGAATTCCTGTTGTTTTGCATCCTTTCAGGTTGTGGCAGAAATGTTGTCGTTGACTTGGGATTTGCTTTGGATGGCTCTAATTCAATTGACAGCAATGAATATCGTCTGACAAAGGACTTCGTCAAAGATATCATTAGATCATTCTCGATCTCAGAGCAGGGGACCCATGTGGGGCTGCTTGAGTACGCCAGTGAAGCTTCCATTAAAGTCTACTTTGACGATTATGACGACACAAATGAACTTCTTATGTTTGTGGAGGGCTTGACTCAAGCCAGGGTGGGTCTACTAATATCGGCACTGGTCTGAAGAAAACGCTGGATTTGTTCTCTGTTAAAAACGATATGAGAGGCAGCGAGGTAAGAGATATTGGAGTTTGTTTGTTTATTTGCTTGCTTGTTTGTTTGTTTGTTTGTTTGTTTGTTTGTTTGTTTGTCGAAGCAGGTTAGTAGTGGATGCGCCATCCTTGACATAAGTTAAAGGCGAAATCCCCTCTCCGAGAATTGCCTGAGCCCGCGGTTTTCGTCACCGACGTTACTAAGCAACATAACAGATCCTCATCGTACCATGCTGGCTGACAATTTTTGGAGTATTGGCTCGAGATTATCCGCGCTATTTTTGGAATCGGAAACTCTTCGAATGGTTTAACAGAGATCTGCCCGCTAAACGGCACTTGTTCTACTGACTGGGTAAACTAAAACAATTTAAGGTCTCGGAGAATTCTTATGCACTAATTTCCTTTTATTTGCAGGTGGAAAAACTGTTTATTTTCTTCACGGATGGGAACAAACACGGACCGCGACGAAGATTTGACTCAATACACGCGACAAATCAAGAACAGGGGAATAAGAACGATAGCCGTGGGAGTAGGAAGCGATACGAATGCCACTGAACTGGCTACGATCGCTTCCTCCGAGAACAACGTGTTCCGACTGGACGAGTTTGAGGAACTGAAACTAATAATAAAGGACTTGACACCAATTGAGTGCCAAGGTGACTTGCCATAGCGTCACGTGATACAAGGTAAGCTGTTCACGGTTGAGGGGTGGGGAGTCGGTAGAAAGCGCGGGAAAAGTCGTCTACATGTTTCTGCCTCGCGTTGTGATTTTCCCGCGCTTTCCCCGGCTACATGTTTTTGCGTGATTTGTTTCCCGCGCTTTCCATTGTGATTGGTTACGTGACTTTTTCCCGCGCTTTCACCGGCTACGTGTTTCTGTCTCAAGTTGTGATTGGTTATGCGATTTTTCCCGCGCTTTCCACAGCGGCTACATGTTTCTGCCTCAAGTTATGAGTTTTCCCGCGCTTTCCACTGGGTGCACGTTATGATTGAATGGTTACGCGATTTTTTCCCGCCCGCAGTAGTTTGCTTCGGGTTCTGATTGGTGTGTTGTGTTATTTTGCAGTCGTAGTGGTTAACACGGTGATTCTTTTCATTTCAGTGTTATTTATACATTGCTATCTTTTCTTTTTTTTTGTAGATGGAAACTGAAACCCTGGCAAAATCTTCTCCAGGATGAATGTAGAAAGAAACATTTATCCGCGTAATAACACGCTAAGAATTATATTAAGTAAGCTTTTTAATAACGTATGTACTCCAACTTTTGGACTTTGTTCTTAGTGACAGTTTTTTACACATAGGAAGAAAACATATTTTAGGTATTAATCGTTAGACATTTTATGAAATACTAGTTTGCTTTTATCAATGACCAGTTGTAAGAATGGTCTTTATGTATGGAAATTCAAAGCAATAAGAACAAGAAAATAAGCATAAATATAAACCTGAAGCTATAATGTATATCTCAAGTGTTTTTTAACTGCTTTGATTTGTAACTCTTTTGTAAGTCTTTAAAATTTGATATTAATAATAAAACATAGCAAACATATCTCTTGCGTGCGTCTTGTCAATGTGTTTGATGGATTTTTTTCTCCTGAGTTCCGAAACGGGGAAGAGAATTTTCAACCTCGTTCCCAGGGTCTCTCTTCTTCCCGCCAAAAGCACCAGGAAGGAGAAGAAGAGAGACCCTGGGAACAAGGTTGGAGAATTTTCAAAAAAATGCGTGTTGGAAAATCATAATATTGAAGTTCGTGACACATCTTTCCGCTTTCCGGACCGCTCGATGCGGAGTTCAACACCTCGCCTCCCGCACTCTTTCGTTGGTGGTCTCAAAATTGGCCACCTTACTAATTTAAACACACTCTTTATATTTCCATACCTGGCACCCATTTTGTACTACCAAGGGTTCTGCCGGGTTCTGCAAAGGGCCAATTTGTGACTGTTCTAAGTTTGGAGTGTCAGCACGTGCATGTTTCTGTAGAAGTAGGCTAGAAGTATTGCTACTATCCCTGGCTGGTATGCTGTTTAATGATAATTTTTCCGGTACTCACTTCTACACAATAACACGCGGGCGATGGCGCAATTTTCTCGCGAGAGACGACTGTGAACAAGGTGCACTGAGGCGATGCACACTTCTCAAAATGTCGGGGAAGCTTGGACACCAGCATATCAGAATGTGCTGAAGTCAGCGTTTTCATTTCCGCTTTCACTCGACTGGAAGTGAAATCCTTGCTGCGGTGCTGCCAGATGAAATACGTCATTACCCTGCAAGAAGAGTAAGATGTAAGTACTAGTTCATATAACATTTCTGTAGTAATGTATTCATAACGTTTTTAAGTTAATATCTGAGAGGGTATAAACTTTAGTGATCAAAGCGATTTCTGTTCTCTTGTGACGAGTGTCTGCATGCGGAAAAAAACAGAAAGGCCTTCAAAGTGAAGAACCTAAACTAAGATCTCTAATCAAGTCTAGTTTATACCGTGACTGCATCTGCAAGTGGTAAGTCCTTTCAGAATCCGCTCGCGATTATTCGAAGACTCGTTCTTTAGACTTCAGATCGTTTAGAATTCACATTCCTTTAGTTAGCTAAACAGTTCGTATAAACAGGAATTCATTAGTGATCTGTGACGAAGCAATTTCTCCACTAGTGCAATAGCTTAGCAATCTGCACACGATTATGTGATAAGTTTATACTGTCCGTTAGTTTCTTCAAAATCATATCAACTGTCACGATTCTTTCTGTGAAGTTTAGAGAATTCATTAACAGTGAGTTAAGAGCTAGTTAGATACCAGACAGTTGACGTATGCTTTTTATAAATTTGGCATTTCTTTTATCTGTCGTTGCATCCATAATGAGGTAGATCAGACCTGCAGATAAAGTGTCTCGCTTTGCCATTTTATCCTGTTCTCGGTACTTTTAATGATGTCGATGCTACTTTTAAAACGTAGAGGTTGAAATTTGTCAGCATCTTTAATTTGTTTCACTGTGATTCACTATGAAAAGCATTTGCTTGACTTTATAGCTAGTATGCTTAGTCATGCTGCATGAACACAAAATTATTCCGAAAGGTTTGACGTGTATGTAATACGTTCTTTTTACTGTAAATATATTGCAGTGAACATCAGCTTGAGTACGAGCGGTATTTAGGGCTTTTTCTACTTTTAAAAATCTACATTTTGTTTTGGTTTGCTGTCCTAGTATCGGCTTCTGGGAATTTGAAGTGTATGAAGAGCGGTTGTTCGAGTTCACGGTTTGCGGGCCATTTGTGGTTTGCTCAAGTGAACACTGACAAACATGAAAATTAGAAACCGCTGATAACCTGACACCTGTTGACTAAAAACACTCGAGTCATTGAAACAACCTTGATTCTAGGGAAATCCATCCCAAATTCAAGCCAAACGGCTCTTTGATGGTTTTTAAAAGCTTTTAAAATATTCCAAAAATAGGCCATGCATGGTAAATAATATTCCAACTGAGTTCTCAATGCCGGAAACAAACTTACTGCTCTGGTGACCACAACGAAATGTTTCAGGTCACAAAACATTCTGTAAACGACGGCTGTATTTCATCAGGATTGCTCCACAAAGAAGGAAGGGCGAACAGTATTTAAATTGAGCGCACACTTAGGAGGAACAACTTGTTAATTTACAGATCTTATTTGACACAAAGGCGGGTTGTGTCCACGAACGAATGACGCTCAAATTAGACCTCATTGTGGCTCAATAGGAACTCTTACGAATTAAAGAAATGAAACAATTAAACAAAAAAAAATAACGCTAACCTCTTCCTATTTTGTTTTGCCTTGTTGTGTGATGTGTATGGTAAAAAATAATTTTCTACCACAACACTTTCTTGCTCGGATAGGAACCATCCTTATCAATCAGCAATTCATCTGGAAATTTATATAATTTTGAAAGACGATTCTGAAATATTGAAAGAGTCACATGAGAACTACTATTAAGTGTATCATTTGTTCACATTTAACTCAAAACGTAATGATTTTCTAGAATTTCAGTCTTTGCAAAGAAAAAGACAGGATGGCGACTGCAAGTTGGGTGGCAGAACTTGACAAAAAAGAACACAAAAACTGGGTGATGGTTGCATGTGCTCTAAACATAGCCAAAAATGGAATTACACAACTACTCCAAGGGAAGATGGAGGCTTGGTACCAGTCCCTTATTTCCAACCCACCTCTACAATCACTTGCCCCATGTACTTGTGTGCCTGGCTCTCCAAAGTGTGGCACATGTGTCACTTGGGAGAGGGAACTGAAGCGCTACCACAAGTCGAAGCGGCCAATGATTTGCTGGGACAACAGTGATAGGAAACAGTGGGGTTCTCCAACTGGGGCTTGGGAAGTAGCTAAACTCTTTATGCCAACCCTTGGAAGACGAAAAACACAAGTGATTGACGCCGATACCACAGACATTGGCGGGCTCTTGAACCTGTTAGAGTGGTGTCCATTTATCTACCCCTCAGTCAGCCGGACAGTATTGAGTTCAGCACGAGACAAGTGCAGGAATCACTGGGCACATGCTCCAAAGCAAGAACTTCAAGATGCAGATGTCAACACCATATTTGGTCATCTTAATAGACTGCTAAACGACCCAGTATTCAACGCTGATAAAGCGGCCCAAAAGTCTTCTAAGGACTTGCAAGACTTGTTTAATCATGGTCTGGTAAACGTCAGAGAATCCGAAGTCGCGGCTTTTCATTTGCTTCGTCAGTCGCTAGTAGCAGACCTGACTAAGTGTCGAGATGATTTGGATGATGTTCAAGATAAAGTTGTTCAGTTGGATGCGGAGTCAAAGAAGGTTGACAAGACTGTCCAGAAAGATATGTCTGATGTGAGAGAACAAGGTGACTTGAACAAGGAAGAGATTGACAAGCTAAGTTCGGAGGTATACACTGCAGGAAGACCTGACAAATGCCACGATGAGACAAAGAAGGTTAATGAGTCGTCAAGAAAGATATATCTGAAGTGAAGAACAAGGTGGCTTGAACAAAGAAGAGATTGTCAAGCTAAGGACGGAGGTACACATTGCAAGGGAAGATATGACAAGGTGCCAAGATGAGCTAGATGTGAAGACAAAGAAGGTTAATGAGTCGGTCCAGAAAGATATATCTGAAGTGAAGGAACAAGGTGGATTGAACAAAGAAGAGATTGTCAAGCTAAGGACGGAGGTACACACTGCAAGGGAAGATATGACAAGGTGCCAAGATGAGCTAGATGTGAAGACAAAGAAGGTAATGAGTCGGTCCAGAAAGATATATCTGAAGTGAAGGAACAAGGTGGATTGAACAAAGAAGAGATTGTCAAGCTGAGGACGGAGGTACACACTGCAAGAGAAGATATGACAAGGTGCCAAGATGAGCTAGATGCGAAGACAAAGACGATTAATGAGTCTGTCCAGAAAGATATATCTGATGTGAAAAAACAAGGTGAATGTAGTAAAGAAGAGATTGCTAAGCTTGATACTGAGGTTAGTGAGGTAAAGGAGGAAATATCCATGATCTTAAATACTGTTGAAAATTTCAATACGCAACTTAATGAGCGAGATGACTTGCGAGGAGCCATTCACCATATCAGCGAAGATGTGGAATATGTGAGACATGGAGTGCAGAGCGTTGCCATGGAACTAACTACAACAAAGTCTCAAGTGGCTGAGTTAGAAATCGGCTTCACAAGCGTAAGATCTGAAGTAAGGGAGTGGCCAATGAAGTAGCTACAAACACAACACAATTTCAGGTTTACAAAAGCATGTCATGGAAGTCAAGGAAGACGTCGAAACGTTGAAAGCAAAACCTCGCAGGGACAGAATGACGACGATATCGACAAACTGTTCACTGCACCAAGTAGGTTAACAGCATTCACTGGCCGCGAGTCAGCTCTGGAATGGCTTGAACAAAATCTAGTCTCAGATCAGAGTCCTGAAGATTGTCCACGAATGTCCTACAGCTGTTGCACAAAAGCAATATGTGGCCTTGGAGGGTGCGGCAAGACTTCTCTGGCTGTAGAATTCGCTTGGAGATGCACCAGCAACTTTCCAGGTGGCGTGTTCTGGATCAACGGGGAAAGTGATGAAAATATACGAAAGTCAGTTGCCGAGAACCTTGCACTTGTAAATAATCCTGCCTCGACATCAGAGAGTATTGATGACATCTTAAATACATTCCTAGCCTTGTTATCCAAGAAGAAACTTCCATGGCTTCTTTTACTGGACAATACAGATGAGTTACAAGATCCAACATGTCCCACAGGCGTGAAGAAGATATGTAAAGGGCCTTGGCAAAGAAATGGCAATGCATCCAAGCTTGGACACATACTGTTCACGACAAGACAAAATGCGAAAGACACGAAAACATTCTTGAAGCTCTCAAGTGATGATTGCCTGGAGCTACAATGTTTCAGTGAAGAGGAAGGCGCATTGTTCCTAATGCAAAGAACTGGTTCAAAAGGAGATTCCCTGGACACAGAAGCCATCAGTCTTCTAGTGAATGAACTGGGAGCTCTGCCACTAGCCCTGGAGCAAGCAGCAGCTTACATATCTGCTCTTCCTATTCCATGCAGCTTCAAAGCTTACCTAGACAAGTATCTAGCTGTTAAGCTCCGTCTCTTAAAACAGCAGTCTGCTACTGCGCTTAGTGTAGAGGCACAGCACCGTCTGTCGGTACACACAACCTGGGAGATCAATTTTGAATTTGTAACTGAAAAATCGCCTGCTGCTGCTGCCATGATGCGTATTGCAGCCTTTTTAGAATCTGAGAATATTCCTATTGATGTCATCAACTCTGGCTTCCCAAAATTAGATCAAGTAGAATTAAGAGACGCGGCGAATTCTGAGATTGACATTGCTGCCATCCTCAAGGTACTAACGAGTTATTCCCTTTTCTCCGTCGACCAGCATAGGAGAGTATTTAGTGTCCATAAACTCGTTCAAGAAGTAGTAAGAGATAGCCTAACTATATCGGCGAGGACAGAGGCATTGGTGGCCGCCACCCGAGTTCTTCATTTTGCATTCCTAGAAAATAGAGAACCTTGCTCTCAGTTGGCAAAATATCTTCAGTCGAGAAACTTGTCAGCAACGAAGGATGAAGATAGAAACATTCTTGTCGCCCTTTTATTGAACTTTTGCAAGTTAAAAAAACATTTGGAGGACGAACTAACGATGCCAAAAGGAAATAGTATTGACGTTCTTTTCAACGATGACACCTCGAAATTGTGCTCCTTTGTTTGCGATTTATGCAAAAATAATATTTCCCTTTACAGACTTGCTTCTGACCTGACAGACTTCAATTTGAGAGTCTTACGCATGGTGCATGCCGAGGATGATCCAAATTTGCTTCTCTTGAGGATGCTTGACACCAGTATTAGCAAACGAAACTGCTCATCTCCTGAAATTACAAAGATGCGAAGGAATTATCCGAAAGTACTGTGCAGAAGCTGGTTGAGTTAGAGAAGTCTGGTGCTGTCATAGAAATCGATATCAAATTCAGGGTTCTCCTGCACAGAGCTTCCTACTACGCTTTGGAAGGGCAGTGGGGAAAAAACTACAAAGCTTTGTTGGAACTTGAGGAACTGCCATTGAGTGATGCAAATATTGTAGATCTGCAAATGTGTATAGGAAGAGCAGAAAATTATGTATCAGCTTGTAATTTCCAATCTGTTTTGAGACGTTATGAGAATGCCCTCAAGATTGCCAGGAGAATTTACCCTCCATATCACCATGAGCTATTGCGTCTTCTTCAGTTTATCACCACTTTATTCTACAACGAGGGCAAATTACATGACGCAAAACCGTATGCTGAAGAAATGTTGGAAATTTGCAAGAAACTACCATCTTCATCTGACCCTTACATAAAGGGGATGACAAGTGCTCTCCATGTGATAACGAATTTGATCCCATCAAATCAGAGAAAATGCTGCTAGAAACCCTGAAAGATAGATGGCCACATATATACAAGAGTGCTAAAGAAGGTTATTTCGATGCCAATGGTAAAACCATTGTTGACGACGGTAGCGATGAACACGTAGCGGAAGTTCTACATGGTGTGATGGAATGCTTACTTGTAATTTCCAGAACAAAATGCAACTTTTCAAAAAGCAAGTTAAACTTTTACCGAACGATTGCAGAGATTTTATTGTACATTCGAAAGAGGTTTTATGGTGACATTCACCCAGGAATGGAAGGGCCTTATTGCAATCTAAGAATGGTACACAGGCTCCTGGGAAATTCCAAGGAGGTTTCAAGACTCTGTGAGCTAGTTAGTAAATGTCGACAGGGAGAATCTAAGCAATTGTATCAAAGTGCACCTTGTGATTACAATGTGTACGGTGCCAGGGAGCAAAAAGACTTTGGTAATAATTTGTTCAGAGCGGGAGACTATTCGGGCGCACTTCAGTGCTATAACCAAGCTTTAACTTGTTTACCAAACGATGCCAAGTTATTGACTAACAGATCTGCGACCTATGTCCAACTTTTGAAACAACAACGTTCAGCGGATGATGAACGCAACTACCTTGAACACGCTTTAGAAGACTCTCAGAATGCAATAGCTGCAGATCCCTCCTGGGAGAAGGGTTATTATTGGAAAGCGGTATGCCTTGCTCATCTTGGCAAACGAGGTCCATCACTAGCTGCAGCTGCTGTTGCTAAATATTTGTTTCCGTCGCAGTGCGCTACAATCCTTGCAGTTGTTGATCGTTTTGGATGCTATGATGCACTGGTTGTAACAACAGTGCAGGACCTCCTTCACCTCACCGAGAGAGCAGACTCGAAGAATCTAGTGATTGTAGTGAAAGAAGGGAGATACGAGCTACCAAATCCCTTGCAAGTTCCAGAAAATGCAGTGATGGTTGGTCATGGCGAAGTCCAAATTACCTGCTCAAAAGGTGTTCCTTTGAAGCTAGATAAAACCGTGTACATGGAGAACATTACACTATCGCCTACAAAGGAGTCTATCAAAAAGCTCACAGAAAAGGCTAAAAGATGCCTCAATCATGGCCAAGTGGACGCGGCACTATCGTTGTACAACGAAGCATTAATTCTATGTCCAAATGATCCACAGATCCTCACAAGCATAGCTTCAACCTACTTAAAATCTGCCGAGCAAAAGAAAGATCTTCCATCTGAGCGGAAGTCTTTGTTGGAGCTTGCATTGAACAATGCCGAAGTTGCCATCACAGCTGACTCAACGTGGCTTCTTGGCTACTACACGAAGGCAACAAGCTTGGCAGAGCTTGACAGAAAACAACAAGCTCTGGCTGCTGCCGCAGTGTTTAAACACTTGAGTTCAGGTCGGGACGTCCCTGTAGTGGCTCAACGCTATGGAGGCCTCCAAGTCCAAGTTGTTGAGAGTTCAGATCAGCTGCGTTGTGTTTTTGAAAGAATCAAGGAGCTCGAGGGAGTGAATCAAGTCGTTTTGATGAAAGAAGGGAGTACTTGTTGGAAAAGAGTGTTCAAATTTCACAACAGATCGTCATCGTTGGTCAAGGAAAAGTGACAGTATCGTGCAAGATTGGCGCACCTTTTCGCTTTACACAAGCCTGTCATGTTGAAAATGTCCAAATTATTGGAGACTGTGACAATGACCAGGAACCGCAAGACTGTAATTCAAGTGACACTCAGTCAGACGTGATATCTCTAGACACACCCTCAGGGTATGAACACACCAGTAATGAGTGCAAGGTGAATTAATTAACCCTTGCAGTCCCAAGTTCATTTGAAATATCAATGCCCATTTCCTTCTATGAAATACGCCTGCAGTGCATCATGGTAGTTGTATTTGGCAGATAATGTATTCAGGTCGATAGGTATTATCAGAGACAAGGCATTTGCAGAAGGTACACTCAAATGACTTTCATTCTCCGCCATTTTGAATCTGTAATGTAGAATACAACTACTATCAGATGATGCACTGTAGATCACTGTAGGTGCAGTTCATGGAGGGAACTCAGGGCATTCTCCTTTCTGGTCGTCATGCTTTCTTTTAAAAGTTAGTTCTGAGAATTTGGGTATCAAGACAATATCCACTAGTTGATGATTTTCTTTATTCTCATTACCTGTCTGCAAGACAATGTATTAACTGTAACATCATAAGGAGAATTTAGATGTTAGGAAATCGGCTCAATAGACCTTTGTCCAAAATGGCCGCCGCAAATTCATATTAAGCTGAGCGGAAAATCAATACCAGCACCTGAAAGACCACCTCTTGTTTGGTAATCGTACACAGTTTCGTTAGGTTAGGTTCTACCTGAGTTGAGAAAACGGAAGTTGAAAACTGTAAAATTTAGAGACGTTAGCCTGACTAGAGGTATGGCGTATACCCCCAGTCATACATATACAAACGTCTCTAAATTTTCCAGTTTTCAACTTCCGTTTTCTCAACTCAGGTAGAACCTAACCTAACGAAACTGTGCACGATTACCAAACAAGAGGTGGTCTTTCAGGTGCTGGTATTGATTTTCCTTTCAGTTTAATTTAATCATTTTGAATTTGCGGCGGCCATTTTGGACAAAGGTCTATTCATCCCTTGTCTAAAATGCCATCTCGTAACATTTGTGAAGTGTATGGGAAATATAATTTATATATATTTTTTCAAATTTTAGCTCATGCAAATCTTAGTAATAAACGTTTTGTTAGACTTCAAGCTGCAACATTCCAAGTGCTTACATTTACCACTTGCATTGGTCAAGATTAGCTAAGATTTAAAATGTTAGTTTTTAAAAAGTGTTACCGATAGCTGTTAGTTAGAATAATTCAGCTTTTTAAGCCAAATAAGCCAATTTAAGCCAAATAAGTCTTACTAGTGGTCTCAGTATAAGGATAATACTTAATTAAAGTGTCAGTGTTAAATGCATCAGCAGTTTAGTTTGATGTTGTCATGGTTCATTACCCAGGGGGGTACTCAGGTACATGTATATTAGTGATGGGGAGGTGTGAATGAGGCCAAATTGTTAGACCCAAAACATTTGTTCTCATAAGATTGAGAGCGCTATAGTAGACTGTTCACAGCCTCTCTATTTGACCACGCTCAGTTCCAGTTCGCTCGTGGCTACAATGATCTGAGAAAATAGAGAGGCTGTGAACTGTCTAGAGCACTAGGGTATGCAGAAACAACTTTTAAAGAGTGAAAACCCCATGTGAGGGTTCTCTTCCAGAGGTTAGATAAGGGGAGGGGAATGGGAAGTCTTACCCTATCAGGCATTTCTGATAGTGGGGGCCCTTCCTGCCTTATCTCCCCAAGTGGTGACCCTGCAATTCAATGAGGACACTGATTTTTGTAGTTCTTAATCAGTCGATTCATTTTCCCTTCCTTTTCTAAGGAAAACTTTCAGGGGCAACCATCATTGATTTTTAGGATGATGTTGAAATCATAGATCACTGAAAACAGCCATCCTTGTAGACCCACAGGCACTAGCTGGGGCGAGATGAAGTAACCCAGACAAATTAAGACGAAATCCATTAGAAAATTGAGTAATATTTATGGCCAGTGGACAAAAATCCTGTACTACGACGCCATAAGCTTTCACGCTTAAACTAGACATTCATGAGCCGTACCTTAACGGTATTCACCAAATAATATAACTCCACAATCCTTAAATTGCTTTCTGCCTTGAGTTTCCTCCCGTGAATGGGTTGAGTCATGAGAGGTGGCAACCATGTTTTTTCTGAAACATGGTTGCCACCTCTCATGACTCAACCCATTCACGGGAGGAAACTCAAGGCAGAAAGCAATTTAAGGATTGTGGAGTTATATTATTTGGTGAATACCGTTAAGGTACGGCTCATGAATGTCTAGTTTAAGCGTGAAAGCTTATGGCGTCGTAGTACAGGATTTTTGTCCACTGGCCATAAATATTACTCGATTTTCTAATGGATTTCGTCTTAATGTTTGCCTGGGTTACTTCGTCCCATCCCGATTAATTGCCCCTGGGTTTCCGAGGATGCTGGAACACATAAGGAAGCAAAGAAGACAATGGACAGTTATGGTACAGAAAGCAATGGATTAAAATATGGACAATGTTGTAAAAAGGAGAGGTTCATGCTTTCAAGAGATAAGCACAAGGACACGGAAAATTTTTGATCCTGGTGTTTATCCCATCTTTCACAATGAATTAGTCATTGAACATCACTTCTTTATTTATTAGAGCTGTGAGCAAATTCCTAATGACAGGTTGTGCTTTTTTAAGGCCTGTTCACACAGGCGATTTTTGATGCAATTTGTCACGATTTCCACTGTGATTTTTGTCGCACTCCTGCTGCAACCAGCGGCAATTTCAGTGCGATTTGAGCGCAATATGACTGGAATTTCAATGAAACGTGATAATTTTGAGCAGAAATTTTGTATCAGTGCATACACACACGTCTTATAAACAAAGATCGGGCGATATCACGCTTAAATCAGGACCAAATCGCACTGAAATTGCAACTGGCTTACACGCACGATTTGAAGTTGCAGCGTGAGCACGACCCAAATCGCAGAGGAAATTGCGATAAAAATTGCATAAAAAATTGCCTGTGTAAATGGGCCTTTAAGATGCACTTTGCAGTTACCAATCAACTACAACTGTACACTAGACAACCTTTAGGTCTGTTTATTTGAGACATTCATGTAGAGTTACAAATTTGAATCTGATCACGATTCATCTTCTCCCTCCTCATCTTCGTCTTCATTATTGATCTGGAAGTACCGCAGCTCATAAGTGGTTTGCGCTGAGGCCACAACTCGCAGCCAGTCACGTAAGTTGTTCTTCTTAAGATACTTCTTGGTGAGATACTTCAAATACCTGCAACGTGATAAAACAACAAAAATCAATAATTTGCACTACATGTATGCTGGTGTGACATTTTCAGAGTCCTCTGACACAAGCGATCGATTGGATACAGTGAAACCCTGTTAATATGACCATCAACGGGCCACCAAAATCTGGTCGTATTAACGGGCTGGTTGTATTAAAGGGGTTCTTAAATAAGAAAATGACTGACAGAGCTTTAGTTCGGGACAGAAGAAAGTGGTTGTGTTGACATGGTGGTCATAAGGCAGTCAAGGAACAAGTGCCATTTTTGTCAAATCTTCGTTGAAGCACTCAAAGAGTTTACGATTGTTATTATCCAATCAAGAAACAGTGCGAGCACTCGTGAGTATTCCGAAAATTGTTACACCAGCATAGTGCAAATGAGGATAAGTCATGTTGCTTAGCAACTTCGGGACAAAAATCCCAGGCTCATTATCATCAACTGGTACTAGTTCCCCTGACTGCTAATTCACAGCAAAGATAACTTTAAACAGACCAACCTCCCATGAAGAGAGACACATACTTTATACCATTTCGTGTTTAATTCCTAGAGGGATAGTGCCTTACAAAGTTGAGGATTGACTGTAGTTCTTTATCTAGTACCACATTTAAAGTATTTAAAGTTGCCGCCAGCCTCACCTCTTGGAGAACGGGATGTCTGAAACAACAGTGATCTTGTTCTTCTGACGATCTATAGACACATCATTGCCAAAGTTGCTGGTCTTGCCACTGACCTTTATTTTCTCGTGGAGAAATTGTTCCTGGTGAAATTAAAATATTGTGGCACTTAGGGAAGGTGGCCCTAAGCATAGCAAGCCAATCAGGCAAGGTTGGTTCCTGCTAGCAGTGTAAGATTACAGACATATGAACAGTAACAATCCACATTAGCCTGCGTACATGTAGCTGGCGGTCTTGTTGGCGTGCAAAGTAAAAATTTGTAAGCGACAAAGCCGCGAAAGCGAACGGCGCAGCCGCGAAAGCGAACGGCGCAGCCGCGAGGGTATTTTCTCTCTCGTGAGGGTATTTTCTCTCGGGGCTTGCGCCGCTCGTTGTCGCAGCTTCGCCGCTCATTTTGCCCGCTCCGCTGACAAAACTTTACCTTGTGCAAACAATACCGCCAGCTACGCAGGCGAAATCCGCATATAAGAACCTAGTGGATAAAAACCTACAGGCTAAAATTTGGCGAGTGAAAATCTGATATACTTATACAAGAATCTGTTTCAACCTGATATTTGAAATACATGTAGGTTGTTAAAGTGACAAAAAAGGAGTTGTTGTTGTTGAGTTCAAAGAATAAAACCACAGGACCTACATGTAGAACTGGAGAATGAAGTAATAACAGGCATAATACATGAAAATAATTAATAGAAGCCAAGGGCCACACTCATATTACTGGTAAATGGTAAATTACTTTTCTGACCAGCATGAACATGCTGTTTTTACCCCTGAAAACTACACAGCCTGATTTCTCACTAGACATCAGATATACAAGAACCTTTTTAGGCTGACGTAGAAAAGTGCAGGTTCTTATATGTGGGTTTTAACTATATTTCAACCTTCTGCCATACAGTGTCTGAAAGCCTGGAGCAACATGTAGGTTTTTTACCTACACCCAATGTTTTATGGTTCTATGATATCATCATCATTGGTCCCTTTCACGCCATGCAACGCATAAGGCTGTTCTATGATATGCTCTACATTTAATTTTCAATGTTATTACACCATGCAGCATAATAGTAGCCATGTTATTACTTACAAAGTTGGCTACGTCCATAATGCCATCTTCAACTGGATGCGTACAATCCACAGTGAACTTCAACTGTGTCTTCTTCTTCTGTTGCTTCTTTTTCTGTAACAAAAACAAACAAACAATTAAAGTCAGTCAGGAAATGAGCCCGGGGGGAGACTCCCATATAAAAGCGATGGGGATGATCGTCGGGAATTTTGAAAAGAACCCCTTAAAGGTACAGTACATGTACCACAACAGTTTTGTGAACTGCTTTAGCTCTGTGTTCCGATTGGTTCTCTGTGTTATTTACGACTACTGTGATTGGTCAGATGTCAGAAAAATTGGTTTACGGCAGTCTCCATACAGCTTGTAAAGAAAACTACTCTCAGCTGGTAAAATCAGTGCTGGCTTTGCTCCCAAATTATTAGTTTAAATAAGAGATTGTAAAACCACCCAATTTCAAAAAATTTAGTCGACTTAATAAATTTTACATTGTGGTATAAACACTGGGAAATTTTTATGCATTGGTATTTTTAGCTTTATAATTGGGCATTACATGACCACTGAAATTTCTTTCTTTATAAATTGGGAATCGTACAGGGAGCAGATTTTGTAGTCAAGGCTAATAAAATTCGTCACTTTTCGTGTAAGAAAAATTTACGTTTATCCAGTACTCTGAGTCAGATTTCGTTCTAGATCTGGCGTCGTAGAGACTTATTTTACGCAAACAATTTTACTACTCACGACAGGCGTAATTCTATAAACAAGTAATACATGTATCACCATGTGTAAAACATTTTCGACCATCGTATCGCCAATGTTGTAAATTTGGCCTTCAGTTTTAATGGCAAAGCATACGTTTAATAGCGGCTACATTGCCATAAAACGTCTTCAGTTCGATAGTATGGGGCTTAAGTTTTATTTCATGGCCTACGCCGTAGGATTAACGCGTTCAGATATCGCAAAATGTTCAAATAACTTGCTAGAATTCTTACCGCCGGCATGATGGCTCAAGAGAGAAAGAAAGAGGACCCATGTGGCAATGCAGGGGGTACTTCTCCATCCGCATGCGCGTGACATACAGCTGTGCAAAGACACGGCAGGCTCATAGAGGATTCAAAATGGCGCCCAGAAGACCCACTGAAGAAGAGTTTGGAAGGAAATGGGATCGCTGTTTTGTAGATACGACGTTTAAAACCGGTATTTTGATAATCAATTATCGATAAGGGGTTATATTGATTAGTGTGCACTGAATTGCTTTTATTTTGTTCATTTTCAGTCGGTGGAGCTGTTTTTGGCGGTATATTGTCACTTTTGTTTTTCAAAAGTAAGCTTAGTTAAGCTCAATTTTGTACAGTACATAAGTTAAGTAACTTTCATAGTACACCATAATAGAATAGGCTACCATGAAACATTTCAAATATATATATATTTTAGGAAAGATAAATACACTAGATGTAATCGATATTAATAATATTGATAAAATATATTAAATGCAGTTTTATTAAATATTAAATAGCATATTAAAGTAAGAGTTCTGCCTGCAAGCTAAGTTGGATGGAACCTCACAACCTTTTAAAATGCCATTGTCTAGAGCCTGTTAAAATTTTTGCTAACACCGTACAGTATTACTTGTATACTGTGTTGCAGGTGGCCTCGCACGCATCCGGGGGGGGGGGGGGGGGGGGGGGGGGGAGGGGGGGGACTCCCATATAAAAGTGACAGGGGTGATCGCCGGAACCATATTATCTGGTTGTGCCGCTTTCCGCTCTTCAATCCACACTGCCTGACATGGACAGATTTTTCATGTATTTCTCTTGCTTTCTTTCAACGACTGATACTATTTTATGTTTTTAAAGGGTCTGCATGGCCTGTCACATTAGGAATTGGCATAGGCATTGGTGCTGGATATTCAAACTGTCGACATCAGTTTCGTGGACCTCATGGGCCCCCATTCGGAAGGCCCCTCATGGATAGACCTTTCTGGGCCAGGCGAGATGGTGTAAAAGGGATCCCTTGCAAGGTAAGGATGGTAGATCGAGAGCTGTCATGGTTGTGGTCAGCTACTTAATTGATCTTAAAATTAATAGGAACATTTTTGCCCATTTGCCACTTTAGAAACGATCTGGGGTGGGTCGCAGTTGCTTGTGGGACCGTTACTGGGGATAAAATGGTGGCCAGCTTGATGACGCGTCCCCAGTAATGGTCCCACAAGTGTCTGCAAGATGCGACTCACCGCTGATTGCTTCTCGTTTCTAAAGTGGCAAATGACCATCAAATTATTTTGTCATTGATAATGGAACAGTGAATTTTTCTCTGCACATCTGTAGCCTTCAAGACCCGAGGAACCAACCCCTGTGCCTGCGCAATCACATGAAAGCAAAGAACCAAAGCATGAGGAGAAGCCAAGTGAAAGTTAAAAACTGCAACGACATCCATCTGATGGGAGATGTGCAATAACGGCATGGAACAACTGCTACAGATCATACAACAAAATAATAACTAAATCATCATCACCTAGAAAGATCTTTTGTCTTTTCAGTTATAACCCTTTCACTCCCAAGAGTGTTAAGTTCAAGACCGAGTAAAAAATCTTGAATTTCATTTTGCAAAATTGTCAAAAACAAACAGCACCACATGAAAGTGCTGCTCAATAGCTTTCATTTGAATGGTCACACACTAGGGTTTGATCCACAAACTCAAAAGGTACAACCACACTTCAAGGCTTGACTCTGGGAGTGAAAGGTTTAAGATGCATGACTTTAAAAGCTTGTTATGAGAATTTGATGGTAAATATTAGCCTAGTTGATGACTTCACTATTCCCGTCTAGTTTTCAATGTATTGATGGATCAATCGTAATTTTTTTGTTAATTCACACCATTGGTGAGTGATAACTTATCTACAATACCAGTGTCAGTAGTTATTTTTTTGTTTGATTTGATCTGTATTTTGAACGTGTTGATGTTGGTGGGTTTGTTTTGTACTTTTGCAACTTGAGGTTTAAATAGCAAGCTGAAAATAAGAGGCAAGGGTGGAATGTTTTATTTAGTTTTTGAAGTAAATGGACATTAATAAGATCATTTGTTTGTATTATTAAATAAATAAAAGTATTAAATGAGAACATGGAGTGCAATTTTCAGTGAATGAGATTTTGGTTGGATGTTCCCTGCTAGCAGAGTCCTTTTCCGTTATTCTTCCCACCTCAAAATAACAGAAAAGGAGACTCTACTATCAGGGAAGTTGGCAATCTCGTACCCAGAGTCAACGGTCTCCTCGGTCAGCGGGTCGTCGCCAGGTTAGACTCTGGGGGAATGGAATAAATATCGAATTTTTTGATTGGCTGTCTCGTGTAACAAACAATGGCCGTTACACCAGATTTCTGGTATTCAAAATTCCATTCCCCCAGAGTCTAACCTGGCGACGACCCGCTGACCGAGGAGACCGTTGACTCTGGATACGAGATTGGGAAGTTGGATGTACATGTAATATATCAAACACAAGAGACAGACCGTGTTTCATCAGGATATCCAAACACCAAGAAGAGAGTTGAAAATACGACATGCAGTGGAAGAGGATGGGAAGCGAGATTCCCAAGGTGGTGGGAACCGAGAGAAACAGTAATTTTTTTTTCAACATTGCATGATACTTTGCAACAGAAAAAGCAACTAAGAGGCAGGAACCACAACAGAAGGGGGGGGGGGGGGGGGGGGTGGGAACTGGGAGTACAAGGTATGGGAAGTGGGAAGTTCAGACCCCCCTGCCCCCCACCCACTATGCTACATAATTGTTAAAAGACTACACCAGCACAAACCATACAATGTTGAAACAATAATAATTATATTCATCTCTTCAGAAAAAAAGATTTACAAACTATTATCTTCATTATTTTGCTAATTACATTTTCTACAATATTTCACCGCTGCCAGGATGTGCATTTTGGGAAGAAGCAGGGGGGGCTAGCAGCGAGGCCTGGGACCTAGTATACATGATTGCACATTTAAGAAATTTGGCCGAGCGAGACTAAGTACTGGTTTGTTTAAAATAAACATGGCGGACGATGGCAGACATGACGTGCGTTTGTGTTCGTTCAGAAATATTTTGCCGATTCCATGTTCAAACATCTATGGGAACGATTCGGTCGCTGTTTAACTGAACTTTGGTCATTGTGGGACACCATGGATGAAAATTCCACAGCAAACTCCCATAGAGGTACGTTTCTCGAATGATTGACAGATTTCTTTACTTGTGCGATCATGTATAGCGGAAAAGCGGCAAGATCAAAGGGCGCTGCCTGCCCCCCCTGAGAAGAAGAGACTTGATTGTCAGTGAATTCAACTTATTACAATAATAATTATTAATAATCCTAGTATCATTATTATGACAATATTCTTATCCTAATATCAGAAAGCTAGAGAAATACAGTGCAACAGCAGTGGCATTTAATTTAATTAATTTATTACTCATCTCTTTGACAAAATTAATGAGATAATGTTCCTGGCTTATGCATAATTACATTTGTATTAATTAAAGAAACTACATTTCATAAATGGCTATCCTGGAGCTTCAACATTAACAGGAGGGAAACAATAATCACCTTTTCAATACCGGTACATGTAACTAGAGCCAGGTATTACCAACAAATTGTTTCAAGATATCATTGATCGTTTGAGAAACCTGGTCATTTAACACAACACTGGACAGCCATTTATAATACATTCTCGTCAAATAACTTGGCATAAATTTAACACTAACTGGTCTGTACAATAATTTCTGAATTATTCTACAATAATTTGATTTGCTTCACAATGGAATTTAATAATTATTAATAATCAAT
The DNA here is from genome assembly GCA_029204205.1 of Desmophyllum pertusum. Lineage (NCBI taxonomy): Eukaryota > Metazoa > Cnidaria > Anthozoa > Scleractinia > Caryophylliidae > Desmophyllum > Desmophyllum pertusum. The sequence goes on from MU825398.1 coordinate 1,697,809, forward strand.
AATTGATTATTATTCATGAGCAATCTCCTCTGTAGATTTAGTCATTCTGTAAATGCTTAGCTTGTTCTCAGCCAATCAGAATCAAGCAACTTAGTCACGTGTATTTTATCTACATGTAGAAGCTCTTCGCATGCATAACAACGCCAGATAATCAAGAGTCTTTGCACACATTGCATGCCTATGATGCTAGATAATAAAAATTATTGGTGGAACTCAACGGTCTTTCAACTAAATACACTGAACATTGCAATATTTCTAATTTCCTGTCCAATAAAAATATTTAGTAAGAGTGCACTTTAGAATCTTAATAATTCAATTGTGAATGAGTTCTTACACTTTTTGCTACTTTTGAAACAACAGTTTTTAATGCTAAAAAATAGGGATTGGTGAAATAAGGCATAATTATCATACATGTATGCAATGAATGCTAAAAATGAATGTAAGTTCTAATTTTATCCTTAATTCCTGGCAAGAAAGGAAAGAAAAGAAATCTAGAAACTAGAAGGTAAAGCTTCACTTTGTTACTGCCAGCCAGCATTTCAGGACAAAATTCTGTCTCAGGGAATGATTTACTGAGCCGCAGTTTTGTCATCAAAGTGTGACAATTGTCGGAATACTGAAGGTCAAAGTTAGTAAATGAATGTTGTTGATCAGATCTGCCAGCACGTGTTGTGAAACTCATCATAATTGTGTCTGTCTGTGTGGATCTTTGGAATCAAACTTCCTTTTCAGCCTGTCGGGATCTTTTGAGGCCATGTTTGAAAAGTCTCTGAATACATCAGTGAATGTAACGTCACCTAAAATGAAATGATTGCAGGTTATTAATAGGAAAGCATTAATTTAGAAATTAAATACTATACTGTAATGCACTGATATATTTATTTTATGTTCAAGTAAATTTATCATGATGGGACTTCAGTGGTAATCCAAAATTTATGGTTTTTTATGGAATAAAAAACCCATTTGATCAGTATGGAATTTTTCGGGTAAAACTCAGATGTCCGTTGTCAGGGGATGAATTAAGTACGCAAATAGGTACATGTAAAGCTACACTGCGGCCAAACTGGCCCACACTGCCGGACCCAGTATTGCTACATGTACTCCCCCACTGGGTAAGATGCTAGTCCAATGCCAGCATTTTTTCAGATTGCCCTAACACCTTTTAATAACCCTGGCCAGTGCTCAAACCCGGACCACTTGATCTGGAGGCTCACCGTGTCTCCCACAAAAAAAAAAAAAAAAAAAAAAAAAAAAAAAATAGAGGTGCATGTTTACTCTCTACATCTAGGGCTCACCTTGTATAACTTCATTATCTTCTCTCATTTCTTCATTCAATCTTGCCAGTCTTAACCTGCACAGTTCAAATATCCATTAATGTTGATAATCAACATGTTTAAGACATGCACTGCTGCTATTTATAGTACAAGAGTTCACAAAGAGACAAATTTAAGTTATAACGATAGAATGGTGGTAAGGGCTAAACCTACAACTTTGTTACAATAATACAGTCAAACAGGTCTCCACTAATGGCCACCTCTCTCTAACGGCCACCTCTCTACAACGGCCAGGATTTTTCGTCCCAATCAATCGTACGTCTATCCATACTTTTCACTCTTATTGAAACCTCCCTGCAATGGCCACCTCTCTACAATGGCCAGTTAATTCTGCCCTAGGGTGGCCATTGTAGAGAGGTTCAACTGTAGTCATGACAAAGTTGAGTGCATGTAAATGGGATCATAAGTATGTCTCTCGCATACAACAGTCGTAAGCAGAAATCGTACCACTTAAAATTAATCTGTCCAAATTTCTGAGATACCTATTTATGAATGTTTGGGAGAACTCATAACAGCTAATTAAACTTTATATAATTTCTCGATCATTTATATTCCCTGAACAGAAGAACTAAATGTATACTTACAGGGTGACTATGTCTGCATTGGTTTGTTTCAAAGCAATGGTAAGAGGGTCCTGGGGAAAAAAATAAAGTCAAAACAATGTCAATATCTTTAGTGCAGGGTGGAAATAAACATACATGTATGATGAGAGATTTTTTTTTTTTTTTTTTTTTTGAGATGAGAGATTGACGGCAAATATAAAACACTGGCAATGAGGTCAATCTAAGTCAAAAACAATAATTATAGTAACAGTGTTTCCTGCTAAGAATCACACTCACCTCCCCATTCTCATCAACGGCATGTTGATTACCTCCTCGTTTCAAGAACAGCAGGATTGGACTGAAAAAAAAAAAAACATTTTATTTGAATCCAGCATTTATTCGAGAAAATATATGGTAATCGATTACAACCTTGTGGTACATGGGCAAGGCTTTGTCTGTTTGGCACTGTCTTTGGCACTTACAATCACAGCACAAGATAATATAATGAGCTAAGGATATATTAACACACCCTGTCTGCCCCAGTAGAGCTGCATGATGAAGAGCGCCTCTTCCTCTCTTGTCCTTCTGATTTATCTTGGCACCATTTTGTAGCAGGAACTCACAAGCTGGTAATGATCCCTGGAGAAATCACAAAAAAAACCCAGAATCAACCAAGTGGCTCATGTTTTTGGAGCTAACTATCTCTGTCAGTTTCCATAGCATTAAGCAACTAGGAGTATCTTGCAATCCCGCATTCCCCCCCTCCTCCTCCTCCTCAGCATTTTGTCAAGTTCCCCCAAACAATTTGCAGGTACTCATTTATACTCCTGGGTGGAGAGAGACACTGTGAGAGTAACGTTTCTTGCCCAACAACACAACACTTGGACCCGTCGATCCGGACTACAACACACTGACCATTAGGTTACCACATCTCACAGATGCTCTGTTTGGCTGCCTACTTTATTTGCATGAATGAGGATATTAACAACATGCTCTGTACTGGAAGTGAAACTCCTAACATTGGGCCTTTAAATAAGACTAATAAAAGCTATTAAGCCTACCCCTAGAACAGACTGATGAAGTGCTGTTTTATGGTCATCATCTTCATTCACCCAGTTTACTTTGGCACCTAAAAACGTTTGAACAAAATTAATATTAATAAAAATAATATTTTGTGACAATATAGCTCCTTTACTGTGCCTGTAAGTAACATGTGAACTTTGAAATTCAAAACCCAACTGACGAGTGTTTTTCACTGCCATCATTATAATTACGACAACAACTAACAGACACTGAAAAATAAACAAACAAACGAACTGGATTGACATATAAGTCATGTATATGTACAATTTCCCATTCCGAAGTTCAAATGGAGACTGGGGACGAGTTTTTAAATTGTGATTTAATTAAAAATTGGAGCCCGTCACAAGAAAGATCACATTAAAATTAGTCGGTTTACCAAGTTTGGGGTTGTTTCATTGGATTTCAACCATGAAGAAGGCTTTCAAAAATCAGAAAAATTAGAGACTTTGTATGGATTTGGGGGACGCCATCTCTGAATTAGAGACGTTTGTATGGAATTTGGACGACCTTTGACAGCTCACAGCCTGGTTACTATGCAATGTACATGTAACATAACCAAACTTGGTAAACTTACTAATTTTCATGCGATCTTTCTGGTGATGGGATTAAATTTTTAATATGACGTAATTTGAACAATTGGTAAACTAGTGCCCAGTCCCTTTTTGAACTTCGGAACGGGCAATTACAAACTAGGGACGTGACCTTTTGAACCCATTGAAGTGAACTTCTATTTCCTGAGATGTCCCCTCAGATTATTGACGGCAGCGAAAAATGATTAATGAGTAGTTTGTATGTTATTCAATGAAAGGTGCAGCAATAAGTGGACTACTACAGGTTAAATGTGGCTACATGGAATTTAGTCTAAGTTAAAATAGAGCCAATTGCAATGCAGCCTTTATGTCTCTCTAAGGGTGAAGAGGATGAGTCTCGAGTCAATGGTGGTCAGCAACTCTCCCTGGTGGCCACGTGCACAGATTCGCATATATGGGGTTTTTCAGGGGCTTCACGTGTTTTGTGTTCCAGCGTCGCGTGGAAGCGCAGTTTGCTTTGTCGTGCTTACTGTGTATCATTTATTTTAGTTGCTGTTTAATTTCATGTACCTTCAGCAAGTGACGCTGCCATAAGAGGAAGACTTTTCCATTCTGCAGCTTTGAAAAGTAACTGCAACAAAAGCAGACAGTCAGCCCTGGGAGGAAGACTTATTAATTATTTAATAAAAATCAAAGCACACAAAATGCAAAATAAATAAGCAATTCAGGATTACTTTTGACACATGATTGAAAACCGCTCTATGGCACTAATTATTAGGCATGCACGAAAGAAAACAACAATGAAAATAAAATTATTATTTATTAAGTACTAAATTTCACATGCATACCCTGCTGGGATGGACTCTTTTCAACACAGCAATAGCTTTATCCCTGTCTTCCTTTAGATTTTTCTCCTCATCAACAACAATCTCAGCATTATCATTGTGACATGTAGCAGTAAGACCATCTTCACTCAATGTCGAATCAAGTGACGCTCCTCTACCTCTACCCTCGTCTGATGACAATGACACTCCCACCACACTAGCAGAGGCCGCCCGCGGCCTCTTGCCGCCATCAGGAGACCCTGTCTGTGATGCACTCCCTGGTCTGTCCTCGTCATGCGAGTCACTACTAGCTGTCTCGTCATTATGAATAAAATTAGAAGCCAGCTTTTCTAATTTTTCATAGTCTTTACTCGTCAGGTCCGATAAAAACATTTCAGCGGGTGCGCTCTTTCGCTTGTCCACTTTAGACTTATTTCCTTTTATGGCAAGTTTCCTTTTGAAAAGTTTACTCTTTTTTGAGTCTGTTCTTCCAACAGGTAGATCCTTTTCCTCATGGTAAACTTTCATTCTAGCCAGATTTTTTACGATGCCTTTATCCAGACTTTGACACTTGGTTAGAAATATTTCCAGGGACACAAACTTGTGCTGTGAATATTTTAATTTGATCCAAGTCTCCCTCTCACTCCTGAAACAAAACACATGTAGGTTACATGTATCTGAGATGACATATTAATAGTGTTAACACCAGCCCTGCACTGATTAGATTAATAGGACAATGGTAATTAGCACAAGGGTCCGTACAAATACATAACTACAAAATCGCAATTGGAAGCATTTTAAATAATTCACTTTCACTTAAGTTACAATATTCCAAAACAGAATAATATTGTATTAAAATAACACAAAGAAGTTCCTAAATAATACCTGCTGCTCTGGGGAGTAAGCTTCTTCGTATTAGATTCAGCTTTGGCTTCAAGGATTCCATTCACTAACTCATTTCCCAGTTCTGTCATTAACTAAAACATGGAACAGATTGTTAATCAACAATCATCACATCCTATTTTAAACTAAGTCTGCACTCCAACAAAGTGACCCAACCACCAGAGCATATGATCCCAGTTTCCTATGTAATCAGTTGTGTTCTTTGTCACATTAGTTGATGTCCATTCTATTCTGTGGTTAGCATGAGGTGACTAGGAGTATTGCTACATTTGTACTCCCTGGATGTGATACTAGTCCCTCAAAATTAAGGATTACCATCCCTCCAGCATTTTTCTCAGGTTACTCTTGGGGTAAAAATTTTCTGGTGGAGTAAAGTGGCTTGCCCAAGAACAAAATGCAATGACCCCTGCCAGTTCTGTAAGGTGAGGGGCGGGGGGGGGGGGGGGGGGGGGGGGGTGTAGGGGGTGGATGGGGTCAAGGAGTCAATATACTGACCATTAGGTCACCTGATATCACACAATCGTCCTCTGTTTGGCTGCCTACTTTAATTATTTCCATGAATGAGGATGACAACACACACAACACAATGACCCTGGGGAGTGCTCAAACCCAGACTGCCTGATCTGGAGTTCAATGCACTGACTGGTCATTAGGCCACCCTGTCACCCACAAAGTATGAACACTCTCTGTTACAGTAAACCTTTGAAAACAATAATGTACATCATGTACATACAATCCACACCCACAGAAGCAACTTTCCTTACTACTGCTGTTGCAAGCAGGCAAGTTTGTACGCAAAAAAATATCCTTTAAAAAACACTTAATGTTGCATCTTACCTTAATTTGCTCTGGTTCCCAGGCATCAAGAATCAGCGAGCGTACCTTGGACACATGCACACCCAAACTCCTAAAACAAACACAACATAACTCATAGTAGAGCTTCATTTCTATCTTCTCCCAACCTTTACACAACAACATCAAAAGGCAATTCATGAGAATTAAGGACCTGATCAAATGTCTGGACAAATACTTCAAGTACCAGGTTACGGTAGTTGATAGCTTACGGGAGTTGAACATGTACAACTTGTTTGAGGATACAGAGTCTCAGAGATATATTGTATGGCATCTGTGTTTGCATGTGAACACAAATAATAATTTTGAGTGTCCACTTTGGCAAAGTGTTCATTAGCAGAAATTGAACAGTACCTATGAATTCCTGAGCATTCTATACATAGCACAATTCCCCAGTTGGTGCTTGCCCAGGTTGGATCTATGATACAAAAAAAAAAGTACCAACCAGCTGGATTAATAACATGATAATTATTGCTTACCATAAACTCTCCCTGCCCCCCCCCCCCCCCCCCCTGGGTGAGAAGCCCGACACTCTCCCTACCCTCCCTGGGTGAGAAGCCCAACAAAGGACAGCCCCTGACCCTCTAGTGGGTAACTTGATGTGGGGCTGATCACCCAGCTGGTGAAATATCATGTCAGTATTAAAGGGACACTGTCCTGATTTTAGCATGATTTTGGGAAGCTGGAAACATATCTAGATCATAGGAAGTTGATCAATAATGGTTTAATTCTGTAGAATAACACTCGACAAATGACAGGAACCCATTAGGAAGTGAGGATGATGAACGACAGCAAGGATGGAAATGGATTGCAATATGGATTTTTGAAAAAACGTCAGGATGTCAGTTTTCAAAGTTTCAAATTTGGCTCGCAAATCTTTGAAATTTTGCAAAAATTTTGTTGCAGTATGGAATTTCTTGAAGAAATTGCTTTTTATCATTTAGTTAGAGTTTATTAAGTTCTTATTTCATAGATTTAGGGACCATTTCATGCATTTGTAACAGTTTTGAGCAAATACGCCAGGACAGTGTCTCTTTAATAAAGGGAGGTAGTGAGATTAGAGTAGCTGATCAATCATATGAATGTGTTGGCTCTTGGACGACTGAGAAGTCTGAGACGTTTGGAGAACAACAGAAAGATATCAAGATTGTTAAAATGTTATCATAGACTTTAACAAGTAAGAACTGTCAGTACAATGTGTTTAATCAGTGCTAATGTAACAAGTACTGGAGTTGGGTGTAAAAGTTCAACTTAGTTTGTACACATGCACTTACAGTGAAGCTAGTACCCTACCATTGCCACTCGACAAAGTTTTTGATTACTTTTTGACAACTTTTTGACAAATTTCTGATGGCTTTCGTTTCAACTGGCCACTCAAAATACAAGAACTATGAGAGGTGGAGTTGTCAAGCTCCATGTTTGTGTTCTGACAATTGACACCTAGCTACATGTAGTTTAAATGGAAGCCATCAGAAAGTTTTCAAAACGTTTTCACAAGAACATTATTTTTGTTCTCACCAGGACTTCCACAGTCAGCGCACTTGTCATTACCAGCCACAGCTCTAATAACTTCCAGAGTACTTCTAAAGAGAAACAACACCATGTTAGCAGCTGTAATAATGACATATAGGAGACCAAACTAACCAGATAGCTTATAGGGGGGGGGGGGGGGGGGGGGTTGCAAGAGAGAAAAGAGGGTTGGAGGAGGGGGTCTGATAGGCTACAAGTGGTGAGAATAAGAAATGAGAACATAGTCAAACCTTGCTGGTCCAGATATTTTGTCTAAAGAATCCATACTTTTGCTCTTAATGCCTGATCCCAGCGAGTCACTCTGAAACAAAGAAGTTAAATTGTTAGTTAGAAAAGGCCACAGGGCTTAAATTGGGGGGGGGGGGGGGGGAATAGCTTATGGGGAATTAAAAGATGGGCGAGATACATGTAAGTACTGTAAAATGTAGATTATTAATCTTTAATGTATTTAATATTTAATTTGTCAGTGGTAATGCTGTCACCATGCAGTCAGATTTTATTGCAACCATTGAAACCCTGAATATACTTGTAAGGCTTGTAGCTTGTTTTTTTTTCTTCAGTTTTTTCCTGCAAAATCATGGAATAATAATGTTTGAAGTTTAATGCAATTAATTTTCATCGTATTTGTGCCTTGATTTTCCTTTGTGTACTGGTAACAAAATATTAATACGTCTAGCAAAATAATTCCTCCCACCTCACTACTGTCAGTTTCTCCAGTGGTTGTGCAGTCGTTAAAAGCCTTGTCAATGCTAGCCTGTAATTCACCAAAACATACATTAATAACAATATATTAATTAATGTAGGGGTACACAACTAGAGCCCATGAAAATTGTACTAACATGAACACTAGAACTCAGAAGAAGACATTTGGCTGTTGGAGATAATTATGGAGAAGAAATCTCAAAGAACTGTTGAAGTGAACTTCAAGATGATTCATGGGCTTAACACCTGGGCTGAAAACGAGTTGACTGTACGATTCTCCACACAGTGACATGGACAAAGAAAGAATGCTTTGAAACTGCTAAAATATTGCTAGTACATTTTTGTACAACTACAGTACTGTAACTGTGAAGATCTCATTCTCTTCTGCACTTGCTTTCAATCACACTAGTCTTGCTTTTTGATGAGTTAACAGTAAATGGTAATGATAACTGTATTTAAACTGACCTGCATAGCTTCCATCCATTCCTCTCGTAATGATACACTGTCCGCTTGAAGATACCATGACCTATTATTAGGCAAAAAGGCATTTTGAAAACATTTAAAACCAGTATAATATTACAGTCTGACAGACCAACCGACCGACCGACCGACCGACCGACCGACCGCCGACCGACCCGACCGACCGACCGACCGACCGACCGACCGACCGACCGAGTGAAATTTGTCCAACAAATGCTATAACCCGTTCATAGCTTTCATATACATAAATAGCAAGTACAGCGTGCTGACGTTTAAAAAGTTGTTACATAAAGTCTTACTTTGTTGGTGAGACAACTTCAAAGATGAATCTTCTTTCCACTGCTTCTTCTGCAAGCCTGATTTTACACAATCTAAGGTCTTCAGCAAGTACTGTTTGGTCATCCTGCAAACAAAATGAAGAAAAAATGTCTTGAATACAGTACTGGAAAAATATTTGACCTTTGTATGAACTGTAGAGAACATCAAAGAAATTTATTCTGAAGTGGATAATAATAATAATTATTATTACATGTATCTACAGTATCATAGGTATGTAATGCATGCAAAGTGCAATAGCCACATAGCCCTCTGCATGCATTGCTTGCCTATGATGGTAGATTATCTAGCATCATAGGTATGCAATGCGTGCAAAGAGCAATAGCCACATAGCCCTCTGCACGCATTGCTTGCCTATGATGGTAGCTAATTTTAAAGCATTACTGGTAGTGTTTTAAGGTCGACATACCTTTAATCGCTTCTGATACATCAGCTGGTTGTTTTGTACTGTAAAATATCTCCTATGAGACAAAAAAGATATTCATCACAACATCAATAATAGGTCGGTGGATTCAATCAATTGACAGTTTGAGCCCTTGTGCCATGGATGGAGGCATTTGTATTAATCTGCTGTTACCAAAAATTACTTCTCACCTATGCCAACTCCTAAAAGCATTACTACTCCTTTTAAACAAGTAGCCTTCCATCACCAAACCACTATAAGAGACAAAAGGGTGAACATAATTAGCCGACTGATCATGAGTTACACTTACAGTGAACACAGAGAGGCAAGACCAGAAATTAAAACTGCAGAACTGTATACTGTCAGTGTAACTGTAAATACAGTCAAAGCTCTCTGAGCGGACACACTCGTAAGCGGACAGCTCTACTTACGGCCGCCTTTGAACTCTAGCTCATACAAACTCTGTATTTACACATTCCTGTAAGCGGCCAGTTCCAGTTGCGGACACTTTTTGTGCTTCCTGAGGGTGTCCACTTATAGGAGCTTTGACTGTAACAGCTACAGAGTGAACATCATTAACTGACGGTTTACTATTGAAAAAGGGTTGAGTACCTGAGTCACACTTACAGGAAACACAGAGAAGCAAGACCAGACACTGTACATTGTCAGTGGAACTAAACGAGAGCTACAGACTAATTTCCATAATAATGATAAGCTTGTAACTCTTTTGTACCTTGGATCATCCAGGTTCCTTCTTCCTAAACACCCAGTTTCCTCCTAAATGATAGAAAAGCAATTATCAGCTATACAGAAAAAACATCACTTTTACACTGTCTTAGCATAATGTCCAGTGGCGGATACAGGGGGAGGGTCAGGGGGGTCCGGACCCCCTATCAGACCTTAGGGGTTTTTTGCTTTCTCTATTATCCATAGCAAAACCATCTCCAGAATCCACCAAAATGCACTTTTCAGAGCCTAAAATCTCAATTTTTTCTGTGGGAGGCCCCAAACACCCCTTCACGCCTTTACTACTGCCATCTACTTCCAAAAATTTTCCTTCAATCTACTTCACATTTTCGGGAAAACCCTGGGACCCCCCCTATCAAAAAATTCTGGATCCACCTCTGATGTCACTATACTTGAAGCTGCATGTGGTTCACCAACAAAATGGTGTCAGTAGTTTACTTCTCACTTCTAAAGTTTGTCAAGCCCTGTTGCAAGGAACATACATGTACAGTGTGTTTTGTTTTGTCAATCTGCAAACAGGTTTGCATGAAAAATATAGCTTTTGAATGCATTGTCGACACTGCGCAATTGACTGTGAAAGATACAGAGCCCTGTACATACATTATGTATAGTACCAAATATAATGTACAATCATGCAATACATGTCTTCTGTAACATAATATTTCAATAATAATATTGTACGTGTATACATCTTAGCCAATTCTGAATGAAGATACATGTAATACACTGTATAATTTTTCTCGATTACCTTATATTTTTATTAGTATACATGCAAGTTAGACCGTATGTTATTAATTTTTCATGTACCGTTCTCTGGACCAGGGTGTGCCTCTCCTCCATCTCTTTCTTGTCCACTGTAAACTGAGTGGACACTTCTTCTAGCTGTAGATTATAAATAAACAAAGAAAACAATAAATTATTAAAAATACTTCTTCAATACGGTCAGGACTAACTGTCAATCAATGTAATCAGTTACAGTGCTGTTATGATTCATTTGTCATTCATTATCCAACTTCACTCAACTGAGTATAACTAACAAGCAATATTTCTATAACTACGTTATGTTGTCTAGTTAGTTACTTAGTTACCATGGAAATCGTAAGCGTGCATGCCTTTACATGTACATGTGTAACTCTTTGGTTTTTTTATGATCCTCACAGTTGTGTAAATTTTGTAATTTAAGCAAATGCAAAGAAGCCTGAAAAAATTCAGGGCTTCAGCGGGATTTGAACTCATGAATTCCGCCTTTACTAGTGCAATGCTCTACCTACTGAGCTATGAAGCTCAGTAGCAAGGTCAAGTGCGAGTTCATAAAATATGCTCCCATGATTGGAATAGAATGACTAGTGAAGTATTACAATAAAGTTTGACAGTTCCTATTTTTCTCACCTCACTTGACACTTTCTTCATGTACTCATCTAAATCATTCATCAAGTCGTAGCCCTGGTGAAAGTACGTTGACTGTGCATGCATGAACTTTAGAATCTGAAACAGTAAAGCAGCATTGAATCTCAGTCTCATAAACAACTCGTAAACCCACCCAGCCCTTAATTGTGAGTACAATGTAACAAGATGTAATCATATGTTAGTAACAGATGTACATACTGTACAAACATGTATATAACAACTTACCGTATCCAGAACATCAATTCTCCTCCGTGACTGCAAAATGTTGATCTGCAAATGCCAAATACATTACATGATTAATATATCTGGAAGGAAGACAATATGAGCTCTATTGCAACTTGCTATAATATATTTGCTACAAATAATTTTGTTACCTGGAAGGCATAATCCAATGCTGTATGGTTAAAACACGAATGCATTGCTGTCACAATATTCTTTGCCTGCCAAATGAAACAAGGAATTTAAACTAATTTAAAATCAAAAGGACTAAGTAAAGCATACATTATCATATGTACTGCAAGTTGAAGAAAAGGAAACAAAAATCGCACCTCCTCAGCCTCAGTCGCCTTACAGTGATGCTGAAGTTGTGCATTTCTCGTCAAGGCACTGAAGGAAATAATTGACATCAACATTATTTTATTAGCAACAATATTGAGATCACAGATCATATTAACAGTAATTAAAGAGCATGGCCTGCACCCTACCGTTGCCACTTGACAAAGTTTTTGATTAACTTTTGACAACTTTTTGACAATTTTCTGATGACTTTCATTTCAACTGACCAATCAAAATGCAAGAGCTATGAGAGCTGAAGTTGTCAAACTCCACGTTTGCATTCTGACAATAACATCTCCGCCTCCCACAGTGACTGCAATAAATTGGATTTGCTAGTTTAGGAGCTCTTCACTATAAAGACAACAAAATTCATGGTGTTTAACCTTCTACATATACTCACCTATCCAAATCACCACTAACTCTGTCGAACAGTTTTTTGGTCTCCTTAACCTTCTTGACTTCTCTGTAAGAGAATTAGTAATAACTTAATCTTCAAGACTTTTCTGCATTTATTTTTAATTAGTATTATTCATATTTAAATAATTACAAATAATAATTATTATTATCAAGATCACACACTTACTCTTTGATGAAAGTTTGCAGAGTACTGGATATAGATCTCTGAGCTTGATCTAAAGAATCTAAACAACCAAAAGACAATCATGTAACACAATTTTTTTAAATTTGTGTTAGCACAGTTATTATAATTTCAAAAGCCTATTGCCCTTACTTATCACACCTAATGAGGACCTGAATTAATTCAAACAATTTTCACTCACTGATAAGTAGGTCTGCAGCTCGGTCAAAGCACAAGAGAATTTTCCAAGCGTGGAGGAGACCAGCTTGTCTCCTACAAAGTGATTCATCAGGCTGTCAATACCACCCACCAAGGCCCTGAAAAAAAAAACAAGCAACTTCAGGGTGAAAAGAAAACATTTTAATAAAAATTAATTTAAAGCTCTTGGGTATAAACTGCAGATCTATAGTAAAATTCACTGAAGTATAGCTTGAAGCAAGTAGAGTCAAAAATCTCCTGGTTATAAACCCCCCCCCAAAAAAAAAATTTTGCCCAGGGTTTATAACTTAAAAGTTATCATTGCTAACAATTCACTGGACAGGTACAGCATATGGTGACCGTGCCCACACTTCTGGGTTGATAGAATCACCGCCAATGCTCAAACCCAGAGGTCAATGCACTGAGTTACACTGGACCATCTCACCTCCCGTCAGTCTATTAGCTTGGACAGAAAAACCACTAGGGGGCAGGAGTACATGTATTACAAAGGTCGTTTTGACACTTACCTTGTAGATGAGTTGAATGATTTCCCTGTCTCAACCATTCCATTACAAAGCTTGATAAGCTAAATGCAAAAATATTGTTTTAAAAAACAAATCTTACAAGTAATATGAGGATGATAGCTTGTACAGTACCAGTACTATAACTTACTATTATTGATACTCTTAGGAACACCACAACACTGACCAGGATCAATGACTGTAGACCTCTATTAAAATCCAGAGTGTCTTCCAACTCACTAACAAACCACTACGCTTCCCATCGCTAAACACCCAAACTCATACCCAGAGTCAACAATCTCCTCAGTCAGCGGTGGTCGTCGCCAGGTTAGACTCTTGGGGAATGGAATATTTTTTGAAATTTTTTTATTGGCTGTTTGTAACAAACAACAAACCGGAATCCAAGATTTCTGGTATTCAAAATTCCATTCCCTCAGAGTCTAACCTGGCGACGACCACCGCTGACCGAGGAGACCGTTGACTCTGGGTACGAGATTGCGAAACACCGAAAACATGCCAGACTAATAGAAATGACTGCTGACCAAGAACCTCACCTTTTCCAGAGCTCCTTCCAAAACATTGATGTCATGTTCATTTTGATCAATCTGTAACCTATCAAAAATTATAACAGGTAATATTTAGTCACAGTAAATGGTTTAAACCCAGGAGTATCCGTAGTTCTCTAGTTATAGTGTGATCGTCCGGATGACGGTAGTAGTCCTGAAAAGGACTGCGTTGGTGACTGATCAATGTTTTGCCTTACAGCGCCTTTCAATAACACGTGAACTCTGAAGTTCAAAACCCAACTTACAATTTTCACTGCCGTCAATCATAACATTACGACCAACTCGAACCAACGGACCGTGAAAGAAATCTACCAATCACAATCCATGGACGTGAACTTTTGAATGGATTACTAAATGATTGATGGCAGCAAAAAACGAAACCATTGATTGAGCAGAGTTCCTGAGAGTTCGCATGTTATTGAAAAGTGCTGTAAGCAGAAGTCATAATAATCCAGAGTAAAGTGAAACGTGTTTGTCAGTCGATGGCGTCAAGTCTCTGGTCCTTCAAACTGATTGGTCAGTTTCGCCATTATATTATTGGCTGTTTATTAGACTCATGTAAAGTTTGTATGTACATGTGTACAGTGTTTATAATAATGTTTGATTCAATCAGTTTAAAATTGAAACAATTTACAAACTGTACGTACAAGGTATATACAGTTGAACCTCTACAACGGCCACCTTGAGGCCGAAATAAATGGCCGTTATAGAGAGGTGGCCATTGTAGGGAGGTTTCAAAATAGAGTAAAGTATCGGTGTACGGTTGGGACGAAAAATCCTGGCCGTTGTGGAGAGGTGGCCGTTAGTGGAGGTTCGAAGGTACTTCATTCAGTTGAGTTATAATTTAAATTGAATTCTAGTTGGACCCCTCCCCCCCAACCCCCCGGGAAAAAAAACATACACAGTCACCTGTAGGGTTGCCTTCCTTGCACAGTCAACTTAAAATATTGCTGTTCAAACATTCACAAAATAATGTCAGTGGAAGAGAGACAATATGAAGATATTGAATGAAACATTAATTATTGATAGAATGTGCAGCATCGTTTGTTTTGAAACATACAAAGCTAAAAGAAAACAGGCAGCTAACCTTCTAGTATTTATTTTTTGAATGACCTGATATATTGATTCATTCAAAATAGAAAATCACTTTGGGCAAAAGGAATCACCAGTTCCTAGTAAACTGCCACCAAATGAATCAGGAATTAAAAATAAATTAAATTTTTCTGTTGGAAGTACATTGCGAAATTGTCAGCAAACGGTCACAGCAGAAAACTTCTAAGTAACGTACAAGTACCGTTAATAATTGCAAAATTATGTCGATGCATTCCATTTAATATTTTCTATATCACGTTAGAAGAATATAGTTCATAAAATGCCTGTACTGTGCTAAGCTTCAGCTTTATTTCACACATTTAAGCTTATTATGACATAAATTAAGCTGAAGCTATTACCATGCAAGTAACACATGTGTACGTGAAATCACAACAATTTATATGCTCACACCAGCTGTATAAAAGTTATACACCATGATTATTGTGTTGCCAAGTATTGTAATAACTTCAGCTTATATGACAAGCAAATAGAATGAAGCACATCGCAAACACTTAATTGCAAAGGAACGCGTTCACGAACGTGTAGTAAAATTTAGCAATCGAACAAACTCGTGAAAACGTGATCGGTGTGAGAAATAAAATATAAGCTTAAGCTTAAAAGTTCTAGCGACTTCGATTCTTTATACTAGTGTTTCGTTTTATAGCAGATTTAAAACGTAAGCTTATAAGTAATTGTCACTTTGAAAGTAATGGATGTAAAACGGCCCCATGTCGCGTTACAACGAGTTAGAACAAAAGTATAAAAAGCCTCGCCTACAAATGGAGTCATCAGCGAACGTCATTTAGTTCCGACTTTAATCTGGTCATTTCTCACCTGAATCTCGGCGAGTCCATGAGACACTCTTCGAATTCCACGGCCTGCTTCATGACTGAGTACTCAAACTTGTGTTTGTAGCTCTGAAACCCTTCACATGAGTCACATCGGCCGGAAATCCTGTTGTTGTGTTTCTGTCTTGTCCGCCATGTTTGTTTCTCAAAGTGAAAGCCACTGCTAGTTACCAGACTCCGATGAAGTTGCAACAATCCCCGATGACCGGGCTCCAGTTACGACCACAAAAAAAAGCTCTCATATGAAGCGACCGCTCCGGCGTCGGTATTAAAGCGACCGGGACCACAACTGAGCTCCGGTATAAAGCGACCACTTGTTGAGCTACACATTTTATATGAGACATTGTAAGCTTATTATTTGTAATCATCTGAATATTAAAGAGACGAAGTTTTCAATCTCTGTGGATACGTGACCTGTACATTCGCAGTTCGCTTTCGCACATTTCGTAAGTGGCCAACTTCTACTGTTTTAGCGCGTGGTCACTTACGAGAGCCCATTCTCGTAAGCGACGAAGCGACCAGCTCTGGTTACGACCACGAGGGAAGAGAGACCCTGGGAACGAGCTTGGGTGATCGCTTACGAGAGCTTTGACTGATTGTTCTTGCTTGCAAATAAAAATATTTTACAAATAATCACTTACAGAAAAATTTCCCTATCTGAGCTTCCGTGCGAGCATCAAAAAATAGATCTTCAACTGATCTTCAACTGATCTTCTGAGGCGCCTATTTTTCCGGTAATAAACTTAGCCGCTTAAACATTGAATCTAGCCTTCTATTCAGAAACATAATGAAAACCATGTAATAAGTGTCACGCATCATCCGGGAGAACAACTTCTGTTCAACCAACAACAATTACCATGTAATACATCCTGATTCATTCATTTTATTTTAAAATATCTCAAACACCTTTTGTCTGACACCTTGACCCTTTTTGCAGCATAATTATTTGTCAAAACTGAAGCATTATATTAAAAATATAAACATGGTTTATAATTATATATTGCCAAAACACTCAAACTTTTAATGGGTTCTTTGAAATGGGGTTCCACAAAATAAACTGTTCTGATTGGTTGTTTATTAATTCAGTCAGCCACTTAGCGACAAGCGCGCGCCTTTATGACGTTAAATCGCGCCAAAGTCGTCGGTGTATACGTGTAGTCGTCGGTGTATAAAAGAAAGCTGAAGAAAGCTGTCTTCTTGCCGACTGCCTGACTCTGTGAGAGTCGTGGGCAGTTCAGTTTTCAGCTCAAATTTCAAGATGAAGAAAAAACAGTCGCCAAAGAAAACGTCCAGAGAACATATCCCCAAGGCTCAAAGGGGTAGTCATGAAACAATTAACGTGAAACGGTGTCTTGAGCCAGCCGTGTTAGCCATACGGAAAGTTTCAAACATGGACAGGCCACCGACTCCTTATGAACTCGGCGAAAACAGAGGAGGGAGCGAACTTGCACCGGTATTCGTACCAAATAAGTTTATGAATGGAAGTCAAGGTTATACTCAATATGCTAGAGCTATGCCGTCTGCCTCGTGGCCTGTGAACCGATCGCCAGTGATTTCCAAGGTGGAAATCAAGCCTTCAAATCTCTCCGATGTTTACAGGACTTCGAAAGCTGACGTAAAGTTAGCTAGCAGCCTGCCAGTAGTGGACAGAAAACCTCATATGAAGCTCTCGAACGAAGAATTGAAATCCACGAAACGAGCTTCGTTCCTTCCCAAGATAGATGGAAATTCAAAGACAAATTCTGGGTCTTTACACAATATTGTGGCTAGTGAAGCGAGCTCGGAAATAATTAAACTTCCACCTGCAAAATTTCGTAACAGCAACATTACATGCAAAGGAAACGATTCTCCACAGCTGTCTACCATAGACAAAACTGCTTTTAAAAATGCCTCGCCAGAGGATGTAGAAACGGCGGAAATTGTTCCTAAACCTCCAAGTGTTTCTAACACAAAAGACAAGAACAACGTGCGTCGAAGACCGAAGCGTCGAAAAGAGGAAGAACGAGGCAATTGAGATGACAAATTGCAAATTATGGTTGAATATATTTCCACCATGCAGTGGGCTTCAAACGAAATCA
The DNA here is from genome assembly GCA_029204205.1 of Desmophyllum pertusum. Taxonomy (NCBI): domain Eukaryota; kingdom Metazoa; phylum Cnidaria; class Anthozoa; order Scleractinia; family Caryophylliidae; genus Desmophyllum; species Desmophyllum pertusum. The sequence goes on from MU825398.1 coordinate 1,715,917, forward strand.
AATCGCTGCGACACAAACAATCCTGGGTGGCTATTACATAGCATTGAATGAATTATTTTATCTTATGTTCATTTTTAGATTTTTTTTATTTTAGAACGATTTGAATTGATTCGTTCGGGTCAGGAACTCAGTTTGTCGAATTTGAAATGCGACGATTCAGTTTAAAAAAAAAGCCTCAGAATGGTTCATTTGTGCGTTTGCAGTTTTTAAAATATAAAATATAGCCTTCTAGTAGAAAATATATATTGTATCATAAATCAATCTTTTTAACGAAAATGATCCGCCTAATTTAAAAAAAAATCCAGAATCGAAAAATTTCCATGAAACATAGTGTCCTCAGTCACTCGAATTTTGAAGTGTTTACATGTAAAATGAAAAACAAATTACAATTTGAAGGCAATAGTACAAGTTTTAAAACTGTATCATACTAAATTATATATAAATAGTATCTTTATCTTCAAATGAACGTAAAGTTTTTATCTCTATTGTTCGATAAAATAATTATTTTCATGTCTCTTGAGTGTTTTACTATAAAATCAAAATTAAGCTAATTCGAATACTTCAAATACAAATATATGTTATGTGAAAGGCAAATATACGAAAAAATGAAAAACAATAGAGTTTAAAAATGTGAGGAGAAACTAAGCTCTGATTAATTTATGGCTTGATTAGCTTGACAAGTTTAATAATTTTATTGTAAATTATTCCTTAATGCAAGAAATTAACTTATAAAAGACAAAATGAGAGAACAAAATTTATAACAAAACAGGCAGTCCATTGCGATCAATGTCAAATTACTCTCAACAATATCTATACATATCAAGTTGGTATAGGTTATGAGAATAAACAAAACCATCAACTAGGACTGTCATGATGAACTATCAAACTCTCCAAACTGCGATTTAAGACATTTTATAACAATAAGTAAGGAAAATTGATATTTCCAGCTTGAGACTTATAAAAAGTGTTAATTCAAGTGTTAATATTAATTACGAAGTGTGACAAATTCAGTTACAGTTTGTTCAACTTTCAACAAATTGCACAGTTCTCTGACATAAATTTGTCAAAGCAATTATAGCAGAACAAACTAAACTGAGTTTGTTTCATACCTTTACAGTGTAAAATCACCTGATTTTCACACATTTATAGATATTTTAGTGGAGTGTCGATACTCGCCGCGCAGAGCCTGGAGTATTGTTCATAAATTATAAATTTATTATATTGTCAAAAAGTTATAATGGCTAAAGCAACATTTCTTTATACATTCAAGTGTATAAAACAAGAGAGCTTTGTGTTTGAATAAAAACATTTTATTTAGTAAAGATTTGAACTTATTGAGTTTCACTGAAATAACATCAAAACTCAATGGTACCGGAAGATTAGTGGTCGAGTACTGTTTTTGTTTTGTGCCCTGCTTGTTTGTTTGTTTGTTTGTTTGCTTGTTTAGTTGTATAAAATATAACAATCTATTATAATGTGCCATCATCGGGTTATAAATCCTATTAGGAATCAAACCAAAAAACAACTTCTAATTAGCGAGGGTAATACAGATTAAATGCTCTTGTATAGATAATAAAGCTAAATATAAATTACGAACTTGCATTGTGTAATTTTCAACAATTACAGATCAAGGCATTTATAACTCAACACGAGCCAGGATATCTTTGTCTTTTAACTCCACAAAACGTCCCACTCAACTGAAAGTGTCTTCTAAATCAATGCATGGAAGGTTTTCTAATTTAATTTCAAAAACCTGTTGCTTCGGAAAAACTGAAAAATGCGACGAATAACTTTGAAGGAAAGAGAGATCTAGAGGATGTTCAAAGTTTCTTTAGTCAGTTTCAGACTTGACCAAGGGCAACTCGGCAGACTGTTGGGGTGGAAATGCAAAAGTTTCGAGGCCATTCCTCGCAGAATCGTAACCCACGTTTGAAGAAACACATCGTGGGGTAAAAATCCGAGGGGTTTGGCAGAAACATTGGTCGCGGATACACTCTATTTTGAGGCATCTGTTTGTTGGTGTCGCATTCACACTCAGCTAGGTCGAGACAACATGAAGGGGTTGGGTAAAATGCCGACGGATTAAGGTCTTGTGGTGTGTCAAATGGCCCTGGAATATTGGTCTTGTAGGAGCCGTGCTTGTGCTGAAAAATGCGGGGCGTTCCTCAAGTGCAACCGAGGTTTCTAGAAGAAAAGGAAAATACAGTTATTAAATACAGTTAATAAAACTTCCAAAATGACCAAAATATTGCCAGAAAGCATCAGAAGCATTGATCCATCCTCGCCATGAATGAAAAGAGTAGAAAAATATTTTGAATATTTTTGAATATTTTGTGACGGCAGTTGCAAGCTTTTCGTGTTTTCATATTCATCCATATTGTACTTAATATCAAACCTTTTCTCTTTTTAAAACCATGCTAAATTGAGCTTTTTATTATTAAAACGAGCCTAGCGCCTTCGATAAAAGTTTGCCCGCGCGCAGTTGTTTATTCCAAATGCAAAAACTTGTTGTTTTCAAGTTGCACGCGTTTGAAAAAAAAACGAGTACACAGCTATTTTTACCCTAAACGATGAGGTTTATAGAGCCAAACCACTCTTGTCTAATCTGGATCTCATTTAACAAATTTTAATTCAAAAACAACCATAATTACGCATAACGAGGTAAAATTTAAGTTTACCTAACTTTCCCACGCCTGTTGTTGTCCCGGCCTTCTTCTCGCCGTTTCGCACTTTCTGAAGAAATTGAACGGTTATCTCAAGAATCTCCGCTTTTTCGAGTCTACAGCCTTTCTTAATCTGCAAGGAAGTGAATCAAAGACAACACACGAGAGTCATGAGAGTTGAAAGCGATCCAGTTTTTTAAAAGCAAGATATTTGAGTGTTTCATGATACACGCTTCAAAACACATGCAAAATCAAAACACGCTTCGAAGCAGCCGTATAAAGTTTACCTCCAATTCTCTGGCTTCTGGAATCAGTTGTTTAATTTTAGACAGGCATTCATTGATTCTCTGTCGTCTTTTCCTCTCCATTTCAGGTTTTCTAGGTGTCTTGATAAGAGAATGAGACAAATAATGGAAAACGTGAAAACATTCATAACTCAACCAAGTAGCGAAAACAACAAACAAGTCCTCAGACTCGCCATATTTTGCTGAATGAAACGAGAAAAAAGCGCTTATAAATACCTGGGAATGGCGTTTAGCATTTGAATGTCTTGGCATTTCTTCTTCAGTTTCTTGAGTTGATTTACAAAATCACTTTACGGCAACGTTCTCTTTTAAAGGAAAGAAATACGTGAAAGACAACTGATTGAGAGAGATTTCAGTCGTGCGTCGAACTCGTGTCTTGACATTTGGCGCCTTTCCTGCGCGTGCAGTGAGCAACTGTTACTCTTGGGGTAGGGGTGAGAAAAAGAAGGGAGGGGCTTATTATTACGGTATATCTCAAGTGATTTTGATAATAAAATAACGGTGTGTTGTTTTTAAGTGCCTCTTTAGTTCTGCACTGAGTGCACTCTACATATCATGAAACAAACAGTACTATAAATCAGTGGCGATCCAGACCTATTTATAATATAAGGTGGCGGTCCGAAAAGTGTTTCGGCACTTCATTGTCACTGCTTTATAGTTCAGTCGCTGGCGTTTTCGTTACATGTTCGTGGGGTACCCGAAGAATTCCGATTCCAATTAGAAAGAGCTCTAATATTCCCGAAATTTGTCACTCGAGCTTTTCGCCACGTGGTCGCCCTGTCGTCGCCCCGACTGATAGGCGTCATGTTACTTAGCAACCTGCGTGCCAAAAATCGCGGGCTCCATCAATAGAGTACTAAAGTCATGACGTCACAAAATTAAATATGAAATTTGATCAGCTATTCAGAGGAAGCATGCCAAGAAACGTCCACTTGCCCAAAAATTAGCTCTCCATTGCAATTTGCGGCCGAGATATTGCAATGGAGAGCTAATTTTTGGCAAGTGGACGTTTTTTGGAATGCTTCCTCTGAATAGCTGATCAAATTTTATAATTTCGCAAATTTGAAAATTTGTGACGTCGCACTTTACCACTCTATCTCTAACTGAAAAAGGGTATTTTACTTGTTATTAAATTCTCATTGAAAACTAGCAAGGCTTTAAACTAGTCCGGGAAGTCGTTAGAAACGTACATAGCCTGCGTAGCAAGTTCTCTTCAGGGTCGAGGAACTAATCTAACAAAGATGAAAGTCACGCAAGGGTTGGACAACGTTGGAGAAGAGCACAGGACATCGAGATATAAAAAAAGTACTGTATTGCCATTCCAAGTTAACTTTTATTGTTTAAAAACATTCTGGAAAAGAACTGTAAGGAAAGAATCCAACAGATATAAACTCAACAGCAAACACAAAAGATAAAACAAATGAAGTGATCGAAACCTCTGTAGTTTATTGGACAGGCACCCACATTTCAAATTTGGTGGGATAGGGGAATGATTTCCCTGAAGGTAGTCGCCTTCGCAACGGTTATTTGTGTCGTCACGCAACGCGAGGACTGAAGCGTTGCGTGACGACCCAAGGCGACTATTGCAGTAGCTATATATATCCTATTCATTCATCTCCCACGGCCTCCAAAGACCTTGACTCTCTGGTACAAGAGGCGGCGGTACATCAGCGGTGGGCAGTGGTATTTGTGGTATGGAGTTCAACTCGCTTCTTGAATAAGCTTCTGTGGACAAACCCTCGCTTGAAGCTGGTGCGGTGGGCAAGACCTCTGGAGAAATTGAACTACACAAAGATCTCAGAGCTTGCAGAGGCGGCGTACTTGCAGTATCCATAGCAACCTCCTCCCCAGGTTGTCTCTGGTCAGCTACAATGGACGCAAATTGACCCGATTAGAGCCTGAGAACGACATTGGTGTTACAGACCCTGTAATGTCATTGTCCTCAAAATGCGATTCTTCAGGCGAGGAAATACTATATCCATTTTGACCGGATGGTGAATGTTGAAGATCTTCCAGGGAGCTGCAATGATGTTGGCTATGTTGATCACTTTGGCGTGAAAATCTTAGGTTGGGATCATCGTTAGGAAAAATCATTTTGGTCTCATTTGCGCATTGTTGAAATGGTTCCACGCAAAAGATACATTGGCAACCATGTTGGTATGAGGCATTGTCGTCAATAGTTGTCGCATTCCATTGTTGAAAACTCTCGTTTTTCTGTGTATATTAAAAACATAAAGCGTTACTGATGGACTCTTACGCCCGGTTCAATGTGGTTATCATCCTTTCCCCTTATGCCTTTTTCCTTCATTTCTTCTGCTATAATTCATTTTAAAGCGACAGCCTTATGTTGGGGGGGGGGGGGGGGGGAGGGAGAATTAAGAAGAAGCGCGATCGCTCTCTCCTCGCGCTCGCACTCCCTCCCATTTCTACGCATTTCTCCCTTTTATCGTGCGCGACCGTCGTTTTCTATTAGGAACGGGGGCCAGATGGTCTCTCTTATTTCCAAAAAATGGGCGCGCGTCTCGTCTTTCTCCTTCCCATGGTCCTTTGCGCTCGTGACCAGTCGCTCGCGCGCTCATCACTCGCGAAAAAATGCGAAGCGCCTGAGATCGAGGAGGCTGCCCCTGAGCACAAAAGGAAACGACTAGTGGATAGCATTATCTATATCCTTTAACAACTGGGGCCTGGTTGAAATAATCAGTCCCAGCTGCACCTCGTGCCCAGGCCTCCTGGACATTTCCTTACCTTGTTTGACTGGAGCGAATGTAATCCACAACAAGCTGTAGAATCTTTGACCGTTTTAAACCGGTGGCCAAGTTGTATCTGGTGACACGAAAATATTAGTTATTGGGACATTCCTCTCCCTGTTCCCTTTCTAATAAGCCGCCCTTTGTGAGACCTAAAATTAATAAGTACCACCCCCCCCCCCTCTCCCGGGGGGTTAACAGAACCCCCTTCGCAAAAGATCTTGAAATATAATAGGCCCCCGGGGAGGTGAAATGGAGCTTTTGCGGTACTGTGCAATTCCACTTTATATAGGAGACGACTGTTTTTAGACAAGACATCTCAAGTGCTGTCGAACCATCGATCCGCTAACGGACACCACCTAGAAAACGGAAGTTGAAAACTGGAAAATTTAGAGACGTTTTGGTATGGGGTATGCGCTTTCTCGACTCAGGTAGAACCTAACCTAACGAAATTTCGTTACGATTACCAAACAAAAGGTGGTCTTTCAGGTGCTGGTAATGATTTTCCCGCTCAGTTTTGATTTAATCATTTTGAATTTGCGGCGGCCATTTTGGAGAAAAGGTCTATTTCTCATGACCACTCACTTGAATTTGAGGAGAAGCCCCTGGGGAGAAGTTACAGTTGATTTTAATTCGCTCCTCGGGATTAAGGATTAACAGTCAATATAAAGTTGCATAACAGTTCTATTTACATTAAAATTGTTATTTGCCCAAAAGATAAGCTAGAATGGAATTCCTCAAGTCCACGCAGATAGATTATAACTCCGCGGTGCTATATATATAATTCCTTTTGATATTAAAGTTTTGTACCAAATCTTGTCTATTCTTCAGTATTCGTGGACAAAAAATCAGGAGTCTTGTTAATTATTTCCTTTTCATGTATTAACCTTCGCCTTCCACAATGCTTAATTAAGCCATTAATAAATCATTTTTTATGAAAACTCATCAGTTTGTTTAATAAAACTTCCAGGTCAACCCGGGAGAAGGTCACAAAATGATCGAAGGTCATTTAGACCTCATTAATTTTTATACCCTTTATACTCAAGGCCGTGTTCATTCGAGTGAAAAAAAGTATTTTACCTGCTTTCGAGCTTCTGGAATAAGCCACGCTAGTTCCTCCATGCTTTTCTTGATCTCGTCCCTTCGCAGTTTTTCCACGCACTGCTTTTTCTGCCTTTCGTTTAGCCCTTCTACAAAGATTATGCATTCACGCAAAGCAAATAGTATTCAATATTTTTTTGCCGCGTACAACTGTACATGTAAACAGTAAATGATTTCAATTTTATCCTATTTAAAATAGAGAGTACATATACGTTTGTCCGTACCTTAGACCAAGACGTTTTTCCATGGCTGTTTATAAGCTCTGCTAATGCTTTACCGTCAAATATTCCAAAGCGAACTGCTTCTGGCTCTCCGTCCAAGCGCTAGGATGCCAAAATGTGATGGACAGTTTGCGATACTATCTGATAATTACCCGTGAGAATATTTCCAGTATTGATGGACCGTAAATTCAATTTCAACTCGCGACACGGCCCATTTCAGCCAGGTGTCGTGAAATCAAAAAGCCAATATCAACCAAGGTGAGAAAATGATTGAAAAATAATAAGTTTAACTTTCATAGAGGCGTATAATATAGTCCATAGAAAATGATGCTTTCATTTGGGGTCTCGAGCCAAGCCCGTCGAAATCCCGGCGTCTTATAAAAGTCTTGGCGGAACTTATTTCATTATTTCATGACAACGTACCTCTAGGAATCTCGAAGTCACAACATCATGTTTTGGTTCTATCCAAGAGTAAAGGGTCTGCTCTTTCTTCGGGTTCAGTACTGAGTAATATGGTAAATTAGATCTTGTCAGAACATGGAGGGTAGCCGATTTATTGCGCTTGTTGCAGTTTTCACGCTGACCGAAAATTGCTTTTGAACTCGGGCACGAAACGTCGGAAAACCAAGCATTTGCGCCGGCTTATCTATAGCTGTGATTTGTTTCATTAACTAAAGAACCTGGTTCTTAATTAGCTAATACGATTTTTTGTTTTTGCATAACATTTTCAATCCTGTTGATAACAACGACGCCCATCCGGTAATAAATGGTTTTTCACGAAGTGGGGCCGATTATTGAAAATCGCGTGGCAAATACGCGTGTGATTTAGGATAATGGTCTCCCACGATGCCTGGAAAATACGTCACTGTAGTTGATATCAGTAAACCAATAGATATCGGCTAGATAGTGTTTTTTTCCTTTATAAAAAGCAGTCAAGTCTCTCTGCCTGTTTTTCAAGGTTTTCTCTTTCATAACATAAGCCCAATCGATTGCCGCAAGTGGGTGTGGTACATTAAACCGTATCAAACAGAAAATGGACGCAACAACACAATCAAATGGTAATTATACTTGTACTGGGTCTCCTTAAAAATCAGTATGTTAAAGTTTCCTTAAAATACTGTGCGAATCAGAAAAGCGTGAACACTTTGATAACCAAATGATTTTCCTGCTGGGCCAAAAATTGGTTCTATTTGAAATTTTCCTGTATTTATTTTATTGCTATTTTCGCAAAAGCTTTTCTGCAAAAACCAAGTGTAAAATTTGAGTTTTCTGACTATTCTTCTTGCGGTTTTGATCATGTTAAAGTTAAATAAAGTGTTCGCGATTTTTTTTGATTCGCGCAGTAAAAGGTAATTTTTAAATTCAATCGCTAGGCAACACTTTACATGAAAAGCCAATGGACTATATCTAATATAACCAGACTGCCCATAAGAAATGCTTTATCCAATAGTTTTGTCATTTGGTATAGATCTGTTCCAAATGCAGACAGCCAGATTAAACCTTTTAAAGATGCAATTTTGAAGGTGTAAGAAGACCATTAGCGCTCAGTACAAAACTAAAACCCGTTCTGTGTATATTCCGAAAATATTTTTGATATTGGCGTTTGTAGTTTACCATCCAGTTATAATTGGTTTTCACGGGTGTGTGAAAGATCGACTGGAGTCCTTTGATCTGTAAAAAATTGCGGCAGTCAAAGTGCATGTGTCGGGATATTCATCGACTACTGCTGTTTTCAAAGAGCGTTACATTACACATTCGAGTACAACAGTGTAGAGGCAGAGAGAGATAAAGCACCACGTTCTACGTCAAACGCCAGTTAAACCGTGGAGATTATGTTGACTTTTACCTCGAAAGAAGAGAAACCAATCAATCAGGAAAATAGAAAATAATTCACAGTGTTATCATAATAAACGCAAAGCGGGGGGAAAAACATTCTTCCATCGCGTTTGTTTTTCCCTTCCCATCCTCGGAGACCAGGGGCAGTTAGTCGGGCGAGACGAAGTTAATCGGGAAAAAAAATCGGCAAATTCGTTTCGCGTCGATTTTGCCCGATTAACTTCGTCTCACCCCAACTAAGGGAATGGACCATTTTATTTTGAGGGGCGCCCGGGGGGGGGGGGGGGGGGGGGGGGGGGAAATTAACCAAAATAATTCCTGCACAGCAAAAAGAGAAAAAAAAAAATCGTGCAAAGCGAGTTCACTCATCACAAGCAAAAGGTGAAAAAACAAATTCGTGCACAAACTCAAGACGAAAAAAAAAAATTCGAGCTCAGAAAATTGCCCAAACCCCCCCCCCCCCCTCCCCCTCAAAAATAAAATGGTCCATCCCTAACTGCGCCTGGTCTCCGAGAATGGGTGCTTATCCCAGCCAAAACGAGAAAACTGATTATAATAATGAGGAAAATATTCGTTTTCAGGATCGACCAAAAAATACCATGCATCAAAAGACAAGGTACAAGGAATATCAATTTTATATATAACCTCTTTATTGTATGTAATGCTCAATTCCAATGAAAAGCATTTTTATATATTCTAAATTCTACCCATCTTCCTCTGGGTATACATTCGTGGACAAAAAAGCAAAATCTTACACAAAATGAGTGAGTCATTGTTCTTTTAGTAATATGTCATCTACAAGTCTATGAGTGAATCTCACACGTTGAGGTATATATCTACACAATCCTTGCAAGCTCGCCAGGATGTCTTCAGCGATATCTGTGTTCGTGGAAAGAGGGAGAAATGGGATTTACAATACGAAATCTTGTTCTTTCCATTATTAATTCATCGTCAAACTAGAGAAGTTTCATCATTTTGTATTTCCTCATTTAACGCTTACTTTTCACTGTTTTAGAGCCTCAATGAACTGTTCCAAACTTTCTTGTATATGTCTCACATGTTCTGGAAATTAGAAAAAAAATAAGTTCACTTTATATAATAAATTGTACAACAACTACTTCTAGAATTAATTACAGTCGAAGCTCCCGTAAGCGGACACCCTCGGGAGCAGAAAAAGTGTCCGCAACTGGAGCTGGCCGCTTAAGGGAATGTGTAAATACAGAGTTTGTGTAAGCTTGAGTTCAAACGGGGTTTTGTCAAGATCGCCGTAAGTTGAGCTGTCTCCGCTTACGAGAGTGTCCGCTCAAGAGAGCTTCGAATTGTACCAGTTAAGACTACACGCTAACATAGTATGGGTAATATGGGCTTCGCATAGACAAGATTAGTTCCGCTCCAGACCTTAAATAAGCCAGCCAGCAGCCAGCCGAGGAATCTGAGGGATTTTCCCGCCACTTTACAACGCGGCCGCCGCAAACAGTCTCGTGCGATTGGTTTACTTACTCCAAAGACACGCGTGACGCGTCAGTCTGGTCATAAATCAACCCTTCAATACTTTCCATTCGGATTCCTTATGATAAATATATTAAGACTTTCTGATGGCTGCGGAGAACGAGATGGATTTAGCATTATTATTTCAGGTCTAGTAATAAAAGAACTTCTGATCAACACTGTTTGTCGCGGAAACCTGGAAAGAAATCACACCGTTGCCACTCGCTAAAGACTTTCACAACCTTTTGACATTCTGTTGGTTTTCCAAAGTTCTCCGGCAGCCAATTCAAACAACCAACAGTGGCACGTGCTACTTTGACTTCTCCACATCATTGAACTCAAATACTGCTTTCTATTGGCCGAGCAGTAGGAAAAAACCAACAAAAATCATCACAAACGTCACCGATAGGTAAGAATAACCGCACATTGACCGCCTAAATGGTCCTAAATGCTAAAATTCACCAGGGAAAATAAATTGAATGCACCAGCACGATATTAACAGATCATTAACGGCTCGAAATTAATTATATTGGAGCTGATACGCCTGCAAAAGAATACAAAAGTTGAATGAGCGATGAAATCTGGCGCTTCGTTGCGTCTGGTCATTATAAAGTAAAACGCGTGTACTTTTTTAAAATTCATTTGTCATTGTTATTTTGCTAATAGCTTCACACTCGGGATTGAAATCAAATATGGATCTGTTCTGAGTTTATATACAACGTCGATTTGCAGCTTAATTAATGTCGCGGGGATACGAACTGATGCAAACCACTGACAGACATTCAATTTAAAAAGCTAATAAAAAACAAATAAATGAAATTACGGAGGGCAGCAATAGAAGAACATGTGGTCGTTATTTAATGTACAATTCGCGCGCACAGAAGACTGCAACCATATACAACACTATCAACATGAAATAAAGGTTTTTAAAACTAATACTTTTTTTTGGTCTTAGGTAGCCATTTCAAAAGCGGACTTGAAGTTTGCCAGAGAGATCACCTTCCATCCTCTCCCCTACGTTTCCCTCCCGTAAGGAAGGCCTGATACTCAGGTTAGATCGCAGCAATCTTTGAGGAGTAGGAATGGAGTAGTGAAGAGTAGTGGTGAGACCAATATGGCTCGGGTTCGATTTCGGCAGGGAGCCATAATGTGGGCTGAGTTTGTTGTTGGTTCTCATCCTTGCTCCGAGGGTTTTTCTCCGCCGGTTCTCCGGTTTTCCTCCCTCCACAAAAAACCAACCATTTCTTAATTTCAATTCGATCTGGAATCCGAGGGCCAACAGGTTTGTCAATCGTAAGACTGTTAGCCTGTTCCAGGCTCTCGGATAGTGGAGACGACTCTCCCCAGTCCCCCCAGACTACCTTCGCGCGGCCGTTCGCTTTTTCGCTTCGTCCCCACTATCCGAGAAAACCTGGAACAGGCTATAAGACTGTTAACTCTCACCCTCGTTAAACAAAACCAATTTATTGATTTTCATAAATAATCCATTGATCGAGCATGAAATAAAATAAAAATTACCCGACACGTGCATTGTACTTACTCAATTCTTCAGCAAGGTCGACTTGTCTCCCGCGAATAAGCCTCTCTTTGGATGTCTGGTCGTGACTAATTTCATCTAGAACTTGTTTCACTTCTTTTTCCAGTCGGCGAGCTAAGAAAAGTTAAAAAGCAGTTAAGCTACGGACTGCAAAAATCCAGTTATTTATTCAGTACAAACGTAATAGCGAGTCACTTGGTAGGCAGCAAAGAATGGCTCAAGCCGTTAAATAAATTCGGAGAACAGATGCAGTTTTACCAATCTTCGGAAAACACCCGAAGAGTTTCCGTTAATTCCCAACCCCAGCCCCGAGTGAATTTAAGAGAGTTATCCCGCCAGCAGGAGATATTTCCCTTCAATACAAAGAATACCGCTTGGACGGGCAGTCTGTTGTTAACGATTCGAGAAATAGAGGACTGGACAAGGAAACGGATTAAACTGAAAAATCAAGAAATTATTGAATAATAATTTGTTACCTTCAGATTCATGACTTGTTTGTCGGATGGCGTTACTCGTCGTTTGTAACATCTTCTGAATTCGCCAGAAAAGACCACGTCGTTGCAACAAAGCTGAATAGAGAAGAAAAAATATGTTTCTTAAACGTTTACTGTAGCACGAAGCAACAGTGAGCGACGAGGAGTATTACTACTCCCCTGGATGAGATGCTGGTCCATCGCAGATTACCCCCCCCCCCCCCCCCCCCCCCCCCCCCCCCCACAACAGAAGGACTCTGGCCAGACTTGAATCCGGAAAGTTTAGCTTGATGTTTAGAAGCATTTACTTGAAATACCTTGAACATATTTATGCCTCAAAAAAACAAACGCTAAGAACCATTACCTCATTTTTGACCAAATCTCTTCTATAAAAAGCGTTTCTACATTCTTGAACATTGCCCAAGGCTTGTCTCAGAAAATGCTCCCGTACAACTGACTCCAAGTCTCATTTACCTGGATTGAAGAGGAAGATAAGAAAGATAACATGACCGTGTATAAAGCAACAACAACAACAACAACGACAACAACAACAACAAACAAGGAGACAGGCGACGAAAATGATGAAATCATCAACTAGGGGATTTTGTCTTGATGAACTACCAATTTCTTAGAACCAACATTGAACGCAATGTATGTACATTATTAAGGAGAATACGTAGTTTGATATTGGCACTGAAGGCGGATTACACTCAATATATAAGCTACTAACCAGATCAGTGGAGACGGCAACGCTAATGGTTTCCAAGTTTTTTTCTCACGGTCGTCAGCTCGTCGTCGCGAGTACAGGTCCGTGACGCTGTGTAGGAGAGAATTGAACAAGAATACTGTTAATCGCAGCGCAGTTGTAATATGGGGCGCAAGTTGGAGGGGCGCGCGCGAGGAAAGATAATTCATCCCTTGCGCACGCCCCTCTAACATGCGCTCTACATGACCCCGGGCCAAACGAGGATGAGAGTTGTCGAGAGTTCAGACTCTCGCTCTCGTTTGGCCTGAAACTCTCCGGCGTGCGCTCTCATCGAATTTGAACCTGCTTAAATTTTTCTTAAAAAAAAATAATTCTTGAGAGTCTTCGAGAGTTTTCTCTCGTTTGGCCTGAGGTGATGATAGTCGATGAGAGAAGAAGAAATTATGAGAGCCAACTCTCATCAACTCAAATTCTCGTTTGGCCCGGGCTTTACTCCAGCGCCTGCTACGCCTGCTAGCGCCGAGAGGCTTGAAATTCTTCGATTTTACACGGGATTCTTTGTCACAGCAAACGCAAAACAAAGAAAACAAATCACACGGCACTCTGTTGATCAATACGACAATGTCCAATAAAAATACTCGTTTACTTTTCTTCGGAGAACGCGCAAACCCTTACCTTAACCTATCTTTACGGAATGATGGAAGAGAAACGCAACCTGGATATTTTTGACATTATGAATACTTTTAACAGATATCGTGTTACCTCGTTCGCCTGTAGTAATCGTTGAAGTTCGTCTTTGATGTAGGACCGGCATTGCTTCAGAACAGGGGAACAACAAATAGAACTCGTTAGGGCCTCGCTAGACGAGCTAAAAATATTGTTCCGGCAACTCTTTTGCGTAAAAAAGATTGTACATTTTATTGAGTGGATTGACTGTAACTGTATTTAGGATTCACTTACTTGCTCTCTGTTCCTAGAATCTCCAATAAAACCACCTCTCCGTCGCCCCAGGACCAAGCAACTCGTGCATTTTCTTGGAGGCTGAAATAATGATAAAAAACTCGTTATGGAATAGCGCAATCTGGACTGGAAACAAAGATATGCAACTTGTGCCAAGCGCGGAAAAACATGCAACCGGTTCAAAGCGCGGGAAAACATGCAACCGGTTCAAAGCGCGGGAAAAACGCGATCACAATTGGTTTTGGCTTTGCTCCGCCCCCCGTCCTGATTGGTTGAAAAAAACACAGCACGTTTGATCTGATTGGTTGAAACATGTTGCACGTGTGTTTTGAACCAATTACAGTGTCCAGCAAAGTAACGTAAAACCAACTCAAACATATCATTACTTTGGACAGTCAATCGAAAACCGCTCTATGCGAGATAATAATGAAGATTTTTTGCTTAGTTAAAATACCTTTATCTAATTCATCCTGTAAAGTGTTCTCCATGAATTTCACCGCTGAATCCCACTGCTGTTTCTCACTCACGGACCAGTCTTCAAGTGCAGTCAGTTGAATCACACGCTGAGAAGTACGAAATGGAGCAGTGTTAACATACTTTAATTTTGACATCTTTATGTTGGCTTTCCCATTGTTTTAGCCAATCAGAAACCGAGTAAGTCTGGGAGGCGGGGACGTCAAAGTAACGACGAGCCTATAAATTGCACGTGCGGTTCTTGGCTCTCTAATTGATTGGCTGAGAAGTTTGGAAAACCATTAGAAAGATGTCAAAAGTTGTCAAAAAAAAAGACAATTAAAAACTTATAAGCGCATTACAGCGGTGTGACACGCTTCACTTTGAGTAAACACACCAATAATATTTTAAGGCCGATTCTTACCAGGCTATCAATGGCTTTTGACTGCCACGCGTGACTTCGTTTACACTCATTTGACAGCTCGGATTTGAGTTCTTCGAACAAATGGCTGTGGCATCTTTTTCGTTTCTTCTGCTCCTGAAGGCAAACAACAATAATTATTTGTACCATGGTTCTATTGATTATACGTCAAAGGAGCTACGTCACGAATGGTGCATTTGAAAAAAATCGGCCATTTTTTTTCAAGTTCTCCGTTCGCAATCCGTCTTAATCTTCTCCATCCTCAACCATCCTTGTTCCTGTTTGGTTTACTATCACCTCTTTGGTATTTTTCTACCTTAGTAAACTATTATTTGGAGACTTTCTTCAATTTGAAGGTGATTTTGCACTTCGCAAAAATGACTTAAAATATCGTGACATAGCTAGTGGGTGAGGTGAGGGAAGTTTTAGTGATAACACTTTTTAGTGGTGTGGATGGGAGAGATATAAACAGGAGACCACTCAACAGATAAACAAAATGCTCACCGTCCGATAAAAAAGCGCCCTTCACCCCCGCGTGTGCCTCTGCTTCACCGCAGAAAAGAAGTTATGAAGTTACTAACCAAACAACTTACCTGCATCGCTTTGGAGAATTCCTCAAACAGTGTTTCCCAACCAACCTGCGAATGATTAACGTTTCAGATAAGAAAAGTATAAACTAAGCTAACTCTCTTGACAACAACAGAGGAAAAGAGAAAGAGAGAGAGCCTGGGATCAAGGTACGTCAATATCAGCCCTTTGTTGGCTTACCTGTCAATCACTATTTAAGACAGACAGAGATGGTGTTTACATTGCCTGATGCAAACACGAGGGACAGTTTTGGCAGAATTCGAAAGTTTACATAACTACTTTCATATTCTCATGTTTGCAACATGATCAAGTTATGTAGATAAGAAACAACCGTTTTTTATTTATTTTACAAAATAAAGCCAACAAAATGCAATGATACATTATAACCGTGCTTAGGGGTTGACCATTTAACTTTTGAGGGGGGGGGGGGGGGGGTGGGTGGGGTTTCATGCGCAATAATTTTTTTTCTCGGGCATGTGTGTGCATGATATTTTTTCTGAAGTTGCATGTGTCCAGCCTATCAGTAGTGCCTCGCAGGAAATTTTTTCGGCAGTGGTCGTGTGCACAATTTTTTTTTTGTACAAGTGTGCTTGCAGGATATATATTTTTCAAAATCAGACCAACCCCCCCCCCCCCCCCCCCTCAGAAGTTAAATGGTCAGCCCCTTACATAGCCTTGTGCAAAACGGCAGAATAACTACACGCTATATGATTACAATTTTATAAAAAATATGTTCTTCTCGGGACTGTCTCTGACAATTTGCAAACACGAGAGTACAGAGAATAAACTTATTACCACATTAGACCTACCTTGACAGAAATATCAGGCAGCGTTCTGTCCGCCCATTGTTTGAGTTTGATGTCAACAGACGTGTTAAAATTGCTTGGATTGTCAGCTTGGGCGGCAGGAAGGTAAATGCTTTCTATGAAGTGGGAGGCTACTGCTGACCACAGGTGTTTTGTAATGATGTCTTCCCACATCTGAGGAGTGATCTCGCTTAGTGTTAACACTTCATCGAGGATCTCATTGCGAGCTTTGTCAAAGAGCTCATTCTGTAAGAGAACAGCAAAAAGAAATGTTACAGCACTTTTAACACTTTTAGCACTCGGGCCAAACTGGCCCACTTTCAATTTCTGTAGCATGAAGATGACTAGGAGTATTGCTACTATCCCTAGATGGTCAATGGATGGGATGCTAGTCCATCGCAGGTAGCCCCCTTGCCAGCATTTTGTTGCTAGTGCCTGTTTATACTCCTGGGTGGTGAATAAATTTAAAAAAAAAAAGTTGCCCAACTTTATCAATCGGCAAATGAAAATTAACTGAGCCTACGTAACTACGTAACCCTAATTTTCCTCTGTCATCCCCGCCCCTGTACCTTGAGTACTTTTTGGTCCTCTTTCTACATCTCCCTGTATGGTTCATTTCTCACCAAATGAACTTTACATGTAAGGCGGCAAAAAAAATATATTATAACTTACCCTGTCCAACTCTCTTAGCTTTGGAAAAAAGTTTTTCCATTCAGTCTCAAGATTGAACCGCTTGGCTGAAATAACATAAATCAATCCATCAATCTTATTATTAGGCAGCATACTAGATAGATACAGCTGTAAGACCAGTTTGTATGTCATACGGAATCATTAAGTAGCGTGACCTAAACATAACACTACTCCCTAGGGGAGAAGCATTATGTGACAACCCAATAACAGCTGCGAAGGCGACTGCGTGACCTACAACCTTTATAAATCAACAGTGTTTCTGTCACGTCCAGTTAAAACTCGCTATATCACAGCTACACTGTATGACATACCTTTGTAGGAATCGCCTGTTGCTCAATGGATTCTCGAACCATTTTTCCAGAAACAGTGTGACACGGCGAAGCTCAAGTTCTGTGTCGTCATCTGACTGGCTTTGAAAACTCCAGACCTTAAATTAAGAGATTTTCAATGTAATCGTACATTTGCTTTGGTTTTTCTTTACTACACTCTCTGATTGGTTGAAAAAAAACTTGTACCACTTGGTCGTATGCATGTTCCAGCTTTGGCGCTGGTTACATGTATTTGCTTCAAGTTTTGATTGGTTTATTTTGTTGTTGTTTGTTGTGATTGGCCAGAGTGGTTCGTTTGATTTTGGTTTACTACACTCAATTATCGAAAACTGCTCTGAACGTTCAAGCAACCATTGTAAACTATATATAGACGAAACCAGTGGAGCTCCCAAATGGAAAGGAAGCTGATTCTAATTTGATGAATAATTTCTGATAACGTGAATCAAAATGTACTGCATTTTACTTACTTGAAAAGTCTTGAGTTTCTGAAAAAGTCTTCTTCATAGGTACGGATGGTATCAATGCCCTCACTGTATTGCCTAACGATCAAATCATTTTTTTATAATACACTGAGTCAATTATACGTACATACTGATACACAAGTCATCAGAACAGTAGAATGGGCAGTCATGAGTGAAACGGGTCAAATTAATAAACCAACAGGGAGAAGGACAATTTTTAACTAAACATTGATCTTAGTTTACAAAGGACATGGACTGACCAAGAAATGAACTGATGCTGTAATGGATCAACCCGGGGGGGGGGGGGGGTCCAAATCCACTGTGACATCAGACTGAACAGACCAACCGACTAACTAACTGACTACAAAACCAGTTTCACTAACCTGTTCCAGTCACCACAGCAAAGTAACCCAAAGCCTTCATAGGAAGAGCTTCTCCTTTCAGTATTTGCTTGATCTGATGGAAAGATGTCAGACGATTAGTACTTCTCAAACTCATTAATAATTCATCAAGTTATAAACAAAGGAAACATAACAAGGTTTGGATACAGTGACCTGGTTTTAATTACTCCTTAGTTTTGTTTGATTGAGAAGATGTATCAAACACTCAAGACAGTGTTTCATCAGATTTCAAACAACTCAGTGGATACTCCACGTGCATACAATTAATTTAACTCTCTTCTTGGTGTTTGGCAATCTCGTACCCAGAGTCAACGGTCTCCTCGGTCAGCGGTCGTCGCCAGGTTAGACTCTGGGGGAATGGAATAAATATCAAAATTTTTTGATTGGCTGTCTCGTGTAACAAACAATGGCCGTTACACCAGATTTTCTGGTATTCAAATTCCATTCCCCAGAGTCTAACCTGGCGACGACCCGCTGACCGAGGAGACCGTTGACTCTTGGTACGATATTGGGTGTTTGGAAATCGGATGAAACACTGCCTCTTGTGTTCTACATAGCCTTCGGGCATGCATCGCATGCCTATGATGCTAGATAATTAATGAAGATATAACTTTTAATCTGGAATTGTTGTCGTAAAATCATACCCGGCTTGGTTAGCATCATTTTGTTCTGCTAAGTCAACTTTAGTCAGCACAAATATAGTCCTCTTTCCTGCAAAACAAAATTTATCACAAATCATGCACAGAATATATAAAAGCTAGAGAAGCAATCTTCTGTTGTAACACAAAGTCACTAGTAAAGTGACATGTTATGAGAAAAGTCAAATTCTTTTGGCCACTCACTTTTCCTCCTTTAATCCACACAATTAAGCTACATACACATATAAATTTTATGTTATAGACTGCAAGCAGTTCCTCTTCAGATTGCAAATGAGTGGAAATACAGTCGAACCCCTATTAAGCGGCACCTATTAAACGGCCAACCCCGCGGTGGCCGCTTAATAGGGGTTCGACTGTAGTATTAATGTTAATTGCAAGCATGGGCAGATTGTGTGTGAGAGAGAAGAGAGAATCCTTTGTTTCTCTTTTCTGGCACCCCACTGTCTTGCTGGCACTTTGCACTTGCCTATCTGAAAGAGGGGCTGTTTTCAGTCTGTGTATATTAATCATCATGTTTCTTTGTGTAAATACTTTAACACAAACCTGCAGGGTCCATGCTGCTCACTAAATCAGTGACATTGCTTCTCTCGGCATCAATGGAACCATCTGTTCAACAAAAATGTTCACAATTATTATTGATGACTTAATCACAAAATTACTTAATAAGACAACTTTGCCAATAGGTATATTAATTACAGCCGAAGCAGACACTCTTGTAAGCGGACAGCTCTACATTGTACTTCTGCCTTGACAAAGCCCTGTTTGAACTCCAGCTCATACAAACTCTGTATTTACACATTCCCGTAAGCGGCCAGTTCTAGTTGCAGACAGTTTTTCTGCTTCCTGAGGGTGTCCGCTTACGAGAGCTCCGACTGTACTTTCAAAAGAAAGTTGTAAATAATAATATTGAACAGACAAAAATAAAAGGTACCGAAAAGTAAACAAATGAATGATTTGCATCAGAAGGTTGCCTTGGTTTTACAGAATCAGAGCAGAGTTTGTACTTAATGTACTGTACATACACAAAGTTATTAGATAAGTTATTAAACTAAACACGGCTTCATCCTCACCTTGAATACACAGGATGATTGCATTTGGATTCTTCATGTACTTTCTAAAATAAATTTCATATAGGACACTTATGATGAATAAATAATTATTATTATACTGTAAGGATTGAATTTTTGCCTGGGGTGTTAAATTTAATTTTAGGACCTCATTACCTCAAGGGAGGTCACTAATTCGGGACAGTGTGCTTATTTTTTTATTAATGCCATCTCTGTACAACAGACCAATTTTGTCTACTTCAGTCTTGAAGGGTGGACAGTACTGTTACGGTTTGTCACTGGGGTCCATAACACAAGCTATGCTTTCTTTGGACCCAGTCACTTTACACCTATTATAATTATTATTATTGCTACTTGTAATTTATGGCAAAGTGAAATAAAAATGGACTGATTTCATGATTCATGATTGACTGTTTGTTTGTATCTTTTCTAAGCCATTGATAAGAAGACATTTCAACAGTCCAAAATACTCCATGCTACATTTTTAGTGTATCTAAGTGCCAACACTGGTTTGGAAAGTCAAATTAATTTCTGATAATTATAAACTGGACCTAGTATTCATCAACAACAGGGGGATTATTAACACACTTGCTCATTTCAACAATATCGCCCTTTGTGTTTTCTGCCATCCCAGCTGTAATTGTCTGAAAAATAAGAAAAAATGATTTGTTCAAATAAATATTATCTCTTTAATACCCAAGAGTGATCATCAACATCTAATTTCTCCTTACAATATTAATACATTGTCAAGCAGACAGGTGATGAGAAAGATGAAGAAATTCATCAACTATGGAATACCTAATCAAACCACATACTAATGATAATTAGTAAAATCTACTAGTATACTAATGCAAATGAGACAATCTGATTGGCTGAGCTACTCGTACACTATCAGCCATTAGTGTGCAGTGGCTTGAGGTCGTCTGCAAAATTTCAGTTCCTTTTCGTTTCTCCGAAGTTTTGGAGGAGGATTTGGAGTTAATACTAGACAATATTATTGTTATGATTTTTACTAAAACAATTAGATTATTCGCTCTCAATTTCTATGATGTGATAGTTGATTCAGCCTACGGCCTCATCAACTATCCATCATAGAAATCTCGAGCTCATAATCTAATTGTTAATTATCCAACATACCCCAATAACTCCTGGAAGGTCGACCAACACCATGCGATGAAGCCCTGGGCCTTTGACACTCAGAGATATCACCTGAAAGAAATGGGCCAATTAAGGCATTGAATAGTTACATGTACATGTGTTGTATGTGTTGTGGCTTAACTTTGTGATTGGTTTGATTTTTTCTTGAAAATCAGTTTGATTACTTGTCATGATGTGTATGTCAGTAACCACTGGGGGGGGGGGGGGGCAGGGGAGTCTAAACTTCCCGCTTTCAAAGTTTACTCCCTGTTCCCACCCCTTCCTTAGCGGCTCCCACAAAATGTACAATATTTTTCCTATTTCTCCCGTCTCCCACCCCCTTGGGAATTCCGTTTCCCGCCCTCTTTTCCCAATCCTGTCCTCTTTATTCCTGGGTTCCTGCCCCCCCTGGCTCTCCCAGTTAAACATACTAAGATACTGAGAAGCATCGGCCATTATATCAAGGTGACTGTAGAGATTTTATTACCTCAAGGCTAACTGTCTGTCCTTGTTTAACACTGTTCCTCATTCGAATTTCAATTTCCTGCCTCAGAGCTTTGAGCTGTAAGTTAAAAAAGTTGCGGTGTTTAGTGGCACAGCTGTAAAGCACTGCATATGATATAGCTACTAGTGGACTACATGTACTTACATGTACACTTTAAAATTTTATGTTTAATTCACAAGCACCAAGTCTCGGGAGTTGAAGGTTTATGTACATGTATCACTAACCTCATCTTCTTGTGTAAGATCATACTGATGTGTACTTCCCTTGAACTGTGCCATGTGATTCGGCCCTTCACTCAATGTCACCTGATATCAAATAAATAATAATTTAATAATTTAATAAATAAGACTAGTATTTTCTTGAAAACTATCTGTCTAGATCCACCACAAACCGAGCTCTTAGTCTATCTTTAATTGCAATATCCATTTAAAAAATGTTCCTTTGACTTGTAATAATATTTTGAGTTCTTATATCAGCCCCAAATAAGCTCTATTCAAAGCACCAGCTGCTACAGGTCTTAGTAAGCATATTCTCAACATTTGTAGACGGAAGATAAAGTGATTATTATAGTGCTAACTAAAGAGAACGCCAACCTTACCATAACTGGTGCTCTTGTCATCATCTGTCCAGACCCTCTGCAACAGAATTCAAAATAGGAACATCAATATCATGAAGTCCAGGGTTCAGCTAGAAACTGGGGGATTACGGCTGAGCAAATTGGCATTCCATCTGAGTGAGGCTGTACTCCCTTGCATTCAGTCTTCATTATTCCATGAGTACGTTCAGAGGAAGAGTAATTTACAGACTCAATTGCCCTTGCATACTTGTGGTTAAGCTGACTAACCTGGGAAAAATTCTGGCTTGTGCAATCATCTCCAGCACACTTGTTTTACCTGCACTTTGATCTCCAACTACTACTACCTGAAAATCAGGAAAGTACCGGGATGAAAGACAAATGGAAACATAGTCTCAAGGCAGTGAACAGTGACTAAGATTGTTATTCATATAATATTTGAGAGAAGTCGAAACTCAGACTCAGCTGAGCAGGCATCGTTAGATCCCATCCTGGAAGGTTGTGTCATATCAGCCAAAATTAGGTGCGTGTAAAGATAAATCAGAGAGTTATTAATATTACATGTATGTAATCATAGCAGATAGCTTACCCTTGGCAGATGGTCGGTAGTGTTGTAGCTCGCATCATACTCTGACAGAAGGTCCAGAACATCAGAATACATGTCGATCAAAGACTTCTGATAAATAACAATCACACGGGTAATAAGAATAAGTTTGGTTTGAATTCAAAGCTACATAATTAGACGTATACATATTGTGACTTGCACAAAATAATGTTTCATGCTCTGTGGACAAGGAACATTTGACTTTCTTCTTCCTTCGTTAAACTATGCTAGGATTTTGAAATAGGTAATTAACACTTAATATATACCTTAATCCTTCTGGGGGCTGGCATATTGTCGCCCTTCAGAATAATGACCTGTTTTCTTAACTCCCGGTTGTCTCGTTCAAGCTTGTCTATCTCTCGTTGGTATCGTTGCTGCAGGAAAATAAAACAGAACAGCTGGTGAAAACTGAAGACAAACAATCCTGTAACAGATCATGTTCATTTTCTAACTTCTCTTAACCTTTTAACAACAAGACTAATGTTCTCACCTGCATCTCAATCAGTTCTTCTTGAGATTTCTCCAATCGCTCTTGCATCTGCAGATAAGCAAAACACAATCAGTCCAAGCATTGCATATGCAAATATACATTATCAACAACAAATATATTGCATCTCTTAATCCAGAGTTACATGTACACTAATTAAACCATTTTGGGCTCCCACAAGAAATGAATACAAAACTGAACTGTTACTGTAAATGTAACTGACACAGATGGGCAGTTACCTTTTCCAACGCTGTTTTCTTGGGCGCAGATGTCTTCTCGCCGCTTTCTTGTTTGATTGCAGCGGACACCACAGGAGGGCTGACTTCTGACGCAAAAGAACAAAAAAATTGTTACCATGTGGAGGATGTAGAATGTACTGTGTAACATATACATGGATCATTTCTGACCAATCAAGCCATGTCAGTGATAAATAATTGTGTATATTAAGCTACAATACCTGACGACCAAAAATCATCCACAAACTCTTTCAAACTGTCAACAAGGCCACGTGTGGCTTCTGAGCCTAACATTTAGTAAATAAAATCAAAAGAAAAAATAACATAAAAACAGAATGAAAACATAATCCAACTAAAAGAACATAAAATGTTTACTGTCTGACATTAAGAATTTGTCAAGTCATACGCGGTTGCATCCTCTGCTCTTTTAAATCATTTTACAGGCAAAACAAAAGGTGAATGTTTACTGTTTCATCAAAGGCCCTTTCTTACAAAGTAATGCTTGACATAACCTTTTACAATGCTCTTATCTCCAACAAGTTGGCTCATACAATACAGGCCAGAGATAAGCGAACCAAAATCGACGTGTTAAACGCGTTACCAAAAACGCACAGAACGCGTTAGCGTTTTACTAACGCGCATCGAAAACTCGTTGATAGCATAGCTCATTAGTATGTATGAGCTAGCTCATTGTTTTTCAGTTGATGATATTCATTGTTTATTTTGAATGCCCTTTAGCAGCTTTAGAATTCTTACTCACAATATTCATTGATCGAAATGACGTCAAACGGCTTTTCGAGCGAAGGCATTCGAGTTGTCGATTTCATTGTTACGATTATTAGGTTTCGAATACTTATCAATCAAAATATCTTCCAATCTTTATAACTTATATAAGTGCAAAGAAAAGGACTTAGCGTCCTCCGATAAAATAAGCGAAGGAATTTCGGCTTTTGGTTGCGTAGCACGTGATAAATTTCTTACCCAGATCGAATTTCATGTCGTCGTAAACAACAGATCCTATCACACTAAAATTATTTTGAATACTTTTCATTTACATTGTGCCAGTTTTCGTCATCTATATTATAAGATTCTGCCGATATCAAAATTTGCTGTCCAGGCTGCCGAATCAGAAGAGTCAAAGAGCCAAAACAGTGAAATCTTTTGTGCATCAAGAACCAAATGGTCTTGAAAATAAAAGCACAATTTAACCTGCTGTAAATGATCGCTATACATGTAAATGTAGTTGGCTTCCAAAGTAACCTTTTAGACTTAGTATTTTACAGTACCTCCTGCAAAAGTATTGGAGAAATCTGGCAAGCTCTCCTTCAATTCCTTCAACCAGCCAAATTCAGGTAAAGTATCCTGGAATCTCAACCACTTATCCTTCCATGAATCGTAAGTCTGAGATGAAAATAAGGACAAAGAGAAACTCAAGATCAGCTCAATATCATACTCCACATACGCCATAAATACAATGTACATGTGCAAGACAAGACATTCACACTGACTTTGGGCCACAGTTAATTATTAACTACTTATTTTATTGGTACCATATGAACAAAAAAAACAGTAAAACATTTGGAGCTTAGTTAACACTAAACTGTGACTCTGGTTTTTGTAACATGGAGCAGTTAGGAGTGTAACTACATGTACAGTGTACATGTACATCCCCTGGACATAATGCTAGTCCGTCACAGGTTACATGATGTACATGTATACTCAGCATGCACTTAGTCAGATTGTCCTAACAATTCACCGGTTCCCAATTATACTCCTTTTTTTGGGGGGGGGGGGGGGGGGGGGGGGGGGGGGGAGTGGAGAGAGATGCTGTGAGAGTAACTTGTCTGGTCCAGGATCACAACACAATGTCCCTACCAGCACTTCAACCCAGACTGCTTGATCCAGAGTCCCACGCACTAACCATTACTTAGGCTAGGGAGAAATTGATTGTTTATCACTATCAACTCACCATTTTAGCCGCAATACCTCCTGCTGCAGCAGTACCAAGTAAAATATACCTCACTCTTGCCGCTCGCATTACAGCCCTAACAATCTGGGTCGTGAACATCCGTTCGCCCTTTAAACTCCTGTTGATGTGAATCCTTGTGACACCAGGAAACATTCCATGTGGAATCCTGACAAATGTTCTAATATTTCTCTGTCTTAGAATTAGTAAAGTGTGAATATAATGTTTGTGATGATTGATATTGGAGCTTGGAAGTGTAGCTTGTCTGGCGAGAAATCTTCCAGCTTTTTCTGCTGCATTTCTTTTTAGGCATTGCTCGCAGTGCACGCTAAAAATGAAACAAAAATCAAGGTCAGGCTTGAAGAATAAAGTTCTTGTTGTTGTTATTGTTGTTGTTGTTTGTGGAATATAATTAAGATGTGCTATATATTGAATGATGGACATAAGATACTCACAGGAACTTTAAATAAATACCCTGCTATACATGTATTACAAATATTTATATAAATGTATAGTACAAGAAAGTAAATAATATTTATGGCATATATTTTATTCTCAAGGTATAAAGTACTACTTTAAACTGATGTGATAAAGATTTGGCCTTCAATCATTAAATGAACTATACAGAATTAAACTTCTACAAATATTTCAGGTCAATATTGAATATCAAAGTGACATGTATCGGCTTGTTTTTCACCTCGAATGAGTCGAATCGGGTATAAAAATTATTATCATTCACTAGTTTTCTCCACAAAAAGAGGAAAATAGTTCATATAATTCAATAAAGCTTCTTTGCTGTGTAAATTTCACGGATCAAGCAATTCTTGACATCGTAGACCCACCCCGTTGAAATCACGGTCGTAGTCTTGTAGGTCAAAAAACTTGTTGAGTTGTAAACTTAGATCATGAATTTGCCTTATTCACTGACCTGAAAGCGCCCACAGCTCTCAACATTATGAGCGTTTGGTTAGTCTAGAAAGCAATCCTGGTATTTGGAAAACATCGGCATATTGCATCAGCTGGGAAATAACTTCAAAGTCCAAGATATTTATACAACCAAGACAGCCGCCATGTTTGACAGTGAAAGTGAAACCGAGTGCATGACGGGAGCCTCGGCTATATTGTCACCAGTCTTCCTCGGTGAAAAGAACATTTGATCTTTGATCTGCGCCTGAAATTCAGGCTACGCAATATTTTCAAAATCGAAATTGTGAAAATTGATCGTGGTTGTTGCAGATTTGTGCCCGTCCTTTGAACACAGAGATGGCTGCAAACACAAGAACTCCTCTTCTTGCGCATCGAGAGAAGGTTTATACAGTTAACGAACACGAAGAGAAGCGCGATCGAGATGACAGCACGGATTCGCAGCTCACAACTCTCGCTGACTACCTCGGCATGCAGCCCGACTCGCTGAGCTGCGGTACTAGCTCTGAAAGAGACAGGGAGAACACATCGAAAAGAGAGAGAAGCGCTCCCTACGATCCTGTCGTCACTATAAGTCATGAAACAACTGGAAGAACTGTTGACAGCTATGGACACCACAAGCGACTTGCTGAGGCAAGTCGGAATGAGCTCAGTGGATTTAGAAAATCTAACCAGGCGACGAAGGTGAGGTTTCCCTATTTTAAATTTCTTTACTTCATTAACTGTTGAGCTGTACATCCGGGTACCGTAAATCCCCCGGATGGACAAATTCTCAGCTGAAAAACTTGTATCTCAGCTCAGCTGGGTCCGGTCAAGGGGTATATGGGGGGAGGGGGTGGGGAGGGGGTGGGGGGTTGGGGGGTGGGAGGGACTGCTGTTTTCACATTACTTCCTGTTAATAATATGAACGATAATTAATGGTATAGTTTACACTATATAATATCTTAACGTAAACACACCTGCTAAATTTTCTCATGGGGAATTATAGAAATTATGAGGCAGCTGATCGATCTGTCTGGAGCTGAAAGTGTACTATGTATTGGTTTTCTAAACGTAAAAAACTTTACTGATGAATCATCACAATTTTGATGATGAATATAACATATAACATGTTTTCGCACCAAGTGTTGCTGATTAGATATAAGCGATGGTAATGGTATATGCTGCTTCACAGTAATGCTAATGTATTCTATTTGCAGGAATCACAGGATACCAAAAATGTGTGACAAACAATCTTTGATATTAACAGTATTCTGGCAGGTATGAATTTTTATTCACATTTTAAATTTTCTTGTTTCTGTTGTTGTCTATAACCTTATATAGGGTAACCCCATACTTCTATGAGCGGTTTTCAGCACCATCTAGCGGACAGCAGCACAAGCCTTTGGCGCATGCCTAGGCAGGTCATTGTAAGCACATGGAGTGTACAGTGCTAGCTAGAGTTGCGGTCTTTATCGGCCATCGTTGTGGCGTTGCATGTCTCCTTTTGCCCACCTCCTCCCTCCCCCTCTTTTCCAACTGCTTAGTCAGTGTGATGGGTGCTTGGAGGATGTAGGGGGCTCATGGCTGGGTTGCAGGGATTGCCAGGCATGGGAGCAGTTGCAGGGATTGCCAGCCATGGGAGCGGTACTTGGTCTAGGAGCTGGCTGGCCTCCAGTTGAAGCCCCTGGACATCCCAGGCACCCAACCTCCAAATAGCGATGCAGTTGTTAATGTAGTACTTTCATTTGATCTTCAGATTCTAAACATTGCTGCTGTGAGCATTGCTGAGGCATTTATGACTGAGTCCAAGGGTGAAGACAAAAAGGAAGAGAAAAACATATATTTAGTGGTAATAAAAAGTAATAAGCTAATACTTAGCGTCATCCAACAATAGTGTCATAATTCTTAGAAAACCATCATTGCATGATCATGAAAAAATTGCCAACATTTACCTTCGGTGGTGACTAATAATATTTCAAGCTAACACGTGCGCATGTCACAGTTATTATTAAGTGCTTAAAAAGGCTGTCAGGTATTTTATTGAAATATTTCACTTTCAATGATTTTTTTCCCACAGAGCATCATTGTGATTGTGATTTTTCAGGCAGCAAATCTGATTTTGGTCTTCTTTACAACAAGTAAGTTATATAGTTTTCCCCAATGTTTTAGGTTTTATTTTCCTTGTCCCATCTAAGACTACGTGGTTCAAATTTTAGCACCTTATTTCAGACTAAAAAAAAAAATAACAGACTGGAAATGAATTCTTCAGTTCATGCAATTAAATTTCTCCAAATTTATGAAAAGATACTACACAAAAATACCTTTTGAGTTTGAAAATTGAACAGAAAAAGTACACCGTACTTCAACCCAGACTAAAACCCCATGTCAGATGTGGAAAATGAAAACCCTGACCCCCTCTGGCAGTACAGTCCCACATAGCTTATATTTGAGAGCTCCTCCCCCTCCGCCTCTTTTCCATCCACACAATCCTCATGGATAACCCTACAGTCTTCCAAAACCTCAGGTTTACCAAATTGGATGCCTTAGAATTTAACTTGAAAATTTCAGGCTGCCTTTTCAAGATTCCCTTTCACAACCCCAAAAATGCTAATAAAATAATACCTACTGTCAAATAATACTCTCCTCTTATTGCAGTTAAACTGACCAAACAAATTATGCATCAAACGGTCACAAAGTCATTCCTTGGACAGTCATTCCTGTCAACGACACTTCTGTATGCTGGTCTATACACACTGGTTTACAAATTTGACGTAAGTGAAATGGTTTAAATGTAAGGCAATTCGGTATGGAAAATCAATATAATACATTTAAGGTGACTCCCTATAGTTTTATGACCGAGCGCGCGCTGTTGGCGAAAGCTTTAGTAATCTGCGCGCGCTCAAAGGAAAATCCTCGAACTGCGCGTGTTTTTCTGATTTTTATGACCTCAGCATGGCCAAAAAAGTCAATATTAACCGTGGATTTTCTCGCATTTCCTTTGGTAAATTTTTTTGAAAACTCGCACAATTCAAGACAGAAACGTTACCTATCACATGACCGTTTCTTGAAGAAATTTGTCAGAGCAAGCAAGTTTTATGGTTTTAAAATAACAAATGAGGTAATATTGGCAAAATCGTCTGAAAAACCACAAAGTTTTTCCCCTCCAAAATGCCAGGCAAACTCAGTTTCATAAGATGGCAAAATTTAAAGAAATTTCACAGAAGGAAACTAAAAAAAATAAGGAATAAAGATAAAATATTAGCAAAAATGTGCCATTCTTTAGATGCTATGTTGCATGGCAATGGCCTCCACGAAAAAAGTAACAACCTATAAATAACTGTAATTATATCGGATTCCTTACTGGTAAATATCGGGAACAAAAAATCAAAGACAAAATAACTGGGGTTTCCTTTCTAACTCATGTCGGTTAGTGTAGGTCATTGGTAAATATTCTAGGGAGTCACCTTAAGCTTCTCACACCTAAAATGGTGCAGTGGAACCTCCGCTAACAGACACCTCCCATATAGGCAGACACCTTCTCTTAGCGGACACTTATAGTCATGGTCCCAGCCACATACACTACACACGTAAATGGACACCTTTCCTAGTGGACACTTTTTCTGGTCCCAGTTGCAAGGGTGCCCGCTTATGGGAGGTTCAACTGTACAAAATTGTTCCCTTGACCAGCCATAAACGGCCAAGAAGAGACCACCGACTTGTACCACTTGTGACGTCATCACTTTTCACGCCAGAGGATGTCTTTGATAATCAACGGATAGAGTTGGAAAATGTCTAACAAAGCATGCCTAAACGAGCACAAAACGTTAAATTGGACCAGAGATACACACAAAACAACTTGGATTTTTTCCTCCAAAATCACCAAAAAACGCAACCTTCACTACCATTGACACTCTTTGTCAAAAAAATTTCCCTTTTCCCAACGTTTAGGTTAAAACTTTTTCAACGTGAACAAAGGCGACTGAAAGGCCATCAAAACCACAAAATAAAATAAGAGATAAAGGAGAGCAAGAACGGCAAAAAAAAAAGGAAAAGAAAAGTCTAAAGTCAGGTGTGTTTTTCAAACCCAAAAACTATGTTGAAATTTTGATTTCTGCGCATGCCCAAGGAAAATATTGAATTTGTTGCTTCTACGTAGAAGGGGATGTTAGTTGCCATGTTTGGCCAGAAATAGGCATCTGGGATGTTAGATTGCCATTTTTTGGAAAAAGCCCAGTAGTCAATTGGTTAACAAGTAAAAATACATCATTCTATGCCTAGACTGTTCCAAGCTCTGTAAATAAACATTTTGATATTTTGTTTTTGTCAGTCCAAGGCATTTCAGAACATATCAGGCGCCAAAGATGCATTGAATACACCGTTAGTGTTTTTCAAGATGACTGTTTTCTCTATTTCGACTGGAACTTTGTGTGGTGAGTGCAGTTTAAGGACTTTGTATTATCTAGCATCTTCGCACACATAATTTTTGCGGACCTATGACACTAGATAATTATCTAGCGTCTTTGCAAGCATTGCAGACCTATGACACTTGATAATTATCTAGCGTCTTCGCACGCATTGCGGACCTATGACACTTGATAATTATCTAGCATCTTCGCACGCATTGCGGACCTATGACACTTGATAATTATCTAGCGTCTTCACACGCATTGCGGACCTATGACACTTGATAATTATCTAGCATCTTCGCACGCATTGCGGACCTATGACACTTGATAATTATCTAGCGTCTTCACACGCATTGCGGACCTATGACACTTGATAATTATCTAGCGTCTTCGCACGCATTGCGGACCTATGACACTTGATAATTATCTAGCGTCTTCGCA
This sequence comes from Desmophyllum pertusum, assembly GCA_029204205.1. Classification (NCBI taxonomy): domain Eukaryota; kingdom Metazoa; phylum Cnidaria; class Anthozoa; order Scleractinia; family Caryophylliidae; genus Desmophyllum; species Desmophyllum pertusum. The sequence goes on from MU825398.1 coordinate 1,747,091, forward strand.
CGCATTGCGGACCTATGACACTTGATAATTATCTAGCGTCTTTGCACGCATTGCGGACCTATGACACTTGATAATTATCTAGTGTCTTCACACGCATTGCGGACATAACCTATGACACTTGATAATTATCTAGCATCTTCGCATGCATGCGGACCTATGACACTTGATAATTATCTAGCATCTTCGCACGCATTGCGGACCTATGACACTTGATAATTATCTAGCGTCTTCACACGCATTGCGGACCTATGACACTTGATAATTATCTAGCATCTTCGCACGCATTGCAGACCTATGACACTTGATAATTATCTAGCGTCTTCACACGCATTGCGGACCTATGACACTTGATAATTATCTAGCGTCTTCGCACGCATTGCGGACCTATGACTTGATATTCTAGCGTCTTCACACGCATTGCGGACCTATGACACTTGATAATTATCTAGCGTCTTCGCACGCATTGCGGACCTATGACACTTGATAATTATCTAGTGTCTTCACACGCATTGCGGACATAACCTATGACACTTATAATTATCTAACGTCTTTGCACGCATTGTGGACCTGTGACACTATACTATACTACACTCAGAAATATTAATAATATTTTCATTGATGAAATATGTTGCAGGAAGTTCGGCTATTATCCCAGATTTGTGGTCCGCACAGCTTATTGCTTCAACACAGGTGTTTATGAACTGGGTTTCTTGTGTTTGTAATACAATATTAATATTAATTACAAGCCATTCTTGGGATTTTAGACTACTCCATGCATGGTACTTATCCAAGCAACGGTTAGTTTTTGGGCAATTACTATTTCAGGGGTCATTGTGTTACTTTACTTTACTTTTACTTTACTTTCATATTGCCTCTCTCCACCCAGGAGTATAAATGTGTACTGGCAAACTCTTCGCGCTGCCTGACAAAAATACTGGGGGTAACCTTCGATGGACAAGCATCCCATCCAGGGGAGTAGCGATTATTTTAGTCGCTATGAAACCAGAGTTAAGCGCCGGCTTGATAAGCCACTAGACTTGTAGACAGGCCTTAACCTTTTATAACCGTGCATTTAACAGCCTTTCCTATGATTTTGTCTTCTGTTCCAGATGTTGATGAGCTATGTTTACTTTGCGTCTTTGTTGTACATATCTGTTCAGCCGCGCAAGAGTGATTTAAAGTGGAAGGTTGTCACCAGAAGTAACCAGTACAGAAACCTTAATGGCCAAAGAGTGACATAATTAACTCTGTAGCTTGGAGGATGAAGTCGCAAATTTAAAATTTGGAGACAGGAAGAGTATCCCTGTTGAAGCCCGGAATTATCAATAGGAGTGACGGAACCACTGCGTTTCCACGTTTCCGCTTGCTAAAGATTTTGATTAATTTGTCTTTAACAACTTTTCAACATCTTTATGTTGGTTTTCAAAACTTCTCAGCCAATTAAACGTGTAATTTATCGTCACATGACCACTTTGACATCTCCGCCTCCCAGACTGACTTAGTTGTGATTGGCCAGGCAGTAGAAAAGCCAACATAAAGACTGATGTTAAAAAAATTAATCGCGTTACACAAATTATTTTGGGTCGTGTTTGTGATTTTGATAGGGTTATAATTTCACGATTGTTTCAGAACATAATTATAATAAAATAAAATTTGTAAAATTTATTGGATAATGGACCCCATCGTTTAATTTGTTATACAACAAGTCGTATTTTCATTTTGGAGACTTTTTTATGATTTTTTTGGCGTTTGTTAAAGAGAAAGAATATATTTTTATCATGGAGCATACGTTACAAATATATAGAAGAATATATAGATTTATGAATAAAATGATTTAAGAGAATGTAGAAAATGTAATAGAAAATAGTTTGAAAATAAAACGGGTTTGTAATATTGTTTTTGTTGTATATCTACGTAGCTTGGAGGACAGTCTGCATTGTAGGAATTTCTCGCTCGCGGTATAGAGTCGCGCGCGATCCCCACTGCCTGTCGCAATACGCAGAGTATTGTGTTTTCCTCTCTCTTCCCGTATTTTCTTTCTTCCGCATTTTTTGTTGTTGTTGTATTTTTCATGAATGAATTACTTAATTCTTCGTTAGTTTTCAGGCTCGCGATTGTGGGAGAAGAACCGAATTGGTATCTCTTCGAGCCACACCAACAAAACTACCAACAAGCCGTTGCTTTCGGCGGGAGGAAGAGAGACCCTGGGAACGAGGTTGCAAAACTACAAGGATTCTGGTACCTTTTGGGGGGGTTCCTTTCAAAATTTCCGACGATCACCCCTGCCGCTTTTATATAGGAGTTCCCCCGGGGTCGCGAGTACAATCTGAGCCGCTTGGAACAGGGAAATATTTCGTGGTATTTCTTCTGTCCTTTTCAGCGTTAGTTAGTTACTGTCGTGCCTCAATCTAACAAGATTGCTACTGTGGCAGCAAAGATCGAGAGAGAGGTCGCAAATAAAGCTTCTTGAACTGCGATCAGCTTGATCAAACCCCTCACTGATGCCCATGTTTGCGACAAATGCAGGACGATAATGGTAATGCGCATGCGACTGTTTTCAGGAAGTAATCGCACTTTGTTTTGATTGGTTAAAAAGAACCGAAACTGTTTCTGTCGAAAACAGCACGTACGCGTGTACGAAGTTCAAGAAGAGAGGGCACTGGGTCAAACGGACGGCACGCACAGAGCCATGAGGTTTTTTTTCTAATAAACAAGACTTGGATGTTACTTATCATGACTTACCCTATGTTTTTAAGATGCTGAAGGGTTAGTTAATCAGGTTAATCATATGCAGAACGTAACTCAACATTGAGCTGACAAGATATGTCATTTTCTAATTATAACATGATTCTTTGAGGTCGAAATCGTACTTGGCATGCAGAGCTGTTTGTATTGTCCGCGCGGATGAAATTAAGAAGGGTTTGGTTTCGTTTTGTACGAGGAATAGGATAAGCCTGTTTGGTAATCGATTTTTAAAAGGAAATAACTCAAAAATAGGATGTATTTTTATCATAAGAATACATTTAATTTCCTTTTATCTTATAAAGGAAGTTTTCCATTATTATTTCCCACGGTAAACAATTTGACATCCTGCAGCGATCTGCGCTGAAACAAGGGCACGCGAGCTGGCAATGACGTATGTAAAAATCACAGGGGGGAGGGGAGGGGAGACAGTGTAATAGTTTCTCGTGCGCAGAGTGGAAATCTGAAAGGAAATCTCATCATATTTCGAATTTTGAATTGTGAAGCGTTCAAGACGTCTAATGCAATTTCACCGCACAACTTTTCCAAATTTCTTGCTAACATCTCTGTGTGTTTCAGAGGTGTAATTGACCTCACTCACCCCTCCCCTCAAGTGCCCAGCTCACGCTAATTACCGCAAGGAAAACTGATGCGCAACAGAATTGCACGAAGCTACTTTGCAAATGATTCCGACACAACTTTGCATTCAGCTCAACTTCTTTATCGGCGAAGACCGTCTAGTTCATCGATTAATTAAAAAATCTGTGTATTGTGACAGAGCATTTGTTTATTTTTATTTTTTTTAAGTTTTAATATTGCCTCCCCCTGTGTTGATATTTTTGCCGACTAATTCAACATGACGGAACTGATCATGAAGGGAAGAAATATAGGAAAGCAAGAGGCTCGCCAAGTTAACTATGAAGAAAACCTAGCTGCTAAAATAATGTTTGCTTGAATTTGCTCCACCAAGGCTGAGTCTCAAACAAATTTCATTAAAACATCACAATAAAATATCAATCATTGCGCCTTCGGGCAGTTTCATTGTGTTGTTAATTTGCAGCCGTTTTATATTAGTTTTCAGACAAGTGTCTAAATATATTACCAAGTGCTCTGGGATCTTTTCCGCTACAACCCACTCTTGCTCACACTATAATAATTATGAATACAGTACAGCGTGCAACTAAAGATCAGACGCGAACTGTTAGATTTTTAGCTGAAGCGCGAAGTGCGAAATATGGCAGGCCGCTGAACCAAGGTTGTGAGGGAGGGGGGGGGGGGGGGGGGGGTCGTTTGTGCGTGGTGTGATCGAGGACATCGAGGGGTTTATTTTCTTGTGTTCGGGGATTTGAACCTTTCTTGGGGTGCAATAAATTAGCTCAGGCAAATGTCAAGGAGTGACTTGTTAAGCTTTTTGGATCATGATGGTAAATATATTGCATGAGACATAAGTTCACGATCAAACTAAATTTCAGTGGCATCGCCGTGGATGAAAACTGCACCCTGTTGTAATTAAGGGTTCTAGACAAGTTCTCACCCTGTTTGTAGGCAGCCTCCCCCGGTTCTTTGGCAAAGCTTTGATTCGCGTGATGCCTGTCTGTGCATACGTATTAGTTTGTTCAGTGTTATGGACAATTCAAACAAAAGTGATTGTGTAATATGGCGTGAATTCGCAGGAGACGAGAAAATATAGCAGTGTAGTGATTGGAAATCTACGTTTGTGATTCAAATGTTACAAGATTTTGATATATCTATATGATTTACGATCTTCAATATCTTGATCATCAAGATATCTAATGTGCAAAGCTCAATTAGTTCCTGTTCCAAAAATAAACAAAATGTATGTTAACTAGAGTTGAACAGGGGCGCGACTAATCTTCTGTTTGTCCCATATTATTATTATGGCTTTCCTTGTGAGTGACTTCAAGTAAACTCGTAAAGGCTTTAAGAGTCAGATCTTGATAAACGACAACTTAAAAACCTTGATAAAATGAAACC